>CM053148.1:93665000-94290000 GCA_028571685.1 Heterohyrax brucei
TGACCCATCCCACCTGATCATGTGTCCTAAACAAGCAAGTCACACAATATTCTGCTATGATCCACACGGTTTTCTTGGCTAATTTTCGGAACTATATTGCCAGGTCTTTCTTCTGTCTGTCTTAGTCTGGAAGCTCCATTGAACCTGACCCACTGTGGGTGACCCTGCTGGTATCCGAAGTGTGGGCAGCAAGGCTTCCAGCATCTCAGTAACATGCCAGTTGCTACAGTATAACAGACAAATGGTAGAATCTTACATCATACTTAAACTTCTATGATACCAAAATCACAAAATATCTCAGACCCTAAATAAAATACTGTATTCATTGATGTGTATGAATAGCATTCGACTGCTGTTTATAGGCTGGCAGTTTGAATCTACCAGCTGCTCCTTTGAAATCCTATGGGGCGTTCTCTGTCCTATTGGGCTGCTATGAGTCACAATCAACTCAACAACAATAGGTTTGGTTAGGTTTTGGGTTAACAGACAAATAAGATTTCATTTCCAAAATAACAATTGCTATAATCTATTAAAGTATTTACATTATTCATTCATTATTTGATATTCAAAATGTGTTTTGACAGAGGTATAGTTAGTTATTTCCTTTATACAGCTGAGGCTTAGAGAGGTTAAGTAACTTACACAAGGTCCCTAAGCCAAAAATGGTGGAACCAAAATTCTAGCACCATCCTTCTGCTTCCAGAGGCATGAATTCTACCTGAGTCTAGATTATGCCAGCTTTAGCCTGTTCATGCCAGTTAACATAATAGAAAAGAAAAATAGTAAGATTATCTTCTAGCAGCAGATCACACGCACACACACACAAAATAATTAATGCAAGGATACAGAATTAAAGCCCACAATAAGTGGTTTTTGGTTTTTTTTTTTTCTTTAAAAAACAAAAAGAAGGAGGAAATAATCACAATTATTGAAGAGCACTGGAAACTCAAATAATATGACAAAAGTGGATTGTAGTTCTTTTTTATTTCCTGCTTTCAAAGTGGGACATAAAGAGAAATTGTTAAATGTTCTCTGATTAAAGCAGATCATGTACTCTTTTGCCACTCACAAGACAAAAGTGAGCTACATTTAAAAGGAGGGTTTTTGGCTAACATTCAAGATACATTTTTTCAAATGTCTCCAATTAATAGATGGTATGAAATTTGATTGCATATAACAGGCTTTTTATGGAAGAAAATAATACTCTATAGCTTACGAGCAACAGTGTGAAATATACCTGTAAACCATTAAAAGAAGCCGTTTGTTAGGAAGCCGTGAAGCGCTGACGCAGCCTGGTATCAGCAAAATAAGGCATTTTACTGCAGATATTCAAGGGCCACAGCAATTGAACAGAAAATTAATTAGCATGACCTCAACATAAATCTCAACAGTGTTAGCTAAAATGCCAGTTTTGAAATCACTTTTCATTAAAGCCAAAAATACTAATTAAAATTGATTTTTGCCTGTGCTTTGTTAAACGGCTGCCAGTTAATGGCTTTCAGTTGTAATATAGACATGTACTTAAATTAATTTTGTACGTTGTCTCCTTTCCTTTTACAAAGATGATAAAGTGTGAAAGGATGGGACACATGATACAGCAAAGAGCAGTCTGCGTGAGAAAGAACAGTGAATACGGTCTTTTATTAAAACTGCTAAAACTGGAATGACCATGTTCCTTTATGAAGTGTTTTTGGGTGTTTTGTTCCCGAGCGAAGATAAATATGACCTCTTAGCAGACAAATAAGAATCAATCTTTTTTAGCAGGTTGAATCATTAAATAACATATATCATTAAATAATCTTTCGGGTGAAGTCTTATCCTTAGTTATGCGACGTGACCCATTTATAAAATACTAACACATGAACTCAGCCCATGTTTGGAAGATCATTTAGAACTAATCAAGATTAATTTAAGTCTCACCATACGTTAAGTGGAAGACAAAAGCGATATAAATGTCAAAACCCTTTCATTGAGACTACATAGAAAACTAACAAACTGTAAATCTCATAAAGGGCAGTTCACAAAGGATGTGGTTGTTCTATCAGCTTTTCTTTTAATAAGTGAAAATTCTCTCAATTTTTTATTAATAAAAAATAAAACTGACATGAAATGAATTTTGGTGGCACCAGGATGGAATAGATGAGGACTAGAGGTTGAGGTTTTCCAATAAGTGATAGAGGCCAGGAAGTGATTATAGTCACTCGCAGGAATCACAAATCAGAACAAGATGCCCCATGAGCAAAGTCAAGGTCAGAGTTGGAAAGTTTTATAGATGCAGAATGAAAACCCGGACAATACTTCTGGATTAGACTGAATGAATGAGAAAAAATTACAGGAGGTTCTGAATAAGAAAACTAGGTCTGATTTCTGAGATCCATTACAGAAAAGTAAGAATAAACCAGAAGCAGATTACAGTTGCAGCTTCCAGATTCAGAGAGCTGCATAGAACCTCCATCATTTTTATTTAAATAGGACTACACACCATTACAGGACCCTAGTGATGCAGCAGTTAAACACTCGGCTGTTAATCAAAACATTGACAGTGGTTAACAGTGTTTCCAGCCTGATGTGGCCATCTGCTTCTGGAAAGACCATAGCCTTGGAAACTATAGAGTCGCTAGGAGTGAGAATCAGCGGACAGCAACGGGTATGTGCCCTCAAGACCTTCACCTGCTAGACCCAGCCCACCTTACCGTATCTACTGAAATCACCAGTTCTTACTTCCCATTTCTTTCTCATATAAAATCAAAATACGCTTCCTCCTAGAAAGATGCTAAAAGGGTGTTGGTATTGACTCACAGTGATCCTACAATGGAACGAAACCCTGCCTGGCCCTGGGCCATCCTCACAGTCATTGCTATGTATGAGCCCACTGTCGCAGCCACTGTGCAATCCGTGTCACTGAGGGGCAACGTCTTTTTCATTGACGCACTACCTTAGCAAAAGTGATGGTCTTCTCCAGAGACTGGTTCCACCTAATAAAACGTCCAAAGTTCGTGAGACAAAGTCTCACCATCTTTGCTGCCAAGGAACATGCTGGCTTGGCTTCTTCATTCTTCTGGAAGTCTATGGTATATTACATGATCTTTGCCAGGGCCATAATTCATATGCGTCAATTCCTCTTTGGTCTTCCTGATTCGTTGTTCAGCTTTTGCACACTTATGAGGTGAATGAAAACATGAAAGTATGGATCAGGCAAATCTTAGTCCTCAAAGTGATATCTTTGCTTTTGGACACTTTATAGAGGTCTTTTGCAACACTTTTGCCCAATGCAGTATGTCATTTGATTTCTTAGTTGCTACTTCCGAAGGACACTGATTGTGGATCCAAGTAAAATGTAATCCTTGACAATTTCAGTCTCTACTCCACTTATCATGATGTTGCTTATTGGTCCAGTTGTGAGGATTTTTGTTTTCTTTATATTGAGATGTAATCCCTACTGAAGGCTGTGGTCTTTGATCTTCTTCAGTAAGTGCTTCAACTCCTCTCCACTTTCAGAAACTAAAGGTTGTTATGTGAGTCTTCCACCAATACTGAGGCGAAGTCCAACTTCTCATAGTATTTGTCCAGCCTACAGATTTAGCATGGTGAAATGATACACCTATGAGGTACAACTTTTTTATTTTACACCACTCAGTATCGACTTATTCTGTCTGAATGACTGCCCATTGGATTATGTACAGGTTCCTCATGAGCAAAATTAAGTGCTCTGGAATTCCCATTCTTCTCAATGCTATCCATAATTTGTTATGATCCACACAGTCAGAAGCCTTTGCATAGGCCAAAAATCATGGGCAGCTAGCTTTCTGTTATTCTCTGTTTTCAGTCAAGATCCATTTGACATCAGTAATAATATCCCTCACTCTATGTCGTCTTCTGAATCACCTTGAATTTCTGGAAGTTGCCTGTTAATGAACCGCTGCAACTATTTTTGAATTATCTTCAGAAATGTTTTATTTGCATGTGATATTATTGATACTGTTTGATAATATCTTCATTCAGTGGTATCATTTTTCTTTGGAATGAGCACAGATGTGGACCTCTTCCAGTCAGCTGGCCAGGTAGACAAGTGAGCACTGCCAGTGATGAATCTTTTTGTTGAAATATCTCAGTTGGTGTTCTGACAATTCCTGGAGACTTGTCACCAGTGCCTTCAGTACAGCTTGGACTTTTTCCTTCAATAATTGTTCTTGATCATATACCAACTCCTAAACTAGTTGAATGTTGATCATCTCTTTTTTGGTATACCAACTCTTTGTCTTCCTTTCATCTTCTTTTGATGCTTGCTGAGTTATTCAATATTTTATAGCCACAGAATCCTTCAAAATTGGAACTACAGGCTTGAATATTTTTTTACATTTTCTGAATTTGAGAAATGCTGGCCATGTTCTTCCCTTATGTGTTCTATTTCGAGCTCTTTGTACCTATCGTTACAGTACTTTAGCCTGTCTTCTCGAGCCAACCTTTGAGATCTTCTGTTTGGCTCTTTCACTTCCTCCTTTTTTTCCATTCGCTTTAAATACTCTATGTTCAGGTGCAAATTTCAGTCTCTTCTGACATTTTGGATTTTTCATTCCTAACTTTTTAGTGATCTTTCGACTTCTTCATAGAGCCCTGGTACTGGGGTGGTGAAGAGCTCAACTGCTAACCAAAAGATTGGCAGTTCAAATCCAGCAGCCACTTCCTGGAAACACTTTGGGGCAGTTCTTCTCTGCACTATGCGGTTGGTATGAGTCAGAACCAACTTGACAAAAATGGGTTTGGTTTGGGGGGGATTTGTTTTCTTTGTGTATGACATCCTTGATGTTAGAAGGATAATACTCAATAAACAAATCTATTAGAAGAACTAATAAACAACAGTTGTAAATCTCTCTGGTTTATTTGCAATCTATTAGCACAAAGGAATTATTTAGTATACCCTGGGTGCCTAAATCCTAACCATTAAGAATCCCTTAATCAGAATTGTCACTATGCCTAATAAATTCCTTCCTAAGTTTCAGTTTTGAACTTGAAAGTCATGTTGGACTAGTCATGAACATATATAGATAGGTATTTCCTTATGGTCTTTTTAAAACCTAAGAGTGCTTTATTTACATACCTGAGGTACTATGTTCTGATTTTTAGGCTTCAGTAACAGAATATTCAAAACTTTGGCATGTAAGATGACACGAAGAGAGGATTTATGATTGACTTTCACCACAAGATTATTTGTTAGGCCTTGACAATATCTAAAACTCCTAAATAAATCACTTTGTATGAACATTAATTATATAGGTAAAGGCAGTAGTTAAGAATTTGGCGGTTAAACAAAAGGTCAGCTGTTCAAATCCACCAGTGGATCCCTGGAAACCCTGCACAGCTGCTGTACTCTATCCTATAGGGTCACTATGAGTCAGAATTAACTCAACAGCAATGGGTTTTGTTTTTTTGGTTTAGACATTCACATCCACCAAGCTACTCTATGAAACTCAACTCTATTTGTATAGTAGGAGGAGGGGATATAGTTTGTCTGGTAATTTTCCAAGCAGAAAAACAGCAATGCAGTGAAATACCATGGCACCTACTTTAACCTCCATGGTATAGAATCCAAACAAAACTACAATATCTGCCTGGCTTCCTGAATTTGTGTCCAAATTGACTAAAAGAAAACAATTTATATGATGATTACTACTTCTCTTCAATTTGTAAATTTTATGGAGCATGATTAACCCCAGGTACCTGTGGTTAATTTCTTCTATGTTGTTTAATTTTTTTGTTTTTGCGTGTGAGATATATGACAATATTCTCATATTTGAGAATGTCAATTGCCTAAAAAGAGAAAAAAAATTAACAAAATACACAATTTAGTATTTTATATTTCCTCTTGCAAAATTCTATCACATTAGCAACTCAAATAGCTATTAAAAGATGAATGGACAAAGTGTTGTACATGCTTACAAAGGAATATTATTCAGTCATCAAAAGGAATGACGTTCTCATATATACAACAGTATGCATGAACCTTGAAAACATTGTGCTAAGTGAAATAAGTCCGACTCAGAATGATGAATACTATCTGATTCCACTAACATGAAATGTCTAATGCAAGAAATGCATACAGTCAAAATTTATTAGTGGTTACCAGAGTTTGTGAGAGGTGGTAAGTGTGGAGCTATAGCTTAAGGTGCACAGAGTCACTGTTTGGAGTAATAAATTTTTTTTTGATAGTTGTCTTAGGCTGGGTTTTCTAGGGAAGCAAAACCAGTAACATGTATAGGTACAAAGAAAGATTTATAATATATATATATAGACAGATAGATAGACACAAATATAGGAAACAGCTCACGTGATCACAGAAGCTGAATGTCCCAAGCTCTGGCACAAGCCTCACGTGTCCACGGAGGCTGAGGAACCCAAGGTCAGCAAGTCAGAGACCAGAGTTGTAGATCACCGGTTGTGTAGATCAGTGGATCCCAAGCTGGTGGTGAGACGAAGCGACAGAGGCTGGAGGTTAGTGGATCCCAAGCTGGTGGCAAGACGAAGTGACAGAGGCTGGCGAACCCAGGATCGGCAGGTCAGGGAGCAGGACTGAGCAGAGGCTGGCGAGTGCAGGATTGGCAGGTCAGGGAGCAGGACTCTCACGTGCCGACTGTAAGGACTGATGAGCCCAACAGCCGCTAGCTCAAGTCCCGGAACCAGACGCTGGAACAAGAGAGCAGGAGCTCCTGGCCACGTGAGCGATCAGCAGCTGTAGTCCAGGGTCACGAGATGAGAGCCGAGGGGCAGGGAGCCACCACAAACCCCGCCCTGCCACTTAATACAGCAGCCAAATAGGTAGTAGCCAAGTTGACATAATCCTGACCACCACAATAGTTATGATGGTTTCACAGCATGGTGAATGTCAAGATCACTCAATTGTACACTTAAAAAAGATCGAAATAACAAAATTTCTATGCTCTATATTTTACTACAATTTAAAAAACTACCACATTAACTCCATTTTATTGTGGCACTTCATTCTTTGTGGAAAAATGTGTACTATTTCATTTTTAAAAGTCCTTTTGGAGGCAAGCTAATAACTTTTGCCAAAGAAAATAAGTACCAGAAACTTTTAAAAGTTTTCACAAAAACATTGTGTCTAGGTATGCATTTTTGTCACTGATTTTGCATAAATTAGAAGAAAATGTTCAATCTGTACACTAATTTTTTCCATTTTAGAATATTTTTCTCACTTAGGACTGGTTATGTGTGCTAAGAGTTCTAAAGGTTATATCAGATGCCCTAATATTCACAAGTATTCTATATGAAATTTTCCTCTGTATCCACTATTTGAAAAAACAAAAGAAAAATCCTCTTCCATCAAGTCAGTTCTAACTCACGATGACCCCATGCGCCATAGGGTAGAACTTCTCCACAGGGTTTCCTAAACTGTAGTCCTTACAGAAGCAGATCACCCGGGCTTTTGTCAGCAGCATCCCTGGGTGGTTTTGAACAACCACCCAAGGGCACACAGCTATTATTCACTGATTATCTTTGTAGCCCTACACTTGTTTTCTCTGAACTTGAAGAACTTCTACAAGTGATGCCTTCCACGTTGCTAATTTAATGCTGTCCTTCCATTTCTGTTCTTGACTACGCACTCTTCAATTTTTTCATTATTTCTTCCATCATTTTGTTGCCCTTGCATCTCAGCATCTAACTGCCTAATGACTATCTGCTTTTGCTTCATACTTTTTTCATTTTTTTTCTGTCAATATGGATACTTTTAATAGATTGTTCTTCCTCTAACTTTTCAGAATGTGCTTCCTATCTTTCTTTTAAAATGTATTTCAACATTTGTCCTCGTATATGTCTACTCCCAGTGATAGCAAGTTTCCAGCCTAGAATATTCTAAAGGTTAGAATGCATAGGTTGCACTTGGTCCCACTCTCTATTTACTTGCAAGTCTAATAAATCACCTTCCAAGATATAGGATAACTTGATGTATTCCATTTCCAATTTTCTGTAATTTGTAGGACTTATCGTCATTTATTCACATGAGTCACTGTGAGTTGAAATTGACTTCACAACAGTGGAAGAGTATTCAAAGAAGCCCACAGTGGAGCAATAGTTAAGCAGCTCGGCTACTAACTGTAAGGTTAGTGGTTCAAACCCAACCAATGACTCTGCAGAAGACAGACCTGGCAGTCATCTTCCATGAAGATCAGAGTCTGGACAACCTTATGGAGAAGTTCTACTCTGTCACATGGAGTCACTATGAGTCCAAAGTTTACTTAACATTACCTAACAACAAACATCGAATTTAGTTAAAGTGATTCTGTGAAGACTTGAGCCTAGGAAGCCGTATGGGGCAACAGCTAATGGCATCGAGGGTGGTTTGTGTGTGGTTTTTGTTTTTTGTTTTTAGATCTACTGGAGTAAAAATAGTCTTTTGTTATTCCTATTGTCTGAAACTTGCAACTAATGTATATGAAAATTTACAGTCTCCAGAAGGCAGTGCTAAATTTTCTTCTTTCCAAAGTCTGTGAGTACTGATGTTTTGTATTTTCTTCTTCTTTCATTTTCTGAAATTTGTGTTCTTTGCATAGATGATATGTTATTGAAACTGAAGGTATATTGCAAGGAAATCCTACTCAACTGCTTCAAGAAATAAAATTTATAACAGAAAGCACACTCCTTAGGTTCCTAGCTAATACTTAAGTTCTGATCCTCTTTTCCTCCAAAACTATCTGTTGCCCATGGAGTCAACTCCAACTCATAGCAGCCCTAAGTACAGAGACGAAATGCCTTATGGGGTCTCCAAGGAGCTTCTGGTGGACTCGAACTGCCGACTTTTAGGCTAGCAGCCAAACTCATAACCAGTAGTCACCAGCATTTCCTAAGTTATTTGGGAAGAATTTTATCAACGTCCCTCTTCTTCTGGACAAATAAAATGGCAGATTATTTTTTACAAGAAAGATAAAGAAACATTAACAAGACCAAATAACAGACATCAATTAAAATCTTCTTATACCTCTTTAAGCTTTTACTTAAGGTAACATGTACAAAAATTCTATTTCTGGTCAAGATGGAAAGAGTGCTTGTGACCTCTGAAAAAAAGGAAGCAAACTAGTGAATGCTACAACTACCCCACTTTGTTGCCTAGGAAGAGATTCCAGGCAGGAAGGGAGAACTGAGGCAGAGCCAGAGGTCTTCCTAAGCTGAAATCTCATTATTCTCAGGCCACCAGGTAGAGTACTAAGGAAGTTATTGCCTCAGCAGTGGCTCAAAATTAATCCTAAACTAAAGTCTACTTTGAGTGCACCCAACAAAGCTTAAAAATAAACCTCTACAAATTTAAGCAGATTCCCCATAACCTAACTTCATCCTAAACAACAACCACAAAAATCTCAAGAGCATTTATATAATTGCAAGATATCCAGTGCCCAACAAGATAAAATATACAACTTCTGGAAGCCAATCAAGAATTTTCAGGTTTTCAAATAAGTAGGGAAACATGACCAAAAATGGGGGAGTGGGGGAGGGGATCATTCAATAGATCAGAAATTTCTCAGTTGGAAGAACTACCAAAGAAAAACACTAAAGCCTGCACGTAACTATATTCCACGTATTCAAAACAGCAGAGAAATTACGAGTATTTTAAGCAGAGACATGAAAGATATGTCAAAAATTTAATTTTTATGTAAAAAATGCAGTGTCTGAGGTTAAAATACATACAGAAAGCATGAGGATAAAAGCAGCCTAGATACTGAAGCAGAAAACACTAATGTACTTGAAGACAACACCACCATAAACTATCAAAAAGCAAAACATAAAGAGGAAAACGACTGAAGAAATGGATGAAAGTGGTTTAGTATACTCGTTGAGAACTTCAAGTGGCCTTATGGGTATGTTGCTGGAGTTCCCTGAAGAAAGAGGGGAAACAGAAAAATACATATGAAGAAAAGTGCCTTAAATTTCCCAAATTTGATAAAATTAGTAGCACTGACCTGTAAAGCTCAATAAAACCCAAGCACAAGAAAAACAAAGTAAGCTACACCAAGGCAGATCATAAAAAATTTGTTTACAACCATGTTAAAGAAGAAAACTTAAAAGCAACGAGAAAAGAAAAAAAGAAACACTATATGTACCTGGAAAAAAAGACAACAGTAATGGCAAATTTCTCATCAAAAATAGTATCAGTAGAACACCATCTTTAAAGTACCAAACAAATAAAATTGTCAACTTAAAGTTCTATAACGGCAGAAACATTTTCCAAACAAAATCCTTCTGGAAGAGAGAAATGATACTAAATTAAAAAAAAAAAAATGATCTGCTCAAGAAGAGAACACAAGAAATAGTGAACACACAGGCAAATATAAAGAATGGTATAAAACAAGGGTGAACTTTCCAGCATCTGCTAGTATTAATGCCTCATAGAATTTTGCAAAGATCCAAGAACTTAACCTTCTTTCTCTCCTCTTTAATAGATGTCAACAAAAAGAGGCTTTCCTAGACTTACGTTTTGTAAGTCTGATCAATATTTCTTCTTACTTGAGACAACTATGGTGGCCCACCCTTTTCTCTCTAAGTCAACTGGACAACAAAACTTCTTAGCTACCCTTGCCCTTCTGCAGCCAAAGGGACTATAAATTGACCTGAACACAGCTTTCAAAGTTATCACGATCACTGTCCTCCTTGGATAAGGAACTTCAACCTCCTACGACTCCTCCAAAGTGTATGCCGCGCTGCAAGGTTTCCCAAAGCAGCTTGTGTAAATAGTTGCCTTCTATATCCAGACTGTCTGGTGATCAGTAATCTGTTCATATGCCCATTGATGATGTTATTCTCACACCTACCTTACAAGAAGACAGAATGACAAGATAGTGGAGACCCTTCTTCTGTTTCTATCAGACTACCTAAGCTTTGACACCATCTCCATGGGACTAAAAGAACCTTCTTAATGGCCGTTGCTTTGTAGATTTCCCCCAGTAATACCCGTTCCTTAGTTCATGCTGTGTGGTGCTGGAGAAGTCTTCCCAAGCCCTGACCCATGACAAGTGGTGACCATGAAGGACCCAACTTGCACCACACCAATGTCTATTATACTCAAAATGATGTACAGTGCTGATGTAAATCAGCTCCCCTTGCTGATTACTTGGAGGAGAGAACCTCCTATGTGTTCTGACTTAGATGTCTCAAAATGCCAAGCAGGCAAAAGCTTTCATGCCTTCCTAAAATATTCATCATTATAAACTATAGGAATTGTCTCGTAAGAACAAAACACCCTCAGTCTGACTCTCCTGTCTTAGTGACAGTGTTAAAATATGTGCATTCTCAGAAGGAAACACTATCATTTCACAAATAACAGGAGAAAGGCAGCAGGCAGGTTTGTCTAATCGTTGTTTGGATGGGCCACTGAAAGAAGTTCTTAATTCAGTTTCATAGGCATTATAAAATGAAAAACAGAACATCAAACAAACAAACAAAAATACCTGCCATCCAGTTGATTCTGACTCATAGCAATCCTACAGGAAAGAGTAGAACTTCCCTACGGAGTTTCGAAGAAGTGCCTGGTCGATATGAACTGCTCACCTTTTGGTTAGCAGTTATAGCACTTAACCATTATACCATCAGGCCATAGGGTCATTCGAAATTCCTCTCAAATTCTGGGTTAAGCTGACTCTTGAACTCATTTTAAGGTAGTATGAGTTTTCTTCTCTGTTTCTGTGTTTTATAGGTATTTTCTTTTGGTGAAAATTTAGGAGAGACTATGTCCACAGTCCCGAAGCTATGTGTTATTTCAAGTGAGAGGTCTCAGAACTAACCCTGTATGTTTGGTTCCCTCTTGCCTTGAGTTTTCCCAGGATGTTCTCATAGTCCCTTGTTTTGGATGGCTTTCAGCAGTTCTTAAAATGTGTAGCTATGCATATCTAATGGTATACCCTACTATGTATGTGAAAAAGCTTCAAAAACTGCAACAAAATAGGTTGTCACTTATCTACATTCCCAGCTGGAAGGGAGCTACTGTCCCAGACATATCCCAGTCAGAGTGGCTAGACCTCCACTGCACACTGGTCATCAGACGTTACCTGTGGCACCTTACCGCACAAAAATACCTGAACACTAAATTAAGTTTGCAGAATTATTTCGTATTTAGGATGCTATAGGAGGCATCGATTCGTACACAATCTGAAACAAAAAAGAAAGCGAGGACAGAGAAATAACAGGTGGATTAAATAAGTCATTCCTAAGCGAAAAAATGATTTTTCAAATCTCATATATTATCCAGTATGTGGGCCACAGAATCAATGTAGTTGGTCTTAATCAGCATTAAAAAAAAAAGATTAGAAGAAAGGGTGGGGAGAAGAGACTTAAAAGAAGACAGCAGAAAAGAAAATCCTGTGTGTACACAGAAAATATAAGCATGATTGTATTGTGTGCATATGGTGTACACATACTAACTCAACCTCATTTTTTTTCTTTTCATTCTTTGGGTGATGGTCAAAAATCAGTTTCCTAAAATGTGCTTCCAGCTTGCATTCTGAAAACTGGTACTATAGATGTACAGAAAATAGGACTTTTGCATATCCTTTTCCAGTCTCTGAAAAAATACTTAATAGAATTTCCAAAACACTACTGATGTCAATCTAATTCACTGTTCTGAGTGGCTGCATATTATTCTGTAGAGTGACGTACCATAATCTGTTTGAGTAGTCACCTATTTGGGAAGCTTTCTGTCTTTCAGTTTTGTTACTAGCAATGCTGTCAACAATATACTAAAATACACATGTCTTTACCTACTGGTGCTTGTATTCCTGTAGGCTAAATCCCTGAAGTCACACTAAGTTTAGTAGGGTTTACAACTGAAGTTTGAAATCATTTTATAACATACTTATATATTGTTTTAGTTCTGACTTTCACTTTTATGAAGCTCTGGAGAAGTGATTTATTGCCATCCACTAAAAAATCATGGGGCATCACTCAGGGTTCTTGGTTGAAAGCAAAGGAAACCACCTTGGATAACAAATTAATAAGGACCAACTTGGGAGCACATCTCTTGCTAACACAACTGAGAGCAAGCTGAAATATGAGACTCAGAAAACAAGGACAAATGCATTCGAGGCTCACCGTGGATATATTTGTAAGTATGCTTCTGATGCCAGAGGTGGAGATTCAACAAAGAAACCTTAAACATATTTGATTATTGTGAGTATTCATGTTACTACTAAAAGACTTCAAAGTCCAAGTAGGAGGGTCTATTTAGATGACCCTAGGACATATCCCACCTAACTAGCTTCCAGGGCTCGGTCAAAAACTCATACTTCACTGAGGTCTCCATGAATGTAAACGATTGGTACCTTCTATCGCTTTCCTGTTTTGGAGATGTTGTCAGGAAAGATCAGTCCCTGGAGAAGGACATCATGCTTGGCAGAGCGGAGGGTCAGCGAAAAACAGGAAGAGACGCTCGAGGAGACAGACTGACACAGTGGTCACAACAATGGGGTCAAGCATAAAAAAGATTGTGGACATGGTGCAACACCTGGCGGTGTTTTGTTCTGTTGTTCACAGGGTCACTATGAATCAGAACTGACTCGACGGCACCTAACAACAACATCTCTTTACTGATATCTTCTAAAGTACTCAGTACAGTCTACAACTTTGACTACTTAAGATCTATATAAGCTTCATATTTACAGTCTGCAAACAAAAATTATAGTGACAGATTTTGTCCAGACATAGTCACAAAACTGGTCACCTCCCCCTAATGGCTCATAAGTTAATTTTTCACAATTTTCCAGAATACTCTACAGACCATGCTCTAAATAGTAAATTTCAACACAGCCAATGCTTCCTCTAAACTAGAATAGGATAAGGAAGATAACAAATGAATGAAAATTAATTAGGTAAAAAATAATCAAAGTATATTTAAAAATGGAGAGAAAGTCCAAGTCTGTAACTTAGCAACTGACTATGGGATTATAATCAATGTTTATGATTTTCCTCCTCCTCTACACATTCAACATTCTCGTTTTCTTGAAACAGTCCCTCAGATGATCAAGCTTCCTTAGTCAGTGACATGGCTCAGGCTTTTACTCCTAAGGAATGAAAACCTTTATTGGTTATCTGTGCTGTGATACGAAAAATACCACGCCCATTGCCGTAGAGTCGATTCCAACTCATAGCAGCCCTGTAGGACAGAGTAGAACTGCCCCATAGAGTTTCCAAGGACCTCCCGGTGGACTTGAACTGTAGACCTTTTGGTGAGCAAGCATAGCACTTAACCACTATGTCACTCGGGTTTCAACGCCCAAGTCTCACAAGCTTTTAAGAACAAACATTGATTTCTCAGTCAAGTTGCCCATAAGCTGCAAGTCAGCTGTGTGTCAGCTCAAGCTACAGACCTACTCCATGTATCTTCTCATACTTAGACTCGGACTGAAGAACAATTTTCCAGTCGTTTCCTAATCCATTAACTCTTCTCTCTTCAAGAAACCAACATTTCCTTCCGAGTCGCCAATTAAGCTTTCACTGAAAACATTTCTTACTGAGCATTGATGGAAATAGAGTGAGGTGAAGGAAGCATTTGCCCAAAGGGAAAATTTTAGGGACACCAAAAATTCAATAATCATGAGGAGTAATATTTTAATATATCAAAATTAGCATAAAATATTACAATGAACATATCAGAGTTTTAAATAAAAACAGGCTTAGCATGAAAATTTTGATCAAAGATCCTACATTAGAGTCCTGACTTAAAGGGGAAAATTGTGGAACAGAACTACAAAATCTCATGGAATCTAGACTTTTGGGAATCACTGAACCTAGATGAGGCCCCAGAACTACTTTCATGAGAAAATTTTTAAACCTTAAACCAAAGATAACTCCTTAAGGTTTCTTTAAATCAACTAATAGTTTAGCTTAATAAGTAAAGAAATTCTGCATTGAGCACTGTATTTTTGTTAAGAACTGCCTATATGCACTCAGACTGTCAACAGTAACTCAAAACACTAGACTGGAGGTTTAGGGGGCAATCAGTTTATGCTAACCTGAGAGGAACAATTTGGAAAAGAAGGGTGAAAATGGTTGTACACCTTGAAAACTGTAATAAATATCACTGAATTGTACATGAAATTGTTGAACTGATGTAAGTTCTGCTGTGTAAATTTTCAATAACAAAAAAAATGAATTAAAAAAAACAAACAGTCCAGTTTCCTTTTTTGTCTCAGGCTCCAATTTGGCTGAGCAAGATGCTGCTGCTGATTAAGGCAGTTTTGAAGTTTTGTTTATCATGGATTTTTTGCATGAATTTTGTTTTGTAAACTACTGCATTAAAATATCCTTCATCTCAATTATTGAGACTTTTGGCACCCTACGCTAGTACCTCACTTTGATGTTCAAGGCGAGTGCCATCTCATCAACTAGTCCAATCCAGCTGAATATAAGATCACCAATGACATCCATACTGCTAAAACTAATTATTCAATTTTCAATCCTCATCATACTTGACCTGCAAGTAGTGTTTGACATGGGTGATCATCGTCTTCTTTAATCATTTCCTGTACTTACGGCACGGCTTCTATAACTCTCTCAAACCTCCTCCTGACCACGTCTTCTCAGTGTCCTTCTGTTTCCTACACATACACTAGAGCCCTGGTAACACAGTAGGAAATGACTTGACAGCTACTTGTTTGTAGCACTACCCCGTAGAGTTTCCAAGGAGTGCTGGTGAATTTGAATTCTCAACTTTTTTGTTAGCAGTCCGGCCAAGGCTAACTCATGGGGATCCCATATGTACAGCCTCTTAAATTGCTGGGCCCAGGTTTCCTTTCTCAGATCTATACTTTTCATTATTTTCCACTCACTTCCTAGGTGGTCTGATCAAACTTCATAGCTTTCCAAACTATTTTTAATTCAAACATCCAAATTTACATCTCTAGCTAAGACCTGTATGCTGAAGTTTGAACTTTTATATCCAACTGCCTATAAGTCATTGTCTTTTTCCACAGACTCTGCTCTCAGATTGATTCCCCGCCTTCCCCTGTTTCTTGCACGCTGGCTTCCAGACAGTGTTAGCTAATGGACACAGCACTGGCAGCAGACGTGAAAGTCAGAGGAAATGAAAAGCTGGATTATTTCTACAACACTCAGTCAGCTTTCTGTGGGGTCTCAAGCAGCAAATTCTTCTTCCCCCTTTATCTTAGCTGGGAATAGGTTGTCCTAGCCTCCATGGTAACAGCACCAAGCGAGAAGCTGCCACTTGATTCTAGATCCATGAAGGCTCTAGTTGGGCTCTAGAAATGCAGTCTCCTTCTGTGGTTCCGGAAACCTTGGTCTCCTGGTGGTTAATTGCTACAGCTGCTAACCAAAAATTCAGCAGTTCAAATGTGCCAGGTGCTCCTTGGAAACTCTATGTGGCCGTTCTACTCTTTCCTATAGAGTCGCTACGAGTTGTAATAGACTCCACGGTAACAGGTTTTCGGCAGTTCCTCTAGAAGAGAGAGTGGTAGCTGTCTTCTCATTCTGCTAATATTCTGTTTCTCTTGTGCCTTAAATCAAAGCCGTCAACAAGATTATCTGACTTTTCTTCAAAATACACCCAGAGTGTGATAACTTTTCACTACCCATAGCAATACCAGCCTGCTCCCTGATGCCATTTGTTCTCATTGGAGTCCTTGGCATTTTAGCCTCATAACTGCATTCACTTTGACACCCAGTATATATATAATACATCAACCCCAGAGGTCCTTTGAAAATATAGACCAGATCATGTTACTCATCCACACACAACCACCCACTTCCCAATGCCCTATATAATGCCCAAAGCCCTATATAATCCGCTGCCTTTGTCCATGTCCCCAGTTGACTCATTGTGTTTCAGCTCCACTGGCCTCCTGATCACACAGGTCACTTCCTAGTCCTCGTATTTCCTATTTCTCAGAACTTTCTTCTCTGACGTATTTACAAGGCATGCCCACTCTCCCCCTTCAAGTGTCTCATGATGTCACCCCATAAGATAGGGCTTTCTGTAACTCCCGGTAAATAGCAAGCCACCACCTCTGGCTTCCTCTTATTCTTTTTACCCTGGTTTATATTTCTGAATATCATTCATCAAAATTTTACACATGATGTATTTAAGTGCCTATCTGTCTATTATCAAACTCTCCCTTTACTATATTAGCTCAAGACAGGAATTTCTTTTGTTTTGTTCACTGCTATATTTTTAACATCTATGAAGGCTACTGACACAAAATTGATACTCAGTAGCCCTTTTTAATTAGTAAGTGACATGTAAACGCGTACTACCATGTTTAAGATGACTTCTCTCTAAGTCCTACGTCGTGGTTAATGTTATTTGTCATATTGGCTAAGCTGTGATAACCAGTGATTTGACAGACGTTGAACTGATTACTTTTCCATAATATAATATAATGTAATCACTTCCATGATGAGATCTAATATAGTATAATCACCTCCAAGATGAGATCAGCAATGAGCAACCAATCAGTTGAAAGGGAAATTTTCCCATATATATATATATATATATATAGGAAATTTTCCTATATGTATATATATATATATACATGGAAACCCTGGTGGCATAGTGGGTTAAGTGCTACATCTGTTAACTGAAAGGTTGGCAGTTCAAACCCACCAGACCCTCTTTGGAAACTCTATGGGGCAATTCTACTCTGGAAACTCTACTCTTGGAAGTAGTTCTACTCTTGCAAACTCTATGGGCAGTTCTACTTTGACCTCTAGGGTCGCTATGAGTCATACCCAACTCACTGGCAGTGGGTTGGGTTTATGTGCACGCGCGCACACACGCGCACACACACACACCTATTTGAAGCCCTGGTGGTGGAGTGGTTAATTGTTTGCCCACTGACTGAGAAGCCAGAAGTTCAAATCTACCAGCTACTCCTTGGATGTGATAGTTCTACTCTGTCCTATACAGTCACTATGGCTTGGAATTGACTCAGTGACAATGAGTATACATATTTATGGAGCCCTGCTGATGAAATAGTTAAGAGCTCAGCTGCTAACAAAACATCATCAGTTTAAATTTACCAGCTACTCCTTGGAAACCCTCGGGGGCAATTCTACACTGTCCTATATGGTTGCTATGAGTCAGAACTGACTCAAGAGAAATGTGTTTGATCTGGTTTGGTACACACACATACACACACGTGTACACACATGGTCTGACAACTAAGTTCACAAACACATCCTAGAAAAAGCTCTACATACCTCATCGTAGAATATCACTATGGTCCCCTTCAAAGTACTCCCACTGGGAAGCTATGGACTGATGTCAGCCCAAGTCCACCCTTCAAAGCAATTTTGAAACACTTTTTATGCAATGGCCGTCAGCTTTATCACCGTGTTAATGCGTCACATCCTGAGTCTCATCAAAATGTCTTCCTTTCAACATTTCCCTTATCTTTGGGTAAAGAAAGAAGTCACTGGGGGGCAGATCAGGGGAGTAGGGAGGGTGTTCCAATGCAGTTATTTGTTTACTAGCTAAAAACTCCCTCACAGACAGTGTTTTGTGAGCTGGTGCTTTGGCGTGATGCAAGAGAACCGAGTTGCCAGCAAAAGTGCAGGTTCTTTTCGGCTAACTTTCAGGCAGTCGTTTCAGCACTTCCAAGTGGCAAACTTGTTTTACTGTCTAGCTGCCACAGATTCATAATGAGCAATCTCTCTGATACCAAAAAAGCTTAACAACATCATTTTGACTCTTGATTTGGACTGACAGAACTTTTTCGGTTGTGGAGAACTGGCTGACTTCCACCATACACTTTGCTGCTGTGTTTCAGGGTCATACTGGTACATCCATGTTTCCCCACGAGAACATTGTCTTGCATCTCCAAAAGGTCTTGGCAAACTTCGACTCTCCTTTGCTTTTGTTCATTCCTTCAAAACCATTTTTGCATACACCTTTCAATCTAGATTTTCCTAACTGTGTCTCTATATATGTTTATTTGGTCTGCCAGGCTTCCCACAGTCAGCTGACTATTTTGACACACAGTTTGACAAATTTTTGCAATGTTTCCATCAGTTCTGATTGTTAATGGTCACCCTGACCTCTCTTCATCAGTGACGCTTTCTCTCCCCTCAGAAAACCATGTAATCCATTTTTACATTGCTATTTTCTTCATGGCATTATCCCCATAAATTTGGACTAATATGTCCCTTGTTAAACTGCCAAGTTTAACAAGAAATTTAATGTTTGTTCACTGCACTAGTTCAAGCTTCAACAGTCGTAAGACAACACACAAAGCAGACAGTAATAACAAACATCGCTCAGCAAGACACTGCCACACATTGACATGAACACAACTGTGAGACACTGATATACCAAGGCTGTGAAACCTTATTGAGTTGTTTGTACAGTGCTGCCAACATAAGCACATAAACACACAATGGCAAGTTTGCAAACTTAATTGTTAGACCTCATACATACATTTCACTGGTTTTGTGCTTCTAGAGAAACAAGTCTAAGACATCCTATAAACGTGATGCAGTCAACACAAAAATAAAACTGTGTTAATGGAACACTGGGTCAAATTTTAGAAGTATAATGCTAGTTCAGGCAACAGAAATTTATAAGTGGAGTCCTCTATTCAGTGCAATGTGCAAAACAAGGAAAAACACTTTTCAGAGAAATAACTACATAGCAGGTGTCAAGGTACATTGATTTGTTCCAGTCAAGAGACCACATTTGAAAGAGCAGCTGCAGCTGCAGTAACCACCTGTCATCCTCCAGGACTCGTCTATCTCCAGCATTAATTATGCTGAAGACATAAAATGAAGAGTGGGCAAAAATCAACACCCCTGCAGCTTTCAAGTATTTGCTTGTGTTACCAATCTTTGCTGTAGCACAGTGATTCAGTATGCTTGAGTCAACGTTCCATTAGCTGACTCTCTTCCACTAACTGGTCATCGGGTGCAACACTGTGAATCCCTGTAAGTGAGCGTCAGCTCTCAGGCAGTGTTTGATAGTCATAAAAACGACATAGTTGTGACAACCAGTGACACAAGATAATTTGGCGACTCCTAGAATGAAAATCCACAGCATGTGTTTTATTGTTTTTCATAAGTATTTTGAACTCCATTCATAGATACCGGGTCTTTGGTCAGAAATCCTGGTGGCCTCTTGGTGAGGCACTATAGCTGCTAGCCAAAAGGTCAGCAGTTTGAATCCACCAGGCACTAGCTTGAGACTCTGTCCTATAGTGTCACTGTCAGTTGCAATCAACTCAGTGGCAGTGGATTTGATTGGTTTGGGGGTCTTTGGACTGATTCATGGAGGGCTATACATTTTCTAACAATCACTCAAGTCAGGCCTTAGAGCAAATCAAGTAGCAGCTTAGTAGAC
Organism: Heterohyrax brucei; assembly: GCA_028571685.1. Lineage (NCBI taxonomy): Eukaryota > Metazoa > Chordata > Mammalia > Hyracoidea > Procaviidae > Heterohyrax > Heterohyrax brucei. The sequence goes on from CM053148.1 coordinate 93,685,342, forward strand.
GGACCAGCTCCTTCTGCTCCTGTGTCCCCCACACCTAAAATGGTATGCAGATAAGCCATTCTGGCCGCCATGCTGCCTCCGTTGCCCACTTTGTCAATGAGGATGAAGGAGAGCTCCTGGCCTCTGCCTCCCCAGGACCCAACTATCCTTACTGCAATCAACAGCATCTCACAACATGCCCAACTTGCTGAGAAATGATGGCATTGTTTTTGTCCTCACTATTTTTTAAAGCATTGACGAAAGATGTATCTTTTGAGCCCCACTGGGTTGTGTTAGATAAATTTACCCCATCACTTCAATTTCCTGAAATCCTTGAACTCCTGTATCCAAAGCAAACAAAAACCACTGTCATCAAGTCAGTTCTGACCCATAGCAATCCCATTGAACAGAGCAGATCTGTACCTTAGGATTTCCGAGAAGTGGCCGGTGGATTCACACTGCTGACTTTTTGGTAGCAGTTGACTGCTTAACTACTGCACCATAACTGTTTCATTAAAAACGAGTCATCATTAAGTGCAAGTTTCAATCAATTAGCCAAACAAACAGTTTAAGCCACTCCTGAAAGGGAATGAGGAAAATCGTCTTAGTAAGAAATCTTCCACAAGTTAAGGAGTTATGGTATCTTCAAGTAAAAATGGAAGAGCTTCTGGGGGAACGGATCAAAGATCTTGCCCTGATTGGCAGGAGAAGCTCAGTGGAGCTGGAAGTTTTAGGCTTTGCCAAGTTATTTAAATCATCCTGGCTATTGCTACTGCAATTCTTAGCTTTTAGATTTGCATAGAAAACAGTTTGAATCAAAATATTCAGTTGATATTCTAGCTTGGTAACTGTAGGGATGAAACTAGAGATTTGACAGTTGACTAAGTAAAGCCTGGTGTTACAAACTGTTAGTGAATCTTTGGTAGGTTACAAAGCATCCTCTCCTTGAAAGGAGCTGAGATTCTGGGGACTTAAGTTTGTAATTCTTCTCCGATTGGTCTGATACTAGAAGAATGTATCCCACTTTGCTATTCTGATAGCCTTCGCACCTACTTGAATATTTCATACCTCATATTACTACATCCTACTTTACTAAGGCCTCATACGTTAGATTTCATCAAGTTTGACCTTTGAAGGGTATTCCATCATAATTAAAAGCCACCAAACCCAGTGCTCTCAATTACAACTCAGAGTGACCCTATAGACAAAGTAGAACTGCCCCATGGAGTTCCCAAGGAGCACCTGGCAAATTTGAACTGCCAGTGTTTTGGGTAGCAACTGTAGTACTTAACTACTACGCCCCCAGAATTTCCCCATCATAGTTGGCCAGAGGTAAAAATGTCACTTTCACTAGCCCAGAAAATGACTTCCTAGATTCCTTTTCCCACAACCTTCAGTCCCTTCACTTACTTAAGTTTCTGTTGTCACCAGACTCGATCTTAATGTTTTCACTCTCGGTGACAATTTCTTGGCAGCAACCAGCAGAAACCTGCTTTGGTTTACTTAAGCAGAAAGGCGATTTGCTGGAAGGAAATCATATTGGTTATATATTGCTGTATAACAAATTGCCCAAACCTTAGAAACGGGAATCCACATGCAGTTATAGCTTAGTTTCTGTGAGTTGGAAAACTGAGCCCAGCTTAACTGGATGGTTCTGGCTCCACGTCCCTCGCTGAGCACACCCAGGACCTAGTTTGGGGCTGCAGTCATCTCAAGGACTGACTGGAAGAGGACCTGCTTCCCAGGTCACTCACATGGCTGTTGACAGATTATAGGTCCTTGTTGGTTGTTGGCCAAGGGACATCAGTTCACAAAATGTTGGCTGGCTTCCCTTGGAGCAAATAAGAAAAAGTGTACCCCAAACAGAAGGCAATGCCTATAACCTAATGTCAGAAGTCACGTACCATCCCTTCTGCCATGTTCTGTTTATTAGAAGCGCATCTCTAGGCCCAGTTCACACTGTGTGGTTGGTGGGGGCCTACTCAGGGGACATCAATAGCAGCATGCAAAAGTCTCTGGGGCTATCTTCTGCCTCTTGCAGAAATTCAGGATTTTAAATACTTTATAGGAAGGCTAGCAAACCATGTCAGAGAGTGGCAGGATGTAAGAGAAGCCAACAGTCAAGAACAAAGCCAGGTCATGTACAAGGAGCAGTGTGACTGAAGGGCCACCACTGGACACTTGCTGTTGTCCTTACTGGCATTACTACATTCCTAGAATTCCTGGTAGCATACTGGTTAAGGGCTACAGCTGCTAAGCAAAAGGTTGGGAGTTCGAATCTGCCAGGCACTCCTTGGAAACTCTGTGGGGCAGTTCTACTCTGTTCTATAGGGTGGCCATGAGTCAAAATTGACTTGATGGCAGTGGATTTTTTGTGTCACCCTTTGTTAAAAATCTTTTCACAATCATAAGGTCAATAACCTGGCCAGGAAAAGCCACTGATGAAGACTAAATCATGTGGCAGAGCCCTAGCATCAGGAGGTTAAGAAAGGAATGTTTGCCTTACTTTGAATCTTACTGCGGGTGGTAGAACCTTATCTCCTGCCTATTTGAGGTTCCCTCCAACATAGTAGGGTGCTCAGGTTCTGTTGTTAGTTGCCATCAAGTCATATAACAACCTTTTGCAAAACAGGAAAAACTGCTGCCCGGTCCTACAGAATCTTCATGATCCTTGCTGTGTTTGGGTCCCCACTTGTAGCTGTTGGGTCAGTCCAGCTCATCAAGTCCAGCTCATCAAGGTAGCCGTAAACAGTCAGACAGACAGAGATCTAGCCACGTATACAGATAAGTCAAATGTCTTGTATTCTGATCCTATGAGTATAAAGTTTCCTAAACTATTGTTCGTTTGCATACGAAAACAATCAGTAGTAATCATTATTGGGATTAAAATATTATTCTTTTTTCATTCACACCTCTCTACTCCAGTGAAACTCACTTCATTCTTCAGCTTCAAAAAAGCTTAAAATAGACACAGAACTACACTGAGTTTGTGAAGGGTGATGGAAAAATTCAGAACTGGATAATGGTGATAGTTAGACATCGTGATGAGCACAACTGTCACTGAACTGAACACATGGGGGCTGTAGAAATGGCAAGTGCTCTATTTCCTATATATTTATCACTTTTTTAAAAAATAAATAATATGCAGAATAGCTTCATCTGGCTTCACAACAGATTCAAACAAGGTCAGACATGTGGCCAAGTAGAGAATATCGCTATCAATTTAGTGTGACTTGAAGATCACAACTTAAAGTAGGAATTCCTATAATCCCCACTCCAATAACTTGATCCAATGCATGCTTACAGTCTGACTGATACGTGAATTACTATCATTGCTTTTATTTAAAGTTCAGTTCCCAATAACAATATCTCTATCTTCAGGAGAGCTGGGACTGGATCATTTATAGCTAAGTAAAGTGACTTCTCACCTCATTTGTTTTGACGAGTAAGAGATGAAAAAAGGTCACAAGGACACTGAGAGATTAAGCAAGTGGTGAAAAGAAGAAGGCATATGGGGGACATAACACATGCAGCCCACTTCATAATTTTTCATATCCAGCTCTAAAGCAGACCAGGCCCAGAAGATAAAAAGGCACAGCTAATTTACAAAATCTCTACTCATTTTCATAATCAAAAATGGTATGCTGCCAATTTTCTTAGATGAGAATGTATCTGTCTGCAAATTGGGGTAGACTGAATAACTGAAATCACTATTCAATCACTGTTGTGTGCTGTCGAGTCAATTTAAACTAAGAGTGACCCTATAGGACAGAGTAGAATTGCCCCATTGGGTTTCCTTGGCTGTAATCTTGATGAGGGCAGATCACCAGGTTGTTTTTCCCCTGTAGCAGCTAGTGGATTCCAACTGCCAACCTTTCAGTTAGCAGCTCAGCTGTTAACCATTGCTCCACCAGAGCTCCTTATTTATTCATAAGTGTTTATTGGGCACATACTATGTGATGATAACTGCCTAGACACTGAGGAAATGGTTAACAAGACAAACCTGGTCCCTAATCTTATGGAGTTTGTATGTAAAATGATATAAAATAAGTTACCTAGATTAGACAACTGGATGGATGGATGGATAGATGCGTAGATAGGCGAGTGGGTGGATGGGTGGATGGGTGGACAGATGGATACAGGCGGGTGGTTGGATGGATAGGTAGATGGATGAGAAGAGTGTTAAAAGGAAATAAAGTGTTGTAATGGAGAATCAAAAATAAGGGGTAAAATAAAACAGAAGCGGTAGCTAATTTATCTGAAGGAAACCAAAAATTCCCTACAGGGAATTTAAGTTTAGATCTGAAAAATGAAAATGTCTCCATTTGTTGTATTTTTATTGATATTGACTAGGGGAACTGAACTGACCTTGAGGTCACAGAAAATCATAAAATTGAGGACTGAAAGAAGAGAAAACAGAGAAGCAACTACTATTAAAAGACGTTATACTTTACCCAAGTCTTCACTTCCTCACATTCTTTCCAAGGTGAAACTCTCTTTCCCCCAGTTAAGTCTAACATATGGGAATCAGACCAATCTTCATGTAATTCCCATCTGTAACTATTAGAGCAGTATTATCATTATTATTAATAATAATAATCTATGCTTTGTTTTAATGGTTCCCTCTCTGTAATTAGAAGGAACTTATTTGGATTTGTGCCTTATTTAAATCACAAAAGGACAAAACTTATGAAAAGGTATTTTCTTTCTGTGCAGAAATTCAAAATATACCAGTTGCTTTATTCATGAGTTGCCTTTTATGAAATAGGAAAGAAAAAAAAAAAAGGTAACTTTTTTGAGATTTGACATTTAAACCTCAGATGTGAGGAATGGACGATTGCTCTTCAAAACTGGTGATTTTAAAATTTCCCACCCAAAAAGTCATGACTGGGTTTAACCTTATTGAGTATAAAATTTCTGATAAGCTCCTTGAAGTCCTGAAAGTGTACCCTCCACGAAACTTTGCACAGTCAGCCCTCCAGAAACACTAAGACTGGAGAAGAGAAATCAAATGGATTCCATTCATGTGAAATATAACCTTTGATTCTTCCTCATCAGTTTCCCACAGGAGAAAGAAATTTGGTGTGTGAAGAAATGAAACCAGTGCATTTTCTGAATGTTAATGCTGATAATAGAAGAAAAGTCACATTTGTTATAACGCTGCCATAAAGCGGAGCTGTAATCTCCCCACACAGCTGTTCCATGTGCCATCAATTAGTTTGATGAAAATAGGGTAACAGTGCAGGAGTGATTAGCAAGAAAGATTAAATTTATTTCAGCTTTAATTACAAATTTTGCCCTTAAAGTTTTATTGGCTTGAACGAACCCCTACTGTTCTCTGAATCTCCTCCACCAACTCGATGTGCATTTGATGATTTCACTTTGAAAGTATTAATGCATTTTCTCTGGTACTTATTTCTAATTACAGACTTTACTCACAAATGTTAGCTGATTCACCCATATGCCAGGATAAGTGTAACTAAGACGGATCCCATCTTCCTAATTCCAGTACCAATGATCTTTAGTAGCAAACGCAGCATCTGTTAAGTAAATTCAGAGGCTTGAATATTTGTCGCACAGCTTACTTATTTCACTCGTTCACTGACTCATTCATTTATTCACTCAATGAATATTCATTGAGTAGCTATTAAGTGCCAGGCTCTTCTAGAAGTACAGGATACATAAGTAAACAAAACAGACAAAAACCCCTGACCTCATGGGACCTATGTTCTAGTGTGTAGAAACAGAAATATAAACAAAGAAGAAAAAAAATGAAGTAAATTATATCATATAATAGAAAGTTACAGGTGTTATAAAAAATAACCATAAAGGTAGATTAGGAGTGCGAGGTAGGAAACATAGACACTCACCAATTCTGTACAAGACCCCAACGCAAAGGGTTTCTTGGTGAGAGAAAAGGAATTCTGTTTTCGTGAAGGCCACACTAACTATTTTTCTTATGTCATTGTTTTGTTAATAGCCCCATAGCAAAATATGATCATTTATGGGTGAGTTTTGCCTAATTAATGACTCCTAGTATGTTTATTGCATTTGAATTAAGCTTGCTAAGTGTTCAGTATTGAATCAGGCTGTCTGGTATTTTAGTACCTTACTTAAAATATTTTTTAAGACATAGAAATGTTTATTCCTAAATTTTTTTTTGTCGTTTTGTATTTATGTAATTCAGTCTAAAGCTCAGTATTCTGGAACTTTCCTGACTTCAAGGACCATGTAGCTACTTCAAAAACTGTGAGAAATTTAGTCTCTTTAGCTCCTAGAAGCAGAAATTTTCTGGCGAGTAGAGTCTTGGTTGTAGGCGCTATCGCTGCACGGCACAGACTTGGTCAAGCAGGTGTCTGTCACCCAGACATTAGTAAAAGTAATACAAAGGCAAGTAGCTCAGCCTTAGAGGGTGTTCTGCCTAACAAAGTAAATTCTCTGGATCACTGAGTGATAATCAGTGCAGAAGTTGTAACTCTCAAGAAAAGCATACCTTTCCATCAATCTCTACAAGGTAGCCAAGGAAACTTTATGACCTCAGGGATCTGCATAGAATTTTCCAAAGTGTGGTTGTCAATAAAATGGGACTTCCAAAGGTTGGCAAAACGCTTCATGATACCATCAAAGAATGAAGTGAGGAATGACTCAGTAGATTTTGCCATGACTCACACCCCTACTCCAAGTGGAAGCACACACTGCCATTCAGAAAAGTGTCCATCCAGAGACTTGTGTCTTCAGAATTTCCTCTTTTGCGTTATGCATAGACACAAAAATTTTTGCAGAATGACATTCTTAGATTTGTTCACATACTGGGCGGAAGTTTCATTGTATTCAGCTTGTATGTTTTTTGCTTGTATGGTCCTAAATACAGCAAGTTCAAAAACTTTATTTCATTTGAACATCTAAGTAGTATGGATTTCATCAAAACTCATGAGTTATAACTGAATGTGGTATATACATACAATGAAATGTTACTCAGCTAATAGCAAAAATGAAGCCTTGATACATGCTAAAATATGGATAGAGATGGAAGACATTATACTGAGTGAAACAAATCAATAGCAGAAGGACAGATATTGTATGGTCTCACTTATATAAAAAACAAGAAAAACAAATGTATAGAGACCAAAGTTTATTAGTGTTTACCAGAAATGGGAGGGAGGAGGAAAGAGGAGGTGAAGAGTTACTGATTAAGGGTCAGTTTGCACAATCAGTTACTACAACTGCTGTCAATGATCTGTACACTGGTAAAAAGCTGAATTGGCACAAGCTGTGTGACAGGTATTTGCAACAATGACCGACAAAAGAAGAGTAGCTGCAGAGGCTGCTTATGTACAATGAAAACTTTCATGGGATTTGGTTCCTTGGTTTGGAGGTTTAGGGTCATGGTTTTGTGAGACATCACAGTGGGTTGCCCTAATAAAATGTTTAGTGCTGCTGTTCTACCCACTGATTCATTGTTAAATGCCTGGGGTTTTAAAAGCTTGCAAGCAGTCACCTAAAGCACAATTTATCTGAAGTAACAGAGGAAGAAAAGTCAGGAACAGGAGGAAGAAATGTAACGTGTGGCTGATTTCTTCCACTAACAACTACCTCCTTTGTTGTGAGACTAGTAGAACTCGATGGTGCCCCACTACTGTTAGTGAATATTTTGATACAAGATTCCACAGAATAGAAATGGATGACAACTGAGAACATCAAAGACACAAGCAAAAATGAGCCCAGGAGGCGGAAGGACCTATATGATTGGGAGACTACATCGGTATGAGACCAGAAGAGTCAGATGGTGCCCAGCCACCACCAAAGACAGCCCTGAGAGGGGACACAATGTAGACTCCCCGACACATCACAAGAAAATGGAGTGCACAGATTTAGAACTCTATTAAAAGACCAGATTGTATAGTCAACAACCTTAAGGGTCTCCTGAGTACATGGCCCTGGGACTTGCTGCTAGCCCAGAGCTGAAACCCATACCTTAGAAAGAATGGACTGGACTTAAAAATACAGAGTGATGTATGTGGGGTGTGTATTTCATGGTTTAATGTATATATGAGTCTGTTCTACTGGTTTCTTTTTAAAGGGGAGGGGAGAGGGTGGAAAGGAAGAGACAGCTGCTTGTTGAGAGGGTATTAGGAGAGCAGAAAGGAGGAGTGTGCTGTCACAGGGTGAGAAGAGAGGACAAATTTACAGAGAGGTGGGTACCTGGGGTTTTATATGGAAAACTGACTTGGATTGTCACTTAATCACAATTAAAAAAAATAAAAAGAAAAAAAAAAGATTCCACAGAATAATCATGATCAAACGAACCAAAATATAGAACAGAATTTCAAATTCTCGTGCACTCAGGACTTTCCAGAGCCATAGAAGCCGTAAAAACCCCGGAAACTACTTCCCCGAAATAATCCTGTAAATTAAATCAAGAATACCCATGGGATTCTTCTTAAAACCAAACCACAGTTTAGTAAAAAATGTCTGCCTTGAGCATTATGCTGTTTTAGGAACTATCTCTATGGGATTAAAGTGACTACAGGAACTTACAAGATTAGCTGGGAAACTTTGGGGACAACGAGTTTCTGTCAATGGGATAGGGATGTCTCAGCAAAGGAGCATGAACGCAGCTTCACAACTCAAAGACTGTTAGCAGTGTTGCCAAGTTGTACAGGTAGAAACAGGTGAATCAGTGTTATGCTTTGTTGTGTACAGTGTCAGCAACAAAAATAGGTAATAAATAACAAATTAAAGGAAAGAAAGAGAAAAACAAAATTTAAAACAGAAACTCAGGCTTTGGACCCGACCTAACCTTTTCCCTGGCATTGTTCTGCCCACAATTCCACCTACCAGAATATTCCCAGGCAAAGGAAGAAGAGGCTACCAGTTGTGCCTATGCTAACAAATGAGATTATGTCTTTATTGTCATGACGAGAAGAATTTCCAGAACACATTCCAAGCATTTAGGTTGGAATCCGCAAGTTGGAAGCTACGTTAAATGAAAAGAGAGAAGAAAAGAAACAAAGGAGTTTTGGGGTAAATGCAGCAGAGTCACATCAGAATCTCTGGCCAGCAGTTTCAGCTTCATGAGCAAATACATCACAAAGATTCCAGGGCGGCCAAAGTTATTCTCACAGGGAGGGAAAAACTAGCTCCTGATGTCTCTTTTTACCATAGCGAATCACTGGTTTTTCATGCTTTGAAAAGCGGACATTCTGTGCTTGCCTTAACTCCTTTCCAAGGCATGCTTATATTATACAGAAATTCTTTCCAGGAAAGCCATTTGTATACTATTTATTGATCCTCACAGGCTCTGTGTGAGAAAGAGAGACGGAATGCAAAAATATTTACATTCAGTGGATCACATTGGGGATAAGAGGTAAATCCTGTTCTAAAAACTAGAGCCTCTGAGTCCCCTGCCAACGTAATTAGTTAGGGAAAAACAAGCTCTTCTGCCAAAGACGACCCAGGGACAAAGTGAGAGCCTTGTCAGGTGTGCTGCCTGCCCCCAACAGCCACCTCTTCATGGATCACAGGAGACTTACACCTGCAGTTAGGAACTGCTCATGTTTTGACACCTCATGGCTTTACATTCCTGACTGGGTGCGCGGCTCCACACTCTGGCATCCTTTTTGTTACCCAAGCTTAGCCCTGTTCCCTGGCCCACGCTTTTCCCACCCCTACCGCCCACCGTCTCTGCAGGGTGGCCTCCATCCCGTACCAGCTGGAACTGGCCACCGTGAATAACACGCCTCTCAGTTCTGGCACATACCACAACCAAATGACCACCCAGTTGTTCACAGCAGCTTAGCCTCTAGACCCTCCCCAAGCATCTCCAGCTGAGAAATCTCTTTGTAGTGAGGCAGCCCTCATTCCTTTGTACTCAGCTGGTCCCATCCACTTGCTGCAGCTAAGCAGTCAGGCCCACCTATGTCCTAGCATAGGCCAGATCCAAGAATAAGAATAATAGTAACACGGGGGGATCATATCACCTTTCCTTGTTTCTAGCCCCTCCAGGGGATAGCTGGGTCCTGTCAAAACTCTCAGATAGCTGCCAGATAATTCCTGTTAAATCTTCAGTTAGGTATTATGGCAACAGCCACTAGGGGCTTAACATGTGCCTTCCTTTTTCTTTCTCCAATCTGCTTTCCCAGGCTTATCTCCAGTGGACAGACAGCATTGCATCTGGAATTGAGATAATGGGTTCTGTGGAACTTGAGTGATTAACCTCTAAAAAGCCAAACCCAATCCCCTGCCATCTAGCTGATTCTGTAGTGACCCCATAGGACAGAGGACAACTGCCCCATAGGACAGAATAGAACTACCCTATAGGACAGAACAGAACTGCCCCATGGAATTTCCAAGGAGCTCCTGGTGGATTCAAACTGCAGATGTTTTGGTTAGTCGACTTAGCACTTAACCACTAGGCACTAGGCCACCAGTGTTTCCTGATCGAGACTAAATAAATAAAACGTATTAGAGAGCTTACAACAATACACAGCACTAAAAGTTTCTCAGTCCAGATTACCTGACCTCTGAATGGAAGTCAGAAGCAATTGTGAAATGATAGTTGTTTTTGTTAGGTGCTGTCCCACTGGTTCCGATTTCTTGACTGCTTCTACTGACCCCAGGTACAACAGAAGGAAACACTGCCCTGTCCCACACCATCCTCACAGTTGCTGCTGGACTTGAGCCCACTGTGACAGCCACCACAGCAATCTGTTTGACTGAGGATCGTCCTCTTTTCTGCTGACCGTCCAATTTACCAAGTGTGATGTCCTACTCCATGGACTGGTCCCTTCTCATAACATGACCAAAGAACACAAGAAAAAGTTTCTCTGTCCTCACTTCCCAGGAGTACTCTGGCTTCGTTTCCTCTAAGATAGATTCGTTCACTCTTCTGGCAGTCCACCATATATTTGCTATTCTCTTCCAGGACCGTAATTCAAATGCATCAATTCTTCTTGCATTTTCCTTCTTCACTGTCCAGCTTTTGCAGGCATGTGAGGCAATGGAAAAACACCACGGCTGTTCACAATTAACCTGAAACTTTACAGCTGGGGGAATGGAGAAATTAGACTGCCCGACACCCAGGTTTATCCTTCAAACCTTCCCTTTGATTAGCCTAAGGTGTCCAAAGGACCTTGACTGAAATTCGTATGCTTTTAGGAATACAAATTCACCTTGGAGAGATGTCTTAATTCTCGTCCTTCCAGTATTATACAGCCTCGCATAGCTTGTACTAACAAAGAGGTAGCTATATATTCTCCTCTTCTAAACATTTTCAACTGTTCTAAGCTCTGATACCTCTACCCATCTCCAGCCACTGGGCCCAAAGAAATTTTATCTCAGGTATTTTGTTACTCTATTCAAGTCCATAAATATCACCTAATTAGAGAGACCTTCCTGGACCGCTGCATTTAAACTAGCTTTCGTTTGCCATTCACTAAATCTTTTACCTGTTTAATCATATTATATACTTATTCACTGGTTGTTTACTATCTGTCTCTCCTACTGGAATGTAAACTGCGTGAAGTCAGAGACTTAGTCTCCTTTATTCGTTGCTATGGAAACCCTGGTGGTGTAGTAATTAACTGCTATGTCTGTGAACGCGAACATCAGCAGTTCAAATCCACGAAGCGTTCCTTGGGAACTCTATACAGCAATTCTACCTTGTCCTACTGAGTTGCTATGAGTCAGAATTCACTTGAGAGCAGCAGGTTTGGGTTTTTGCTTATTCACTACCGTACTTCTGATACTTAAAAGGAACATAGCAGGCACTCAACAGTTATCTGCTGAGTGAATAAAGTGAAATAGAGACAGCCAACATTGAAGAAGAAGCCAATGCAGTGTGCGAGGAGGAATGAAGGAGTTTAAAGAATAAGGTTAAAGATAAAAGTTTGAAGATTTTTATTGTTGAAAAGTAGGAACATTTTTGCAAGACAATCTGAAGTCCAGGTTGCCTGAGTCGTGAACTCTCTTGAATGACCAGAAGGAAGAGAAAAGCATTCAGTTAAGGTTACAAAATGCATATGGTTACCAAGACAATATAGAATAGACCCTCTCCTTTTGGAAGTCTTTGGCAGCCTCTTTCATATGCATTTTATGGGAACTGTTTTTCCTTACAGGCTCCTGGAACATTGACCTGTTCAGCGAAAGCAGGAGTGATAACAAAGTGGAGTTTGGTCTGTCTCTACAGCAGCTGTTTAAGATCCAAGCACTTGAGATTTAGAATCCTCCTTCAGAGAGCACAGGCTGGGAAGAAATATAATAATAGTAACTAACATTTTTGACTGCTTACTATGTGATAAGTATGATGCCAAGGACTCTACACAGGCCATACTTATTCCTCGCCATAACTCTATAAATAATTTTCATTTCCATTCTTTTGATGAGGAAACTCATCAAAGAAATTAAGCAACTTTCCTAGTTTACACAGTAAGCAAAATGTGGAATTAGAGCTCCATGAGCAGGTTATAACCAAGTCATGGAGGAAACTGAAAAAGTGCAATAGACAGGGCCACTTCGAGAAAATGTCCAAGTATTTGTCATGACCACAATTCTCTTTGAACAAAATCAGGAGCATTTCAAACAATGGAGTCCCTTGCTCTGTTCCACATGAATGCCCCCGGAGCACAGAGTCTGACCCTCATATAGCCACCTTGACTACACGTTTTTTAACTAGGATCCATTAAACATTGGCCAACAGCTTGCAAGGTCCTGACTTAAGAAGTCACCAGTCATCTGAACTCATCTAAGCTGGCTATGGACTAACTGACCTTATCACATCTTCTCTTCTGGAAGTTAGAACTTGAACTAGTCAAAGGGAAAACAGAAGAGCGAAGAGAAGCACCAGGAGATGTGGGAGACTGTTATGAGAAACCATTGGTCATATTCCATTCCGATCCAAAAGTCCCCCTAACCTGTACCATTACTCCCACGTTTTTTTTTTCTTTCTCTTCACCTGAGTAACACATAAGATTAGCACTTTGTTCATTTCTCTAAGTGAGCTTCTCAGAAACTACACACATCTCAATAAATAAAATTAAAATTATGCAATACTGTCAAGCATCATACACTATGTTTAATGTAGAGTCCCTGACATAGCACACACACACACACACAAAAAAAAAAAGAGATGTGCAGATCAAGAACTCTATTAAAAGACCAGAATTGATGGTGTGACAGCCCAGGGGCTCCCCGGAGAACATGGCCCCTGAACTTGCTGTTAATGCAGACCTGAGACCGGTACAGAGGCCAACACTTCAGACAAAGAATGGACTGGACTCGGACACAGAGTGATGCGTGTAGTGTGTGTACTTTATGATTTTATATGTATAATATATAGAATACATAATACATATATATATGTGTGTGAGCCTGTCCTGCTGGTTTCTTTATAGTGGGTAGAGGAGAGGGTGGAGGGGAGATACATGTTGATTAAGTGGATACTGGAAGTAAGGAGTGAAAGGGAGGAATCTGCTATCACAGGGTGAGGACAGCCGGTAGAGTTGCAGAGAGGCAGGTATGCAAAATTGACTTGGTTTGTAAACTTTCACTTAATCACAATAATTTTTTTTAAGTTTGTGAACTATGTTTAATTGTTCACCAGTTTAATGATTTATGCATTTAATAGAAAAGAGAAAAATCTTGATCATTTAAGGAAACCCCAATAAAATGGCATAATTATAACAAGGTAACACAAATGTTACCATGGCAAGCATACAACCAACTTAGAGCTGCTCAGTCAATTCCAACTCTCAGTAACCATACAGGACAGGGTAGAACTACCCCATTGGGTGTTCAGAGCTGTACCCTTTACACGAGCAGACTACCTCATCTTTCTCCCACAGAGTAACAGGTAGATTGGAACTACCAAACTTTCAGTTAGCAGTCGAGTGCTTAGCTACTGTGCCACTACGCCTCCTAGAAGTAATACAAGGAATAATAATGTCTCCGTCTTTAAAGCAGTAACCAGCCAGCTTGTACCCACAGAACCTGGATGCATGTGTTAGGCAAACCCTTTTGTATCCACCCCAAACCAGCTAAACAGAGATCCAGTACTAGTAAGTTATTTTACCATTCTCATCAGAAGAAAGTAGAAAATTCACTTAGCATTATTTCAGGTACAGATGGATGAAATAGAAGCTGATCTCTTGTCATAACTTAAAATTCCACCAAAGTCAGCAAGAATCACCTGTAATTTTGGCAAGGACTTAAACAAGAAGAATGAAGAAGTCTTCAGGCAGTAGGGAGAGGAGCAATTGAACAGGGAACTGACCAAATGACAGCATGGGAGAGTGAGGAAATTCTTGTGGGATGACCACTGTAACTGCCTCTGAGTGACCAAGGGAGCTGAGCTAAAGTTTTATCCAGCATAAATGTTTTAGCACACGTTCCTCGGAGCGTACAATGAAACAAAGCTTTGGATGAAAGTAGTTTATATGAGAGCTGATTACAGGAATCAAGCATCAGGATGTTAGAGCACGTGCTAGGGAAGGAAAGGAAGCTGACACACAGTGCGTTATTGGTCAGGTTACTGTGGCAAGAAACTGCAAAAACCATACACATAACACAAGGTATTTCAAAGCTACTGAGATGTCTCCAGGTGAGGTTTCTGATGTTGGGTCCTCAACTTCCCCCCAAAGTCACTGGAACCACCAACAAATTTTTATACTGAAATTACATCCTGAATATAATACTCAACACACTTTCATTTATTCATTCATTCAGCAACAATCTTGCTCCAGTTATATTCCTAAGTCTACAAAGCCTGAATGATGGACAAAGCTCAATTTGACAATTTTCATTTGCAAATCCTTCAGCCTGGGTGCCCAACTTGCCAATATTCTCTTTTACCTTTTATGACAATTTTTTCATAGTCTCTGGTGTTTAAGGAACTCTCATCCACTCATTGCCATTAGCTGATCCCAGCTCACAGCGGCACTATGGAACAGAGAAGAACTGCCCCATAAGGTTTCCAAGGAATGGTTGGTGGGTATGAAATCCCAACTTTGGGGCAGCAGCTGAACATGTCATTACTGTGCGACCAGAGCCCTAGAACCGTCACACACACAAAAAATCAAACCCACTGCTGACGCCGACTGCTAGCGACCCCATAGGACAGATTAGAATTGCCCCATATAGTTTCTAAAGATCACCTGGTGGATTTGAACTACTGACTGTTTGGTTAGCAGTCATAGCACTTAACCACTGTGGCACAAAGGTTTCCACAGTAGGGAAAAAAAACTAAAATGTTTTAAAGTTTTTCTTTTATTTTTTTGAGGGAGGACACAGATCTACCACGTAAGAGACCTCAGCCTTAGCTCCAAAACCCTTCTTCCTAATAACTGTAAACCTGGACCTGCCCCCTTAAGCTTCTAAGGCTTCAGTTTCTTCAACTGTCCAATTTTCTGCTCGGTTAGAGCATCACAATCCAGATATTGGGTTTTTAAATAATCCTATGTGCATTCACTGACATGATAGAGAGTGCTTTAACGTTCTCTGATGAGATAGCCTTTAAATATTTTCAACAGACTCACAGAAGCATTTTAGAAAGATTAATGTAAGATGGTTGTTGTCTAACCAGGGAGAACGTCAAGGGCTAGTGCCGTGATCTGGGGGCGAAAGAGGGAATGACAAGATGACTGTCAGTAGAAATTAAAAGGAAAAGACAGAGAGGGAAAGTGTATTAAGAGAAGGGTGTTTGTGTCAACAAATGAGAGCAAGGGAGCAGAAGTCACGATGTCATTTAGTCTCGGTGTCTGGGAAGATCGTAATGCCACCGGCTGAATGCTCAATCGCCCGCGTGTTCAGCCTTCCAATGTCCCCTCACCAGTCTTGCTTGGTCCTGTCAGTGTCCTCTGAAACTCCACTGTGCCAACACAGAGGACATGTGACATAGACAAACGCCAAATATCGTGCCGAGTATGCATGTCAGATAAAAGATACTGCTTCTTCTTCAGCTTCAATACACAACGTTAAAGACGCACTTAGAACAAAGTCTGGCACACAGTGGTGTTGTTTGTGTTGTGTGTTGCCCTGTTGAATCCAACCCCTAGTGACTGTATATGACAGAGTAGAACTTCCCCATAGGGTTTCCTAAGCTATAGCCACTACAAGAGCAGACTGCAGGTCTCTGCTGCCGTGAACGCACTGGCTAGTTCAAACCACCAACCTGCTGGTCAGTAGCCGAGCATTTATTCATCGTACCCCCAGGCACCTTCCAGCACATAGCAGGCATTCAGTATTTGTTACGTGAACTGAGCTCATTGGCGGTGTCCTCCAAAAAAGATACAAGAATAAGTGGGGTGCACCTGTGGAATGATCTAGAACAACAGAATAACACTGGCCACACAATGTCTAAGTCTGCAAGTTCTCCCTTGGAAAGTCTGCTTTAACAAAACATCATCATCTTCAGCTGCCACCTATGGCTGAAGAGAAAGCAGCATAACATCCTCCTGTTACCAGAGCTTTAAACTGTCAGACACACACTAAGAAGGTACATGATTTATTCATGGCAAAACTGTAGAGCTAAGAACTAAACTTCATCTTGAGAGAATGAAAACAGCAGGAGAATTTACAAACAAAAATACTTGCTTTCAGCAAGAGCGGTAGCAGACTTTTGATGGTTTGGGGCGAAATTTCCTTTCTTTTTATTGTGGCGGAGAGAGGGAGACTTCAGTAGGAGAAAATAATAACTATGCCAAGGTGTATTTTTATAGTCTTAAACTTAAAAGTTAGTGGAAGATAGATTTCTGTTTGTTAAAACAAAAACAAAAAACAAAGCCAGTGGAAGAAAATAATTCCTTTTTCCTACCTGCATCTGCAAACACCCAGATCCCAGCATTTACCTTTCAATTCTATTTATGTCTTATATATCTATCTTTTGCTTTGCTTTCTACCCGAATCATAGCACTCATTACAACTATTGGTCTGTAATTATTTACAAAGGAACGATGGAGGAAAGCAAAAGATTATTTACATTTTCTCTATTAAGTTATCTGCCACAGAGTTTCATCTTTATTACCTCGCTGATACCTAATGACTATCTTTAAATATTTGGGTGAAGCTACACAATACTGTGTTTCTCTCCATCTACCTATCCTAACTATCACATAACTCACCTTACAACAGAGTGAACTTGAAAGTGGTCGTATTACATAAAACATACAGAATGAATCTGGAAAATTCCCTTTAAATATTTTGGCATACTAAAAATTCAACTAAGTTTTTAAAGAATTGGTTTAAATGCTCGGGCAAATGTCCAGAAGTCAACACATCTTCTAAAGACCATTAAAAAGTGGTCATTCCACAACTGATGGTCTAACATCCTGAGGGATCTACTGGGAACATGGCCCCTACCCCTGCTACTGCTCATGTCCAGAAAACACTACTGAGATCAACACTTCAGACAAAAATGCCCTGGACTCAGGAACACAATGTGACCATACACTGTGTGTACTTTGTGGCTCCACACATTTATAGGATGCTGTCATACTGGTCTCTTTCTAGATGCGAGAGGAGAGGGGAGAGAGGAGTGGACAGTAGATTGTTAAGAGGATATGACACGTATAGAATGAAAAGCAGCAGTGTGCTGTCAGGTGGCAAGAAGAGCAGAAGAAGCTGCAGATAGACAGGCATGCAAATTTAATTTGGATTGTATACTTTCCCTTAATCACAATGAAAAAGAGAAAAGTGGTCATTGTTGGTACCTTCACTTGTACTGTATATAGAGACTCTTGCTACTTGAAAGCTAGACAAAAAACTATGACATGTACTTCATTTCAACTTGCTTAAACCAACAGGGCTGTTAACACTTGATGGATCATTCATCATACTGATGCTAAAAAGCTTAACTAGGAGCATTCTGAAAATCTCAAAAATAGATTTCCAAGTGTTTTATCACCTTCAGTAACTGATATTTGACAACTGCATTTTTTCCAGTTATAACCCATGAATGATTCACAATCTTAAAATCCTTACCCAACAACAGAGGAGTGGATAGGTAAACTATGGTATATATACTCAATGGAGCACTATGCAATGATAAAGAATAATGATGATTCCAAGAAACATCTCATAACCTGGCTTCAGCTGAAAGACATTATATTGACTGAAAGTAGTCAGCGACAAAAGGGCAAGTATTGTATGAGACCCCTACAATACGATCTCAAAAACAGACTTACGTATAGAAGAAAAGACTCTTCGATGGCTGCAAGGGAGGGGAGGGTGTGAGGGCGAGGGGGGGATGGTTTAGATTACATAGTTGGTAGAAATTTGGTTGGGTGAAAGCAGTGATAGCACACATTAGAAACAAGAACAATATTAAGTGGACTTCAGCATAACTTGAATACTCCTTCCATCTTAACCCAATACTGCAAGGACAGAGTAGCTGGGGCAGGGGCAGGGGACCATGCTCTTAGGTGAAATGGAGGCCAACTGGCACAACTACCGTTTTGCTAAGAGGGCTCTCTGCACCCCACATTGGTGAGTACTGTCAGGGGTCCTAAAAGCTGCCAGGCTGCCATCGAGGGCACATCAAATAGTCCCAAGTCAGCAGGAATGGATGATCACCAAGGACCAAAATGACATGGGCTAAAGACAACCCAGAAGATAGAGAGACTCACATGAATGGGTGCCTACATCGACTTGGGACCGGAAGAACCGGATGGTACCTGGCCACCACCAATGAGCCACGATGGAGCTCACTAAGTTGAGTCTCATTGGCAACACAAGAATAAAAAGAGGTGCACCCTGAGATCTCCACTAAAAGACCTCAATGGATGGTCCAGCAGTTTCGGAGTTCCCCTGGGAACATGGACCCTAGCCCTGATACTGCCCTTGCCCATAAATCAAAAAGAAGGTCCACTCTTCGGACAAGAATGGATTGGACTTGGCGATGCAGAGTGTATATATATTGGATGCACTTTATGGTTCTACGCATCTATAGGATATCATCCTGCTGACGTCTGGCAGGAGGAAGGAGAATGGGTGAAGAGGAGGGGAAGGAAGACAGTTGGGAGGATGAGACATGTATGGAGCAGAGAGGAATAGTGTGCTCTCACCGGGCAGGGAGAGCAGTAGAAGCGGCATGTAGGTGGGCATGTAAATTTATATGGGAACGTACATTTTCACACAGTCATAATAAAAAAAAAGAAATCTTACCTGTGGCAGAAAGAGCACAAATAAACCCCATTCATGGAAAGGTGTCATGGATCGAATTGTGTCCCCCCCAAAATATGTGTAGCCCTGTGGCTGGACCATGATTCCCAGTATCTTGTGACTGTCCTCCATGTTGTGGTTTTCCTAAACTGTGTGTTAAACGATTAGGGTGGGGCTGTAAATCCCTTCATAGGATCACCTCCCAGCTCCACTGTAAAGAGAGTTTCCCTGGAGTGTGGCTTGCCCCACCCTTAATCCTTTCATCCCATGAGAGATAAAAGGACAGAGAAGCAGGCAGAGAATTGGGAACTTCGTACCATCAAGCAAGCAGCACTGGGAGAAGAGCACGTCCTTCAGACCTGAGGTTCCTGCACCAAGATGCTCCCTGGACAAAGATTGATGCAATACCAGACTTGCCTCCTGAGCCAACAAGGGGAAAACCTTCCCCTGGAGCGGACACCCTGAATCTGGACTTGCAGCCTGCTGGACTATGTAAGAATAAACTTTCCTTTGTTAAAGCCATCTACTCTGTGATATTCCTGTTGGAGCAGCCCTAGCTAACTAAAACAAAAGGTGAACTCTTTATTAAATAAAACAGATTTTTTTTTTAAAGGAGATAGAAGGCTAGGATTTGGAGCAAAGATTCCAGTGGAAGTATTACAAGTAATTTGAATATGGGACACTGAAAAAGAAGAATATCAGCTACAGGAATAATTTGTCAAAGTTCAAACTGAAGGTCTCCAACAGACGAAACTGCTCCAGTTACTTACTAGCTGACATATTTAGCTCACCAGGAGATGTCCCTGAGTTGACCTACATTTCCTTTCAGTGACGCTAATTGTAAGCAGTCTGTGTTGGCCATATGGAAACTTAAATGTGGCTGGAATTTCAAAACAGTAGAGACCAGGTCCAACTGTCTGGCTGAACTTCTTTGTTCTATGTCCATTCTGTCAGCCTACCTGGCTGTGACTGAGTGCTGTCCTTCTGAAAACAAGGCAGCCAAGAGAGCCAGAGTATTACACATTTCAGTTAGGTTGTATGACATATTAAGAGAAATGTGGACTCTTTAAGTTGGAGACTGTTTTTAACAGACTCCTCGTTTCATTTTCTTCTTTATTATGTAACTGAAGTATACACAGTGTTTTCTAAATAGAATGTGACTTGTGCAATTTATATTTTATAGACCAATTTATTGTACTCACACTTGTCAGCAGCTGTCAAGTCGACTCCAACTCAGGACGACCTTATGGACAACAGAATGAAATCGTGCCTAGTCCTGCTTCGTGCTCACGATCACCGGCAACTTTTATGAGTCTGTCACAGCCATTGTGCTCGTCTCTCCCCCTGCACTCTTGTTGGTCCTCTGCTTCACCGAGTGTGATGCTTGCCTCTAGCAACTGATCCCTCCCAGCCATGTGACCAAAGCAAGTGAGTTACACAATATTCTGCCATAATCTACAAGATTTTCATTTGCAAATTTTTAGAAGTAGATTGCCAGATCTTTCTTCCTAGTTGTCCTTAGTCTGCCAGCTCCACTGAAACCTATTCACTCTGGGTGACACTGCTGGCATTTGAAATACCAGTGACATGTTTCCTGGATACGTCACTGACCAAGTTTCCAGCATCATAGCAACACACAAGCCACCAATCACAGTATAACAAACTGAGGGAGGTAGGTGGTCACACTACGTGTATATTAATGGTTCCTCAACTACTGAGTTTTCTTTCAGAAAGAAAAGCATATGTCTTTGTTCTATTTTTAGTTCCTTCTAAAAAGGACATAATAGCATCTGTCAAGTACAAGTTCATTTGAAAGAGACCAGGGGAGAAATCATACACATAAAGTATAGCATCTGTACTTTTAACAGCATAGGCTAAAGAACATGAGCAAATAAATGGCCACTGTACCCAAACTACTCAACTGGGTGGAATTGTATTCATGAAGAAAATCCATGAACAGAATGTGAACTTGACTGTCTATGATGTCAAAAAAGATGATAAAGCAATGCTTCAGTACACTAAAATTTAGAAAATCAATGTATCACGTAGTTTTCTAGGGTTTTTTTTTTTTGTTTTTCTTTTACTAATCATAGACTTTTATGTGGTAAATATGTCTGACACTTATTATCTTAAAGTGTGTATATGTGAAACTTAATATTGTTTTCAAGTGCCTTTGTTTATTTCAAAAATATCAGTAACCAGACTGTATTTCTTGAGATTTCATCTCTTTTAATGAACCTTTTCAAAGAGTAACAAGACTAGGTTAATTTTGAGCTGTTTATCTGGAACCAATATGCCAACAGAGTAACATAAAATAAAATACCATTTAGCCATCTCTATCATTTTAAAAATTACAACAATTTACACAGGGGAAATTATAAGACATGAATAGTAAATGTTTCCCAACAGAATGTTTTATAATACTTCTGGCAAAGCTTCTTTCACTGGAATAATAACCCTTTAGAACTGTTTTCCTGATTTTCTTCAAAACAAAGATACGCTACACAGCAAAATTAAGGATTTGTACGTGGACTTTGACTTTTAACACTCTAGAAAATATTTCACTGTTTTCTCACTAGGAAAACCTGGTGGTATAGTGGTTAAGTGCTATGACTGCTAACCAAACAGTCACCAGTTCAAATCCACCAGACATTCCTTGGAAACTCCATGGGGCAGTTCTACTCTGTCCTACAGGGTCACTACAAATCAGAGGTGACAGCAGTGGTCTGGTGGGTTGGTTAATTGGTTGGTTATTTGCCCACTAATCACTTTTTCAATTCAGCTGTCCTCAATTCCATATTAGAGTTCTACCTGAACCAATATTGATCAAAAAAAAAAAAAAAAACCCAGTGCCATGGAGTCTATTCTGACTCATAGCGACACTATAGGACTGAGTAGAACTGATCTATAGAGTTTCCAAGGAGTGCCTGGCGTATTCAGACTGTCTACCTTTTGGTTAGCAGCTATAGCACTTAAGCACTATGTCTCCAGGGTTTTCAATATTGATCCAAAGTACACTTAATAACACAATTCCTGTGTGGAAGATACAGAAACCTCACAGATGGATAAATTCTGGAAAAGTCCTGTGTTTGATACCACAGTGTATTTCCTATAAAACGAACAACCTTCCAGGAAGCTTCTTTGTCTGGATAACCTCTGCTACACAATTCATTTATTTGTTGTATCTTCATCTGACCATAGCAAATAGTAGTTTGATTTAAGGAGTTCACTGAGTTCTTGTAGGAACTATAGTCACTAGTGTAAATTATAAGTAAATGCCTACATTTGTTTCTATCAATACTTCTAAAATATTAATCACAATTCATGCACCATGCAAATAGCAGACTATCAACATGGTGACAATAGTACGTATCGTTAGTGCCCCTTTCTCTGGCTTATAATTAAATGCACTACAAACACATACTGGACAAATACAGAACTCAGTTCCTTGGGATATATGCATATTTTTCATGAAAGATGCAGGTATGTTTATTGTCAGCTCTAGAAAATGGTTATTCACAGAGGGTCCAATGAGTCCTCAGCCCTCCTCCTGGATTAGCATATTTGTGATAATGGAAACCCTGGTAGTATAGTGGTTATACCTGCTAACCAAAAGGTCAACAGTTCAGATCTCCCAGGTCACTATAGTCAGAATCAACTCAATGGTGAGGTCTTTTTTTTTTTTTTTTTTGACTTTTGAATCCTCTGATGCCTGAATATGTTTGTTCGACTTGGTGCATTACAAAACTGCACCACAATTGTTCCTCTAATTCACTTTTTTTAATCCAATTTAACAAGCATTCATTGAAGACAAACTATACACACAGTCTTTTAATATAAAAATCTCTCAAACATTTTGATTTTTCAGTCCCATCTCATCAGCCCAAAAAGTTTGTGTTCAATGAGACTCCAGATTAGAAAATTGGAGTGATTTGTTATTCACTGATAGGCTCACAGCTGTGTCTGTAACATCAACCCAAGGCTTGTTAACTGATGGTGAGTTCTGAAGATCATACTGAAGGTTCTAAACTCCTCAAGAGCTTCACCGGGTTGGTAGATTGCAAAAGGGCAGCAGAGTGGACCAGGGACAACTTACAATCCTGCCACCAGTTCCCTGGGTATCATGGATTGACTTGTGTCCCCTCAAATGTGTTGAAAGGGAGGCCCTTGGCCAGCCTGACTCCATCTAACTACAAATAGTAGCATAGTAGTAAAGACAACCGTGTTATAAACATTGTGTCCCGAGAGCTTGATGTCCCCCATCCGTTAGAACTTACCTTGTACTGATCGTGTCACACAGCTATTCTTTCTTCTTACAAACATTGATTAATTGTTCTGTTTATAGCCTTTCAGCTATTCCCTAAGACTGCTGAACTGAATCACCAAATAGTTTGAATGATTATCAAGTTCCAACTTGTTGGAGCCATGGAGACCCCCACAAAAAAAAGTATGTATATATTGCTGAGACATCAAAAGAATTACTTGCATGGAAAAGGAAAAAACATTAACCAGCATTCCCCTTTTAATCAACCTATATAACCTCCAGGTTTAGCCTATATAGGCAGGCAATCTTTGGAGGAACTGACTCCCCCTTTCCTCTTGTGTATCGGCACTCAAAAAATGTCCTCATTTAATCACTGCACTTCCCCTCTCAGTTTTGGCTTTGCAGACAGGCAGCAGAGATCCGCAACTGCAGTTACAGTACCACTTTGGCTAAGTCAGGATTCTCAGTATGGGTGATCGTCTGCCCTTTTGTCATCTGATGGGATTTTCCTATGTGTTGTAAATCCTACCTCCATGATGGTAATGAGGTGGGATTAGCAGCTAATCCCACTGAGGAGGCAGGACTCAATCTATAAGATTAGGTTGCCTCTGAAGGAACTCTCTTTTGAGATATAAATGAGAGAAGCTAGCTGAGGGGCAGGAAGACCTCATACAACCAAGAAACAAGGTCCAAGAGAACAGTATGTCCCCTGGACCCGGGACACCTACAGTGAGAAACTTCTCAGCTGGGGAAGACTGATAACACGGACCTTCCTCCAGAGCTGACAGAGAAAGAAAGCCTTTCTCTGGAGCTAGCACCCTGAATTCAGGCTTCTAGCCTCCTAGACAATGAGAGGATAAATTTTCCTCTGTTAAAGTATCCACCTGTGGTATTCCTGTTATAACAACACTAGATAACCAAGACGCTAGTCATGAAGTTTAAGTACTGGGTAAAGGTACCTGGCAAATGTATTAAACCTTTTTAAGAGACGTTTCTCAATGGAAAGAAGACCATTGATGAGATGGTCTAGGGGTAATCATATGTCCTAGCAAAAAATACTACTAGCTCTCAGTTCAGAAGGGAATGAATGTTTTGCACAAGAATACCAACTTTATCAATATCTGGCACTAAGTCACTGTACTACAGTAAATATCACATTGCTGTGATGTCCTTCCTTCCTTACAGCTTATTTGTTCTCCAATGCTCTTGGGTAAGAGGACAGATACAGCACACAAATTGCACAAGTGGCAGCGACATCTATGAGAGAATGCTGTTGCTTATTCCTCTGTTGGGGTAGACATGGGGGTGTACTCCTTCAGCTGTTGAGTCAATTCTGACCCATAGTGACGCTATAGAGTAGAACTGCCCCTTAGGATATCTAAACATCAGCAGGTGGATTAAAGTTGTTGACCTTTTAGTAAGTAACCGTAGCTCTTAACCACTGCAACCAAAAAACCAAACCCCTTGTGGTCAAATTGATTCCAATTCTCAGCAACTCCATAGGACAGAGCAGAACCACCCCACAGAGTTTCTGAAGAGCACCTGGTGGATTCCAAACTGCCAGCCTCTTGGTTAGCAGCCATAGCACTTAACCTCTATGCCACCAGGGTTTCAGCTTAACTACTGCAGGACTTAGTTTTTCCCTGGAGTAGACATAGATCCTGTCCATTTCTTCAGAAGCCCAGTCAGTGACCAGCAAGCTACTACACATGCCTCAGAGCCAAAGCCAAGTGCCATCGAGTCAGGTCCCAGACATGAGACATAACTTACACATGAAGTGTGTCCTGTAGATATAATTGACACAATAATGCTTATGACCTGAATGAATATCTGATGATTTGCTCCCTCCTGAATCCAGTCCTGCTTCCAGATACCTTTAACAAGAATGTTTTTTTCCATCCACAGAACTTCCTGAGGCTAGTCAATGCTGCCGTTTCAACTTTCCCACCGATGAAGTGCGGAGTACCTGGGCAGTGCAAATAGTTAATGCACTCAGGTGCTAATTAAAAGGTTGGAGGTTTGAGTCCATTCATAGGAGCTTTGGAAGAAGCCTCTGCCTGCTTACTTCCAAAAAGCAGTGATTGAAAACTATGGAGCACAGTTCTACTCTGACACACAAGGAGTAGCCATGAGTTGGGACAGCAACTGGTTTACTGGAAACCAATAAGTATAATTTAGAGTCCCACTATTTTATTAAGCAAACACTTATTTAGCATTTACTATGTGCCAGGCACTGTTCTTAAGTGCCTGATAGACAGGATCTCCTTTAACAGTCATTAGCAACCCTACGAGTTAAGTAATTTATTATAGTTCCCAGTTCACAGATACAGAAACAGAGGCAGGGAGTGTGGATAAGTAACTTGCCCCAAGTCGTGTTGCAAGAAGTAGCAAAGTCAGGGGTAGAAGCCAGGTAACCTGGCCCCAACATCCAGGCTCATAACGACTCTGCTATGTCTGTCTCATAGATGATTCTTTTTTTAAAGGCATGCACTCCTACGTTTGAAAACATATTCTGTCCTTTTTCATCTGTTTGACCTTGGGAGACTTTTTTGCTTTTTTTGTCTGCAAAAAGAAGATAATATTACCTGTAATATGAAATTAACTGCTGTATGTTGTATTCAATGTAGTGTTTCACCCCACAGCTGATGTGTTTGTTTTCTCATACTATTCTCAATACTGATAGCGTGATATCATTACACACAAAAAATAAGACTTACTAGTTCTAATGCCTTTTACATATTTTTACAATCATTATCTCTTCTAACATTTGCACCAATGCTGCTAGAAAAATATGATTTTCAATTTTTATATTAAGAATATGTGGGAATCCATTGGTGAGTGGCATCTGGGGTCTTAAAAGCTGCCAAGCTGTCATCTGAGGGTACAGGAAATGGTTCCAATTCAGCAGGAATACATGATCAATGAGGTCTAAAATGACATGGGGGAAAGAGAACCCAGAAGACAGAGAGACCCACATGAGTGAATGTCTACATCGACTCGTGACCAGCAGAACTGGATGGATCCTGGCCACCACCAGTGACAGCCATGATGGAGCTCATAAAACTGAGTCTCACTGGCAACACAAGAATAAATAGGATGCACCCTGAGATCTCCACTAAGAGGCCACAACAGATGGTCCAGGGGCTTCAGGGATCCCCTGGGAGCTTGGCTCCAGGCCCTGATGCCACCTCTGTCCGTAAATCGTAATGAAGGTCAACAATTTGGACAGGAATGGATTGGATTTGGCAATGCAGAGTGACCATATCTTGAAGGCACTTTATGGTTCTATGCATCTATGAGATATCATTATGCTGACCTCGTACTGGAGGAAGGGGAGTGGGTGGAGAGGAAGGGATAGGAAACTGCCTGGAGGATAGGACATGTATGGAGCAGAAAGGAAGAGTGTGCTGTCACCGGGCAGGGAGAGCAGTGGGAGCTGCATATAGGTGGGCATGCATATAGGTGGGATGTACATTTTCATTCAATCATAATAAAAAAAAAAAAAGAATATGTGGAAATCACCAAAGTTGAGCAATAATCCTCAGGCTTCATATTTATAAAGTAGTGTGCAGGTGTGTGTGTCTGCATGTGTGATAGAAAGGAGATAGAAAGTAGTATAATTTTTGAAAGAGCAAGAAAATAGGGTAGGGGATGGAAGAATGTTCAAGTTCTGAAAGGACAGCAGGAAGACCAGCAGATAAAGGATGGCAGAAGATGGATGGATGGATGGACGAACGGACAGACGGACAGACGGGTGGGTGGATGGGTGGATGGGTGGATGGGTGGATGGGTGGATGGGTGGATGGGTGGATGGGTGGATGGGTGGACGGGTGGACGGGTGGACGGGTGGACGGGTGGACGGGTGGATGGGTGGATGGGTGGACGGGTGGATGGGTGGACGGGTGGATGGGTGGACGGGTGGATGGGTGGATGGGTGGATGGGTGGACGGGTGGATGGGTGGATGGGTGGATGGGTGGATGGGTGGATGGGTGGATGGGTGGATCGGTGGATGGGTGGATGGGTGGATCGGTGGATCGGTGGATGGGTGGATCGGTGGATGGGTGGATCGGTGGATGGGTGGATCAGTGGATGGATGGATAGAAAGAGAAAGAGCTTTAGACATTTAATTGTCTCCACTTGCCCTATTTTCCACTTAATTCAGATGACTGTATGCTTTGTTTCCTAAAAAACCATGAACGTATATTTCAGGTATGTGAACAAGAATAACAATCACATCATTAAATCTCTCTCTCTTCCTAAGAGTATTTCTATTGTAATTGCTGTGTTTTTATTTTTTATCAAAACCTTTGAGAAAGATTGAATGTCCTATAAGTACAATATGCTAATGAGTATTGATTTAGACCCTTGACACCACTCTTAGAGGGTAGAGGCTAAAACCTTCTTTCTTTTAAAAACCAATTTGCATATTATTCTTGGTTGTTAGAGAGTGTTGTCCATTACAGCATCCATTAAACACAATAAATAATTTAAAAATATGTGATCAAATATGCCTCCTGACACTAGCAAACATAAAAGGACATGGAAGAATTTTTACAGACTTGGCTGATCAAGGTCAATGATGCTTTGTTCAGTGTTAGCTATTAGAAATTGCATTTACTTTGTTAACTATTTTTTTCTAAGAAAAAGCAAACAGATAAACAGATATCTCCACCCATAAATTGTGTCTCTCCACAAGGCAGATTTAAAGGCATTTTTCATCTACATTTTTTAGTTACATGTAAGATAATTGACACTCAGTGTAATATTGCATGAGCATATATTATTAAATGAAACAATACATATAAAGTGTCTAACAGACTACCTATTATTTAAAAAACAATTAGTCAGCATTGGCTTTCATTGTTAATAATATTTTTTAGATTGGTAATATAATTTTCTGAAGTCTTTGTAATTTGTCAGTGTAACCACTGTCAAAAATGCATAATTTAAGTGAAAAAGATCCTTACTAAGAAGTTTGTCATGGCCTGTTATTAGCTCTTTGGGGAAAGTGCAGCATGTAATAGGCAGCAGCAATTCTCTGCAGACCTTGAGAAAGGAGGGAAATGCATGAGCAGATGAAGCTAAGCAGGGGAAAGCCCTGAGCTCTTGGTTTTGATAGCATTGTGTTCCCAACCAAAGAGTGTTGGAGTCTTACTAGTTTCTTTCATTCCCAGAAGGTCTTTCTTCCCACCAACACATATTCCTGTGGCCCATGTAAATAGCTCAGAGTGGAAGAAAGGACACGTCTTCCACCCTATAAGGTTATGGGGCTCAGTGGGACCTGAATGCTACAGCCAAGGCCAAGGCAGAGGCTCGTATCTTGGGAGGAGAAGTATTCACCATATGTTCGTGAAGAGCCTAGCTCTTGGCCCCTGGCAGATGACCCGCCTCAGGAGCCAAACTTCACCTGTCTATGGGCAGCTCTTTCACTACAATCTGCTCCAAGTCAGCTTGTGAGAAAGCAGTTTGAAAAATGAAAGTAAATAGAAAAAGAGAGAGAAATACAAAATACATTAAGTGCAATAGAGTTAAAACCAGTAAGGGGGAAAATGACAGAAAAGGAGAACTAAGCTCTTCCTGATGTCTTTTTGATTGTTGTTGTTAGATACTACTGAATTCATTGTAATTCATACTGACCCTATGTACAATAAAACAAAACACTATCTGGTCCTGAGCCATCCCCACAATTGTTGTTATGCTTAAGCCGATCGTTGCAGCCATTGTGTCAACCTGTCTCATTGATGGTCTTCCTCTTTTTTGCTGATCCTGTGCTTCACCAAGTATAACGTCCTTCTCCAGGGACTGAGCTCTCCTGACAATGTTTCCAAAGAATGTAAGACATAGCATTGCCATCCTTGATTCCAAGGAGCACCCTGGTTATACTTCTTCCAAGACAGATCTGTTTCATTCTTTTGGCAGCTGGTGGTATATTCAATATTCTTCTCCAGTACCACAACTGAAAGGTGTCAATACTTCCGTCTTCAGTGCTTATTGTCCAGCTTTCACATGCATATGATGTGAATGAAAATACCACGGTCTTGGTCAGGTGTACCACAGTCTTCAATGTAATACCTTTGCTTTTTAACACTTTAAAGAGGCTTTTGCAGCAGATTTGCCCAGTACAATGCGTGTTTTGATTTCTTAACTGCTGCTTGCACAGATGTTGATCATGGATCCCAGTAAAATGAAATCCTTGACAACTTCAATCCTTTATCTGTTTATCGTGATGTTGTTCATTGGTCCAGTTGTGAGGGTTTTTGTTTTCTTGATGTTGAGGTGTAATTCATACTGAAGGCTGTGGTCTTTGATCTTCATCAGTAAGTGTTCAGAGCCTTCTTCACTTTCAGCAAGCATGGCTGTGTCATCTGCATAGCCCAGCTTGTTAATAAGTCTTCGCCCAATCCTGAAATCCCATACTTCTTTGTAACCTGGCTTCTTGAATTAATTGCTCAGCATAGCGATTGTATAGCTGTGGTGAAAAGATACTACCCTGGCACACAGTTTTCCTGCCTTTAAATCATGTAGTATCTTCTTGTTCTGTTCAATTGACTGCTTCTTTATCCATGTACAGATTCCTTAAGAGCACAATTAAGTGGTCAGGAATTGATATTCTTTGCAATGTTATCTGTAATTTATCATGATCCACACCACCAAATGCCTTACATAGTCAATGAAACACAGGTAAACATCTTTCTAGTATTCACTGCTTTCAGCCAAGATCCATCTGAAATCACCAACGATATTCCTGACCCTACGTCCTCCTGGCCTAAATTTTTGGCAGTTCCCTGTCAATATACTACTGCAGCTGCTTTTGAATGATCTACAGTAAAATCTTGTTTGCATGTGATGTTAATTATATTGTTCAATAATTTTCACATTGAGTTGGATCACCTTTCCTTGAAATAGGCACAAATACAGATCTCTTCCAGTAGATTGGCCAGGTATTTGTCCTCCAAATTTCTTGGCGTAGACAAGTGAGCACTTCCCATGCTGTATCCATTTGTTGAAATATCTCAATTGATATTCCATCAGTTACTGTAGCCTTGTTTTTTTGCCAATGTACTCAATGCAACTTCAGCGTCTTCCTTCAGTACCATTAGCTCTTGTTTATATGCTGCCTCTCTAGATACTTGAATATCAACCAATTCTATTTGATATAATAACTGCATGTTTTTTCCATCTTCTTTTAATGTTTCCTGTATCATTTAATATTCTCCTTCTAGAATCCTTCACTACTGCAACTCAAAGCTTGAATTTTTTCTTCAATTCTTTCAGCTTGAGAAATGCAGAACGTGTTCTTTTTGGTTTTCTATCTCCAGCTCTTCACACAGGGCATTATAATACTTCATTTTCTTGAGTTGCCCATTCAGATCTTCTACTCAGTTCTTTTGGCTTTGGCTACTTGACGTTCAAGAGCAATTTCAGAGTCTCTTCTGACACATACTTTGGTCTTTTCTTTCTTTCCTGTCTTTTTAATGTCCTCTTGCTTTCTTCATGCATGATGACTTTGATGTCATTCCATAACTCATCTGGTCTTTGATCATCAGTGTTCAATGCATCAAATATATTCTTGAGGCGGTCTCTAAACTTAGCAGTCATGTACTCAAGGTCGTATTTTGACTTTTACGGAATTTTTTTAATTTTCTTCTGTTTTGATTTGAACTTGCACATGAGCAGTTGATGGTCTCTGCCACAGTTGGCCCTTGGCCTTGTTCTGATTGATGCTATTGAGTTTTGCCATTGTCTCTTTTCATAGACGTAGTCAGTTTGATTCTTGTGTATTCCATCTGGTGAGGTCCACGTGTATAGCTGTCCATTTATATTGGTGAAAACAGATATTTTCAAAGAAGAAGTTGTTGGATTTGCAAAGTTCTGTCTTGCCATCTCTGTCACCACTTCTGTCATGCATCATTTCTGTAACCAAGGCCTATTTCCAACTGCTGATCCTTCTTTGTTTCCAGTGTTCACATCCCAATCACCTGCAATTATCAGTGCATCCCGATTACATCTTCAATCAATTTTGGACTATAGAAGCTGGTAAAAATCCTTAATTTCTTTATCTTTGACCTTAGTGATTGGTCCATAAATCTAAATAATAGTCATATTACCTGGTCTTCCTTGTAGGTATGTGGATATTATCCTATCACAGACAGCATTGTGTACTTCAGAATCGATCTGGAAACATTCTTTTTGATGATGAACACATCATTCCTCTTCAAGTTGTCGTTCCTGGCCTAGTAGACTATGTGATTGTAGGATTCAAAATGGCCAATACCAGTCAATTTCAGCTCACTAATGCCTAGGATGTTAACTTTATGCATTCCATTTCATTTTTTACAATTTCCCATTTTCATAGATTCATACTTCATATATTCCACATTCTGATTACTTATGGATATTTATCACTATTTCTTGTTATTTTGAGTTGTGCCACATTAGCAAATGAAGGTCCCCAGAACTTGACTCCATCCACTTCATTAAGGTTGACTTTACTTTGAGGAGGTAATGTCATCTGACAGTGTTCCTCTGTTATTCATAATGTTTGCATGGACTAATTCTTTTCAGAAGTAGATTGTTGATTCCTTTTTCCTACTCGAACTTAGGCTAGAAGCTCAGCTGAAATCTGCTCACTATGGGGGACCCTGTTGGACACCTGAATACCAGTGACATAGCTTTCAGCTTCACAACAACACGCAAGTCTCCACAGTATACAACAGACAAACTGACAGACACTTTTCAGGAGACATCATTTCAGAATGGAATTTTATCTGTTAACAGTCAGTGCTATACTGATTTTAGTAGCAGTTTGTATTATAATATTCCAAGAATAAATCATTAGGGCCAGCATTAAGTTTTAATCATTTAATTCACATAATTTGACACATCTGGAAAACAAAGAACTAGAATCAAAAACTGATTACCGTTAAACTCATGGAAAAGAGACTATGTCCAGACATTCTCTTACAAGTGTTCTGTTTTGTAATTAATAATGTTACCTTTGTTGTTGTTGTTTTAGTTTGTTTGTTTGCCCCAAGAAATGCATACATTGATAGTATTACAGAAAATAACCAAACAAATGATGAAGCCAGTTACCAAGCTTAAAATTCTCTCTCTTCCTTGCCTAGGTTGATTGAGCACCTCAAAAAGAAACACCTTATCATGATGTAATATACTGTAACAGGAGGGATAAATGTATTTGCTGGCAGCAGAAACATGCGTCTATTCAACAGTCCCTGAGTAATCCTTAGCATGATGGATCTGAATAAGCCATTATGGCTTTAACTGGAAATGAGGCATGGCACTACACTGTATTTATAACAAAAAGGAAGGTAGCCTTAGGGACCATTTGCTAAAGCCTCTTGGGCTCTTTAAATCCTCACACAGGCAAGTCCCTCACTGAGACTGTGAGGCCAATAAAACCGAGGATGGCACGTTATCAAGTTGTTACCAGAATTCCCTGAAGTAGGTAGCCCTTCTTCTTATATCCTACCTATCCATTAACTAAAAGTGCCCCGCTAGTTTTCGTCTGAGCTCTGGTCTGACAGTCCATTCCCTTTTTTTTTCAACTCTACCCTGTTGTTGGTAAATGCCATCAAGACCATTCTGACTCACAGCATGAGACAGAGTAGAATTGCCTTGTGGCGGCCTAATGGTTTAAGCACTGCTCTGCTAACCCTGGTGGCGTAGTGGTTAAGTGCTATGGCTGTTAACCAAAAGGATGGCAGTTCAAATCCACCAAGTGCTCCTTGTAAACTCTATGGGGCCACTCTACTCCATCCTATAGGGTCCCTATGGGTCAAAATCAACACGACAGCAGTGACTTTGACTCTTCTAATTATTATCAGCTCATTCATTCTTTTTTTTTTTCTATCTCTCTCTTCTTAAAAACAAAAGCAGAAGGTACTATGTGCTAAAATAATCTTGGACTGAGGCTGCATCTCTATTTTTCAGGAAGTTCAATGTTGAAAGCTGAAACCTATCTCAAAAAAGAAACTAAGACCACAGTTGGGAATTTTGAACTTCCATTCTCATTATTTTTCATAATTAATATGAATATTTATCACAGTGCTGTCATAAAACTCACATTTCCCCTCTCTTGCCCAAGAGACTTCTTTAATAATTTATTATTGGTGTGGGGAAGCTAAGGAAATCCTTACTCCATAGAAAAATAGGAAAAAGAAAAAAAAAAAAGCATTTGTAAAGAACGAGTGAACCTTTTTCTTATGC
Source organism: Heterohyrax brucei (assembly GCA_028571685.1). Lineage (NCBI taxonomy): Eukaryota > Metazoa > Chordata > Mammalia > Hyracoidea > Procaviidae > Heterohyrax > Heterohyrax brucei. Next base: position 93,718,965 of record CM053148.1, read on the forward strand.
CCTAAGGAAGTTTTTAAAGCTCACAAGAGAGGAAGAACTAATGTGTTTCCCTTATTCCAGTGATCTGTGGCAAAAAAATACAGGTTAAAACAAAAGAATTATTAGAACAAGAAACACATGGGAGCAGCAATAAGAACCTAATTAGGTACAATAATACACAGCTAGTCAAAGTCATGTAGGACTTCACAAAACCAATAAAGAAAAGCAGAAGGCATCCCAACCCCAAAATACCTTAAGACTATAACCCCATTAGAGTTTTACTAAATTCACATATTTTCTGTAAGTCAAAGAACAAACCAGTGATACCAGTTTTTTGCATTTAGCATGTATCTAGGAAATGGTAACTTAGTGGTTTGTTTAGTAAGGTCCTGAGATACAAAGATGTTAAGAATATAGGATGCAATTTAAACATATATATTTACATATATATGATGCTAAAATAGGGTTTACTCTCAGTTATGACTGAAGCTCTAAGTCAGAATATATCAGTGAGGATCATATTCGAAACTGAATGGCAAAATTCTCAAAGTATAAAAACATTTGAAATGAAGAAAATCAAAAATGAATTTTCCAGTCTTGAGTTTAGCACATATCTCAAGTATTTAAAAGGTTCAAACATGATATATGAAAGAAAGTATCCTTGCAAACCTTGGTGGTATAGTGGTTAAGTGTGACTTCTGCTAACCAAAAGGTCGGCATTCAAATCCACCAGGCACTCCTTGGAAACTCTATGGGGTAGCTCTACTCTGACCTATAGGCTTGCTGTGAGTCTGAATCAATTTGAGTGGTTTTTGCGCTTTGAAAGGAAACCCTGGTGGTATAGTGGTTAAGAGCTACCACTGCTAACCAAAAGGTTAGCCAAAAGGTTAGCAGTTCGTATCCAGCAGGCACTACTTGGAAACTCTATGGGGCAGTTCTACTCTGACCTCTAGGGTTGCTATGAGTCGGCGCTGACTCGGTGGCAATGGGTTACGTGTCAGAGTTGACTCAGTAGCAGTGGCAATCCTTGGAAAACATCATCAGAATGCTATGGTATGTGGATACTTCACTGTGAAGGAGAAGATACGGAATTTTGACCCCTTATTTCCAGAATAATGAAAAAAGCTAAAAAAGATCCACTCAGAGAATATATGTCCCCTAAAATGACCAGCTGGAGGTGGCCAACCATATCAAGAAACTGCAGGTGACAGAACTCTGGTTGAGGGATGCTGACCCAGAATCTAAACCCATCTCCCCCAACCCAGAGAAAGAACCCCTTTTTAGGGTTGGCCAAGCCCACAGAATATGATGTCAGTACTAGTTGAGAAGGACCTTTCCTGCTGAATGGTCCTGGTGGGGTCACAAACACAACCAGCAGGAGCAGAGGGAAGGGGGGAAGCCAAGATGAAGACAAAGAGGGACCCATGCAAGTTCTGGACTGCAGCAGACCTCAGCTGTGGAAGAACTGAAGCTTTAAATTTAATTCAAAATTAGAGTTTTACTCACACACACATCGGTATACATCTTAACTACTGAAATACTATTATTTAGAAAACTAAAGCTCTCCAGCAAATCCTTCAGGGAAGGCTGAGTCGCCAGTCCCATAGTATGCCAAGCCAAGCCAAGGCATCCCATAGTATAGACTTGATAAAAAAGATGGAAAACAAAATTAAAGTTACTTTATAATTGTTCTATGTTCAGGTTACAAGAATAATTCCTTATTTTCTTTCTCTTACAACAAAATGTAAGAAATTATTTTAACTTAAAAAAAGTAGATTATATTTAGCTAACACCATTTCTCTACTGTAATCATTCTTTTTAATCTTTAAACTTCCCTAGAATTTTCTGGCAGGAAATCACCTAAGTTCAGATTTTTCAGGATTCTTAGCGGTCTCATCCAAAGATCGTATGAATTACCTCCATGAAATCTGCAGAAGAAGGCAAAACAGATTCCAATTAAACACGTTCAGATTCGTGAGTTTGTGAGGCACTTCTGTCTTTGTCAGAGTGATTATTATTAAAAATTCCTTCCTCAATATAAACATGAAACCAAAGTTTATGTTCCTCCTGCCTGTCTCCTTTGCAAAAAAAAAAAAAAAAAAAACCCTCATCCTCCTTTATTTCCCAGCCAGACACGATTTCGTGGTCCTGGAGGGTCAGGTTGATACTCTCTTCTTATGTCCCTCTGTGCCACTGCTTTACTTACTGATTCCACTTAGGACATTATATTTCCCATCAATGCTCAGGTAACCAGCCCTTTCTCTGCAATGAGTAGCTGCTTCCTGTTAACCCACTGTCCTGGATTCAGCAGAAGACTCCAAGATATCGAGTCATGGTTCCTGCCCTCAGGTTGTGTTAAGTCCTCAAATAGGGATAAAGCAAAGATATAGATAACCATAACATAAACTAGAATGGAATATGTGTGCCTAAAGTGGCACAAATTTCTGATGGTGAAATATTATTATTTAGTTTTGTCTTGCTTGCCAGAATACCCTTGAGGAGCCCTGGTAGACCAGAGGCTACTGCTCAGCTTCTAACCAGAAGGTGGGCAGTGGTTTGAACTCACCAGATGCTCATTGGAAGAACAGTGTTTCAGTCTGCTCCTGTAAAGATTTACAGCCTTAAAAACCCTATCAGGCAGTTCTACTCAGCCCTATTGGGTTACGACAAATTGAATTCAACTTGACAGCAGTGATTTTTTTTTGTCTGTTTGTTTAGAGTATGTTTACTATAACTTTTTTCCTCTGTTCTTTAGACCATAGTTTGCATCTAAACATCATTTGACCATCAATTTTCAATCTTACCTTCTGTCTTAAGCTGGTTTCTCTAGAGAGGCAAAGCCAACGAAGTGTCTATGGAGGGTTGGAGGGGGAATATGATGGAAATGAAGTGATTTACATAGCTGTAGAGAATGGAAGGTCCCAAGTCTGCGGGTCAGGCTGGAGGTTTCTCCTGACTCACTTATCAGCAGGGCCTCACATACGCGAGATCAAGACTAAGGCAGCTGATGAATCCCAAGATTGGAAAACAAGCTGCTACCTCCAGTTCAACAAACCAGAGGTCAGATGAACAGTATCCAGCTGTAGAATCCAGAGTGAGTAAAATCCAGGGAGACTTGCCAGAAAATCCGCCTATATTGGATGCAGGCCTCACTTCCCAGAGGAAACTCCCTTGCAACTATTTAACTACTCATAGAGGATTCTATCATGGAGCTGATCCCATTATACCACATCTTATCAAGGAAGTAATTTTATCATTACCTGACTGCCAAACTGTCATAACTGCCAAACCACTGAGAATCATGGCCCCAGTGAAGCTGATACACATGTTTAACCACCACACCATCTCACTTTTGTGGCTTGGAGAACAGGAAAACCTTAATATAGCTGATGGCTTTCGAGCTAGATGTTCAAGGACAAATAGCACGTAAACCTAGGTGAAAGTGTCTGTCTCCAAAGGAAATAAAATTATCGGTAAAAGCAACCAAACCAGATGCCCCATAACATGTACAAGAAATAGGAAGTCATTCACTTCTGCAGAAGCCCTGGATACATAGCTGAAATTTCTGAGTAATAATGATAAAGAAATAGATTTGGCCAGAATATGGAAGATCCTGAACATTGTATACACTAGACATTATCCATAATGTGATTGCCCACCTCACTTGGGATTTGCATAAGTAAATGAAAAAAAAAACCACAATGAAATAAACTAAATGAGACTAAGGGCTTCGTTTCCTACTTTAGAATTTGAAAAATGGTGCCTTCTCCAAAATGCTCCAGCAACAAGGCCACAGGCATAAAGCACAGTCTTGGGGGCTCAAGTGCTCCCCAACAAGCCTCAGAATATTGAGGGGCAGTTAGATGTCATTCCACCTGGAGTCAAGTGTTGAGATTGTTAGTTGGTATAATTTAAGAATGTGACATTGGAAAAATCTTCTACAAAAGTGCTCTTTAAAGTGTTGAAGAGTAGAGATGTCACCTTGAAGACTGAGGTGCCCCTGACCCAAGCCGTGGTGTTTTCAGTCACATCATATGCATGCTAAAGCTGGACAATGAATCCAGAAGACAGAAGAAGAAATGACACCTTCGAATTGAGATGTTGGAGAAGAATATTGAATGCTCCACAGGCTGTGTCATGGAGTGAGTTGTGTCCTTCAAAAACCGTAAGTAGCAATTTGGCTGAGCCACGATTTCCAGTACTGTGTGATTTCTCTATTGTGTGATTTTTCTTGTCCTGTAAATCCTGATCTCCGCCTGTGATTAACAGACTAGATTTATGTTCAATAGATTGGGGTGGGGCTGTAACACCCTTCCTCAGGTCATCTCCCTGCTCCTGTATAAACGGAGTTTCCCTGGAGTGTGACTAGCACCACCTTTTATCCTTTTATTCCGCAAGAGATAAAAGGAAAGGGAAGCACACAGAGAGTGGGGACCTCACACCATCAAGAAAGCAGCACTGGGAGCAGAGCACATCCTTTGGACAAGAGGTTCCTGCACTGGGATGCTCTCAGACCAAGGAAAGACTGATACAACACAAGGACCTCCTCCAGAGCAGACCCAGAGAGTGCATTCCCTGCAGCCAGCACCCTGAATTAGGACTTCTAGCCTGTCAGACAGTGTAAGGTAAATTTGTCCTTGTTAAAGCCATCCACTCATGATATTTCTGCTAGGGCAGTACCAGGTGACTAAGACTGCCAAAAAAACAGACAGATCTGTCTTGAAAGAAGTACAATCCCAGTGCTCCTTAGAAGCAAGGATGACAATACTACATCTGACATACTTTGGGCAAATTGTCAGGAGGGACCAATCCCCAGACCTTCATGCTTGGTAAAAGCAGAGGCTCAGCAAAAAGAAGAAGCCCCTCAAGGAGATGGACCAACACAGTGCCTGCAACAACAGCTGAAGCGTAACAACAACGGGGGACACGGCACAGGACGAGGCAGTGTTTCATTCTGCTGTGCACACAGGGTTGTTGTGACTTAGAACCAACTTGACAGCACCTAACAACAATGAGACAGCCTTGAGAACACCAGAATCCAAAGTTTATCGGCATTAATTTGTATCCAAGTGATATTGCTGGAATTTAGCACCCTTTATTCAGCACTGAAAATCACCGAAATTATTTCACCGTTCAGTGAGAATGTTACTACTGCATGTATAAGGATGTAATTAAATATTTTTACATATCACCACATTACCTGAAGGGAGTCCTCTCAATATCCGTGCAAAGTTAAAAAAAAAGGAAATAAAAGTAGATCTATACAGCAAACCTGATAGGGTAGCATCTTCCTGTAAGACATGCTGCTTGCGGTGATTCTCATAGCAACTTCCCCAAGCATTATATATAACAAAGTGTAGAAATTTAAAAAGGAGAGATAAAGTGGAAGAAAATACATACATATATATATATATATATAGCTGAATAGAAAAATGAGATAATGAGACAAATGACAGACAGATTAATTTTATTTGGTCATAATGAAAATTAAAATCAACTTTAGGTAACCATAACATTTCATTAGAAAGCTTAGGAGATCTGAACTCAGGTAGCATAGGAATATTCAAAATCTTGTAAGCTGATTGTTATTCTTCTCAGCAAGGACCACAAGAGTTCCACAAACACCGAGCTGTGCCAGAGACAAAGGTCTTATTAAATTTAAATCTGCACAGGCTGTCTCTTGTTATGTTTACCAAGAAGAATCAAGAAGCTTCCAGAAATGTTTAACTGTTTACTACCAAATTCTTCTGTCATTCACTAGGAATGGAATTTTCCACTAACAAATCTACAAAATCATGAATGTTTAGTCCACAGTATCTACTTGTTCTAAAAAAATGGAATGTGTTTATTTGAGTTGTAAGTAGCCTCACCAGCCTTGCATTAATCGATCCAGCACGAGCTCCTACAGCTGAAAACCTCCCAGAGTATCTCTGAGCTCTTTTTGAGCCCTTTCATTACAAAACCAAAACCAAACCCAATTCCAACTTATAGCAACACTATGGGACAGAGTAGAACTGCTGCAAAGGGTTTCCAAGGAGTGGGCAGGGGGATTCAAATTGCCAGCTTTTTTGGATAGCAGCCAAACACTTAACCACTGAATCACAGGTTGGTATAAACAAAATTGACCAAAGCACATTGAAATCCAAACATATAATGTGACTTATTTGTTGTTTTATTATATTTCAGGTTTTTTTTACATAAAAAAGACTATATGGACACCCAGTCACATCACACTTCTAACCTTTAATAAAAATCTTGGTAAGACGGCACTTGGCACTTGGCAAGTATTAAATATTCAGTTTCACGTTCCTTCAAGTTTTAGGGCATATGAAATAGCTGTAGACTACATACACCTATTTTGGAACAGAAGGTATTCTTAAAGCATCACAGAATATTAGGAAAAAACATGGTATTTTAGAGTTGGAATGAACTCAATGTGCTGCCCAGCCACACCTTAAATTTTACCAATGAGGTCCTGAAAGAATTGGTGATTTCTTCAAAGCCACATCCAAGGACTCTGAGAGAACCAGGACACATTTCCCAGCTGTGGTCTTTCCACAAAAGCTGCGTTCAAGGTGTGTCTTTATCCTGTTCTTGATATAAAAACACAACCTTAAACAGATTCCAAATCACACAGACTATTCAAACAAAATAAATATTTGTAACGTAGAAACTCATGGACTAAGAATCTCACTCACAGTATTTAATTTACAAATTCCTCATTTTCTCAATTCTGATTCCAGCATCTACCCTACAAACATCCCTATGTCTCAATGTACAGACATAATCAGAGTGCCCAGGAGGTTCAAATGGTTAACACATTCAGTTGCTAACCAAAAGGCTGGAGTCAAGGCCATACAGAGCATCTCCAGAGAAAATCCTCAGAGACACATGCAGTCTCCGTGATTCGAAATCAACTTGATGGGAACTTAATATACGTGTGTGTGTGTGTGTGCACGTGCACATGTGCACACAAGCATGTTGTGTGTGTAATTTAACCCTTGGCTGAATCATAGTGATCCCGTAGAACAGAACTTCCTTATAGCATTTTCAAGGAGCACCTGACGGCTTCAAACTGCTAAACTTTCGGTTAACAGCCGTAGCTCTTAACCACGACACCAGAGTTTCCATATACATGTATATGGAAAGTGTGATGGCATAGTAGTTAAGTGCTACGACTTCACGTGCATATGTTGTTGTTGTTAGGTGCTGTCAAGTCAGTCCCGACTCACAGTGACTCTATGCACAACAGGACAAAACACTACTTGGTCGTCTGCCATCCCCACAATTGTTTTTATGCTTAAGTCTGTCATGGCAGCCTCTGTGTCAATCCATCTGATTGATGGCCTTCCTCTTTTTTACTGACCCTCCACTCTACCAAGCATGATGTCCTTCTCCACACAACGTGTCAGATGCAGTCTCGCCATCTTTACTTCCAAGGAGCATTCTGGTTGTACTTCTTCCAGAACAATCTGTTTATTCTTTTGGTACATTCAATTCTCCAACACCATAATTCAAAGGCATTAATTCTTCTTCTGTCTACCTTAAGGAAGACATATATATATATATATATATATATGATCCGACTCGACGGCACTTGGCATATGTAGATATACATACATGTATGTGTATATCACTAAATTATAGCTACATTTAGTGTTGAACCCTCACAGGACATGTATTAAAACTTCCTACATATTCGGGAATAACAGCCAATGGGCTGAATGTTGCGTTCAGGTGGATAGGTAGGCCAGCTGGAGCCGAGTCCTGTGCGGGCAGTGAGATTTGAATGTCGCAGTCTATCAGCTGTCTAAGCAAGAGCCATGACTCCCTACATGTTAGTCACTTCTCAAAAACACCACATGCTCCATTTTCTCATGACTTCACACACCAAGAGGATCCAGGTGAGGCAAAAACTTAATGAGTTTTGCAACTGCTGGAATGTTTTTGTCCGCTATATGGTACCAACGATACAGCTTTGTAATTGTATTTTACATAATGCTTTCATATATTTAGGAATTTGGAGGCAGATAAATGACTTCCTCTGAGGCCAGATGTCTTGTACTTACATCAAAAGACTTGCCCCCCATGCGTCCCCCTCAAGACGCAGCTCTCTCAGAGCCGTAAAGCAGAGGACGGGTTCTTTAAGTATAATGTCAGATAGCTGACGATTTGTTTCAGTAAATGGCAGTGGGATGCTTGCTATTCACATTAAATACATAATAGACGTAGCAGGTGGTGCCGTTTTCATTTCTGATGGATCTTAAGAGACAAATATTACGACGTGTATTCTGTAGTATGTTTCTCCTTAAGCTCTCTTTCCAGAATCAAAGAAAACTTGTGTTGCTGCCATTGAAAACACTGCACTGTTAGCTCTTTGCTTTTCTATTAAGGCAGTGTTAGAAGAAAACAGATTATGAATACATATTACTTTTTAAATGCTCTCCCTTGGCAAAGGTCTGGATGGCTGCTCTGGTTACCTAGGAGATGAGGACAAAATAAAAATTGATTGACTTATCAAATTGATTGTGAGCTGAGCTTCAAGTGGCAGCTGTGTGTGCTGTACATAAGATGTGACTGTTTAAGAGTGATTTTTCCCTTTCTTTCTTTTTTTTTAATCACATTAGTGATGATGCCACACAGATTACTAGGTAGTATAAAGTGCTTGTCTTAGAAAAGCTGGTATTGAATGATCATCCTAATGATGACAGTTTAGAAGAAGGCCCTGTTTAAAAGAAGTCATTCTGGCCTAAATGCTGGTTTCAGTATGTCACTAAACGTAATTGTGTCCATGACAGTAGAATCCTATCCATGACAAGACCCCACAGCTGGGGTGCTTTTAGTAATAATAGCCAGGCTTTCTGTTGGCTGAGATTGGGCTAGTGGGAAGTAAACTTAATGGATTTTACCGTAAAAGCAGCTCTAACCTCCACCCCTCTGTTTCTCTACTCCCCATCTGATTTCTCTGTACCATTAGGCAAGACCAGCTCTAGGCCCAAAAAGAAGTTTCAGTGTTTTAAGTATTTCAAACTTCCAATTAATATTCCCTCTGCTCAGGAGACCACTTCTCTTTCTCCAGAGTTGTTTATGGATGTCCCTCGCAGCCCACATGTCTCTTTCAAAGCGTTACACCACTCTCTACCCTTCCAGGCACCTACCTCTGCCACCTTGTCATCCACTTACTAGTAAGACTTACATATCCAGTGTCTCATTATGTTCAAGGTCTTGCTTTTATGTAGCAACTCAGTTGGAAATAATCTGATCAATGAAAGTGCTACTGGGATATAGTAGTCTACAGGGTTATTTCTCCAAGAATTGTTTTGTTTTGCAGGAGACAGCAATTTAACTCAGAAGAATGGACTTATGAAGGTGGAAAGGTCACCTCCTCTGGGAGACAAATATACTTTCAGTCACATGAGCTTTCCTTTTGTCTCCTCAGTTGACACTCTTCAGGTGTCATAAAACAACTTAATTCAGGAGGTAATTGAAAAGTGGAGTCAGAGGGAAAAACAAGTGGAATTTTTGCCTGTTTCACTGCAAGAAAGCCATGGTTCGTGGGGCTGTGTGAATGTATGAAAACTTCAAGGAAATGCAGACTTTGCTGATGATATGCAGATTGGTGTAACTGAGACAAGTCAACAGAAAATCTCAGCATGATGAGTGATGTAGGGAAGAGGAGATAATTACACTAAAAAGCAAAAAAACAAAACACCCGTTGCCACCCAGTCAATCCCAGTGACCCTATAGCACAGGGCAGAACTGACCCATAGGGATTTCAAGGAATTGCTTGGTGGATTTGACCTTTTGCTTAGCAGCCACAGCTATTAACGACTACAACACCAGGGTTTCCATAACAATGCCAGGAACAAGAATTTTTCACAAGGAATGCTCTTGACACAGTGAAGAAAGACTGCTAGAAATGAGCTAAGGTAACATGCAGAACCTATAGGAAGAAAATTACAAACTTTACTGAGCGGCATCAGAGAAGAGTCAAAAATGTAGGGCTGCCCAAGTTCCAGGGTAGGAAGGCTGTACGTTACAAACATGTCAGTTCTCCTAATTCGCCTGTAAATTCAATGCAATCCAAATGAAAATATGTGTGAGCATTTTTCTTTAGAATTAGACTACATGACTCAGTGTCAGCAGGAAAGTTGTGAGAACAGAAAAATAAGGAAGAATTTTCTCTATAAAAAGATTAAGATGCATAATAAAGGATGCAGTGTTGTCTACAAACTGGACAATTTATCGATAGAAAGGACAGACTTGATACATGTGAGGACCTAGTAAGTGATAATACATAACAAACAGCAACAGAAAAAGAAAATGTAGACATCAATAAATGAATTCCCTGAAAAGTAGTATATTCATAGCTTCAAATTTACGTCAAAATCCGTTACATGTCAATTAAAGTAGAGATAAACACAAGCCAACTATAAGGTAGAAGAAAATCTAAAAAATTCTATCTCAGAGATAGAAACTTAGGGTCATAAAAGGCTTTCCGTATCATGACAAAACAAAAACTAAACCCATTGACATCCAGATGACTCTGACGTATGGTGACTCTATAGGACAGAGTAGAATCACCCCATGGGGTTTCCAACGAGAGCCTAATGAATTTAAACTGCTGACCTTTTGGTCAGCAGATGTAGCACTTAACCACTGTGCCAGCAGGGTTTCTAAAATTATGATATAAAAGATAAATCACAAAAAAACCTGGTATGACTGCATTAAATTTTAAATTATCTAAATCCCCCCCAAAAATACATACTCAATTCAAAGATAATAAACAGTGCTTACCCTACTTACGTTTGCAAAATAAAGTGTTGATGTCTTTTTCTTTCTTTTCTTATTTTATTGTAATTGAGTGAAAGTGTACCATCCAGTTTAAATTCACATGTCCGCCTATGTGCAACACCTATTGTTTTCCTTGCCCGGTGACAGCACACTCCTCCTTTGTGTTCTATTACAAAGTACCATAAAAATATTCTAATAAAACACAGGCAAAGAAAACAGATAACTCACAAAATAGGAAACATTGATAGGCATTTCATATCTGAAATGAGGTTCAAGTCTCACCAGTAATAAAGGAAATACAAATTAAGCAACAAGATAGTGTGTTTCATCCTTAATATTAACAAATATTTTTAAAAATTACAACATGATGCAACTTGCACAAGCCAAAACCCCATTGTGGTTGAGTCCATTTCAAGTCATAGCAGCCCTACAGGACAGAGCAGAAGAACCGCCCCACTGGTTTCTGTAGAGCACCAGGTGGATGTGAACTACAAATGGTCTGGTTAGCAGCCCTAGCTCTTAGCCACTATGCCACTGGGGTTTCCATAAGGTTTCCAAGGGGCATTGGGTGCATTCAGACTGCCCCAGTTTGGGATAACTGTCATGCATGGTCCAACAAGTCCATGAATTTAATTGTTCTAAGTGCTACATACCTCATTGCTGAATGTCACTGCAATCACCTTCGAAGTCCTTCCCTTGGGAAGCTATGCACTGACAGCAGCGCCTAGCCCACCCTTCAAAGCAATTTTGGAACTCTTTCTGAAATGACCATTGCACAGGGTGGCATGATGGCAAGATCACTAACTTAACTGAATAGTTGTCTATGAGGGAGCTTTTAGACAGTAAACAAATAACTGTATTGGAACACTCTCCCTCCTCAGCTGATCTGGCCCCCCGTGACTTTTTCTTTACCTAAGAATAAAGGAAATATTGAAAGAAAGACACATGGATGACATTCAGAACATCAAGGTCAATACAAAGACAGCTCTGATGGCCACTCCAGAGAAAGAGTTCCAAATTTGCTTTGAAGGGTGGACTAAGCACTAGCATCAGTGTGCATAGCTTCCCAAGGGGTGTACTTCAAAGGCAACCATAGTGATATTCATCTATGAGCTATGTAGCACTTTTTTTAGGAAGAGTTCCTGAACTTAGCTGTCAGACCTCCTAGCTCTTAACCACTGGGCTGCCAGGGCTCCCTATGCTACCAGGTGGAACAAACTGTTACAGAAATTCTGAAGGGAATTTTACAATGCTTACCTAAAACTAAATATGTATATATATTCTGATTGTAAAATCTTCAGAAATTTATGGTCCAGTAATAACTAGACAAATTTTCACAATGTATATATAAGGATTTTTTTAAGTGTGATTTATAAGCAGTGTAAAAGAAAAATGATGCAAGTGCCCTAAAACAGGGACTAAATGGTGTGAAGTCCATCCACAAATTTGACTGTTACGAGGTCATCATAAAAGTTCACACTGATTTTAGGGTGATAGCCCCAGGAAGGTAATTAAGACACAATGGGGATAAAAATAGAGTTAGAAAGAGTAGGTATATTACAATTAAATTGATGTTACAATTCATGTAAGTAGATACATAAGAGTACGTATGTGAAAGGATATTATGATTGCATATTTAACTTAAAAAATTATGTAAGCATATATTTGACAGGATATGTATATGAACATGCCTTACACATAAGTACTAACCAGGTGGCAAGACAGTGATTGACTTTTAAACTCTTGTGTGACTTAAAAAATCTTTTTTAAGAGCATACAAAGTAAAAGCCAGTTGTTTTGGGGTTCATTCCAACTCACGGCAACCCCATGTGTTACAGAGTAGAACTGCTCCATAACATTTTCTTGGCTGTAATCTTCACAGAAGCAGATTGCCAGGCCTTTCTTTCTCCTCCTTCTCCTCCTTTTTCTTCTAATAGATTTTATTGTGATTAAAGAACAACTTTACAATCTATATCATTTTGTCATATAACACCCAAGCTTTCACTGCTATTCTATTGTAGCTGCCCCCTCTCACCACCCTCCACTAACACCCCCCCCCCACTAACACCCCCACCTCCCATGACAGGAGCTTCCCCTTTTGTCCAGAACTTCCTGTGACTTTGGAGCCAAGATCTAGCCCTCCTCACCCAACCGTCTCAGCTGTAGCAATGAGCCCCTAGAACAACCCCACGTACTTCTTAAAGTCCAAGGATTTGTTCCTCGCCAGCCTCACTCTATGTTTTGTGCAGTTCAGTTCAGTCTTTGGGGATCTGGCCCCTGGGCTGGATGCAGTTTGGAGTTAGAGAGTTCAGGGGCCATGCTCCTAGGGGGTCATTCATTCAGGAAAGCCATCACGCATGGTCTTTCGGTAGAATTCTAACTGTACTCCTTCTCCTGTGATGTTCAGGGCTCTGTTCCATGTGCTCCACAGGCCTTTCTTCCGTGTGCTGCTCTGTGAGTTCAAACTGTCCACCTTTAGATTAGTAATCAAGTACAAACTGCTTGCATCACTACTTTTACAATGGGAAGAATAATTGGATGAAATCTTCGTATGATTAGGACCCTGAGTTGGCAAAAACAGTTTGCCAGCCTTCCACTTAGCAGCTCAGCACTTAACCATATACCACCAGGGCTTCTTAGAACTCTTATTTTTAAAAAATAAAATTGCCATCAAGTCAATTCCAACTCAAAGCAGCCCCATTGGGAAGACTAGAACTATCCCCATAGGGTTTCCAAGGAGCAGCTGGTGGACTTAAACGGCTGCCTTCTTGGTTGGCAGCCAAGCTCTTCACCACTGCATCACCAGGGCTCCTTTAGATATCTATGAACAAAATTTTATGAGTACCTGCAAGACCAGAGGAAATTCTAGTGGCATATGGTAAAGAGCTATGACTGGTAACCAAAAGGTCAACAGTTCTAACCCACCAGGTTCTCCTTGGTAATGTCTCCCTCTGACACAATGCAAAATTACTGAAAAATCTTTGTGAAGGAAAATTAATGCTTCTGTCAACGTACCTGGAAGAATTAAATAATGTCACTGTTAAGACACTTTCTAAACATTTTCTAAGGTTAGAAATTTTTTTTAAAACTCTACAAACATTAACATTGAAAGTCCCTAAAGAAAGTTCTGGACCTAGGCAAATGCACCTATCTGTCTTTCAAAGTTTTCATTTTATACATTTTCGTTCACACTTAGTTCTCATGCAAGTAAATCATTAAAACCTTCTCTGATATTTTATTAACCCATCACTGTTTTAGTCCTGCCCAATAGTCTTATATTCGGTGTAACAAAAACATACTGCAAATAGGTAAGTTTGTTGCTGTTGGGCCCATGGAGTTGATTATGGCCCGCAGCGACCCCATGTAACAGAGCTAAACTGCCCCATAGGGTTTCCTAGGCTACACTCTTTAAGGGAGCAGGTCACCAGGTCTTGTGTGCCATGCAGCCACTGGGTGGGTTCAAATCACCAGCCCTTCAGTTAGCAGCCAAGTGTTTAACCACTGCACCACCAGGTCTTAGCCAGTCAGAAAAAGGTATTCAACCAGAGGCAAGGTCACACAACCGTAAACCTGAATTCAGTCCCTCTCCCTCTGCCTGCTCATCACACATGCTTTCCTCTCACTTGAAGCACTGTGTATATATAATTTTGCAAATATTTGATTTATTGTTCTTTGCCTATTCCTCCAAGGTCAGCAGACTCTGTTATTTCTATTGGTTTCTCCTGGTGCCTCGAGATAACTGACATTTGCAAGATTTAACCTGAGCCTCACCAGCACAGAGGTCTCTATTGTCATTTCTGTTGTTATGGAAACTCAAATCAGGTTGTCAAAACTGAGGTTAGTCACTTAAAAAACCCTATATTTTTTAGAAGACAGGAGCACTGCCCACCACCAATCGTATTATTCCAAACAGTGCTTTGTCTAAAGCATTTTTCCTGTTTTTAAGGATTACATACCTGTTTCCATGGTAGCCAATTAATCAGCTACAAGGACAGAACTGGGCTCTGGAAGTTCTTTCTGGCACCAGCTACAAACTCCAGAGCTTATTGTGCTCACAGAGCCAGCACAGTCTGGGTCTCTAAATATGGGTGTTTAAATGATAACCAAGAATAACTATTTTATTCCTACTCATGCTTTTCCCATAAGTGAAATGCATTGATTTAATATAGCCACCTATGGGTTTTTAGGGTAATAACAATAATAAAACCAATTGGCATCGAGTCAATGCTGACTCATGACAGCCCCGTGGGTGTCAGAGTAGATCTCTGTTCCATAAGAGTTTCAGTGGCTAATTCTTAGAAGGTTGATCACCAGGTGTGATGTACTGAGTTGTGTTCCAAAGAGTATCTGTCCACTTAGATGGGTCATGAGTCCCAGTACTATGAGATGGTCTGCCATTTTATCAGATCTCCCTAAATGTTGTAAATCCTGTCACTATGATGTCGTGAGATGGATTAGTAGAAGTTACACTGATGAGAGCTACAAGGTTAGAGAGTGTCTTAAGCCTATTTCTTTGGAGATGTAAAAGAGAGACGCGAGCAGAGAGACAGAGGGACCACACACCACCATGAAAGCAGTGCTGGAAGCAGAGTACCTCCTTTGGACCTGAGGTTCCTCTGCTGAGATGCTCTCAGACCAAGGGAAGATTGGTGACAAGGACACTCATGCACAGCCCACAAAGAGATAAAACCTTCCCCTGGAGCCAGTACCCTGAATTTAGACTTCTAACCTACTGGACTTTGAGGGAAAAAGCTTTTCTTTGTTCAAGTCATCCACTTGTGGAATTTCCGCTATGGCGGCACTAGATGACCATGACACCAGGCCCTTTTTCCCAGATGCCTCCGGGTGGACTGGAACCTCCATGTTTTCTAGCAGTTGTACATAATAACCATTTGTACCACACAGAAACTCAACCATACAGCATACAAGGACTGCCAATTACGTTCGCTAATCGGTCCTAGAAAAAGTGCTACATGCCTCATTGCTGACTATCACTATGGTCACCCTCGAGGTACTCCCCTTGGGGAGCTACGCACTGACACCAAGGCTTAGCCCATGCTTCAAAGCAATTTTGGAACTCTTTTTCCGGAAGAGCCATCAGAGCTGTTGTCGTATTACCCTGATGTCCTGAATGTCATCAGAATGTCTTCTTTTCAATATTTCCTTTATCTTCGGGTAAAGAAAAAAGTCATTGGGGGCCAGATCAGGAGAATAGGGAGGGTATTTCAATAGTTATTTATTTACTGGCTAAAAACTCCTTCACAGACAACTATACAATTAAGTTTGTGAACTTCACACCTTGCCACTGTGTACAACAGCCATTCCAGAAAGAGTTCCAAAATTTCTTTGAAGAGTAGAGTAGGCACTGGTATCTGTGCCTAGCTTCCCAAGGGGAGGGTCTCGAAGGGGACTGTGGTGATATTTAGCAAAGAGATATGTAGCACTTAGAACAATTCAGTCTGCGGACTTAATCGCTGGACCTCGTATATAAACCTGCTAATACTGTTTTGCTGGTTTCAGTGGAACAATCACTTCTCTTAGTTAATCAAATGATGAAAACATTAGTCAACTCAGACAACTGCAACAGAAATTGATGCATATGTTTATTCTACAATACTATTTTTCTAGTTCAGAGTGCACAAGGTTGGAATCGACTCAAAGATAACTTTAATAACAATTTTTACTGCTTGTTCCATTGTTGACCACAGATGATCAGAAAATAAGGGAGGGATTAGTAATGGTCATTTATGTCCATGAATTAATTCTGTCAGAGTTAAAAACATCCCCCTACCCCAAAAGCTCTGAGGACAGATTTAGTAGAAACTGGATACATTTCAACATTAAAACAGCTGTCTTCTATATTTTTTTTCTCAGGCAAACTGTAAATGGAAAACTGCTATAACAGATTTTGTCTCCAGGCAAAATGAAATGGCTGGTTTTAATGTCAGAACAGGAAGAAAAAGCAAGGGACAAATCCCCAAAGCACAGCTCAGTGCTCACTTTTAATTTATGTCAATATTTTTCTACTGAAGTAGAAAAAGAAAGCATGGCATAAAACATTTTTGGAAGAGTGACTCCAGGTACCCTTGGCTTCCCAGTAACAAACTGTTTGACCTCGAACTGTTTGCATTCTTTGAAACAAGGCTAAGGTCGTTTCTAACTAAAAGAGCTTAGGAAAACACAACATAAAGGTCTAATTGATATTCAGTCTGAAGATACAATAACATAGTGTTTCCTAAAGTTACAAGTATATTCCCAAACACTCTGAAAACTGATACAAAACGTAACTCCTCAAGGAAAAGAAATGACTTTCCAAACAAAATCCAAGTTTCCATTTGTAACTCTTTACTGCCAACTGTCTGCTCCTTCAATTTTTAAGACCTTTGAAAGTGATGCTTAGAATTTCCAATCCTCTTTGCTCAGTTATAGTTTTCTTATGCTGCAAACAATTTTTATAATATGAAAAAGACCAATATCAGCAGAAAATAGGCAAAGTGGACAAGTCACAAAAAAAAAAATCTACAAATAATCAATCAATTTGTGAAACTCAACATCATGAAAAAGCAGAGAAACAAAAATCATAACAATTAAAGATCTTCCTTCACCTTTCAGATTAGAATTTTGTGTGTATATATATATATACACACACACACATATATTTCTTCTCTGACTTCTAGGTTCGCTATGAGTTGGACTCGACGGCAGTGGGTTTGGGTTTTTTTATATTTCTTTCATTTTTATTATTATTATTATTATTATAGTGATTGAGTGAAAGTACACAGTTCAAATAGAAATTGCATGCCCGCCTATCTGCACCTCCTTGTGCTCTCTTTGCCTGGTGACAGCACATGCCTCCTTTCCATTCTATACATGTCATATCCTCTTAACAATCTCCTCTCCACCTTCTCTTCTCCCTTCTAGTAAGAGACTAGTAGGATGACACCCAATAGATGCCCATAACCATAATGTGCACACACCATATGGTCACACTGTGTCCCCACGTCCAATCCATTCCTGTCGGAAGAGCTGACTCAGTAGTGTTTTCTGGTCAGGGGCAGCAGCAGGTCTAGGGGCCACTTCCTCAGGGGAACCCCCAGGTCTTCAGGCCATCAATTGAGGTCCTTTAATGGAGTTCTTGAGGTACACCACTCTTTTTCTCTTGTTGCCACTGTGACTCGACATTGTGTGCCCCATCACAACTGTCTTGGTGGTGGCCAGGCACCATCTGGTTCTTCTGGTCACATATTGATGCAGTCACCCACTGACTTGGATCCTTCTGTCTTCTGGGCCTTTTTCCCTCATGTCTTTGTTGCCCTTGGTGATTATCTGTTTCCGCTGGGTTGGGACTCAGTTATAATGTTAATCACCACAATAATCCGAATGAAGCTGCAATACAGCAAAAATAATCCGTAGCTAAAGAAAATTCATTCCACACAGACAAAAACATTTTTCAAAATTTATTCTTAACTAATACTTAAAAATTACAAGAACCAAGAAGTCAAAAATAAAACCAGCCTACATCAGAACTAGAAGATAAAAGAAAGCCCTAAGGTAGCTCTGAATACCAAAAATCCATTGCAGTTCAGTTGATTCGAACCCACGGCAACCCTACTGGACAGAACAGAACTGCCCCATACGATTTCCAAGGAGCCACTGGGGGATTTGAACTGGTTAGCAGATGAGCATGTAACCATTCCAGTTAAGCTGGAAAACAATGATTAAGCATGAAATCCTGTACTAGGAATAATTTTTGTTTGTTTGTTTTCATTATCATTTATCCTGTTCCATTTGAAGTGAAAATTAAAACATCACAGAAACCACAGAAGCTTCAGATACAGTATCAACCAGCTTTAAAAGAAAAATAGTGATGAGGCAATTAATCATTCACACACATGTTCTTCATCTCTGAATTTACATCTTGTTTTACTAAGATACTATGAAAACACACACAAGTCTAATTCCTTATAAACATGCTTGTCAAGTAACCAGATGATAATACATCCTAGCACAGCACAGGGTGTTTTTTAAGACATTACAGCAGCAGTATATGGTGAAGGGTTGTGCGCAAAACTGATTTGAAGAGTCATACTAATCTGCATTTAAAAAGGCAGTACATGTACATTAACAAATGAAAAATGTGCTTCTTTATGTTCTAAATTAAAAACTCAGGAATACTTTCAAAGCAGACAAAAATAAATCATATCTGGTGAACAGTATCGAGAATTCCTTCACATCAGCAGGAGACCAGAAGAAACAGATGGTGCCCGGTCACTACCAAAGATAACCCTGACAAGCAACACAACACAGAGTCCCGCACATAGCACAAGAAAAAGAGATGTGAAAATCAAGAACTGTATTAAAAGACCAGAAGTGATGGCCCTATAGCCTGAAGTGTCCCCTGGAACATGGCCCCTAGACTTGTTGCTAGCCCAGCCCTGAATCCAGTACTGAAGCCAACACTCAGACAAAGAGTGATGCATGCAGTGTGTATGTCAAAATGTAGATACTCACAGCCACCACCAGTGATAGCCACGATGGAGCTCACTAGATTGAGTCTCACTGGCAACACAAGAATAAAAAGGGGTGCATCCTGAGATCTCCACTAAAAGACCTCAAGTGATGGTCCAGTGGTTTCGGGGTTCCCCTGAGAGCATGGCCCCTGGCCCTGATGGTGCCCTTGCCCATAAATTATAACAAAGGTCCACTCTTTGGACAGGAACGGATTGAACTTGGCAATGCAGAGTGACCATATATTGGTTGCACTTTATGGTTCTATACATCTATAAGATATCATCCTGCTGACCTCTGGCTGGAGGAAGGAGAGTGGGTGGAGAGGAGGGGAAAGGAGGCTGGTGGGAGGATGAGACATGTATGGAGCAGAGAGGAACAGTGTGCTGTCACCGGACAGGGAGAGCAGTGGGAGCTGCATATAGGTGGGCATGTAAATTTATACGGGAATGTACATTTTCACTCAGTCATGTTAAATAAAAAAATAAAAAATAAAAAAAGGTAGATACTCAAAGCCAGGTTTGAGATTCGGGCAGACTCAGTAACGATGGTGGCTGTGAGGGAGTGCTCATAGCAGGTTTGTTGGAGCAAAGGCACAGCAAGGCAGCACAGCATCTCAGGAAGCAGCAGGTGGCCAGAGGCAACAGGCAAGAGACTGCACTTTGCAGCTCAGTGACCTCATATACCAGTTTTACACAAAGGTGGCTGGATGCCAGATTTGAGCCCTCAAGTCCAAGCTGGGTATAAACACAGTATGTCATACTGCTGAATCACGTTTATGCAAAGGCCTATACCTGCCCAAAACGCCTGAGCAAAGACAACTTTCCATACTGTCCCCCAGTGTACTTTATGGTTTTATACATATATGAGTCTATCCTGCTGGTTCCTCTCTAGAGGGGAAAGGAGAAGGAAGAGAAAAGGGGACAAGTGTTGGTTGAGTGGATGCTGGAAGACTGAAAAAGAGTGTGGTGTGTAAAAGAGGGTGAGGACAGCAGAGTTGTAGAAAGGTGGATATTGAAAACTGACTTGGATTGTAAACTTTCACTTGATCAAAAAAAATTTTTTTAAGAATTCCTTCAGTTATACTTCTAAATGGACAGACTTTCTCCATCTTTCACTTCTTCTCTCTAGAAGGCAGAATGACCACCAAAAGATGTGCATGATCTAATCCCTGGAACCTAGGAATGTGTTGTGCTTACATGGCAAAAGATTATGCTGGTTTATCCAGCTGGGTGCAATCTAATCCCATGAGCCCTTAAAAGCAGAGATCTTTCTTCAGCTGGGAGAAAAAAAGGAAGACAGAGGTTATTCCAAGCATGAAAAGGATCCTATGCCTGTTGCTGACTCTGGGATACAGGGATTGCTGGCCCAGACTGGAGAGAGGTCTCTTGCAGCTAAGGGCTGGCTTAGCTGGTATCCTGCAAGGAAACAAGGACCTCAGTTCTACAACCAAGAGCAACTGTATTCTGTCAACAACCTGAATGAGTTTACAAGTGGATTCTCACCTCTTAGTAACAGCTCGGAGCCTGTCAGCTTGATTTCAGCCTTGTGAGACCCAGAGCAATGAATCCAGCTGAACTGACTTGAACTTCTGAGCCTGGAACTGTGAGAAAATAAGTAAGTGTTGTTAGAAGCCACTAAAATTTATGGTAATTTTTGCTTACTGCAGTAATAGAAAATAAATACATCCCTGTCATGGATTAAATTGTGTCCCCCCCCAAAAATATGTGTAGCCATGTGGCTGGGCCATGATTCTCAATATTTTGTGATTGTCCCCCATTTTGTGATTTTCCTGTGCTCTAAAGGATTAGGGTGGGACTGTAAATCCCTTCACAGAATTACCTCCCTGCTCCACTGTAAAGGGAGTTTCCCTAGAGTACGGCTTGGCCCACCCTTTATCCTTTTGTCCTACAAAAGATAAAAGGAAAGAGAAGCAAACAGAGCATGGGGAACCTCACACCACCAAGAAAGCACCACTGGGAGAAGAGTGCATCCTTCAGACCTGAGGTTTTTGTGCCAAGATATTCCCTAGACAAAGACTGATGCAATACCAGACTTTCCTCCAGAGCCAACAAGGGGGAAAGCTTTCCCCTGGAGTGGACATCCCATATTTGGACTTGTAGCTTACCAGCCAGCCAGCACCCTTCCTTTTTCAAAGCTATCCACTCTGTGGTATTTCTGTTATAGGAGCCCTAGCTGACTAAAACATCCCCTGACCCAAAAATCTGTTTTCCCTCTACCTCTCACCTTGTGTGTATCTTTTTAAGAGATTAAAATCAGCCAAGAATGCTGCAGGGTATAATCCCAAAGCTGATTATTTCTGCAATGGACAGAGTACTCAGTGTCATCAGACAGACCAACTGTTCAATGGACAGAGTACTCAGCTTCTTCAGACAGACCAACTGTTAGAAAAAACATTGTGTACGGTACAATAAAATTAAATCCACTGCCATCCAGTTGATTGCAACCCCTGGTGACAATGCGGTCAAGCACTTGGCTGCTGACCATAAGGTTGGCTGTACGAATCCTCCAGCTGTTCCTTGGAAACTCTATGGAGAAGTTCAACTCTGTCCTATAGGGTCACTATGAGCTGTGAGTCATGTTTGGTAGGTCCAATAAAAATGAAGGAAACCCTCAGTTAGATGGATTGACATGACAGCCTCAGTAGTGGGTTAAAACACGCCAAGACGCAGAGAAGGTACAACAGTTTGTTCTGTCATACATTAAGATCATCATGAGCCAGAGTCAACTCAATGACAACTAATAACAACAAATTCTGAAAAGCATTACTTTCAGTTTCTTGCAAACACACAATGGCAGAGTGAAAGAATTTGGGGCCTCAGGGAGAAGGATAGCAAGTTTCTTATCTCTCTCTAACTTTAGTTTCCTCATGGATAACTTGGAGAGAATGCTACATCCCAGACAAAGATATAATAAAGGAGTCATGCGTTATAATGTCAAAGTACACAGAAAACATTAATTCATGTTAGTCCCCCTTTTGTCACTTCCTTTCAAGCTTTCTGAAGGTAGCCATCTCAAGTTTAATTCACACCGGTTCCACCACAGTATTGAGAGGTCATTACACAAAGCAAAGAAGGACTGTCTATAGGACGAAACTCATGGAAATGATTTACATCCGCCTGGAAAGCATTTCCAAGAACCACTCCATAGGAATCAGGTCTGACATCCGAGAGCCACTAAGGATGCTTACCAGAAAGGCACATGCCTTTGATGTCAGGTCTGTACTGACTTGTTCACTTCTTGAATGACAAAAATAAGATTTCAAACAACCTTCATAAATCAGAAAAAATATATATAACCAAAGAGCAAAGCAAAGGGATACATTAAAGCCCAAGGCAGTCATAAAACTGACCTTATGTAGGTAAACTGCCCATGGACAATGTCATGCTAAAGAGTTGTTGGGAAACAATTAGCAATATTTTTTAATTTGGTAGATTTATTCATTATTAGATGAATTTATTATTAGATGAATCTGGCCAGCTTCTGACTGGCACATAAAAGGTATTCAATAAGTATTTGTTGAATTAATTGTAAGTATAAGAACTGTACTTGGCCTTAAGTCTATTTCTGAGGTTCCTGGAATAACATATTATTATGATTAAAATGCAAAGGATCAACTATCTATCCACCCTCATTCCAGATACCAACTAAAAAGTACAGAAATTTGAAAAACAAAAAGCAAAATTGTGTCTCCAATCCATCAGTTCTACAGCTTTATCAAGTAAACAAAAGCCCACCTGTTATGGGTTGAATTGTGTCCCCTCAAAATATGTGTTATAAATTCTAACTTCTATGCCTGTGGCTGGAAACCCTGGTGGTTATGGTGGTTAAGTGGTATAGCTGTTAACCAGAAGGTTGGTAGATCAAATCTGCCAGATGATCCTTGGAAACTCTATGGGGCAATTCTATTCCATCCTATAGGGTCCCTATGAGTCAGAACTGACTCAGCAGCAATGGTTTTTTGTTTGTTTGTTTATGCTGTGATAATAATCCTTTAGAGAATGGGCTGTCTTTGTTGTGTTAATGAGGCAGGATGAGTGTAGAAGTGTGCCTTCAGTCAATCTCTTTTGAGTTATAAAACCGATTGCCATAGAGTCAGGTCCAACTCATAGCAACCCTGTAGGAGAGAGTAGAACTGCCCCATAGAGTTTCCAAGGAGCACCTGGCAGATTTGAACTGCTGACATTTTGGTTAACAGATGTAGCACTTAACCCACTATGCCACCAGGGTTTGAAATCCACTTTAAAGAAGGAAACAGAGGTAGGAGAAAATTGATGTCAAGCCAAATGGAAATCTCCAAGGAACCGAGAAACAAGCTGAAGAGACCAGGGCCTTCCCACAGAGCCAACAGAGAGACAAAGCCTTCTCCTGGAGCTGGTGCCCTGAATTCAGACGTCTAACCTCCTAAACAATGAGAAAGTCAATTTCTGTTTGTTAAAGCCACCCACTTGTGCTATTTCTGTTGTGGCAGCACTAGATGAGTATGAAGACATCACCTTGCAGACAAATGTCACATGATCTCTGTGAAAATATAACCTATTGCATTAGTATTGACAATTGTTCCTAACTCAAGAATTATTTTAAAATCTCTACTGGGTTTCCATAGTCAAAATACTTGTTGGGTGTGTTGTTTAAAGTTCTAAAAAAGACTATAAATTTGAGGACACTTGTGTCCTTGTATATACTAATGATGGCGTCTTAGTTTCCTAGTGCTGCTGTAACACAAATACCTACCACACAAGGGTGACTTTAAAGAACAGAAATCCTGTACTTACAGCTCCAGATTGGAACTGCTGAACTTCTGGTTAGCAGACATAGCACTTAACCAACTGTGCCACCAGGGTTTCCCCAGAGGATGGAAGTCCAAATGAAGGTCTTGGCTGTCCTATTTCTTCCTTATCACTAGTCTCCATCCTTGCTTAGTTCATGATGATCTCCACATGGCATCTGTCTTCCTCAGTACCCACACGCTTCTGGGTCAGCTATGCTCTTTTTATAACTCAGCAGTGATTAGGTTTAGGACATGCCCTCCTCACTAATATGGCCTCATTTACATAACAAACAGGATTACATCCACGGTATAAGGGCCATGATTCCAACATGTATTTTGAAATGACACAATTAAGTCCATAATCCCAGCTGTAATTCGGCATAACAATCACAGATTC
Organism: Heterohyrax brucei; assembly: GCA_028571685.1. Taxonomy (NCBI): domain Eukaryota; kingdom Metazoa; phylum Chordata; class Mammalia; order Hyracoidea; family Procaviidae; genus Heterohyrax; species Heterohyrax brucei. The sequence goes on from CM053148.1 coordinate 93,743,435, forward strand.
TCGCATTCTGCAGCAAGCAGAGGGGAAGGTAGTATGAGTGCCATCAGAGACGGTTTCCTTGAAGAAATGATGTTTTAGCTGACACTATCTCTTAAAGGATTCAAAAAAAGAAACCTCAGCCCACAGCCACCAAGTCAATTTCAACTCAGAGCAACCCTATGGAGCAGAGTAGAACTGCCCCACGGAGTTTCCAAGAAGTGCCTGGTGAATTTGGCCTGCTGACCTTCTAGTTAGCAACCAGAGCATTTAACTACTATGACACTAGGGTTTCCCCCTAAAGGATGAAGAGTTTCAAAACAATGAAATAAGCGCAGTCCTACACAGTACTGGTTTCAAGGCTTTGAAGGCATGAAAAACAGAATGGATGTGAGGAGCTGAAGTATGATCAATGTGCCAACAGTATGTTGTGTGAGGGAGAAAAGTAAAACGAGAAGATAGAAGATATGGTCAAATAGACAGGAATCTGGTATAGCAAGGCTTTGCAGCACATTTTAAAACAAGTTTTTTTCCTAAGTGCAATGGGAAACCTAGGTTTGGGATACAGTATTTCTCTTTCTAAATGTTTGTTTTAGTTTATGCTTTTATTGTAATGACCTCACTTTGTGTTTTTTAAGAGTGTGGTACAAATTTTTAAGAATAATAACAAACTATTGCCATATATTAAATATTACCTAACCACATATGGAAGACTCCATTGGTTTTCCTAAATGCAACTTCAAACATCTGTGCTGAATAATCAATAGCTCTTCTCTGCATATTAAAAGGCTCTTTTGGAATGCCTCAGCAGTGAAGTACCACATCTTCTCTATCAAATCGTTTGATATTTGGCAATCCTTATTCTTCTGATGCTGTCCTATGATAACTGACTCATTAATGAGCCTTTCATTAGTGATTAAAGATGTTTTCATTTTGTAAGAAACTCTCCCTGTGTGCCTTTTAACAAAATAAATTTCAAATACCATATGACATTTTCAGCAAAATGTTTATTTTCTTTTATTTATATATTTCTTCTTCCAGTGGATGGCCCAACCTAGGAGCCATTGCTGTACTTTGGACCCAAAAAATTTTATATCACTAAAAATGCTACACAGGAGAGGGGCATTCAACACTCAAGATGCTTGATTCCCCAGAAACTGCAGTGCCTGATATAAATGTTATTTTGGTTCATCATTGTTGTTTCCTTACTTATTTTTCAAAGACATTAAGAGAATTCAAAATGGTAAGAGACTAGAGGGAAAAGTACAGCTGCTAGAATGGAAAGTGGAAACGGATACAAGGGCCCTCCAATCCGGGGGGAACCTCACTGTGGAGCAGAGAAGCTGGTGAAAGCACACCAGTTGCCATTAGTGTGGATTCCAACTCACAGCAACTCTATAGGACAAAGTAGAACTTCTCGATAGGGATTCCAATGAGACACTGGTGGATTCAAACTGCTGACCTTTTGGTTAGCAGTTGAGGTCCTCACCACTAAGCCACCAATACACAATTGTTATTTTTATCCAATGTGCATTTCCCCAGCCCACCCCTTCCTTTGATCTTTCCATGGGTAAAGGATGGGATGAGGGAAGGAAATGAATGAAATGAAATGAATGAATGAAAGGGAAGGGAAAGCAGAAATGAAGAGTCTTGCTAATTTCTAAGTATTGCTCTACCCAGAATATATTTTCTGGTTTATTTTCTGATAAATGGTAACCTAACACATTACCTAAGAAGGCAACTTAGTAAGAAGTCTAATGATTTCTCAGGACAGAATACTTAGATGATTCCCAGAAATGAGGCTTTAAGCTTCTGGGTAAGTACCAATAATGACATTGGGCATACATGTCTTGGCCTAGAAAAACAACATTCTAGAAAAAAACCTTCTTCTCTTTAATGATAGTATTATTTACTACACTGTTTGTGAAAACCCTGATGGCGTAGTGGATTAAGTGTTACATCTGCTAACCAGAAGGCTGGCAGTTCAAATCCACCAGGTGTTTCCCAGAAACTCTATGGAGCAGCTATACTCTGATCTCTAGGGTTGCTATGAGTCAAATCTGACTTGACAGCAGTAGGTTTAGTGGGTGGGCTCAAGAAATGCATGATACATTCCACATACCTACTTTATTACATTAAGTGTTAGGCTCCACAGAGTTAAAGATACAACATTTTTTCTTCTGTTGACCTTGGATCCAACAGGGAAATAACACTGAGAAGACAGGCAGATGAAAATCAAAATATTGGGTTTATTATTTCAGTCTGACTGGAAGATATGAATTTAGTTCTGTGCTCAGTGGGCTCACTGTATCCCCTGCTCCCTCACTACCACCACCACCAACAACACCCCACCCACCCTCACATACATACAGTTCATTCTCCAGGATGTCCACAAAGAAAATATTGAGTCTGCAGAATAGACGTACTTATCCAGGATTAGTCAGTCTCACTGGTCTAAAATAATGTGAGAAAGGAGAAACACTGAATCCCTAGGGTCCAAAAGAGAAACTGGACCAGGATACTACCCATCAATCAAGAAACTCACTTCTTCTCATGGGTTGGAAGAAGTAGGCCAAGACTCCAGGAGTGTTGTTCTAGCAGAAGTCCCTCCTCAGGGGAACAAGGTGAAAGAAAAGTAGTTTCTCCCCAGTAGCAAGTTTGTTAAGGCCCAAAGAGTGAAATAACAAACAAACAAAAAAGTCCTTTGCCAACAAGTTGATTCTCACTCATAATAGACCTATAGGACAGAGCAGAACTGCTCCATAGGGTTTCCAAGGCTGTAAGGGTGTACTTTACAGAAGCAGACAACTACTTCTTTCTCCCACAAAACAGGTGGGTTTGAAAAATGCTGATTTTTCAGTTAACAATCCAGAGCTCAACCACTGTGCCACCAAGGCTCAGAGAGTGAAAAAAAAAAAAAAACTATTGCTTTCAAGTTGAGTCTGACTCCTAGTGACCTTACAGAACCGAGTAGAATACCCCATGTTGTTAGGTACCATCAAGTCGATTCCAACTCACAGCAACCCTGTGCACAACAGAGCCAAACACTGCCTTGTCCTGCACCGTGCCCACAATTATTTTTACGCACAAGCCCACTGTTGCAGTCACTGTGTCAATCCATCTTGTTGAGGGTCTTCCTCTTTTTCACAGATGCTCCACTCTACCAAGTATACAGTTTCCCATAGGGTTTCCAAGAAATGACTGGTGAGTTCAAACCATTGACCTTTTGATTAGCAGCTGTAGCCCTTAACCACTATCCCAATAATTCCCCAGATACAAAAAGATTAGGAAGTCTTAAAGTTACATCCACTTTCAGGATAGATTTCATGTCATGATGATGTCTCCCATAACTCCACTGAGTACTCCATACAGTACGTTAAGTCCTCAGACAATTCAAACACCACACTATCTCCAAGACACAGAAAGGAGGTTTAGATTTAGAAATTGAAGTAAAACACAGGAATAAGTGTAAAAAAAGAAAGCCACTTTTGCACTTAGTCTGAACTGTTCACAAAATTGTGATTCATTTAAATAGTTAACTTTTGACTTCTTGTTGTAGAGTTTTTATACCCTATTACTAACAGAAATAAAAGATAGGACATCTTCAAAAAGTAAAATTAATACAGTTCAATATTATTACATACTGGAAACTTAATTCAGCATTTCAACTGAAAAGTCATGAGTTGCATTAGTGGCATGCAAGTTTGTTTTATCTGATATTTTTATTAACTGGTATTTTGGAAAGTCTTTCACAATGCAACCTTAGTATATCCCTTTTCCTTTCCACTTTACATCTTCCTCTTATATTTTGTCTTTCCATATACTGTTTCTTATATTGAAAAGTATGAATTTCTAAAATTCAAGGTATTAATATGCATTCATAATTTAATGTCTATATTCCTGTAAAGTGCTCTCTGATGATAATCTGTACAATCATTAAACATTACTCCTTTCGACAGTAACTTAAGAAAACCACAAATGAAAATATTTAGGGTAAAACCAATATGAAAAGAAAATCACCCAAGACTTGACGCTTGAAGCAAGTTATTTACGATCTCAACCTATGAGCTGGAAGAATTCAGGGGAGTTTAACAGCTTCATTTAATCATGTTGAGCAAAAGAATAAATTGATCCTATTCAAAGGCACATCTCAAGCAGATACCCCAGGTGTCCACATTCCTGGAGTATATCATTTTCTGAACAGTTACAAGAAAACCATTGAGGACTCCTGGCAAGCCTCTATTCTGAAGCATAAAGAAACTCTTATCCCTCAAGGCTCTTTGATTTCAATAGTTGAAAGGCATCCAGCAACACAACCACTGAGGTTTGAAATGACACAAGTTTCAGGTGCACAGAAATTAACAGTGAGAAGAAGATAAATTCACCCAACTAAGAGAAGCATCTTGCATGATTAGAGATTACAAATGCACTCTGTGTTGATCCTTTCGGTAAATGCCTGTACAGTGTCCATGTGTTTGTTACTGTGTTAGATACTGGGGAGACAGGACAGGAAATTTCAAAGACCAAGTCATGAATCTTCCTTCATCAAGTTTACAGCGTTGTAGGGAATAAGACTTGTATATAAATACAACGTTATAGAATTAGTATACAACAACGGGTACCAATAATATGTGATAGATTTTATCTGTGGTTTTTATGCAAGACTTGGGAGTATACTTATAAGAAAACCGAGCCATGGGGAGAAAAGTCTAGTTCGCAGATAGAAGCTGCCCTTAAAGTGGGGCAGGTATTAGGGTTTGTCAGGGTGAAGCATAAGCTGGCTAACAACAGAGATTGCAACTGGTAAGACGCAGGATGCAGATGCAACCACAGAGCCAAAGAGCCAACGCTGACAATCCAAGAAGCATACAAGTGACCTAGCAGGTGTGTGAGAAAATCCACACAACAAGTAAGATAGGAGAAGTGACATTAAACAGCATAGAGAGACAGCAGGCAGAATGGGGAGCACTCAGGCAGTCCACCAAAATCCCTGCCACCTCATCCACCTTCAAAGTCAGGCAACAGGAAAGCAGGTTCGAGTCCCTGAAGGTCCCCCTTGTCCATGCCTATACCTGAGGCCAAAAAATAAAGAAAATCAGTTTCCACTGAGTACTTTGAAACTCATGTTAAGTACGTAGAGTAAAACTATGTTCTCAGGGTGGTAACCTTCTGGAGGCAGATCATCAGGTCTTTTTCCAAGGCCCTCTCAGGTGGGCTCGAACTAATGATTCTTTGGCCCATATGCAAGTGCTTATTTACACTGCTTAGGGACTCCACCTGAAAGCCAGATTCCTCAGCAGGCTGAAGTACACCACGTCTACAGGGTACAAGGATTCTGGGACAACAAGCAGCCTGAGCTTTAAAAAAAAAAAATGCCATTGAGTTGATTCCAACTTACAGCAACTCTGTAGGAAAGAGTAGAACTTCCTCATAAATTTTCCAAGTAGTGCCTGGTGGATTTGAACTGCTGACCTTTTGATTAGGAGCCATAGCACTTACTTACTACGCCACCAGGCTTTTCCCTAAGTGTAAAAGGACAGAGAAATAATGGAAACCAAATAAACGAGGGGAAACTAGAGGTAAAATAACTCTGCTTCTCACACTTTGGAACTAAGAACAAGCACATCGACTCCAGCCACTTCTATGCAATGGATAAAGAACCAAGGCACTCAGGAAGTATTGTGTTATGTCTTTGACGTTCATGCAAAGTTGCTCAAGGTACAGAGAGGAGACAGTGGATAACAGAAAAAAAGGCATCGGAAGGAAGGAAACATGGGTGAAATCTCTGTCTTTTAATAGGAAAGGAGGTTGATAGAACAAAGTTACAGCCAAGTCCCTGCTAGCTGCGAGGATTACAAAGAAGGAGTTCTCTGCCTTGCTTTCAAGCTTCCAGTATTTGAGAGAAAATACAAGTTCAAAAGAGACCAGAGCAAAGGTGGAATTGTAGGAAATTAGCAGTGAATGCTGCTGGACATTGCCACTGCTGTTTTTGTAGTTTTAGCTGTTTATAAAAATAGTTGCAGCTAAGCCGGATAAATGTTATCCTCATCTGTGCATTCATAGGTTCTGGAAAGGCCTCTATGGAACTACATGGTTAAGCGACGGTCTAATACAGGTCAAGCATCAAGGTAGTCATTGATCTTGTTATAGTTCTGTCCTTTAATGAAAGGGCAATGTCAGCCACATAGCAAGTGCATAACAAATATTTCTTGAATACTTTGATTGATTTGTTGATTGACCCTGTACCACTAGAAATAAATGTCAAAGACTTCCTGGGAAAAGACTCTGTTTATAGAAAGTATACTTCCTTATAAACAAACTGTGGTACATATACTCAATGGAATGCTATGCAATGATAAAGAACAATAATGATTTTAGGAAGCATCTCGTAACCTGGTTTCAGGTGGAAGACATTACACTCAGTGAAATCAGTCAGCGGCAAAAGGACAAATACTGTATGAGAACTCTGCTATAAGGACTTAAAAATAGACTTAAGTACAGGAGAAAAAATTCTTTGATGGCTACAAGGGTAGGGAGAGAGGAAGAGGGTTGGTCATAGGTTGGGTAGTTGACAGAAATTTGGTTAGGCGAAAGTAGTGACAGCACACAGCAGAAAGTAGATCAGTTTAACTGGACATCACCATAAACAGAAAGCTCTTCTAATCTCAACCCAATATTGCGAGGACAGAGTAGCAGGGGTGAGGGTCTGGGGATCATGCTTTTAAGGGACATCAAGGCCAGTTGGCATAACTAGTCTATTGCTCAGAGACTCTTCTGTACTCCATATTGGTGAGTGGCTTCTAGGGTCTTAAAAGCTAGCAAGCTTCCATCTGAGGTACACCAAATGGTCCCAACTCATCCAGAACAAATGATCACCAAGAACAACAAAGCCATGAGGGAAAAAAAGCCCAGGAGACAGAAGGGTTTGAGGGAATGGACACTATCAACAAGCTACTGGAAGAACCAAATGGTGCCTAGCCACCACTAAAGACATCTGTGATGGTCCACATAATGTAGAGTCCCTGTGGCAACACGAAATAAAAGAGGGTTACAGCTCAAGAACTCTACAAAAAGACCAGAATTGATGGTCTAACAGCCTGGGCAATCTGATGGGAGCATGGACCCTAGAGCTGCTACTGCCCCTGACCAGAAAACACTACTTGAACCCTTTGGAAAAGAAGGGACTGGACTCAGGGAAACATTGTGACCATATGCTGTGTGTACTCTGTGGTCCTATGCATTTGTAGGAGGCTGTCTTACTGGTCTCTTTCTAGATGGGAGAGAAAAGAGTAGAAAGGAGGGGACTGGAGTTTGTTAAGAGGATACCAGAAGTGTAGAATGAAAAGAGGAGTGTGCTGTCACTGGGCAAGGAGAGCAGAAGGAGGTGCATATAGGAGGGCATTCAAAATTGATTTGGATTGTATATTTTCATTTAATTACATTTTTTTTAAAAAAGTATATTCCGTCAAATTCCTTTTCTCTCAGGAATAGTCAGTGCAGCCCCAATTCAGAATTGTTTCTACAATCTCTGTCTGCACTAATCAACACCTTCCTTGAGGCCCATTAATAATTGAATTGTGTCCTCTAAAAATGTATGTCAACTTGGCTGAACCTTGATATCCAGTATTGTGTGGTTGTCCACCATTTCGTCATCTGATCTGATTTTCCTGTGTGTTGTAAGCCCTATGTTTTTTATGTTAATGAGGCAGAACGAGAGGTATTTGTGTTAATGAGGCAGGACTCTATCTACAAGATTATCTTGTATCTTGAGTCAATCTTTCTTGAGATATAAAAGAGAGAAGTGAACAGAAAGAGGGGAAGACATCATACTATCCATAAAGCAGTGCTTGGAGCAGATGCATCCTTTGGATTCAGTCTCTGTGCTGAGAAGCTCCTAGACCAGTGCAAGGTTGGTGACAAAGACCTTTCCCCTGAGTCAACAGAAAGCCTTCTACTGGAACTAGTGCCCTGAATTTGGACATCTAGGCTACTACACTGTGAGAGGATAAACCTTGGTTTGTGAAATCCATCTGCTTATGGTACTTCTGTTATAGCAGCACCACGTAACTAACACGGCGTCCTCAAATTGATTTCTAGGGTAAGGTTATGAGTCCATGTTCTAAGTATATTGCATGATTCCATTTTTTGTCAAATCTGAGCCTAATAGGTGACTCTTGATTTGCAGAAATGGATTTAATAAAACACAAAGAATATGAAAATATTTAAGAAATTAGACTGTAATAGTGGTGTATACAAGAACAAAGGAATTACAATACTGTGTAAAAAACAATCACCCAGGCCAGTTTTCTGCTGCCAAGACATGACACTTCATTTCTTTTTAAATCTTAGCTTCTCTTGATAGTCATTTATAGTTCTATCATTCATAATTAATACTTTAAACTTAAGATCTGTTGGTTATCTAACTACATTTTTTGCCCGCTTCTTTTTTAACAAGGTGACATTGAGTCACTTACTTGTTTGCTTTTTTTCCCCCCTTACTAACTTGCATTGTGTTCCTCTTAGGTGAAGATCACGATGGCAGGCATTATGAGAGACAGCACACCCTGTCCTCAAGAAACTCACAATCTAGTAGAAAAAGGGGCATACAACCACCGACATGTGAAGAACTACAATAAAGGCTCTGCAAAGACATGAACAGTGTGCTGCAGAAGCCCAAAGGTGGCAGAAATTTACTGTTGTGGAAGGGACAGTGGCAGCATTTGAAGATAGAATGATCTCAGTGGCAATAATAGTATAACAAAGCAAAAAATAATGATAATAATAAAAAAAATTACTGTTGATTTTATTTCAACTCATGGTGACCCTATAGAACAGAGCAGAACTGTCCCATAGAGTTTCCAAGAGGTGCCTCGGGGATTTTAGCACTTAACCACTATACCACCAGGGTTTCCATAGTACTAAGGGTGAAATGGAAAGATGTGGCAGATTATCTGAAGAGATGGGGGGTAGAAGAGAGACCAGATAGATTCCACCATAAGGTGAATATTGAATTTGAAACCAGTGAGTTTAAATTGTTCTCAGTGCACCATTTGAAGACCTTGGAGGGTCATGAAGAATAGAGTTACAAGATCTCCTGTTGTAAGTTTTAGGGACAAAATGCTTACGACTGGAGACCAGATGTATATATTTGGAGGAGAAAGCAGGGCTGGGTACAATTACTGCTGAATTAAGACAATGACAATGTAAATGGGAAATTAATGGTTTTAGAGATACCAAGAAAATAAACTTTCCAGATGAAGTTAAAATGTAAATCGAATTATTCTCTGAATAGTCTTTTCTGAAGTATGTCAAGTCTAAATGAAGCAGAAATTTTCAAACTGTTGTTTACTGATTATTTCCAGATGTGCTTGGCTCCTATTTTATTTATCCACGTGTAATGAAAGAAAGTGCTCAACAGAATTGGTGGGAACCAGCAGCTGCTGACGTACCGTATCGGTGGCACCACAGCACATACTGAAAATGGGGATCAAACAATCCAGAAATTCTCATTTTCTAAGATATGCAGGCTGACAGTCAACACTGACTATGTTAGACAATCAGCAGGTGAAGAGAGGCTTTGGCCACGCACGAGCACTCACTGACAGTCAAACCAGGAAGACTTTGGAAAATAATCCTTGACATGCTCTAAACAAAGAATTCAAAACACAACTTCTCTAAAATAAGCACTGAAATAGACTGCCACAAATTAAAAAAAAATCCACTGCCGTCAGGTTGTTGCTGACTCATCGCGACCCTAGAGGACAGAGCAAAACTACCCCATAGAGTTTCCAAGGAGAACCTGGAGGACTTGAACTGCCGACCTCTTGTTTAGCAGCCTTAGCACTTAACTGCTACGTCACCAGGGTTTCCTAAAAGACAATACTATCCACAAATAACTGTACCCAGTTACTCTGTGTTTCAGTTACCTAGTGCTGCTATAGCAGAAATACAACAGATGGATGGCTTTAACAAACAGAAGTTTATTCTCTCACAGTCTGATAGGCTGTCGTTGTTCTTAGATGTTGTGGCGTAGGTTCCAGCTCACAGTAACACTACTCACAACAGAATGAAACACTGCCAGGTCTCGTGCCATGTCCACAACAGCTTTTATGCTTAAGCTCATTGTTGCAGCCACTGTGTCAATCTATCTTGTTGAGAGTCTTCCTCTTTTTCACAGACCTTCCACTCCACCAAGCATGATGTCCTTCTCTGGGAACTGATCCTTCCTGACAACATGGCCAAAGTACGTAAGCAGCAGTCTTGCCATCTTTGCTTTCAAGGAGCACACTGGTTGTACTTTTTCCAGAACAGATCTGTTTGTTCTTTTCATGGTCCATGGCACATTCAACACTCTTCTCCAACACCACAATTCAAAGGCAGCAGTTCTTCTTCTGTCTTCCTCATTCATTGTCCACCTTTCACATCCATGTGATACGATTGAAACTTCCATGGCTTGCGTCAGGTACACTTTAGTCTTCAAGGTGAAAGCTTTACTTTTTAATACTATAAAGAGATGCTTTACAGCAGATTACCCCGATCCAATTCACTTTTGATTTCTTGACTGCTGCTTCCATGGGCATTGATTAGGGACCCAAATAAAATAAAATCCTTGCCAAACTCAATCTTTTCTCCATCTATAACAATGTTGCTTATTGGTCCAGCTGTGAGGATTTTTGTTTTCAAGATGATGAGGTATAATCTATATTGAAGGCTAGATGTCCAAATTCAGGATGCTGACACAAGGGGAAGATTTTCTCTCTCTTTCACCCTGGAGGAAAGTCCTTGTCAAAATCTAGTCTAGGAATTTCTCCAGGAAGGAACTCCTGGTTCAAAGGATATGCTTTACCCTGAGCACTTATCTTCTAATGGTATGAGGTCCCTCTGTCTCTCTTCTTACTTCTCTCTTTCACATCGCAAAAGAGAAAGAATCAAGATATAACATAATCTTGTAGGTTGAGTCCTGCCTCATTAATGTAATTACTTCTAACCCTGCCTCATTAACATTAGTTAATAAAACAAAAACTAGAAACTCATTGTTGTTAAGTACATCCCAACCTACAGCATCCCTACAAGACAGAGTAGAAGTGCCCCATCAGGTTTCCAAGGAGTGGCTGGTAGATTCGAACTGCTGGCCTTTTGACTAGCTGCAGAATAATTAACCGTTGCACCACCAGGGCTCCCATCAACATCAAGGAGGTAAGATTTACAACACATAGGAAAATCGTGTCAGATGACAAAAGAGTAGACAACTACACAATACTAGGAATCAGGGACTAGCCAATTGACACACATTTTTTTTAAGGGATATTATTCAATCTGTACCACTCCAGATAAAAAGAAAGAAAAGAAAATCATTCCCCTAGCAACAGGTGAATATCCAGGGTAGCACAAACGATAAAGCAGTCAAATAGCATCTTGGAGATTAGCAATTCAAGTCACTCAGAGGCACCTGAGAAGACAAGCCTGGCTATCTGCTTCTGAAAGGTCACAGCCTTGAAAACTCTGAGGAGCAATTCCACTGTACACACATGGGATCACCGCAAGCCAAAACTGACTTGATGGCAACTGGTATAGCCAGTCGCCTTTGCTGAACTCTGCCCTAAGCTAAATTAATTTACTTCTTTACTTTTTTAAATTGAAATAAATTTGTTCTCTTAGATTTAGACATTTTTCTAAATGGTGTTTAAATGTGTGTGTCTGTCTGTCTGTCTGTCTGTCTGTCCGTCCGTCCGTCCGTCCGTCCGTCCATCCGTCCGTCCGTCCGTCTGTCTGTCTGTCTGTGTGTCTCTCTGTCTGTCTGTCTGTCTGTCTGTCTCTCTGTCTCTCTGTCTCTCTGTCTGTCTGTAAGAGAAAGGGAGAGAGAACTCTTCTGTGTCTGTGGATGTATTCATTTTATGGATATTCTTTCCACACTTCTAATTTCCTTTCATTCTACTTGGATAAATTTTAAGGCCTTTTGAAGCTGCAGATTATTCACATGTAAAATATGAAACACATGTATCCATCCATTTCTAAATGAGATGGATTTGATACATACAAGGTAATGCTTCATCTCACTTCAGCTTCAATTGTACCTTTCTCTCTTGAAGGAAGTTCAAACCATGAATGTTACATTAATTTGTATAATCTCTTATTTAACAAGTGTCTTGATTAAAGACTTTCACAGACAAAGAGGAATAACAGGCTGTGATTATGCTCTCTGAATACATTTTCCCACAACTGTGTATGTTTGTGATTTTTCTGGCGAGTAGTTTGTACCGAAGGGAGAATAAAAGCCATTAACAGATTAAATGTGAAGCGATTTCATTTAAACCAAATGCTTTTTCTTTTTCTTATGTTTTGCTCTGAGCATGCAAAGGGTCACAATCAGGTGAAATGACAGCAGGGACAGAAAAGAAGCAGAATAGAGCAGTGACACACCTGCCACTGGGTATGGAGAAGCTTACAAAACATTCAGACCCCAGACACAGAAGAATGAATATCAAGAGATTTTTTTCTGGTCAGAAAGATCATGATAATGACAATGGCTTATGCTAGAGCCATATGAGTCAAATGTCCCAACTGGACATTTTTCTATGTAAATACCAGTAAGCCCTATTTGATAAATAGATTAGCAAAGTAGAAGGTGTTAGCCAACTCAGTTTTGAACACGGTTTATGATGTGATGACCCATGGATGCCTATGACACATCCCACTTGGATAAAAGAACGAAGGAAGGAAATCCTTCTCGTTGTCAACACCTCTGGGGAGAAGAATCAGTTATGTACCTATCTGTGAAGGAATTGTTAACAATTCTCACTCTGTGAACTAACTACCCACTATATTGTTGATACAGACCCTGGTGGCATAGTGATTAAGTGCTACATTTGCTAAAACCATAAGGTCTGCAGTTTAAATCCACCAGGCACACCTTGGAAACTCTATGGGGCCGTTCTACTCTGACCTACAGGGTCACTGTGAGTTGGAATCAACTTGACAGCAGTGGGTTTGAGGGGTCGTATTTTTGATGAGGACTCCCTGGATGGTGCAAATGGTTAAGTGCTCAACTACTAGCCTGAAAGTTGGTGGTTTGAGTCCACCCAGGAGTGCCTTGGAAGACAGGCCTGGTGATGTGTTTCTGAGTGGTCACAGACATGAAAATCCTATGGAGGACAGTTGAACTCTGAATGCATGGGGTTGCCATGAGTATGAATTGATTCATCTGCAACTAACAGTGACAACAATATTTCTGATGAGGACAGCAGTGGTTCTCTGGTAGTTCCAGGTTCTTTGTGGGAGTTCCAGGTTCTACTCCTGACCCATGCACAGACACCACTGCCATTGGAGGCTTATGTGTTGCTATGGTACTAAACAGGTTTTAGGAGAGGTTCTGAGCTAAGACAGACTAAGTTCAGTCTAACGAAGAAAGGTCTAGTGATCTACTTTGGAAAATTAGTCCATAAAAAACCTTCGGATCATGACAGCCTGCGTGTCATTGTGCTTGGGATCACAATGAGTAGGGTAGTGATTCAGCAGCAGGTAACAATACTAACACAATGTTTTTGACAATGTTGTTTGTTTTCTTGAAGCTTTTGTGTTTCAAGAAGGAAAATACCATTTTATCAGCTGGGCTTTCCTCCAGTTTTTCTGAAAGTTTCCCCTTAATGTTCACATCTGGCAATAACCCAGCTCCCTATGCCCAAGTGTTGATACTACGCATAATTACTCACAGACGGCTGGTGAGCCACCCTGGCCAAACAGTACAGATACATCCTTGGGGTCAGTTTTTCCATCTGCTCACATGTCTGGAAGAGAACTCAAGAGAATGTGTGTTTCAGAATCACTACTCAAATCTGCCTTCAGTTCGTGATAAAACTGCCTTTCAGACAAAAGTTGGAATAAGTTAAAAGCTGACCTCTCATCATCACAATGAAATGGAATTGATTGTGTATACCATCCTTCCCATTGGAGAATAGAAATCCAATTTATCAGAGAAAAGAAGCTATTTACGTGCTCCAAGGTGCATGAATTAAAGCTTTTCAGATTGGTTTAGGTTTCACCTTCAAGAGAAAGCAAATGTTCTTTAATTCTATGCTTTGGAGAAAAGTACAGAGATTATGAAAATTACTTCCACTTTTCCATGACCTTGAAAATAGGTCCCTAGACACTTATTCATTGACCTCTGGGGTAACCCAGCCCCACATTTGAACACTCGGAGTTTTACTCATGTGTTTGATCTACCCACTACCAGGAAAATTCCTAGAAACTTCTATTCATGGAATTGAATTTGTCTTGCTCCCAATTCATTCCAACATCACAAGCTCTTTTGATGTGGTCACAGTGAAGACTGGAGAAGAAACAGTGAACTCCCCAGGGAAAGTAAACACGCACCCTTTTCTTCCTCTCCCAACGAGTCATTCACTGTAGTCCATTCTTCCCACGGGCTCTCAAATACTGAACATTTATCACCCAAAGCTTGTTTATATTTGAGAAGCTCTTTGTTTCCATCTTTTATTCTTTTTTTAACAAATAATAATATTACTCTTCTATCTCTAAGATATAATTTAAAGTTTTTGTTTAAAGTTTTGTTTGAAACCTACCCAGTAGAGATGATTCTCAATGATTAAAAATCACAAACTCACAACTGTGATGAGTTAAGGCAGTGAGTCAGACTTCTGTCCACCCAAAAGCAAGCAGAAGGATCAGCTGGAGACAGGGAAGTGGGAAGTCAGTGGAGACAGGTGAAAGATAGCCTTTCCCCAGCCACTGCTTCGCTTACTGATTTGTTTGAATACTTGGCCACAATATTTTTCCCCAGACACCTCTGAAGGATTTTAAATAAGGATGCTTCTTTTTGTGAGCCATCTGGTGGCTTCCTGGAAAGCAGCAGTGCAAGACATCCCTACTCACAGAGATTGATTTGATTTCCAGGGGAACCTTTCAAAGCTGGTCATTTACAACAAGACACTCACTGTGAACCAAACTGGCTTTTAGGCAGCTGTAGTTGAACTGATATAAATATTGGCAATCAACACATCAAATACAGTGAACTCAATTCTCAGGGCATGAAGATGTGGTAAGAGAATACGCTACAGTAACACCCAAGCCTTGTGCAAAGGAAAAAAGGCAAAGCCATGTCCCGAAAGCAGGTGAAGACCCAGGTGCAGGGTACTGTTCACTTAACAAGCCTTCATGGAGCACCTACCATGTCACCATATGAGAGTATTGGTGGCTCTGTGGTAGAATTCACACCTCACATGTGGGAGACCTGTGTTTAATTCCCAGCCAGGGCATCTCTCGTGCAGCCAGCAGCCATCTGTCTGTGAAGTCTTCTGTGTTTCTATGATGCTGAACAGATTTCAGCGGCACTTCCTGAATAAAATAGAAAAGGAGTGGCAATCTATGTCTGAAAATAAGCCAATGAAAACCCTGTGCATCACAAGGATCCAACATGCAACCAATCCCACAGAGACACAGGACCACGGGGTGTTTTGTTCTAAGGTGCATGGAGTTGTCATGAGTCAGGGGCTCGCTCTACAGCAGCTAACAGTGGTAGCCCTGCAGTGGGCTCTGTTAGGCACCAGATGCATGGAGAGGGCTGGCATAGCTCTTCCATAAGAGAAGCTCTCAACTGGGTAAGCTAGAGAGACAAACAAACGTCATAGCTCAGTTAGAAGGCTATTGAAGTAACAGGAAATAAACCAAAAAAAAGGAAGCTAAAGGTCCAAAATAGTTGCACTGAGATGGAAACATGGCAGAGAAGAGATTACAAACTTAAGATAGGTAAACAATTATCATTTCTTGGAGACTAATTGGACGTGGAAGGTGTGAAAATAAAAGATTTGGGAGACTGAATAGGGAGTGTAGGAGGACTACAGAAGAAAGAGGCCTGGAGGAGAAATGTGGGTTGAGAAGTCCTCCATGGATCACTATTGTAGTCATGCAAAAGGATAGGAGTGTTCTATCCTATAACAAAAGACCAACAACCATGTCTTAGTCATCTAGTGCTGCTATAACAGAAATACCACAAAGAGAATGGCTTTTGAAAAGGAAATTTCAATTCTGCCACAGCCCAGTAGGCTACGAGTTCAAATTCAGGGCATTAGCTCCGAGGAAAGGCTTTTACTGTTGCCCCTGGAGGAAGGTCCTTGATGTCGGTCTTCCCCTGGACTGAAAGCTTCTAAGGCTCAGGGGCCTCAGGTCCTTTCCAAAGGAGGCACTGTGCTCCTGGCACTGCTTTCTTGGTGGCATGAGGTCCCCAACTCTCTGCTTGCTTCCCTTTGCTTTATATCCCAAGAGATTGCTTAAACGCACATTACAATCTTATACATTAAGTCCTGCACTAACTAACAGATTTGCCACCCATCCTCCTAACAAACCCCATAGAGACAACATTTACAGCATATGGGAAAATTGTACAATGCTGGGAAGCAAAGCCCAGGCAATTTGTTACACTCATCTCTGGAGGAGATACAATTCAATCAACGACAAACAGATTCTGAGCAACAATAAATTTTGCTCTTGTTAGGTGCTGTTGAGTAGAATCCGACTCATATGCACAACAGAACCAAACACTGCCCAGTCCCTCACCACGCTCACAATCATTTTTATGCTTAAGCCCATCATTGCAGCCCCTGTGTCTGTCCATCTCGTCAAGGGTCTTCCTCTTCCTTGCTGAACCTCCACTCTACCAAGCATGTGGTTCTTCTCCAGGGACTGATCCCTCCCGGCGACATGTCCAAGGTGCGTAAGACACAGTCTCTCCATCTTCGCTTCCAAGGAGCACTCTGGTTGCACTTCTTTGAAAACAAATGTTTGTTCCTTTGGCAGTCCATGATACGTTCCATAGTCTTCTCCAGCACCACAATTCAAAGGCATCAATTCTTCTGTCTTTGTTATTCATTGTCCAGCTTTTGCATATATTTAAGGTAATGCAATTGAAAAATATGATGGTGACTGTTGTTAGGTGCTGTTGAGTAGGTGCACTTTCTTCTCCAAGGTGACTTCTTTACTTTTCAATACTTTAAAGAGAACCTTTGCAGCAGCTATTCCCAATGCAACGTGTCTTCTGATTTCTTGACTGATGCTTTCACACTTATACATATGCAAAAGCTGGACAATGAATAATGAAGACAGAAGAAGAATTGATGCCTTTGAATTGTGGTGCTGGAGAAGACTATGGAACGTATCATGGACTGCCAAAGGAACAAACATTTGTTTTCAAAGAAGTGCAACCAGAGTGCTCCTTGGAAGCGAAGATGGAGAGACTGCATCTTACGTACCTAAGACAAACTAGGAAGAAGGACCATGCAGTCTACCTCTGGAAAGAATCAGTCATTCAAAACCTTATGAATAGCAGTGGAACAACAAATTTTAGGAGACAGTAAAACAAGACAATCTGGTGAAAGACAGTGAGAAGAGTTAACAGGTGGAGAGAAAAGAGACCCAAAGTGCAGTGGCTTTGGGGATGCCAAGGAGAGTTTCAAAACAGAAGGATGAGTCAATTGTATCAAATGTCTCAGAAAAGTTAAATAAGATAAGGACTGAAAAATATTCCTGGGATTTGAAAATTAGGAAAATGTTACTGAATTTGGCCAGAGAAGTTAGCAAAGCCTTGAAAGCAACATTGGCATATTGGTGTTTGAGGAGACATTTAATATTGTATATCATCCAATACCACTTTAACTGAAAAACTTCATAGATCACATAGCCCGAGAAGCTAGAATATTTGTTGAGTGTTTAATCTCAGGCCAGCAGTTAGGTGCACAGGTGTCGTCAACTTCTTGGAAATATTCTTAATCCAATAAATTTGGACAGCAGCAGTGCTGGTGCTCAGGGTCTGGGGAAGACCTTGTGTGCAAGCTTGAACCCTTTGCCGATTACCAAGAGGTATGGGGAATCCATAAAGGGCAAGGACTTGGGTCTAGGTTGAAACAGATGAGGAATGAAGTGACTTCTTATCAACAGTGTTAGAAATATATTAATATTTTACCAACATTCAATGCCTTATCAACGTGTAGTGACTGATTATCATCCCTTATCTATCTACTAAAACTGATCACACAGATGATTTCAATGTAAGGTCAATAGCCTCTTTCTTTTTTCCTTCAGTCAGTAGTTTTGCAGGTGTGTGTGTACTTCAGATGAAGATTTACACAGCAAATTAGTTTCTCATTATTCAATTAATGCACATACTGTTTTATGATATGTGTTGCCAACCTCATAGCAGGCCAACACTCTCCATTTCTCAGCCTTGGATCCCCTGTTTCCACTTGTCCAGCTTTCCTGCCCCCTCCTACGTTCTCTTTCTTGTCTCATTCCAGGCAGTGTGCCGTTCAGTCTATTTAAGTTGTTGAGTGACATGTATTACTGTTTCTGTTACAGGCTTGTTGTTTTAGTCAGTTAGTGCTGCTCCAACAGAAATACCACAGAGTGGATGGCTTTAACAAAGAAAGGTTTATTCTTTCATAGTCCGGTAGGTTGCAAGTCCAAATTTAGGAAGTCCACTCCAGGGGAAGGTTTTCCCCCTTGTCAGCTCTGCAGAAAAGTCCAGTGTTGCGTCAGTCTTTGTCCAGGGAGCATCTTGGCACAGGAACCTCAGGTCTGGAGGATGTGCTCTTCTCCTGGTGCTGCTTGCTTGATGGTGTGAGGTTCCCAATTCTCAGCCTGCTTCTCTTTCATCTCTTGCAGGATGAAAGGATTAAGGGTGGGGCAAGCCATACTCCAGGGAATCTCCCTTTACAGTGGAGCAGGGAGGTGATGCTATGAAGGGATTTACAGCCACACCCTAAGCATTTAACATACAGCATAGGAACACCATGAAATGGAAGCAAGCACAAGATACTGGGAATCAAGACCCAGCCATGTGGCTACACCTATTTTGGGGGGAGACACCATTCAATCCATGACACTTGTGTAATCTTTGGTAAAGATTACACACTTTGGTAAAGATTACACACTTGTGTAATCTTTGTGTAAAGGGTGAAACCTCTAGAGTGACTTGAATATCTGAGTTAAAAGGGTAGCCAGCATCCATCCATACTCCCGCGGTTGCTCTAGTCTCTGTCAGACCAGTAAGTTTGGTCTCTTCTGTGCATTTGAATATTGTTCTAGATTTTTCTCCAGCTCTGTCCCAGGCCCTCTATTATGATCCCTGTCAGAGCAGTTGGTGGTGTTAGCCAGGTATCATCTAGTTGTGCTGGGTTCACTCTGATGGAAGCTGTAGTAATTGAGGTCCATTTGTTCTATGAACAAGTTTTCCCCTTGAGTCTGTGGTTTTCTTCATTCTTCCTTGCCCTGGAAGGAGTGGAACCAGTGAGGTGCCTTAAACAGCCACTCAGAAGCTCTGAAGACCCCAGAGACTACTCACCACAGTAAAGGGTAGAATGTTTTCTGTATAAACTATGTTATGCCAACAGCACTAGATGTCCCCCCAGAAGGTGCCCCCTAGTCCTCACTTAGCCCAGTTATTAGGTCTCTTGGGGAATTTGGAGGTGTATGCGGAGCTTCTGTGACCTTACCTTGCTCAAGTTGTGCTAGCTTCTCCAGTATTGGGCAATATCATTTTAATCTCAGGATCTCACACGGTAAAACTCTTTTTCCCCAATTTGTTTGTATATTTATTTTTCCTTTGTTCACCATACACATACTGAATATTTGTATTATTGCACAATTTGACATTGTTTAGGTGGTACCAAAAAGCAAAACAAGCCCAGCCCTGTCTAGCTGATGCCAGCTCAGAGTGATCCTCGAGAGCAGGGCAGAGCTACCCCATGGAGTTTCCAAGCAGTGCCTGGCTGATTGGAACAGCCAACCTTCTGGTTATTAGCTATCACACTTAACCACTACGCCACCAGGGTTTAGGTGACGGTAACCAAAAATAGGTGGAAGGTCTGCTTCACTGTGAACCTAAATTCCATTCAGGGACTAAAATACGCATGCCTAAACTAACTGGAAATGATTACATCTGAGCTTTTTAGATTATAGCTAAAATGTCAGCACTCTTTCAACGGAGGTAACAGCAAAGCAGAAGATTAAGGGTGAGTAAGTGTGGTAATGATGAAAAAGATAGTATATTTTATATAAATCCTGGTGGAGCCAAGTTCAAGGAAGTGATCAGGATGGCACAGTGTTGTTTAAAGATTTTCAGAGGTGAGATTTGTGCTGGAAAATGGGATGCTAGCAAAAAATATATTTGGTAAATATAACTAAAACTCTTTATTTGTCCTCTATGCACAAGTTTTCTCCCTAAGTAAACCAGAGTGATGCTTGACAGTCTGTGGAGTAAGGCGAGCCCGTGACTAAATGTCAGTAGACTAGGAATCCGCACGTTTTTCTGTGTATTTTATGGCACGGTTCTAGCAAAATAACTATCCTTTTTTTTTTCTCCTCCATAATCCTCATGTTTAAAAAACCAAACAAGCTGACATGATGTTAATTCCCACTCCTGACAATCTCACTGTTGGTAAATAGAACCGTACTTTATAGAGCTTTCAGTAGCTGCTTTTTCAGAAATGAATCACCAGGCATTTCTTTCAAGTGCATCTGGGTGGATTTGAACCTTCAAACTTTCAGTTAGCAACTGGCCTTTTCACCATTTGTACCTCCTAGAAACTCTCATAAAAAGTGAGTTTGGGTTACCAGTTTTCTAACATCTCATCCGTAAGTCTGATCCTCCAGTTCTAAGACTTTATGGCTTCTTTGGTTGAAGATCAAGGCTAGCACTACCAAAGGACGATTTATATGCTTGAACTACGAAAAGGTAGATTAGGGTGAAGAATGCCCTGGAGGGCCCTGAAAATGCTATCTTAAGAGCAAAAAAGCACATTACACCCAATGATCAGATGAAAACAGAACAAGCTTCCCATCAATTCTTCTCCAACAATCTTCTGCTTTCCTATCACCCCCGTACTAAGACCACTAAAGTTTGAGATTTGGCTTCGTGGAGCCACTAATATCCTTTCAAGGACCGTCATTACATTTTAACTTCCCAAAAATTTTAAAAATGATTATGCTAATTATATTTGTTAGAATGTTGAATCACCTTTTTAATTTAATCTATGATTGTAAAGTCATATCCAAGAAGTTTTACATAGGAAGATGTAGGAAAATAATTTTCTAACCCTCCTTACTGTTAAGATCTACTTTCTCCAAATGACAAATATAGTCATCAATTGCCACTGACCAAGATCTGGTACCTTTTGGAAAGGAAAAAAAGAAAATGGGGTAGTTTACTCTGAGTGAGTTAAACTTGTATTTTTTATAATAACAGATTTTTTTCTTTACTTTTAGCAAGTGTTAGTCTATGACTGCATTTCCCTTTTTAATTACCTTCTCTTTATTTTATAAATGAGAATTTTTTCAAGCCAATATTCATGATCAAAATTCATGATTTTAATCAAAAGTCAAACTACAGGATATCCTGAGGAAATTTTCTGAATCCCAAAAGGCATTTCCTAAGCTGTGTCCTCACAATGTTAAATCTGCATTTGGGGGGGGAAATAACAGCAACAACAACAACAAAAAACACTGCTGTTGAGTCAATTCTAACTGATGGTGACCCCACAAGTGCAGAGTAGAACTGGACCCCTTAAGGTTTCCAAGCCTAGGAACTTTTGGAAACAGGATTTCTAGAGCTTCCTTCTCAGCTGTCTCTAGGTGGGGTCAAAAAATCTGTATTGGGGGGGGGGAAAAAAAAAAACACTGCCATCAAGTCAATTTCAACTCATACCAACGCTGTAGACAGAGAACTGCCCCTGATAATTATCAAGGCCTGCCTGATGGATTCAAACTGCTGACCTTTTGGTTAGCAGCTGTAGCTCTTAACCACTGTGCCACCAGGGTTTCCAAGCATCTGCACAGAGAGGGAAAGGCTGAGAAAGTGGTAAGAGCGAAAACATAGCAAACAGAATAGACTTGACTGGGAAACCTCAGAGACTTACACATTTCTTCATTCCTGCTGGGAGCCCACCATTATGTTTTTATTCAATAACTTTACCTAGTTTATTTATAAAGACACAATCAGAACGATACAAGGAGTTTGCAAGATCTTAGCAAGAAAATAAATACTAACCATCGCTGAGTGGCCTTCAGCTCATGATGGCCCAGTGTGCCTCGGAGTAGAACTGCACTCCACAGGGCTTTCAGTGACTGGACTGTCACAAGCACGTCATCAGCCCTTTCTTTCAAATTCACTTTGGGTGGATTTGAACCTCCAGCCTTCTGGTTAGCAGCCAAGCACGTTTAGCATTTGCACCACCCGAAGACTTCAGATATTTGATGCTCAGGATTCAAAGGTGAGGGCAGAAGTGTTTTGTAGCATAGAGTTCCTATTTCAGTGGCCACTTTTAGCAAACTATGTCTTCTCCACCAGCCCACTCCCTCTGCTTTCAATCTTTCCATTTTCTTATTTCTCTTCAGTAAAAGCAGTTATGCCGCTATCATAGGAGGAGCTTGTGGTTTTGTCTTCTGGTGAAAAAATAAAGGCAAGTTGAAGAGACTTGAGGAGAGAAAAATATCCAAGGGATAAAGTAGTGTCAGCTAAATAAAATAAAGGAATCAGACTGAATTCCCCAGTTCTCCAATGCCATCAAGTCATTCTGACTCTTAACAATCCTATAGGACAGAGTAGAACTGACCCATGTAGTTTCCATGGAGCACCCAGTGAATTCAAACTGCTGATCTCTTGAGTTGTTGTTGTCATCTGTACGTGCGGTAGAGTCGGTGCTGACTCACAGCAACCCTGAACAACAGAACCAAACACTGCCTCGCCTTGGGCCATGTCCGCAGTTGTTTGTATGTTTAAACTCATTGTTGCAGCCACTGTGTCAATCCATCTCTTTGAAGGTCTTCCTCTTGTTTTCCTGACCCTCCACTCTACCAAGCATGATTCTCTTCTCCAGGGACTGATCCTTACTGATGACGTGTCCAAAGTATGTAAGACACAGTCTTGCCATCTTTGCTTCCAAGGAGCACTCTGGTTGTACTTTTTCCTGAACAGACCTGTTTGTTCTTTTGGTGGTCCACAGTACATTCAACATCCTTCTCCAACACCACATTTCAAAGGCATCAACTCTTCTTCTGTCTTCTTTATTCATTGTCCAACCTTTGTATGCATATGATGTGACTCAGAATACTACAGCTCGGGTCAGGCTCACTGTAGTCTTTAAGGTGACATCTTTACTTTTCAATACTTCATAGAGGTCCTTTGCTACCTCCTGCTACTACTTCCTCAGCATTTCCCTGTCTAAACAAATGCTTGGGAACCCTGGCAGCATAGTGGTTAAGAGCTACAGCTGCTCACCAAAAGGTCAGCAGTTTGAATCCATCAGGTATGCCTTGGAAACTACACGGGGCAGTTCTCCATCTACAGCGTTGGTATGAGTTGGAATTGACTTGATGGCGACTTTTGTTTGTTTGTTTTTTTCCCCCCCAATACAGATGTTTTGACCCCACCTAGAGATACCTCACCATTAATCACTACGCCACTGGAGTTTGCTACAAGAAGGTATAAAGAACACAGTGAGATGCTTTTGGGTCCAGAGGAAAGCACTGGTGGCATTGTGGTTAAGTGCTCTGTCTGCTAACCAAAAGCTTGTCAGTTTGAATCGGCCAGGCACTCCTTGAAAACTCTGTGGAGCACTTCCACTCCATCCTGGTGGGGCACTATGAGTTAGAATGAACTTGACAGCAGTAGGTTTAGGGCCCAGAAAGAACCCTCCAGTTTAGCATTTTAAAAATCTATTTGCAATTCCTTTATATCCCGTTTAAGGGCTGAAGTTTCAAGCTTATAATGGGCATCTCAGTGCTATATAAACCTGCTTTTGTTGTCCAGGCCTCTCCTTGTATTCATTTCCAACAAGTTTCAACAACAACAACGAAAATCTCAAACTTTTCACTAAGAAAGTTTTCATTTTGACTTTGCAGTCTTTCCCTTTTGTATCCCTCTGGCTCCTAACACAGAAGGTTTAATCCTACCAAGAGTGTGATGGGAACAGATGAGCATCTGCATCTCTTTTGATACTTTCTCATGCTGGCTCTGCACATCAACACTGAACAAATGCTTTTGAAGATAATGTTATTGGAATCAGGGGGAAAAACAGAAGAAGCATACTAGTGTGTATTAACAGTACTGCAACCTGCCAAAGAGTCAGGAAGCAGCCTTCTACTTCTTGGCAATAATCTAACCCTAACAGAATACTGCATCCAGTGTTTGTCTCTGCACTTTAAAAAGAATGTGAAGAAATGTGACAGGGGCTAGAGAACATAAAAACTATAAAGTGAGAAAGAAATGGAAAAATGCTATTTGGAAAAGAGATTAAAGCACAGAAATCATTTAATCTGGAAAAGAAAAGCCTACAGGGAGACTTAATAAGAAATGTCATGGGGAGTAAAAAAATCAACCAAATTATTCTTCATCTCAACCAAGGAAACAGTGAGAGAAAATATACTCAAATTAGAAAGGAGGAGAGAGTTTGGTTAGGCATAAGGAAGATACTCTTGGCCTTGACAACGAAACTTTGGAGCATCTTATTGCCAAAATTATTGTGAAATTTCCTGGAAACATCAGTGACAATCTGTACGCATTGATGAAGGCATTTCTCTCCCACAGGAAAAAATTTTGATCAGATAAGTTTTGCAGTTTCAGTTCTGGAGACATGCAAGGGGTCTGATAATTAAGTCCACGAACTTAATTGTTCTAAGTGCTACATACCTCAGTGCTGAATATCATTGTGATCAGCTTCAAAATACTCCCCATGGGAAGCTATGCACCAATACCACACCTAATGCACCCTTCAAGCAATTTTGGAGTTCTTCCTGGAATGGCCATTGTGCACAGTGGCATGGTGACAAGTTCACAAACTTAATTATAGTTTTCTGTGAGGGAGTATTTAGCCAATAAACAGTAACCATATTGGAACACCTTCCCTACTCACCTAATCTGGCCCCCAGTGACTCTTTTCTTTACCGAAAGACAAAGGCAATTTTGAAAGGAAGACATTTTGGTGACATTCAGGACATCAAGAGTAATACCACTACAGCTCTGAAGGTCATTCCAGAAAAACAGTTTGAGATTGCTTTGAGAGGTGTAATAGGAACTGGCATCAGTGCATAGCTTCCCAAAGGAGGTACTGCAAGGGAACTGTACTGATATTCCGCAATGAGGTATACAGCGCTTTTTCTAGGATGAGTTTGTGAACTTACTTGGTAGTCCTTGTATTTATACAAGTTAGCCACCTGAAAGGTAAAGTCAGACAGAAATTGTCAAGTCTCACACATTTTGTTTATAGACAATATTTAGGTGTCTAACAGTACTGTTTTTATTTGATGTCACTGAAATCTGTTTCATTAGATTTAAGAAGCTTACAGTTTACATGAAAAGATTTTATTCTACTGCGTTCAAGATGTGGTTTCATCTATTTTTTGCAGTATGGTCTCTTTTGAGCATTTTGGCTAAAAAGAAGATGAAGATCTTCTGGTCCAGAGACAATGAAACATCTACATGAGCTCCCTGAACAAGGCTTACATAAAAAAGGTAGAAATTAAATCTTCTCCTATTTCTGTAATTCATGGTCCCTTCCCAGATGAGTTTCATGAATGAACAAAACTTGATGGAGAACAGAGAAAGCTAAAGATCACTACAAGGGAAAACAAGATCAGGAAATATGAAAGAAGAGCAAGAAGTTTAAATTTTATCTTGGTATGGGGAGAAGAGGAGCCAGTGAAAGATCATGGGGAAAAAAAGATCCATCATCCAAAGTTTATTTTATTAAGATCATTCCGAAAGCTACACCCTGGAAGGAGAAGGGGATAAATAGAAGGAAATTGGACTGGATGTGAAGCATGGCAGTAGCAGTTGAGATGGAGCATATGTGGTGGATTCCAGAGATATTTAGGGGGCTTAGGTGATACGACATTTTGTGTGGACAAAAGATAGGGTTGATGAGTGAAAAAGAAAAATTGAGGGTAATTCTCAGGTATCGGACTTAAAAGGAGTCTGGGAAGGTGGAAGTGGCACAAATGGTTTGCTCTCAGCTACTAACTGGAAGGTTGAAGCTTGGAACCCACCCAATGGCCACGAGAGAAAAGCCTTGCAATCAGCTTCCGTACAAATTGTAGACAAAACAACACCAGAGAACTCAGTTCTACTTCAGAACATACGGGAGTCACCGTGACTTGGCATCCACTAGACAGCAACGGGATTGGTCTTTTGTTTTTTTAGGGAGAATAGAGATGTTTCTTTTCTGATTCTGTTACTCCTAACCTGCAGTTCTTGGGGAACACACAAAAACAACACCCCAGCTGTTGTATGAACTACTCAAGATTTTGCTCTTCTTGGATCAAAGGCACTCAACTGAACATATGGCTGAGTCACCTTTAACATATTCCAGAAGTTCTTTTCTGAGATATCCTTGTTTAATACTCAAAACTAAATTATTTGAGAGATAAAAGAACCAGAGGAACCAAATCATAGAATTAGTAACTAAGCATACAAAGCCTGGAACCCAGATTCCCTGCCTTGCTCCACAGCACTTCAAGGTTTTGTAAAATCTTACTCTAAAACCTGAAAAGATTTATTTACTTATTTGTTTGTTTGTTTTTGCCACGGTGGCACAATAGTTAAGAGAACAGCTGCTAACCAGAAGGTCAGCAGTTCAAATCCATGATTCACTCCTTGGAAACTCTATGAAGCAGCTCTGCTTTCATCTGTATAGGCACTATGAGTCGCAATCGACTCAACAGTAGTGGGTTTATTTTGTTTTTTAAATTTCAAAAACTGAAAAGAATCTTTTCCTCTAAAGTACATCATTTCAGAGGACAAAACAAAACTCCAAATATTCTGAATCTTCCGTGCAGTAGCAAATCCACTCATCATATAATTTTCAGGTTTATCTGGCAAGGGTAAGATAAGCTGCTCTGGTAAGTTCTGCATTAGCCCTCCCCTGGCAGTCGTCTAAAGCGTCATCATGTAGACTTTTAATTGAATCTGCCTAACACGCTCCTGGAGATTAAAGGCAAGTGTTTCCAAGAGGAGAGAGAAGTAGTGGAACAGAAGAGCTTAAAGGCAGGTTGTAAGGATTTCAAGAGAAAGGAATAGAACAATTGTAAGGCATTTCACTTCCGTGAAAATAATAACACAAAGCCTGCTAAACAAATACTAAATTTAGGGTTTGCTTTTAGACAAATTCTCGGACACAGACAGCAGATCACAAGTAGCCATTTAAACTAAGTTCTCTGAATGCCACTTGGAATTACGAAATGAATCTAGGGAATAATTTTTGGTTAATCCCATGACTTCAAGCAGATGTGGTTGGTTAAGGGGAAAGAAAAGAAATTATAATGATCTGTAATCTAGATAAACCTTGACTCAGCTGGTCAAAGTCACAGGCAAAAATTCTTAGAACTGCCCTTTGTTTAGAATACTTTAAAGGACACGTGGAAACCCTGGTGGCATAGTGGCTAATGGCTACAGCTGCTAACCTAAAAGTCAGCAGTTCATATCCACCAGGTGCTCTTCAGAGCTCCATGGGGCAGTTCTACTGTGTCCCATAAAGTCAGTGTGAGTCAAAATCAACTCAATGGCAGTAGCTTTGGTTGGTTAATGCAGGAGGTGTTTTTCAAGTCTTCTTTGCTTGTCCCGTTTTGCTTTTTATGAAACATAAAGTCGTGAGGGCATAGACAAGAAGGAAAGAGTTCACATAAAGAAAAATTTAATCTTTGGCATAATAAATTAACAACACATATTTCACTTTTCCCTTAGCAGGTAACAGAGGACCAAGTTTTTCTTATACTGTTGATTTTTTTTCTATTCAATTTATTCTTGTCCCTCTTCAGGTTTACCCATAAGATGTCCAAAGTAGAATACAGCCTATAATCATTTTTACAACTTTGTTGTTTTCCACTTCTGAGGTTTCATGTTTACCGTGAAAATTTCAGGCACATGTATTTTCATTGTTAGTTGCTTCTAAATGTGGTGGTCATCTCTATAACATTCTTTCATGTTTGAAAAGTTTTATTTACATGTAAAGCAGTGCATCAGTTGTCCACATACAGTTTAATAAGTTTTCCAGTTATATGCAACTACATAACCATCAGAAATTCTGGTGGCATAGTGGTTAAGTGCTATGGCTGCTAACCAAAATGTTGGCAGTTCAAATCCACCAGGCACCCCTTGGAAACTCCATGTGGTAGTTCTACTCTGCCCTCTAGAGTTGCTATGAGTCGGAATCGACTCGGCGGCAGTGGGTTTGGTTTGGGGTTTGGCATGTAACCACCATCCAGTTGAAGACACAGAACCACACCACTTTTTCAAATCACCCCCCTGGGCCACATATCAGGATGCTCTGAGACAATCCCCTCAAGATTCTGAGAAACCCTTTCATCAATCTGAGACGGCCTGCTAGATCTTACATATTTCCAAGTTTTTAACAACAACAACAAAAAAAAAAAAAACCTTCCAGTCGTTTGTTTTGTCTTTATCCTAAAGCCAGTTCTTATTCTGAGAAGGGTTTACATGCCAGAAAGACTACATTTTATTTTCCATCCCAACAAGTTCTGGGCCTTCTTATGCCCTCTAAATTCTGTTTGTAGAACTGTATAGTTGTCTCTTTGTTTTCTCTCTCTCTTTCCATCCTTTTCAGGTACATCTAAAACATGTCAAAGGAGAAATTCAAATTTTGCTTGGGATTCTCTTAGCCGTACCATTAGTTCATTAGACATATCTCTTTCTCTCCAACTTACCTCAGGGAAAACATTTCATTATTTTTTTTAACTAATCCATAAGACTAGTCATCATTTGGGACCTTACATATGCACCTGAAAAGAACATTTACCTTGTAGATACTGGTTCTATAAGAATCACTTTGGTTATTTTTGTAATTTATCTCTTCCCTTTATTTCTGACAGTTTTTTCATCGTGTATTTTGAAGCTCTCTTACTAAGTGGATACACATTTAAAATTGTTACATATTCCTGATGAATTAGCCCCTTTTTCATTATGAAAGATCCCTCATCTCTTGATATATTTCTAGTCTTAAATCTACTTTTCGATATTATGGCTATACTACTTTTCTTTTGCTTGTTGTTATGGATTGAATTGTGTCTCCCAAAAGATATACTGAAATCCTAACTCCAGTGGCAATGAACGTGACCTTGTTTGGATACAGAGTCTTTCTTTGAAGATGTGATGCTTTAAGTTAACCTACAGTCATACATGAGTGGGATGGCTCCCGATCCTTTCTGAGTACTTGTCACAGACAGCTAGTGCTGCTTTAACAGAAATACCACAAGTACATGGCTTTAAAACGATAAATTTTATTTGTCATAGTCCAGTAAACTGAAAGTCCAAATTCAGGGTGTCAGCTCCAGAGGAAGGCTTTCTCTGCTGGCTGTGGAGGAAGGTCCTTATCAGGAATCTTCCCCTGAACTGGGAGCTTCTGAGGCACAGGGACCCTGGTCCCTTTCCAAAGAACATACTCAGCTCCAGGCACTGCTTTCTTTCTTGATGGTGTGAGGTCCCCAAGTCCCTCTGCTGGCTTCTCTCCTTTATATCTCAAGACTGCCTCAAGGAACAATAGAATCTTACACACTGAGTCCTGCCCTAGCAACACACCTGCCACCCATCGCCCGTCATTAACATCACAGAGGCGGGGTATACCGTAAGGAGGGACATCATACAATCTTGGGAACTGAGGTCTAGACAAATGGCTACACACGTTTTTAAAGGGATACAGTTGAATCCATGGCAGTAGTGTCTTATAAAACAGCAGAACAGACCTGGAGCAGAGCAACACAGGGGGAAGATGCCACCGGAACAGACATCTACAATTTAGAGAATGCCTCTGGCTACCAAAGGCTAGTTTAAGAAGCATCGAGGATACCTAGAGTGGGCAAGTAGAGCATGACCCTGCTGTCAGCTAAATTCAGACTTCTACACTTCAGAACCATCAGTCAATTCTATTCCTTAAAGTCACCCATGTTGTGGTATTTTGTTTTGACACCCCTGTATAGGAAGCTACAACACTTCCTGTTTATGTGATATACCTCTTTCCATTCTCTTACTTTCAAATTGTTAGTGTCTTATAGGGTGTCTGGAAACCCTGGTGGCACAGTGGTTAATTGCTACAACTGCTAACCAGAAGGTCATCAATTCAAATCCACCAGACACTCCTTGGAAACTCTACACAGCAGTTCTACTCCATCCTATTAGGTTGCTATGAGTCAGAAATGATTCAATGGTGGTGGGCTTGGGGCTTGGGCTATCAGGGTTGCTATGAGTCAGATTCAATGTGATGGCAATGAATTTGGTATGGCTTGGTTTTTTACATTTAAACAATACACAGTTGTGCCTTGTTTTGTTTTAGAGAGTCTGACGATTTCTGTATTTTAATCAGAAATCTTAGTTCATTAACTCTTAATTGTTGATACAGTTCGGTTTTAGACTAAAAAGGGAAAAACTGCACTGGCAGAGAGTCGATTCTAACCCATAGTAACTTACAGGACAGAGTAGAACTTCCCCGTGGGGATTTCTGAGGCTATAATCTCTATGGAAGCTGCCTGCTACGTCTTTCTCCCATGGAGCAGCTGGTGGGTTGGAACTACCAGCCTTTCAATTAGCAGCAAGCTTAGTCACTGTACCACCAGGACTGCTGAGTTTTGGACTGTTCTTACTGTTTGTTTTTCTTGTCCCTTTTGACCCTAATTCATTTGTTCCTTATTTCCTGCCTTTCTTGAATATTGAGAGATTTTAGTGCTTTAGTTTATTTCCTCAATTGAAGTTTTAGCTATGCTTATTTGTATTGGAAATCCCGGTGATGCAGTGGTTACGTGCCACAGCCGCCAACCAGGAGGTCACCAATTTGTATCTACCAGGCGTTCCTCGGAAACACAAGAAAGCAGTTCTACTTGGTCTTACAGGTTCACTATGAGTCAGAATCAACAAGGCCAACAATTTTTTTTGTTCTTGTTATTTGCATTATTCTGAAAGATTGTTTTACGGGTTATGATATGCGTCCTCAACCTCCCCTACACAAACCAGCTTTTTATTGATTTATTTCTTTGACAGTCCAGTAAGTGAAATCGAGAAAAAAATGTGTTTTGTCTACAATCTCTAGCTAGAAATTTTTTCTTCAAATATGTATTTAACGTACAACTTGCAGCTAAAAATCCAAGGATGTGACACAGTTAGGTTGTACTTCCTGAAGACATATGATTTTACATTTTTCATACATGTAACTTAATCCGGAAAACTTCTGGAGGTCAACATACCAACATGGCACTTGGGTGCTCATAAAATCTGTGAAGTCAGTTCCTATCTAGAGTAAGTTCAGATGAGAGTAATCAAATTGTTACATAATTATGCATTCTAACTCTGTACCCAAATTTGTAGAGTTGTATGTACCCCATGAAAGAGCCACAGTGGCACGGCAGTTAAGCACTCAGCTCCTAACCAAAAAGTTGGCAGTTCGAATCCACAAGCTACTCCAAGAGAGAAAAATGTGGCCATCTGCCTCCATGAAGATGTATAGCCTTGGAAACCCCATGGGGAAGTTTTATGTCCCACAGTGTCACTCTGGATAGCAATCGGTTTGGTGTTTGGTTCCCACTACCCATGAAGCATCTAAAATAATCTCACAGTAATTATCTAATTAATCAGAGAATAATTTCTCCACATCTAGTAATACATTTCCAAACTGAAAAATATTTTCAACAGCATTTATAAATACATATTGAGCACCTCCCACGTGCTACGGACCAGGATAAAAGCAGTAGCACTCAAGTCCTTGTTTACAATTTAGAACAGATTCAATTCCTACGTTATTCCCCCAACTCAGCAGGCAGAGGAGAGAAACACTAAAGGTTCCCAGCCTACACTGAAGCAGCAAACTGAATATAGCTTTAGGTAAAGATGCTTATTCATATTGGACAAAAACAGAAGCATCAGACCAAGTTCCTAAAACAATCTAACAACTTTTTTTTTCATATTCAGCCTCAGCCTGTAGTGGCCAACTCATTACCTCTCAATTGAATCAACCAATCCAGTTGCCATCAAGTTGATGCTGACTCATGGTTGATTCCACGTGTTGCACAGTTCTCTCCTGTCATGGCTGTGACTGAAAAAAGGAGACTACCAGGCTTTTCTTCTGAAGCACCTATGGGTGTGTTCGGACCATCAACACTTCAGTTAGTCACCATGGACTTAACCTTTTGTACCAGTCAGGGACCCAATTTCTCAATAAGTCTACCCTACATCAGCAGGTATCTCAGCTATGGTGGACAACAATGGAATCATGACATCTCTATTTCTAAGGAGTTTGTCTACATGCCCACACTTTCGCACCCACTAGTCATGGTTAGCTGGGTGACAGCAAAGATGGAATCATGTAAACAAAAACATATTTCTCAGCAAAAATGCAATTAAGAGCAGAAAGGGGAGATATAGACAATCTTTACACTGATCAGTAACATTGATCTGTAATCTTCTAAAGTCTATAACACTGATCTCTAAAATTTTTCTCTTTCTAACCTAGAGAAGTTAATGCATCCTTGTAACTCAAAAGGAAATTATGGAACATTCTAACCCTCAACAAGCACACTGTGTGCGTTAACCAGATACCTTCATTCCCTCAAGGCTGACTGCCACACCAGGACAAATAGACATATGACAAAGAAATCACCACCCATCCTGCATCAGGAAGTATCTAAAGAATGGTCTATTGAAATAGTTACTTTGAAATCCCTGAAAACTGATTTTAATTAAATAGCTCTACATATATCCACTTCATATAAAATAATCTATGATCATTACACAAGAACTACATCTACTGCTGGAAACAGAAAAAAAGATAGAAAATTTTTTTACAAGTTAATTTCCATCTCATGTAGCAGCTTGCTCATAGTAGAGGAAGAAACAGAAATCTGTCCTCAATTTATCTGGTTACTGCCAAGTTTTTCAGATCCTCGTAAGCACTATCTGTACTAGAGGAGCATCCTGCTTCCGACGGCTTCTAGAGCTCACGCTCATTGCTGGACGTGCCCTCATGCTGCACTTGGAGTCTTTTCACAGCACAAGCTTCAGGAGACTGTGCCTTTAAAAATACCAAACTAGTGTTTCCTTCCAACCGCTCATGGTTAATACCGGCTTACAGCCCAGTTGCTAACCAAAAGTTCGGTGGTCCGAATTCACCAGGTGATCCTTGGGAAGTATATGGGGCAGTCCTATTCTGTTTTATAGTGTCGTTACAAACACGAATCGACTTGACAGCAGTGGGTTAGTAGAGGGCTGTTTTAGTCAGCTAGTGCTGCTCTAACGGAAATACCACAGGGTGGATGGCTTTAACAAAGGAAGATTTATTCTTACACAGTCCGGTGGGCTACAAGTCCATATACAGGGTGTCCACTCCAGGGGAAGGCTTCGCCCTTGTTGGCTCTGGAGGAAAGTCCAGTATTGCATCAGTCTTTGTCCAGGGAGCATCTTGGCGCAGGAACCTCAGGTCTGAAGGACACGCTCTGCTCCCGGTGCTGCTTGCTTGATGGTGTGAAGTTCCCAATTCTCAGCCTGCTTCCCTTTCCTTTTATGTCTTGTAGGATGAAAGGATTAAGAGTGGGGCAGGCCATACTCCAGGGAAACTCCCTTTAGAGTGGAGCAGGGAGGTGATCTTATGAAAGGATTCACAGCCCCACTCTAATCCTTTAACACACAGCACAGGAAAACCACAAGATGGAGGACAGTCACAAGATACTGGGAATCATGGCCCAGCCACAGGGCTACACATATTTTGGGGGGGACACAATTCAATCCATGACAAGGGCTTTGTTTCATTCAATTGGAATCCTGCTAACAGTTCTGAGCAGGGCAAAATTCAAGCTAGTTATTCCCTTCCTTCCATGCCATTAGAATTATCTTAACCTTCTGTCACCTAGGAACAGCTTTCGTGTCCCAAAGAACCGTGTGCATACCAAGGCTGGGTTATGGCAACAGTGTCATCAAAACATTAATTCTCACTGAATGAAGCATGGGCTTGTCTTCTGTGCTGTCCATCTTGTCTACCATGTTACACTTCCTGGTAGCATTTTGCATCGTGTTTTTGCTTTCAGTAAACACTATCTTGATATAATTTATAGTCATTTCTGTTTGAATTATTAAGGAATTGAGCATACTTTCTTGTCTTAGACCAACTCTTCTTCACACTAGAAATTTCCTTTTCTTTATGTATTTTCCAGATGGAAAGAAAAATATTGTCACTTTTACTTGGGGATAAAAAGAGTCCCAGAAACAATAGACCTTTACAAAGAGAACTACAAGCCCTTACTACAAGAAACTAAGACAGACTTAGATAAATGGAAAAACCTACCCTGCTCATGGATAGGAAGACTTAACATTGTGAAAATGTCTATTTTACCCAAAGCAATTTAGTTATATAATGCAATCCCAATACAAGTTCCAGCATCATTTTTTAATGAGATGGAGAAACAAATCACCAATTTTGTTTGGAAAGGGAAGAAGCCCCGGATAAGTAAGGTACTACTAAAGAAGAAGAACACACGGGAGGCCTCTCATTACCCGACCTTAGAACATACTACACTGCCACAGTGGTCAAAACAGCCTGGTACTGGTACAAGAACAGACAGATCGATCAATGGAACAGAATTGAGACCCCAGAGATGACACCATCTGCCTATGAACAGTTGATACTCGACAAAGGCCCTAAGACATTAAACTGGGGTAAAAACAGCATCTTCAACAAATGGTGCTGGCAAAATTGGTTATCCATCTGCAATAAACTGAATCAAGATTCATATCTTACACCTTATACAAAAACCAACTCCAACTGGATAAAAGACCTAAATATCAAACCTAAAACAATAAAGTTCATCCAAGAAAAGGTAGGAACAACAATGGAAGTTTTAATACACAATGAGGACAGACTCCAAAATCTGTCAAAGAAACCTCAATCAACAGAAGAGAAAGTAGATAAATGGGAACTATTAAGAATCAAACACTTTTGCTCATCCAAAGACTTTATTAATAGAATTAAAAGGACACCCACAGAGTGGGAAAAAATATTTGGCAACTCTATGTCAGATCGACGCCTGATCTCCATAATCTACAAGATACTACAAAATATCAATAAGAAGAAGATAAACCATCCAATTAAGCGATGGGCAAAGGAGATGGACAGATACTTCACTAAAGAGGAGATCCAGGCAGCCAAAAAACACATGCGGACATGTTCACAATCTTTAGCTATTAAAGAAATTCAAATCAAGACAACAATGAGATACCATCTCACCCCAACAAGATTGGCCATGATCCAGAAAACACAAAACAACAAATGCTGGAGAGGCTGTGGAGAAAGCGGAACCCTCCTACACTGTTGGTGGGGTTGCAAAATGGTCCAGCCTCTTTGGAAGGCAATCTGGCGCTTCCTTAAAAAAATGGATATCGATATACCATTTGACCCAGTAATTCCACTACTTGGAATATAGCCTACAGATTCAAGGCCTTTCACACCAACGGACACATGCACCAGATGCACCAGAATGTTTATCGCGGCACAGTCCACAATAGCAAAAAGGTGGAATCAACCTAGATGCCCAACAATAGAAGAATGGATAGGTCAACTGTGGTACATATACTCAATGGAGCACTACGCAATGATAAAGAATAACGATGATTCCAGGAAACATCTCCTAACCTGGTTTCAACTGGAAGACATTATGTTGAGTGAGAGTAGTCAGCGACAAAGGGACAAATACTGTATGAGACCTCTACGATAAGATCTCAAAAACAGACTTGTGTATAGAAGAAAAGACTCTTTGACAGCTGCAAGGGAGGGGAGGGAGGGAGGGCAAGGGGGGGAGGGTTTAGTTTAGGTAGTTACTAGAAATCTAGTTGGGAGAAAGCGGTGACAGCACACATTAGGAACAAGAACAACATTAAGTGGACTTCAGCATAACTTGAGTACTCATTCCATCTTAACTCAATACTGCAAGGATAGAGTAGCTGGGGCAGGGGGCGGGGGACCATGCTCTTAGGCAAATTCCAGGCCAATTGGCACAACTAGAGTTTTGCTAAGAGAGCTCTCTGCACCCCACATTGGTGAGTGGCATCTGGGGTCTTAAAAGCTGCCAAGCTGCCATCCGAGGACACAGCAAATGGTCCCAACTCAGCAGGAATGGATGCTCACCGAGGGCCAAAATGGCACGTGGTAAAGACAACCGA
The DNA here is from genome assembly GCA_028571685.1 of Heterohyrax brucei. Classification (NCBI taxonomy): domain Eukaryota; kingdom Metazoa; phylum Chordata; class Mammalia; order Hyracoidea; family Procaviidae; genus Heterohyrax; species Heterohyrax brucei. The sequence continues at coordinate 93,779,613 of CM053148.1, forward strand.
GAAGACAGAGAGACCCACAAGAGTGGGTGCCTATATCGACCTGGGACCGGAAGAACCGGATGGTGCCCGGCCACCAGCAGTGATAGCCGTGACGGAGCTCACAGAGAGGAGCCTCACTGGCAACACAAGAATAAAAAGAGGTGCATCCTGAGATCTCCACTAAAAGACCTCAGTTGATGGTCCAGCGGTTTTGGGGTTCCTCTGAGAGCATGGCCCCCGGCCCTGATGCTGCCCGTTCCCATAAATTATAACAAAGGTCCACTCTTTGGACAGGAATGGAATGGACTTGGCAATGCAGAGTAACCATATGTTGGAAGCACTTTATGGTTCTATACATCTATAGGATATCATCTTGCTGACCTCTGGCTGGAGGAAGGGGAGTGGACGGAGAGGAGGGGAAAGGAGACTGTTGGGAGGATGAGACATGTATGGAGCAGAGAGGAATAGTGTGCAGTCACCGGACAGGGAGAGCAGTGGAAGCTGCTTATAGGGGGGCATGTAAATTTACATGTGAATGTACATTTTTACTCAGTTATGTTAAATAAAAAAAAAAAAGAGTTCATGTATAGGGAAAAAAAAAAAAGAGTCCCAGAACACTTTCTATGTCAGGAATGTGATGCACAGTAAAAGAAACAGGCCCTGCTTCTAGTGGCCTCAGACTGCTCACCATTTATTACAAGCTGTGATATAATCATCAATAAGTCAGCTACCCATGTCTTAGTATGAAGTTCAGAGGCTAATGGCCTCATGGTAAGGTAACGTAGACTTCCCTTGTCAGAGGTCCTCAAGGACACCATCGCTTTCTTTTACAGGGTGTGGAGGGTCACTGTAGTAGAAGTCTATGTTACGTGACCCTATGTTTTTGGCAGAACTGGGAAACTAACACCAGGACACCCCTGCACATATCTCCATTTGTCATGGTAAGCATATCAGCGATTTCTTTCCAACTGATGGCGTGGGCAGAAAGCCATGCAGAGTGGAGTGGTGTGGTCAGCTTTTTTTGTTTGCAGCATTAGGTAGATTATGACACAGGGTGAGCAAAGACAAGGAATTTAGATTACTGAAGAAGGAAGTATTCTCTCAGGCAGATGTTATTGTGGTTGCTGTGTGCCACCAAGTCAATTCTAACTCAAAGTGACCCCAGGGGACAGAGAACTTCCCCATAGGGTTTCCTAGGTTGTAATCTTTCTAGGAGTGTATGTATCATCAGGTCTTTTTTCCTGTGGAGCCACTGGTGCATTGCAATTGTGACCTTCTAGTTAGCTGAGCACTTAACCACTGAACTACCAGGACTCTGTGATTGATATATGGGCGGGTGGATGGGTGGATGGGTGGGTGGGTGGGGGGATGGGGGGATGGGTGGGTGGGTGGATGGGTGGATGGGTGGGTGGGTGGGTGGGTGGATGGATGAGGGGGTGAGTGGATGGATGAGGGGGTGGATGGATGGATGAGGGGGTGGATGGATGGATGAGGGGGTGGGTGAGGGGGTGGAGAGGTGGACAGATGGATGGATGGCTACATACACATATATGCCTTTGTGTGTGTGTGTGTATACATTTTTTAATTACACAAGTAGATCAACAACATATAGGAAAACACAGACCATGTCACATAAAGTCCAAGCTGTCCCCTTAAAAGGCACTTTCCTCATCCTTGTCCTCTCGTCTCATTCCTTGGGGACAACCTCTTATCTTTGTAGCTCCCACTCTCACCCACTTTTAACTCTGCAACCTCTATACTACGAAGTCCAGCCTAACTTACAGAAAAATGAGAAGTCACATAGAGAAGAAATAGTCTCAGCCAACAGCCAGCACCAACTGCCACACATTTGAGTGAAGACAACTTGAGCCCTCCAGCCAGAGTGGAGCCTTCAAATAAATGCAGCTTGAGAGATTCCAGACTTCTCAGATGGCTGACTTGTAGATAAAGACAAATAACACAGCATGGCTGTTTTAAGTCATTATATCTCAGAATGGTTTCTTATATAGCAATAGATAAATGAAACATATTCTTTGTCCATTTTATGTTAGGCTCACTTTTTTTTTTATAGAATGCTATCCTTTTACTCTGAATCTGTTCCTTTATTATTTATATTACCTAAGTATTTATTTCTGCTCTATCACTTGTATTAGTGACTGTTCAACAAGAGAAACAGAAGCAGTAGGAAGCATGTTAACAGATTTATTGCAAGGAATTGGCTTACGTGATTGTAGGGGTCAGTTAGGCAAGCCTCAAATCCACAGTGCAGGCCATCAGAAGGGCAAACAGGAACTCTGGGCACTAAATGAGTCTGCAGTCAGTGGGCAGAGTTTCTACTTCAGAGAAACCCTGATGGCGTAGTAGGTTAAGTACTGTGTCTGTAACTGAAAGGCTGGCAGTTCAAATCTACCAGGCACTCCTTGGAAACTCTGTAGGGCAGTTCTACTCTGACCTGTAGGGTCACTATGAATCAGAACCAACTCAATGGTGGTGGGATCTAGTTTGGGTTCAGAGACCCCTCAGTTATTCAATTCAGACCTTTCAGCTGGTTGAATAACACCCACCCGTATTATCTAGAATAATCTGCCTCCCTTAAAATCAACTGACTATGGGCTTTCATCATATCTACAAAATAGAGTCATACCAACAGTTATATTAGTGTTTGATTCAACAACCTACTGAGATTCACAAATAAAACTGACCATCACACCTGTCTTTAAGTTTACGTAGTGTCTTTAATCCAAATTAAAATTCTGGAGGACATTATGTTGAACTAAATGAACCAATCATAAAAGGACAAATATTGTAGGCTTTCACACTTATGAAATGACCAAATCCACGCCACTGCATCAATTCCAACTCATAGAGACACAACAAGGATAGGGAAATACACAGAGATGAATGTTGATTGGCAGTTAGCAGGGGTGGGGGTTGGGGAAAAGGGAGTCATAGTCCCTAGGTGGTAGTCACTTTTTGTTTATGGTGATGGGAAAGGTAGCACCTAGTGAAGAAGAGGTTTGCACAGCACACCTAGTGTAATTGATATTAATTACCTGTGCATAAGAAAAAATGATGAATTGGCAAATGCTAGATTATATATGTTTTCAATGATAACAATAACCAAAAAAGAGAGAGAAGAGATTACATATGCTGGTTCTAATTAGACATAACCAATTGCCTCACAAGACTAGTCTTCTTGGTTTGAAAGCTTGGGGTCACAGTCTCCCGGGATAATCCAGTCAGTTGACACAGTATAGTTCTCTAAATTTTTTTTGGCTCAACCTCCCAGTAAGATAAGTAGTGTCTGGAGTAATAAAAACTTGCAAGCAGCCATCTAAGACATAACTATTGTTCTCTATTCATATGGGGCAAAAGGGAAAGATAGAAATTCAAGAATCAGAGACAGAACTTGACTACAGGACTGTCTCCAGGAACTTTCACTGCCTTGAGACCAGAAGAACTAGATGGTACCCAGCTACCACTACCAAACGCTGTGATAAAGCATGCAAGAGATGGATCAGGATACAAAGGGATCAAAACGTGGAACAGATCTTCAAATTCTTCAGGACTCCAGACTCTAGACTACTGAGGCTGGAGGGGTGCTCAAAATGACTGTCTTGAGCTACTCTTCAAATCTCGAAACTAACCCTTAAATTGCTTTTAAACTAAGTAACAGTTTTGCTCAAGACTATCACCCTTGAGTCTTAAATAATCAACCAAATCCATTGTTATCAAGTCGACTCGGACTCATAGTGACCCTACGGGACAGAGTAAAGTTGTCCTATAGAGTTTTCAAAGAGATCCTGATGGACTTCAACGGCTGACCTTATGGTTAGCAGCTATTGCATGTAAGCACCATGTAACCAGGACATTCCCATTGAGTACTGGGTACTTCTAAACTAATTGCCTATATAAGACCAACTGAACAACAGCTATTTTAAAGCACAGAGCAGAAAGATGGGGGACAGGGAGTTTAAGTCGAAGAGAATAAAACTGCTAGAACACAAATGACAAAAACCTTGACACAGTGTAAATAATGTGACCAGTGTCACTGTTCATCATTTCCAGAAACTGTTGAATGGGAGCTGGTTTTGTCATGTATACTTTCACCAAAAATAAAATTAAATGTTAACTTAAAAAACTAAAATTCTAATATAGCAAAATGTATCAAACTTTTTAAAATATTTTTTGCATCATTTCTTAAAAAGCTCTTCTTAGTCCATGTTCCTAAAAAAATTATATTTTATGGACTTAGGGATTTCTTGCTTATTTTTGATGCTGTTGTTCTTCATCTTACTAGTAGTTCCTTTACCTGCCTATACTTTTAATAACTGATATGCAGTAGGAAAGTTAGTTCTTCTCCCAAAATGATTGTCTTAACACAATTGTTTTTTTTTTTTTTCACTTATCATTTATCTATCATCTATTTAGGTAACACAATTTTCTAATCAATCTTTTACCATTGATTTGAAATTATATGTGGTTTATAAATAAAGATTTTGTGGGAACATTATCTCTATGTTCAATCTTTGAGACACAGACTGTTTTTTTACATTATGAATCAAGACCAATTCACTGATTAGATAAAAAGGTGGTTTGCTATTCTGAACATTCAGAGAAGTTGATGCCCTTCTCCTAAATTTACGCACGCATGTGTGTGATTAGCTTTAGAAACAAGCTTTGTGGGTTATACAGAGTGGTGCACTGAGAAGATGTCAATGCTATATGACCCTCTTCCCAACCACTGAAAACCGGTTCAGAAATAGAAACATAAACCAAGCAAAGTTACCAGTTTCTTTTTTTTTTTTTTTTTTTTTCTGAAAATACATGAGAGTCTGACTTATCTGTCATACTTGGGGACACCCACTCTTGAAAGCTGTGGTGTAGTCATATTTTATCAGGTAGATTAAGTGTAAGAAAAACAAGACTGAAGACTAGAGAAGACTGAGAAGGATATATAAAGATTCAGAAATAAAACATAGCAAGTAGGATGGTTTAATTTTATGTGTCACCTTGGCTGGGCTATGATACCCAGGTGTTTGGTCAAACACTACTCTAGTTGTTACAAAGTAGTACCACCATCACCACCACTAGTTGCCATTGGGTCAATTTCATCCCACGGTGACCCTTGTCAGGGTGGAACAGTATTCCACAAAGGATTCAACAGCTGATTCTTTAGGAGCAGGCCTCTAGGCCTTTCTTCCAAGATGCTTCTAGGAGGATTCAAACTGCTGACATCTCAGTCAGTAGCTAAGTTCTTACCTGTTTGCACCACCCAGGGCAAGCAGAAGTGGCAAAACATTTATGTAACATGACTACTAACCAGAAAGTCGAGCATTTGAGTCTACCCAGAGACTCTTTGTAAGAAAGGCCGGGCAATCTTCTTCCACAAATCAAGCCATTGAAAACTCCATGGAGTACAGTTCTACTCTAACATGTGAGTCATCATGAGTCAGAATCAACTTGACAGCAACTGGTTTTCATGTGATTAAATCAGTTGGCCTTAAGAGAGGCTGACTGCTTTCAACAGAGTGGTATCCTTCAACCAGTTAATTGAAGGCCTTAAGTAAAAGGGGAGTTTCCCCAGGGTATATTCTGCCTGTGGACTATAAATAGACATGTTTGGGACACAGAAAATGCAGAAATCTCTTCCTGTCACCTGATCTATAGATTCTGGACTTGCCAACCCCCACAATTGTGTGAGACAATTCTTTAAAATAAGTCAATCAACCCAACCTCTCTTTCTCCATAGAGAGATAGATAAGGAGCCCTGTTGACACAATGGTTAAAAGCTCAGCTGCGATTCAAAAGGTTGGCAGTCTGAACCTACCAGCACCTCCTCGGAAACCCTATGGGGAAGTTCTACTGTGTCCTACGGGGTTGTTACAAACTGGCGTTGATAGCATCAAGTGTGTGTGTGTGTGTGTGTGTTATACCTGCATTTCTTCACTTAGGAACTGTCTTACTATCTGATGTTTCACATTTACAACAATAGTGAAAAATCTACTGCCCAAATATTCTGCACATTAACAACATACTTCTAGCAGTAACAAATGCTGAGGTGCAAGGTGAAAATAATGCTGGTTATAATAATGATGGTTAAAATTACATGTCATCTTTGCTGGGCCATTATTCTCAGTGGTTTGGCAGTTACGGAATGATACAATTTGATGGTTACATAATGATGCAATTATACTCCATTTTCCCATAATGCAGATCACACATAATGACCTGGTGTTTGGAACCTAACCATGTCCATAAGTGAGGAGAAGGTGTAAATATATATATATATATATATATATAGTCAGACCTTGTGTGTGTATGTACATGTATTTTATATATGTATGCATCATCTCTCTCTATATATACATGAGGTCTGACAATTACATTCGCAAACTCATCCTAGAAACAGTGCTACATACTTAGTTGCAGAATATCACTATGGTCACCTTCAAAGTGCTCCCCTTGGTAAGCTATGCACCAGCACCTAGTTCACTCTTCAAAGCAATTTTAGAACTCTTTTTCTGGAATGCCCACTAGAGCTTTCGTTGTATTACCCTTGATGTCCTGAATGGCATGAAAATGTCTTCTTTTCAATATTTCCTTTATCTTTGGGTAAAGAAAAAAGCCATTGAGGGCCAGATCAGTTGAGTATGGAGGATATTCCAATAAGTTATTTGGTTACTGGCTCAAAATTCCCTCACAGAATGGGAGGGAATTAAGTTGGAGAACTTGCAATTGTGCACAATAGCCATTCCAGAAAGAGTTACAAAACTGCTTTGAAGGGTGAACTAGGTGCTGGCTTTGGTACATAGCTTCCCGAGGGGAGTACTTCGAAGGTAAACACAGTGATACTCAGCAATGACATATGTAGCACTTAGAATAGTTAAGTTCTCAGACTTAATAGTCAGACCTGAGAAACGAAAGAAACCTGAGAAAAGATGGAAACCACAGTGGTGTGGTTGTTAAGTGTCATGGCTGCTAACCAACAGGTCAGCAGTTCAAATCCGCCAGGTGCTCATGGAAATTTTATAGGGTGGTTCTACTCTGTCCTGTAGGGTCTCTGTGAGTCGGAATTGACTCAACGGCAGCGGTTTTGAGAAAAGAAAACAGAAGTTTGGCTTCTGGTCAAATACCAACACAACAGCAGACACTGATATAACCCATGAGAGTTCAGGAGTTTTAGGCTGATGTGGTAAAGCCCCGTGGGGAGTCTGTAGAATCCAGTGGGATAAAGGGGTACTGACAATAAGCATCAGTGCCAGCAACGTGAACTGCGGAGAGTAGAAGGGAAGTGGCTCATTCACTGTGGTTACTAGCCACATCAGACCAAAAGCAAGCCAGTGATGTTAGAGGGGAGGGAACCCTTGAAGGAAGCTAGGGTCCTCAACAGCAAGGAAGAGGAAGAGCCACCGGAACACATGATGTACAGATTTTAGGAGCTTCAGAAGTTTCAGGTTATACTTTTGCTGCTGTTGAAGCTCGGTTCTATTTACACTTCTCAGCCAGATTTTTGCACTCTCTAAGCCCCTCGGAAACTCTGGTGTAGTGGTGTAGTGTTTAAGTGCTGCATCTGCTAACCAAAAGGTTAGCAGTTTGAATCTACCAGGTGCTCTTTGGAAACTCTATGAAACAATTCTACTCTATCTCACAGGGCTGTTGTGAGTCAGAATGGACTCAGCTGCTGTGTGTTGGTTGGTTGGCTGACTGGTTGGCTGGTTGGCTGGTTGGCTGGTTGGCTGGTTGGCTGGTTGGCTGGTTGGCTGGTTGGCTGGTTGGCTGACTGGCTGATTTGTTTTTAAGTACTTCAAGGCCAGGTACCTTATTGCAGGGATCCTTGTATCCTTGGGCCAGCACAGTGCCTGGCACATATTAACCACTTAATAAAAAAGGTACTGCCATTGAGCAACCCTATAGGACAGAGTAGAACTGCTCCAGAGTTTCCAAGGAGCGCCTGGTAGATTTGAACTGCTGATCTTTTGGTTAGCAGATGTAGCACTTCAGCACTGTACCACCAGGGTTTCCAATCACTTAATATAAAAATTTTCCACCAGTAGAAGTTATCCAAGAAGCCTAGGCAAATGAGGAGAAGTAATGTAGAAACGTTCTCCAAAAACCAAAATCATGGTTTCCAAGGGCCAAATATAAAAATGAAACCTAGGTTCCAGTGGTAGATAGGCAAAATCAAGGCTGATATAGAGATGATCACAGCCACAGAAATTAAAATGTATCCGTGGGGAAATTTTCTAGTTTTACAAAAAAAAGGAGAGAAAAAGAGGACAGAACAGAAAGAACTGTAAGTCTGACCTGGAGAAAAAAATGTAATCCATAAAAATCACAAACCTGGATCACCTCTCCATGAGCTTTTCTGCCTGTTCCCAGAACAGCAAACTCTGGTGTGAGAAAACAGAGAACTGTTGAGACTTGGCCTATTACAAATTCACGTGGCCAGGCTTCCAATGGGCCCCCCATGTTTGACAACCGGTAATCATAGCCAAGGGGTTTGCATTTGCTCCTCTCCGAGGCTATTGCAAAACCTCTCTTCCTGAACTTGCGCCTGCCTCTGCTCCCTCCTGCCTGCTTGGCAGATGAGTTCGTCTACTTTAGCTGACAACTGAGAAACATAATGCTCTTACCTTTTACTGGTGGTGCAGAAGGTAATTGCTAGGTTGCTAACCAAAAGGTAGGAAGTTCGAATCCACCAGTGGCTGCTTAGAAACCTCTTAGGGCAGTTCTACTCAATCCTGCAGGGTTTCTGTGAGTCAGAACTCACTCAACAGCAATGAGTTAGGTTTTCAGTACTTTAAAGAGGCCATTTGTAGCTGATTTGTACAATGCAATGCATCTTTAGATTTCTTGACTGCTGTCTTCACGGGTATTGATTGTGCATTCAAGTAAAATGAAATCCTTGACAACTTCGATCTTTTCTCTGCTTATCATTATGTTGCTTATTGGTCCAGTTGTGAGGATTTTTGTTTTCTGTATGTTGAAGTATAATCTATATTGAAGGCTCTAATCTTTGATCATCTTGAGTAAGTGCTTCATTGTCAGGCAGGAAACATCCCTAATTTGGAAGCTCTAAGAAGCTATTTGTTGTTTTTGTCAGTATTTTCTGACATGTTTTCTTTCATATATTCTACTTTATTTTACTTTCTATTTGTACTATTCTATAAGGAAATAGGTTTTCAAAGATGTTAAAATTGTAAATTTACAACTTCAAGTGAACTCTAGTTTAGAATTTGTCATGGATTGAATTGTACTCCTCTCCTCAAAAAAAAAAAAAAAAGTGCAGCAATTTGGCTGGGCCATGATTCCTGATATTGTGCAATGTTCCTTCACGCTATAAACCCTGCATCAATGATGTTAATGCAGGAGGATGGACAGTAGTTGTGTTGGTGAGACAGGAGTTGGAGTGTAAGACGATATTGTGCCTTGAGTCAATCTCTTGAGACATAAAGGAAGGAAGCTAGTAGAGAGATTTAGGGAGCTCACACCACCAAGGAGCAGTGCCAGGACCTGAGCAGGTCCTCCAAATTAACTGTTAGTTTACTAGTATTTGATGTTTAGACATAGTTGTTTAGCAAAAATGAAAATGTACTATCACTGGAGATCATCTTTTATTTTAACTGTTTTCTAGCGACTATGATGCAAGCTTGGGGTCCAGGTTGTAATCTATTCTAAATACTAGCTCATTATGGAAATACTAATGCCACAAGTCAGTGGCTTAAACAACAGAAAATTACTTTTTCACAGTTCTGTGGGGCAGTTCTATTTTGTATATAGGGTCATTGTGAGTCAGAATTGCCTTGATGGCACTGGGCTTTGGGTGGGCTAAAAGCTGAAATCAGGATTTCAGGCTTGTCACTGTCTCCAAAGGGCCTTTCTCCTATGTTCTGCTGTTTGTTAGCAATCCTTCGTGTCCCTTTGTTAATAGATTGGTCATCACATGGCATCTGTCTTCCTTGTTTCCTCTCTGTCCTTTCTGAACGACCGGGCTTAGATTCCACCCTATACTGTATGATCTCATTAACACAACAAAAGAAATCCTGGATTTCCAAGCAAGGTCATTGTTATGGATTGAATTGTGTCACTTAAAAATATGTGCCCATTTGGCTAGACCATGATTCCCAGTATTGCGGAACTGCCCACCATTATGTCACCTGATGTGATTTTCCCATGCGTTGTAAATCTTAACCTCTACAGTGTTAAGGGGGCAGAATCACAGGCAGTTACATTAACAAGGCAGGATTCAGTCTGCAAGATTAGATTTTGCCTTAAGCTGATCTCTTTGAGATATAAAAGAGAGAAGCCAACAGAAAGATACGGGGACCTCATACTGCTGAGGAACACCAGCCAGTAGAAGAGCACATCCTTTGGACCTGGGGACCCTGCACCAAGAAGCTACCCTAATGGGGAAGATTGAGGACAATGGCCTTACCCCAGAGCCAACAGAGAGAGAAAGCCTTCCCCTGGACCTGCCCCCCTGAATCTGGACTCGTAGCCTCTGAGACTATGAGAGAATAACTTTATCTTTATTAAAGCCCTCCACTTGTAGTACTTCTGTTACAGCAACAATAGATAACCAAGAAAGTCATTTATATACATACCAGCTGTAGGACTTCAACATATGTTTCAAGGGGGCAAAATTCAATCCATAACACCCTCCAAATATTTTTCCCCTTACTGTTATTCCATAGGCCCTTTCTGGACTCCACAGCAATGAGGGGGAAAAGAGGTTAATTTTCTGAAGACATGGGAAAAAATAACCCACTGCCATCGAGTCAACTCTGACTCATAGTGGCCCTATGGGACAGAGTAGAACTGCTCCATAGAGCCTCCAAGGACTGCCTGGCAGATTTGAACAGCCAACCTTTTTGTTAAAAGATGTAGCCCTTAACCACTATGCCCAGGATTCCTCTAGAAACATGACTACCCTTTCATTATTGCCCTACTCAGGAATGTTCTATCATGCATCTTTTTTTTACAGCTTTGATTCCAATATCTTTATATTGTAGGCTTAAGATTAGTCTTCCAACTCCAGCCCTCATTATTGCCCTAGTAGGAAATCCTGATGGCATACTGGTTAAAAGCTACAGCTGCTAACCAAAAATGTTCACAGTTTGAGGCCACCAAGTGCTCCTTGGAAACTCTGTGGGGGACATCTCCTCTGTCCTATAGGGCAGCTATGAGTTGCAGTCGGCCACCCGGCAATGCGTTTGGTTTCCTGATTGCCACAGTGGCCCAGGGGTTAACCACTCGGCTGCTAATCAAAGGTCAGCAGTTTAAACCCACCAGCCACTCCACGGGAACAAAGCTCACAGTCTTAGAAACGCTTTGGGTCAGTTCTACCCTGTCTGTGGCCTAGAGTTGATTCAACAGCAACGGAATGCCCCCGTCTGCTGTTTCCTTCTCTAATCTTTTTTCTGAACATACCTTGCTCCTCTCCATCTTGGCAGGACTCAGTTGCAATAGGTTTTTCTGGTTTTATGTACAACGGATAAACCTGTTAAAGGCTGAAATGTTACCATTCTATGGTCCATTCATCTATGCCCTGAATATCTGTCAGTCTTCACAAGGCCTCTATTAAATGCAAATACACTGGAGAGAAGAAACATTTTGAACTACTGCTAGGAGACATCTTCACTAGGATGATTTGACCATTGCCTGAGGAGAAGGATGGCACCTGAGAGCTAGGAACAGAGGAAGCACTGGCTGAATGGAGGAAGCATAAACGCTAGAGATAAGCCTCACCTACAATCTGGCCTTGGAAATGCCAAAATTCCCTGCTATTGATATGGGCACAGGTATAGCCAACACTTTCCCGTTTCTTTATTTTCCTAGGGCCAATCTTCAAACTGTCTTCATCCTATATTTTCCAAGGTCTTTTTAACTGGAATAAATCAGAGGCAGAAACCCTGATGACATAGTAGCCGAGTGCCGTATCTACTAATGAAAAGGTCAGTAATTAAAATCCACCAGGCACTCCTTGGAACTTCTATGGAGGAGTTCTACTCTGCCCTGTAGGGTCCTGTGAGTTGGAATGGACTCAGTGGCAACGATTTCTGATTAGATTAGATGTAATTTCCAGAATGGCCCCAATAAAATCAAACTCAATTATTTCTCTTGTTACAAATTAAGTAATAAGGTTAAATTTTATATGTATATATATATATATATATATCTTATTTCTTTGTCATCTACAAACTTACTTAAACATTAGGTCTTCTTTTAACAAATCATTTTAAGACCACAAGCAAATATAATCCTTTTGACTAACCAAAGAGGAACATTTTTTTCTCCATTTCACAAAGGCTAAATGTTCGTAAAGTTCAATACAGATTTCACTACATGCTATTTCATTAAAGCCAAGTCAAAATCATTGCTGTCGAGTCAATTCTGACTCGTAGCAACCCTAGAAGTCAGAGTAGAACTGCCCCCTAGAGTTTCCAGGCAGCGCCTGGTGGATTTCAGCTGCCGACCTTTTGGTTAACAACGGTACCACTTAACCACCACGCACTAGGGTGAACATGTTTCATTAGTCGGGCTCATATGAGTGAACAGATCAGGGAAAACTGTAAGGCAGCTTTTTAAGACTTTCATGCTGATGCTGAAGGACTGGGCTGTGCAGTTCTGCTGCCCTCTTGAGGACAATCAGCAGTCACTCCATCTGCTAATAAGCTATGTTCCACTGAAGTTCTCCTTCAGTGAGACTTACTGTTGTTGATTCAACGAGTGACTGTATTAGTCAAGTCACAAATTAAAATGAAAATTATTCCGCTGCTAATTGTCTTCCAGACGTCTCAGGGAACTTAACAGTCACTACGTCATTGAATTTCAAACTGGCCATGGTCAAGTATTGGGCCCACTGTGCCTTCGCGGCCCATCCATCCTCAGGCAGTGGTCAAATTATCCTGGTAAAGTGTCTCCTAGAAGTGGCTCACAATGTTTCTTTTCTCCAGGGCATTAGCATTTAGTAAAGGACTTGTGAAGACTGAAAGGTTGCAGGGCATAGATGAGGGGATCATAGAATGGTAATATTTCAGCCTGTAACAGGTTTGTCCACTATATAGAAAACTGTGTTTATCCATTGAATATAAAGGAGTACACAGTGCTGACTAAATGGTCGGCAGTTCACACCCATGAGGTGCTCCTTGGAAACCTTTGGGGCAGTTCTACTCCACCCCGTGGGGTCCGTATGAGTCAGAACTGACTCAGCAGTAATGGTTTATTCACCTTTAATGGACAAAACAAGTTATATTTCTGTAATTCCTGCGTGCTGCAGGAAACCCTGGTGGTGTAGTGGTTAAGTGCTACAAGTTCAAATCCACTAGGTGCTCCTTGGAAACTCTATATGGCAGTTCTACTCTATCCTGTAGGGTTGCTGTGAATTGTAATCCACCCAACAGCAGTGGGTACGGGCTTTTGGCGGGGGGTTGGTTTGTCGGTACTGCAATTTACACACTCGGCTGCTAACTGAAAGGCTAGAGGCGTGAGTCTACCCAGCAGCAGCTCAGAAGAAAAAGCTTGGTGATTGATTTTTGGAAACCCTACAGAGTACAGTTCTACGCTGACACACGTGGGGTCAGCATGAGTCAGAATCAGCTCAGCAGCAACTAGCAAAGTTCAACTCATTCAAAGGAACTCAGCAAATGTGTTACTTATATTTCTGGTTTCCCTGTATAAAATGCACCAAATAAAATAACTTACCAAGAGGAATCATTCAATTTCACAATAACTTTTTAAAGAATGAGTTATTTTTCTAATTTTCTGGAGATGCCACGTTTTTTCACTAGTGGAGTGGACCCCAAATCATAGTTAAGAACAACAAAAACACAAAGCCACTGCTGTTGAGTGGATTCCAACTCATAGTGATCTGATAGGACAGAATAGAACTGCCCCATGGAGTTTCCAGGGAGCACCTGGCAGATTTGAACTGCTAACCTTTTGATTAGTAAATGTAGCACTTAACCACTATGCCACCAGGGTTTCCAAATCATTGTTGGTACTTCTTATTATTTGAAAAAAAAATGGGATGTCAACTGCAAGCATGTCGTATCAATCTCATGTTCCGTGAAGCAGATCAAACACATGGTATATGGCAGTCCTGTGGGCTGGGAAAGGCATCACAAACTGTTTTCAAGGTGACTAGCACATTATTAAACACTGTCTTCAGGAGGGCATACAAGCAAGCTGTATCAGTCCCATATTCCATGAAGTGCCGGTGGTCTATACCACTCTGGAGGTGCAGGAAGAGCCTCACAAATTGTTTTCACCCCAAAAACAACCCTTTTACTTGGTTATTTCTGAATGCCGCTAACTACACCGTCCCAATAGCAGAAAAAGAAGAGTAAACACATTTCCAGCGTTATCTCAACGTACAGAAGCCAAAAGACACCAAAGTTTTCCACAGATCCCACTCCGCGAAACATCCCCTTGTAGGAATGGCTCTCAGTACTGAAACGTGGCACAAGCCAACTTCCGTATTTTTTAAGGCAGTTGCACCGGTATCTGCCAAGACACCAGAACGTATGACAGTGTCTCAAATGTCTGCCAATAAACCTCCAGGGGGGTAAATGTAGCAGGAACACATATGCGCCAGCACCCTTGAGAGAGAAAAATCAGCTTCCTCTAAGAGGAAATTGCAGGTGAATTTATAATTTTTGGATGGTACTGTACTGCTGTTTCTGTAACATAAGTCTCTCTGCCAATTCATGTGAAAAAGAAAAGACTTTAAGGAGTAGCTCCCGGTTTATTTACTCAGCAAGCATCTATTCAGTGCCATCTATATATACACTGTCATTTTGAACAATATCAAAGATCAATTGACCAAGCAATGAATTATTTAACTCTCTTCTGTCTCCATACGATTGTGTCCCCTAGAGTTTGTGTGACCCACTTGACACACAACATGGAACTACGCCGTCAAAAACCTGGCCTCTGCCCATTCGTTCTCTCTCCTTCTCCACCTGAGCAAACAACTGGTGATACGTATGCCAAACTCTCTGCCTGTACAGTTCAAAGGTTCCAAAAGTTTAAACTGTAGGAATTTTGAGTCAACTTCCAGATTTTCTGTGGAATGAAAACTCACCTGTCACGACCGATTGCCGTCCAGTCGATACCAACTCGCAACAGCCTTAGAGGACCGGTGAGAATGACCCCACAGGAATCTGCCTGCCGCCGCTTTGTCCCTCTTTGTGGCTGCTGAATTTGAACCATCAAATCTCAGTTGCATTCTGCACCACCAAGGATCCTTCAACAGCCCTTAAAATAAAATAAAATAAAACCATTGCTGTCAAGTCAATACCAATTCATAGTGACTCTACGGACAGAGTAGAGCTGCCCCTTAGGCTTTCCAAGGAGCACCTCATGGATTCATGCTACCAGCGTTTTGGTTAGCAGCTGTTAACCATACCACCACTGCAGTTTCCCAACTGTCATTTCTACAGATGTTAAGAACTGAATGAGGAAACTTTGGTGGCAACTGAACGAGGAAACTTTGGATTGAGAGCCAACGCTATTAAGCAAAAAGTTGGGCAGTTCAAATTTACCAGGCAGTCCTTGATAACCCTATGGGGCAGTCTTATTCTGTCCTGTAGGGTCGTTGTGAGACTTGATGGCAGAGAATTGGGTTTTTTGGTTTATGTTAAATTCTGGTGCCAGACTAACCACTAGAGGTCGCACGAGGTGGGATTTACCGAGGCAGCACGTCTGCATCAGAGTCCCCAGAATCTGGAGCCCCTGGATTGTCCTCAGTGCTGTGGCTTTCCTCTTTCGCCTACCCATTCACCCACCTACCAGAATGCTTTCTTTACAGCTTGACTGCCCGAAGCTCGCATGAATGCGTTTTTTACACCAGACTTTCCGGTGCCTTGTGCTCTGCTTCGGAGACCCTGGTAGCATATGTCTGCTAACCCAAAGGCTGGCAGTTCAAATCAGCCAGGCACTCCCTGAAAACTCTACGGGGCAGTTCTACCCCATCCTATAGGGTCACTGTGAGTTGGAATCGACTCGGCAACAGTGAGATTGGTTCTTTTGGTTATGTGCTCCCCTTTATTCTTTGCGTAATTCCTACCCTTAATCCTGAGTCCCCATTTTACAGCTCCTGTTTCATAAAGGGAGACTGGTTGCGCAGTAGTTAAATGCTAGAGCTGCTAACCAAAAGGTCGGCAGCTGGAATCTACCAAGCCTCCTTTGGAAACCAGATAGGGCAGCTCTACGCTGTCCTTTCACGTCGCAATGAGTCAGAACTGCCTCAACGGCAACGTGTTTGTTTATTTGTTTGATAAAGGGTAGAAAGTTGTATTAACTAATTCAGATTATGGGCTCAATGAGTGATGGCTGATTGATGTCTTCATCTTCTTTGCGTAGTTTTCTTTTTTTAAAAAAAAAGAACTTTCAGACAATGTAACAGAACCCAACAAGGAAAATCTGTGTTTGGATATAAAGTGAAGAGTTCACCCAGCTGATTTTATAAGATGGATGTGGTGGAATACAAAAACAAAAACAAACCCATTGCCTTCGCCAGTCAATTCTAACTCAAAGCAACCCTCTGGGATGGAATAGATCTGCTCCATAGTTTCCAAGAAGCACCTGGTGGATTCAAACTACCAGCCTCTTGGTTAATAACCGTAGCACTTAACCACTACGCCATTACACCATCAGTGTTCTCTGAACTTACTAATTTACATCCTGGATAAAACATCAGGCAACTATTGTTGCTTTCTTTCTGTGGGGGGTAGGGGGAGGTGCACAGTCAGCTAAAAAGGTCCTCCAGTCTCCCTCCAGATACTAAAAAATCTGAACAACACCAAAGAACTGTTACCAGTGAGTGAGTTCTGGCTCATGGCGATCCCATGTGTCCACAACGGTAAATGTAAAGGCCAGATTGACAGGTCTGCATTTCTTCCTCCAAGGTCACTTAGGTCATTAGCTGCATTCTATTCTCTGCCTTGGTGGCCAGAGGAGTAAATCTACATTTCCTCTTCCTGATCCACCTTACTCATTAAATGTGAGGAAATCTTGTGACTCCTAACCATTGTTCTGTGACAACCCCCCCCCCTTTAAATTCTGGCTACAAAAGCCCCTGGAAATGTAACCCAAGCAGGACAGTTTAATTGGCCGCTGTCTCCCAGGTTTCCTGCAGAAACCTGCTAATAAATTATCCCTTGAACCCCAGATGTCTCTGCATTTTCAGTTACAGGGGCAGGCGGATGAACCCGCCTTCCAATTCTGCAACATCCAGAGCAGAACTGAATTCCATAGGGTTTTCTCGGCTGTCGTCTTTACAGCAGCAAGTTACTAGCCCTTTCTTCCACAGTGCAGCTGGGTAGGTCTAAACCCAGCCATTAGGTTAGTAGCTGAGCACAAACTGTTTGTGCCCAGAGGCACATACTCACATGACTACAGTCTTCGTTTCAGTTAAAACTTAACCCCTTCCCCAGCTCTGATACCTTCACTGGATAAGTGGGATGAGGTTGGCTTTCTTTCTGTTCCTTCACTAACTTACAGTTCTCTCTCTCTTGCTAGGGAAGAGGCACAGTTCTTACATGATGACACAGTTGTGATCTTGTATCACTGTCCTCTGGTCCCCAAGGCTAATTCTTCCTCTAGTGGGCTTTTGGGGCAGGACATCAGAGATTCTCCCATCAGCTACACCAAGTGCCTCTTCCCCATCTTGCTACTTAACTACTCCTCTGTCTCCAGCCCCTGGGCTGTCCAGGTATCAGCTCTGGTTTCCTCACTGATCCTAAGTGAGGATTACAGGTTGGCTACCCTTCCTGCCTTCACAAAGCTTTTATGAGAAACACTCTCCTCTGTTCTATCATTTATGCAACTGTCTTGTTTCCAGTGTCCTTTGTTCTCTGCCACTGAGAGGTTCCCGAGAGGGGAGACCCCTCCTCAAGTCACAGACGACGATGCAAACCCCAATCAGTCACGAAGTTCGCAGCTTGATGCAAACAGCAAGAGGCTTTATTGAAAGAACCAGTGCGCTGGGGCTCAGCTTCTGACTCACACAGGAGTAGAGAGGCTGGGCCCCGGGTAGGGGAAGGGGCTGGATATTTAAGGGCTAAAACTGCAAACAGGATTTTCCAGAAACCTATTTAGTTGAATAAACACTTCTAGGAGCTCCAGAAACCTATTTAGTTGAATAAACACTTTTAGGAGCTCCAGAAACCTATTTAGTTGAGTAAACACTTCTAGGAGCGCAGTAAGTCAGTAACAGTTTAACACGTTGGTCAGCAAGTAGTTAAACAATTGGTTATCGACAGGGGCATCTAAGGGAGGGGGGCCTGTGACATTCCTAAGAAACCATGGAGTTGGGGGCGGGCGTTGTTCTCTGAAACAATGAAACAGTTAAGCCTGTGAAAATTTTCCATTACACCATCAGGCAGAAGACCTCCACCCATGGATGTCCTTCTCAGGCATGAACAGGACAGGCATCTCTCTCTCTCTCTCTCAAACTCCAAAAGACACTGTGGCCCTTGACACCTGTCTCCTTTTCCTCATCCAAACAAGGAGAGAAGGGAGAAACAGCACACCAACAACACTCATCAACTTACTCAGCCTCTTCAACTTCAGTCTGTTTTGAAACTGAAGTAGGCGATTGTGTAACCCTGACTTTGCAACACCACCTTTCAAGCACCAAGTGGAGGCTTTAGCAACTTTTTTTTAAATGCAATGATACTTGAGACCCACAGTCTAGTTTTTTGGCCTTGAAGATCTTTGTTAAAACTTAAGGATCAGTTGTATATTACCCGACTCATGGCGACTGTCGCCATGAGTCAGATCCAACTGGATGGCACTTGGCTTGGCTGTATATTATGTCTTGTGACTCTGAGAAATTTATTTTACTTCTTCTAATTCATTTTCTAAATAGGTGAAAGACAGCCTATACCAGCCCCTATTCATAGGGCTGCTGTAAGAATTAAACGTGATAATGCAGCTTTGGCAGACAGAAAAGGCAGGATTAAGGGCCAAATCTGCTCTACATGATAGAAAAATTTATGAACTTCACATCAGTGCACTCACTAAAAGGATAAACTTAAAACAGAAATCTCAGAGAATGCCACCCCATGTGTCCAATACCTAACACAAAACCTGCTTTGTTTATTTCCACACGTGATGGCTAAGATTGTGTGTCAACTTGACTGGGCCATGATTTTCAGTGTTTTGGCAGTTGCGTGATGTTGTAATCACTTCCCTGTTGTGTGATCATGCTCATGATGGGATCTGCTGTGAGCAGCCAACAAGCTGAAAGAGAGCTTCCTTGGGCAAATAGTCTGCACCAAATATAAGTGGGCATTCTGGTAAGGCTCATGAGCTTTTCCCACCCTGGATCCTGCAGCTGATTCCTGTTCATCTCATTCTTGGGATTTGAGCTAGCAGCTGACCTGTGGTCTTTCCTGCCTATCTTGGAGTTCATCAGTCTTCACAGCCTATGAGCAGGAACCCTGCTCTCTGACCTGCCTATCTGGGTTTGTCAGCTCCTGTAGCTACATGAATCAGAAGAAGCCTCTATCCTGACCCACAGACGTGGGATGTTCCAGTGTCTACACTCATATGAGCCATTTACTTGATATAAATCTCTCTCTGTCTGCATCTCTCTCTCTCTCTCTCTCTCTACATATATCTATGCATACATACACACCAAAAAACGAAATAAAACAAAGCACTGCCACCAAGTCGGGTGCAGCTCATAGCAACCCTGAAAGGCACAGTAGAATTGTCCTATGGAGTTTCCAAGGAGCACCTGGTGGATTTGAACTGCCAGCCTCTCAGTTAGTAGACATAGCACTTAACCCACTACGACACCAGGGTTTCCGTATCCACACCAGTAAAGTGTATAAATACGTGTTGTGTGTCAGTCTGTCTGTCTGTATTTTATATACTTAACTGGTTTTACTTCTCTAGAGAGCCAACGTAAGATACCCATAAAGATCCTTAATACTAGCAGCAACACATTGACACTGTGAGATTTAAGACAATTACTTATTTGAGGTATTTCATCAGTAACCATGCTGATAATCTTCTCCTCAGAACCACTGCAATTACCAGACTCCAAGCCAGATTTATGAATCCTTCCTGTGTGTTTCCTCTGATATCTTCCAGCCTCACCTTTCTAGTGAAACACTGACTGCTTTCTCTGCTGCAACTGTCCGGGGTCTCTTCTCCTGACTCATTTGAAGAAAAGAACAGTGGAGTGAACTTCAGTCAACAGGAGAGAACTGACAGAGTGAGCAGGAAGATAAATTTCTCCTCCAACTCTCCATCCTATTGATTTTTCTGAGGCACAGCATTTCTTTGGAGTGACACGGCAGTGGCCTCCTTGGTATGTCCTCTTGAACTTGCTTCTCATCTGTCTCTGTCTCACTTCTCCTCACCTTCACTCTAGCTGCCTTGGCATGTGCCTCCTAATTAAATATTATCACTTAAACTTTGCCTTAGACTTTTTTAAATCAAACCTGAGCTAAGGAAGCAAAAATAGGAACAAATTTCCTAAGCGTTCCTTTATTGTGGAATGAATCCAGACAATCAATCCATCAATTTCTATTTTTCAGGGGAAGAAATTTGGAGTTTGCACGGATATGATCTGGAAAAACACTAAAAATGTATTACTCATCTCAGAATGATTAACTTAAAATCTTCTGCATGTCTACTGCACAACCCAATACAGATCAACATTACATCTTACCTAGACTGATGTGAACAATTTCTAACTTGTCTCTTGATTCTAGCCTTTCACTGCTTCAACCAACTTTCCTCATTCTCGTCAGAACTCCATCATTCAGAGTATACTAACTGCTATAATAACCTCTAAGGTCCCAAGGCTGGCACACACGTTAATTCTTTCACATCAGAGTCCAGTGAGACAGAGATGAGAAGGAGATTCTCTCCACTTAGTGTCTCAGAAACCCAGCTTCCTTCCATCTAACGGCTCTCATTCCCTAGGGTTTGTGACACTATTCTAGATCCTCTGCCTCCCACCTGCAAGGAGCACAGAAACAAGGCATGGAGAATTGTGCACAAGAGGTCTAGAGGTCTTGCCTTAAGGGGTACATATCTTCTGCCCACAAGCCACTAGGTCAAAACTCAGGCATACAGCCCCCAAAGTACAAGAGAGCTGGGAAACACAGTCTAGCAGTGTGCCCAGCAAGAAGATACCAGAAGAAGACATAAGAAGAAGAGAAGACACACTCTTACTAAAACAAACATCCAGCCATATCAGTTGTCTGTTTTAAGTCCATCAAGGTCTTCCCACTGCCCTTAGAACAGTGTCCAAACTCATTATCAAATGAGTTCACAAATGTCAGGCTCCTGTTTCTCCAAATTCTTTGTCTAGGTCTCCTGCTCAGCCTCTGACCCTCTCCCACTTGCACGATACTCTCTGATGAACTTGCTCGGAGGCGTCTCTCTCTCTAATAACAAGTCTTCCTGATACACTCTATGACGATAGCTACCGTTTACTGATCATCTACTACGTGCAGATCGCAGTCCCAAAAACCCAAATACATTTTCATATTTAATCCTTACAACAATCTTATGAGGGCAATGTTATTACGACTGCTTTACCGATTGGAAACTTGTGGCACTCAAGTTCTTCTTTTGTGCCTAGGCACATTTCTTTAGAGTGATATGGCAGTGGCCTGCTTGGTATGTCCTCTTGAATTTGCTTCTTATCTGTTCCTGTCTTACTTCTCCTCACCTTCACTCTAGCTGCCTGGGCAGATGCCTCCTAATTAAATAACATCACTTAAACTTTGCCTTAGACTTTTTTTAATCAAACATGAACTAAGGAAGCAAAAATAGGAACTCAGTTCATCTTTCCGTAGTTCTCCACCATCACTCTCTCCACTTGCCTAACACCTTCTCAACTTTAATATAGCAATTTAAATTACTCTTGTAAGACTAGAAAAACTAGATGGTTCCCAGCTACCACCACCAATTCCCCTTATAGAGAACTCAACAGAGTCCCTGATGGAGCGGGAGACATGTGGTGTGTAGAACTCAAACTCTAGTAAAAAGACCAGATTTGATGATCTGGCAGACTGGAGGGTCCCCCAAAGACATGATCCCTGGACTTTCTGTTAGCCCAGAATTGAAATCATTCCAGAAACAAACTCCTCAGATCTACTCTATAAGACATAAAATGATAGTGATGAAGAGTGTGCTTCTTGGCTTAAGCAGATACAGGAGACTAACCGGGCAGCTCCAGCCTGGAGGTAAGATGAGAAGAAAGGAGACAGAAGCTGGTTGAATAGACATGGGAAATTTAGGGTGGAAGAAAGGAGTGTGCTGTCACAGTTTGGGGAGAGCAGCTAGGGTCACATAACAAAGTGTGTCTTACGTTTTGATATGGAAAACTCACTCAAATTGTAAATTCTCATTTAAAATACAAAAAAAAGAAATAAATGACTTACTCTTCTGTCATAAGTCATTTGTGATTCCATAGACCTCCACCAGCTAAAGGACTCCTAAAGCCTTGTGTATATAGCACATTTATTGTAACTGTCTGCATAACTGTCCATCTTCTCTCAGTGTTTAAGTTCACAGACAAAAGAAATTATTTAGTTATGCACACACATTATGGAGAAACTCCAACCAAACCTGCTGCGATCGAGTCTATTCCTACTCACAGTAACCCTACAGCGTGAGCAGGCTGCTCCATCAGGTTTCCAGGGAGCTCCTGGTAGATTCAAACTGCTGACCTTTTGGTTAGCAGCCACAGTTCTAACCACTATGTCACCACATTACGGAGAGAGACTGTATAAAATGTTATTTACAGTATCAACAAAAAGATAAAGGGCTAGTGTGCTAAATATGTCCCATTTGTTCCTCTAGGTCCACCTCCCACGGTCTCCATGCTACACTGTGACCCTTCTAGGCTGATGTTTATAAGTCACATCAGTGGACTCTTCATATCTGGCTTCTACATGTTAGGCTGGAACCCTGGTGGCTAGAGGCTAAGAGGTCACAATTAAGTCTGTAAACTTAATTGTTCTAAGTGTTGCATACCTCATTG
Organism: Heterohyrax brucei; assembly: GCA_028571685.1. NCBI lineage: Eukaryota > Metazoa > Chordata > Mammalia > Hyracoidea > Procaviidae > Heterohyrax > Heterohyrax brucei. The sequence continues at coordinate 93,802,612 of CM053148.1, forward strand.
CTGAATATCACTATGGTCACCTTCTAAGTACTACCTTTGGGAAGTTTTGAGCTGACACCAGTGCCTAGTTCACCCTTCAAAGCTATTTTGGAACTCTTTCTGGAATGGCCACACAGGTAGCATGGTGGCAAGTTCATGAACTTAATTGTATAGTTGTCTGTGAGGGAGGTTTTAGCCAGTAAACAAATAACTGTTTTGGAACACCCTCCCTACTCATCCAATCTGGCCTCCAGTGACTTTTTTCTTTACCCAAAGATAAAAGGAAATATTGAAAGAAGGACATTTTGATGACATTCAGGACATCACGGGTAAAACAGTGACAGCTCTGATGGCCATTCCAGAAAAAGAGTTCCAAAATTGCTTTGAAGATTCGACTAGGCACTGGCACCAGTTCATAACTTCCCAAGTAGAGTACTTCAAAGGTGACTGTAGTGATATTCAGCAATGAGGTACGCAGCACTTTTTCTAGGATGAATTCGTGAACTTAACTGGCAGTCCTTGTAAGTGCTACCACTGCTAACCCAAGGGTCAGCAGTTCAAAACTGCCAAGCACTCCTTGGAAACTCTATTCTACTCCATCCTAAAGGGTCAATATGAGTCAGAATTGACTTGGTGGCAACAGGTTTGGTTTCTTTCCTTTTGTTTTGTTTTTGTTTGGTAGGTTGGTTCTGCTGGGTTTGGCCATTGGGAGTCACTGACAGGTACTCAGACGGCAAGAGAAGAGCAAGACCAGGCATTTCTTCCCTTCATTGTCTGTGGCCTTCTAAGGATGGTAATAGGGCAATCCAACTCCCTCCAGCATCTGACAAGAATTTCCTCAACACTGTTACTCTCTGTTACTAAACCAATGGGGCCTGAAGATATTATGCTGAGTGAAATAAGCCAATCACAGTAAGATAAACATTGTACAACCGACTCATATGAAAAGCCAAGAAAAGATATCAAAACCAAAGTTTATTAGCGGTTACCACTAATAAAACACAGTTAGTTAATGGTGATGGCAAAGATACATCAAATAATGGTTTGGGTTGCACAGCCAATTATTGTAATTACTGTCTGTAAGGCAAATACCTGTAAAAATTTAACTGGCAAATGTTGTGTGATATATATATTTACCATAGTGACAAAAAACAGAGTGAGAGAGAGAGAAAGAAGAGCAGCTGCTGATGCTGCTAGTGTCCAAATACCTCATGAGACTCGGTTCCCTCCTTGATTCAGCAGTTTGAGATCATGGTTTCACGGGAATGCCCAGGTGGTTGGCCAAGTGACATCTTTGGTGCTTCTGTCCTATCTCTTAGTTTTTTAGGAGTCCCTATGTTGGAGACAGCACTTGGCGTTGGCTGGCTATGTTGGAGGAGAATACTGACTGTATCACAGACTGCCGAAAGAACAAACAGATCTGTCCAGGAAGAAGTACAACCAAAGTGTTCTTTGGAAACAAGAATGGTGAAACTGCATCTTACATGCTTTGGACATGTCATCAGGAGGAATCAATCCCTGGAGAAGGACATCATGCTCGGTAAAGTGGAGGGTCAGCAAAAAAGAAGAAGATCCTCAATGAGATGGACTGACACAGTGTCTGCAACAATGGACTTAAGCATAAGAACAATTGTGGGCATGGCACAGGACTGAGCGGTGTTTCATTCTGCTGTGCACAGGGTGGCTATAAGTTGGAACCAACTGGACAGCACCTAACAACAAGTTCATTTGCAGGTGACCATTCAAAGCATAACAACTGGTCTCTGTTCACCTAGAACAGAGGGAGAGGAGGATCCAGGAATAGGAGTAAATGAAACGTGCAGCTAATTGCCACCATGACCAGCTACTGCCTTTACCACGAGACTGGAATAACTGGATGGTTCCCAGATACCACTACTGAATGTTTTCACCCAAGATGCTACAGAAGGATCCTGACCAAAAGGGACAAAACATAGAACAGAATGTCAAATTCTCAGGGACTCCAGACTTCTTGGAACCATGAAACTATCACCTTGAGATAATCACAATCTACCTATTAATAGGGGATCGCACTTGACCACAGCTAAACAGAAGATTACATAGTTAGCAGGGACTTTATGTTAATATGGGAGGAATAAATCAGAAAAGGGGGTAAGAAAGGTTGCACAACTCAAAAATGCAATCATCACTGAATTGTGTCTGCAGAAGTATAAATGTAGAAACTGTAGAATTTGTGTATGTGTTGCTGTGCATATTTTCAACAACAAAATTAAGTAAATTGGTAAAAAATAATTAAAAAATAGGCAGGAAATTTCTGAAAAAGAGCAACAGGGAGGAACTACCCTGCTGGTTATAAAATATATAAAGCTACAATATTTACAATGCTGCTCAAGAACAGATGAACAATTTAATGGAATAGAAGAAAAAGTGTAAACACAGACCTAAATACATAAAATAATTAAGCATGTCATGAAGGTGTTGTTTTAAATCAGCTAGAAAAGAAGAATTATTCTACATATAATCACAGGACACTTTAGAAATCAACTGGAGTGCGGCCTAGGTTCCTTTCTCATAATCTCCATTATTTGGGGGTCCCCAGCTCTTTTCCCAGAGCCCTGGTGGCTAAGCACTTGGTCACTAAACAAAAAGCTCAGCAGTTAGACTCTGTCAGCTGTTCCTTGGAACCCTATGTATAGGGCAGTTCTACTCTGCCTCACAAGGTCACTATGACTCCCCAGCAATGGGCTTCATTTTGTCCTTCTTCCTAAAGTTGTGCTCGGGTTCTCAGGATATTTAGTATCTAAGCATCAAGAAGAGACCATTCAGTTCCATATTTTTTCTGAGCATGATGACACACACTGGTGTGTCCAGTCACCCTTCCTGTCACTGGCGATGGCAGGACATACCAACATAGACCTTGTTCCTGTCTGCATGGATCCTTGAAGTTCAACAGTCTCTGCTATTGCTGAGACTCCTAAGGGATAAGGCTCACCCTACATCCCTGCAATGCTGGTGTACAAGACAGTTGTGTGATTGTTAGATGTGTCATAAAGCCGCTTCCTTTCTGGAGTCTTGCCATCCTCCTAGTGCTCTACCTAGGAGGGCAAGGATCCCTCTAATCACAGATTCCACAAATTCATATGAAATTCTTCTGTCTTCTTAGAGAAATTCTATTCTCATCAATTCTCCAGTTCTGCCTTTTATTCTCTTTGGGATCCAGCATTTTAAGAAAGAAAAAAAAAAAGCCACATAGAGAATGGAAATCAGGTTAAGTTTGTTGATGAGCACAGAACAGCATAGCTGCCTGAATAGAAGAAAGGGGGAAGGCGTAACAGTAAATATCAAGAGGAAAAGGTTGGGATTTCAAAAATCCATAAAATGCCATACATACTACATGGTAAGACTGTGACTGAGTAGTTAAGCACCCAACTCTTAATCAAAAAGCTGGCAGTTCTCCATGGGGAAAAAAGACCTGGCAATCTGCCCCCATAAAGATCTTAGCCTAGGAAGCTCTGTTGGGCAGCTCTACTCTGGCCTATAGGACTGATATAAAGCCAACTCAACAGCACACAACAACAATATGAACCCATAATGCATGCCTGTCATGGACTGAATTGTGTCCCTCCAAAAATGTGTATAGAAGTTTGGCTGGACCATGACTCCCTGTATAGTGAATGCTCTTCATCTGGTGATTCTCCTATGCTACAAACCCTAATCTCTGCCTGTGGTTAATAGATGGGATTATGTCAAAGAGGATGAAGGTGGGACCGTAACACCTTTCCTAAGGTCACCTCCCTGTTCCAATGTAAAGGGAGCTTCCCTGGAGTGTGGCTTGCACCCCCTTGTATCCTACACCAGAAAAAATGATGGCACGAAGTGGAAATCTCATACCATCAAGGAAACAGTGCTGAGAGCAGAACACATCTTTCAGACCTGAGGTTCTTGAGCTAACATGCTCCCTGACCAAAGTAAGACCGACACAACACAAGAGCCGTCTTTCAGAGCCAACAGAAACAGACTACCTTCCCTGGAGCTGGCACCCAGAGTTTGGACTTCCAACCTACTGGACTGCATAACAAAAGACTTTCTTTGCTAAAGCCATCCACTGATGATATTTCTGTTAGAATGGTACCAGACAACTAAAACAGTCTAAAAAAGAAACCAACTAGAAAATCAACTTGCCACATAATAATAATGAGGTACCAAATGAAAGATAATTTTTTCTTTCTTTTTTTTTTTTGCTTACTTAGGGCTTTACTAAGAGATTTACCCAAGTGTCTTCCACTATTTATATTTCCAATTAGACACACTTCCTCAAAACACTTCCTCAATTTTCTCTTCACTGCAAAAACCATTCTCAAATAACACCTATCCTTTGACTCACCTTTTCTTTTTCTGTCCTTTAGGAAGATGCTCTCCTCACCATCTAGACTCTCCACCTCAAATGACACCACTGGAGTTTGATGTCAGTTAAAGACTTTCCCAGCAACTTCTGTCCCCTTTCTTTCACTGTGCCAACATGCATGGGCTTCTCACATTGTGCCCATCTTCAACCCTTCCACATGCGTATTTTATAAGCCTCTTCCTGTCTCTGTCAAAAAGCTTTTTGTATATATATATATATATTTTTTTTTTTTTTAATGTGAAATTTGTTTTGGATTTCAAGCTCTCCAAAATATGGTACTTCAAGGGAATGACTGTGCTAAGTGTTCTTAGTGGGCTTATATGTGTGCACCACTAACGACTACACTAAGAATTCATAGGCTGATGCAGATCCAACGTGAGCAGCAGTGTGTAAATCTGGATGCAGCAGAAACTAGTCTGAGGATTTAAATGCATAGAATGAACAAGGGAATTTAATGGAGGAAATTGCTAATACAGATGAAGGAAGTGAGACACCAGTACCTCTCTTGTCTTCTGTCTCCAGCCTTGACCTTCAGACTCCTCCCCAGTCCTGACCCTCACTCTCCACCTTGTTCTCCCATGGCCCTCAAATCTCTCATCTCCTGTACTTCTTCCTCCTGCAAATCCCAGCGCACTCTCACAACACAGCTGCCCAGCTCCTGAAGCCTTAAGTTGGAGTAGTGTTCTTGTCATGGGCAAGTCAAAGAATGAGTCCTGATCCAATTTGTAAATTTCTACATGGTCTGTCATCTGTTCTGTAAAACTTCTATTTTATGACTAAGACTCACCTTTTTCTTTTTTTACTTTTTGATTACTTTCTTTCTTTCTTCCTTTTTCACTTCTATCACCAGCACTACCTGTAGGGATTCTCTTTGGAGCTCGCTCTCTCTCACAGACAAACTTAATTTTACTACTTTATCAGAGTCATTGTGTTCATAAGAACAAGCAGAAATAACATAGCCCCTGGACACAATCTAGTAGCTCTGAAAGAAAACATATTTGCAAGTTGGAGAAAGAGGGACAACAGTGAACCCCACTATGGGGATCAAACCACTAAACTCCACAGTTTGGCATAATGACTGTATGTATGGGCTCGGAGTCAGTCAGACAAGTGTTGGAGACTGCCATCTGCCATCTATGTGACCTCTGTCTATCCCTTATGGAGCTGTCATTTCAAATAAGAGGATGCATGCAATGTACTTTGCAAAGTTCCTAGCATATAGTTAAACTGATTAAATGTTAGCTATTTTTATTGTGTTTCTAATCTGGCCTCTAGGGTCACCATGAGTCGGATCCGACTCGACGGCACTTGGCTTTGGCAGTGCGAGTAGCAGAGACTTGGAAATGACATGGAAACTGACACTGCCCAAGACCTGAGACAATAAGTGAAGAATGAATTTATGGCACTCTCGGTCAAAACATGTCCATCGTTTCTGACCAACTGCCAGAAGGGATCCTGAAAACTAGACAAGTGACTCTCAGTTTAGTTCCAGAAAAGCTGGCAGACTCTGTAATAAAGTAATGAGCAGATACACAGAGGGGTAGGTGAGTAGGCAGGTAGACAGTAGCTAGGCAGGTAGAGAGAGAGAGACGGACATATGTATACACACACTCAGATGTATAAAGATTTGAAACCACCTGAAAACATGGTGACATATTTCCAACAAGGAAAAACTCACCTGGGCTTTAGCTATTACTAACAAATAACCAAGTATTTAACCTCCCATGAAAATATGCCAAAATATCTATCAAATAATTAGTCACAGTGATGGCTTACAGCAGAATGCAAGTACAAAGAATACAAATGTTAGCCCACAAGTCACATGTACAAGAAGTACAACTTTATGAAATTCAAATTAGTGTCCATTTCACATTCAGGAGCTACACTGCAGAGAACTCCAGCCCCTCCCAAGGGCTGGCACCAGGGTGAGGAGAGGAAGGCAGGACTAGTGAGGCTGTCACAAAAAGCCATATCAGAGTCTGAGGCAAAATGAAAAATCACAGATATTCGTCTGGGTTTTATTTAAAAAATTGATATTGTGTTCATTGTACACTTTTGCGCTGTTAGATTTATCAAATATTGCTTTGAAATGTTATTTACCTTGCTTATTGAGCTGTTTTGGTGCTCTCTCCAGCTCTGCATCCACAATGAGGGTCTCATTTCCCTCCTCCTAGTGCTGGTCCTGCTCCCTTTTTTTCCCGAGGATTAAGTTTAAGACTCAGGGTGCTTAAAAGGTTGTGCCAGGAGATCTGGGTAATGAGAGTCAGCAAGCAACCTGGAAAAGTGTAGCGATCTATCCACAAACATGACCTTGAAAATGTATTTTGCTTACCTGCTTTAAGGTCACTGTTGTGTCATATCAGCATTTGGCCTCAGCCTTTAGAACTGGCTCTTAATCAATCACTTCTATTCCCATTCTAAGAAGGTCTGAAAACATTAAACCTGCCTCTCCCATGCAACTCTGGGGCTTTGTGTCTACTACTGGAGTGGCCTGAGATATTCTGTCATGCTCTCCTACTCTTGGTTGCATGGGAAATCATTCTACTGCTCTCCGTCACACAGAGAAGCAAGCAGGACCTCTGGGAGGCTGATGAAAGACCATCTTCCCAGACCCCCTCACACCACCAGTTGTACACTAGCAGTAAAAATGAAGATGGCGTGGTCCTCTGCTATCCATCTACTATCCCAGCAAGTCCCAGCTCCAGTTTAGGACTGTTCATGACAAATGTTTAACCAGCTCGCTGTGGTGGAAAGTAGACATGGCTTTGTAATATCTGTCAATTTTCACGGAATAAATACTCTCATGACGGCTGATTTCAAACTACCAATATGAGGCCAAGCAGCTCAGCAAACTCCTTAAATATTTAACATTGAGCTATTCTAAGTGAGGACAAGCCATATCCAGCACAGCATAGTCCAGGTTCCTTCGACTGTCAGAGTCCCAAAACCAGTCTATGGGTTCTGTCATTCTTTTAGGACTGCAGTCAGGAAAGTCATAAAAGCAACTATCAGACTTCAGTTTTCAGTTTTTCAAGAACACCTCACATCTATTTTATTTACTCTCTTTCTTCCTTTTTTTTGGTTCAGAGTATCAGGGGCAAGAAAAAAAAAAACAACACTTTATCTAATCCTCCAAATCCACTGTTTATTGCTGAGTCTTAGTCTTTAGAAATAGATTAGCCAAGAACTGAACCCTTGTGTAATCGGATTCATCTGTGTTTTCCACTCCCTGAGGCAATGAAGGCAGAAGGTCTAACTATTCAAGCTCAGGAAATGGTTTATACCCCCAAAGAAATGAGCTTAATAGCTCAATATTTATTATTCTACCACATAATCGGAACAAAAAGTGAAATAAAAATCTTTTATTTTTTTAATTATAATTTAAATTAGTTGCTCAAAACAGATGCCATACTACTACATGCTTACTAAGGGCCAGGAACTGTGATAGGTACTAGATATATAAAGATGAGCAAATCTGTGTGCTCTTGAGGAACTCACAAATACAGTCCCTAATTAGAATACTGTCTATGATATATATGTATACATGGAAACTCTGATAGTGTAGTGATTAAGTGCTACAGCTGCCAACCAAAAGTTCAGGAGTTCAAATCCTTCAGATGCTCCTTGGAAACTCTATGGGGCAGTTCTACTCTGTCCTGTAGGGTCACTATGAGTCAGAATGGACAGCAATGGGTTACTTTTTATTTTTTCATTTTTATGTACACACACACACACACACACACACATATATAGTCAGTACACATTATTATATAGATATAGCCAGTATGACATATATACATATACACATACATGGTATATATATATAGTCAATATGATACTGATACACATATATGATACAGATAGACACAGATCTACATACATATATCACAGCCAACATTCCAATCAGGACCCCTAGTGGCATAGTTCTTACGTGATCGTCTGCTAATCAAATGGTTCAAATCCACTGGCTACTCCTCGGAAACCGTAGGGGACAGTGCTACTCTGTCCTACAGGGTTGCTGTGAGGGGGAGTCAACTCCACAGCAACAGTTTTTTAGTTTGTGCTCAGTTACCAACCAAAAGTTGGCAGTTTGAATCGACCCAGTAATGCCATGAGAAGAAGGTCTAGAGGTCTGCTCCTAAGAGGACATTGAAACCGAAAACCCTGTGCAGTGCGGTTCTACTTTGATACGCACAGAGCTGCCCCGAGTCAGAATCAGCTTGAGAGCAACGCGTGGTATATGTGCTATATGTCAGTGTTGGTTCTGGTCAAGCTGATTCTGATTCAACAGCAGCCCCATCGGTGCAAAGTAGAACTGCCTCGTATGGTTTCACAGGCTGTGATCTCCGCGCCTGTTTGCTGAGGCACCTCTGGGTACGTTCAAACTGCCGGTCATTCAGCTAGTAGTGGCATCTGTACCCACTGGCGCCACGCAGGAACTCTTGAATAGACATACACTCCATATGTAAATGATGTATATATGTATGTTGTTGTTGTTGTGTTGATTCTGACCCACAGCAACCACATGGGTCAGAATAGAACTGCTCAGAGTAGAACCACTCCATAGAATTTCCAATTCCATGCCCAAATTGCCAGGCTTTACTTCCAGGGTATCTCTGTCAACCTGTCATGTAGCACTCTAGCACTTAAGCTTTTGTGCAACCCAGGAATCCCACATATACATATAAACAAACTGTACACGTAGTTTATAAAGAGCCATGGTGGTACAATCAAAACGTTGGCAGCACCAACCCACGGAGAAGCCCTGTAGGAGAAAAATCTGGTTATCTGCTTCCATGAAGACTAGAGCCAAGGAAAACCCTATGGGGCTGTCCTACTTTGTCACATACAGTTGCTAAGAATCAGAATTGAACCCATGGTACTTGCTATGGATTGAATTGTGTCTTCAAGATGTGTGTTGTGAATCCTGGCTTCTAAGCCTGTAACTACAATCCCATTTGGGAATGGGTTCCCTCTGTTATGCGACTGAGGCAGGATTAATGTAGGTATGTCTTGAATCAATCTCTGTTGAGACATAAAAAGAGATTAAACAAGCAAGCAGAGGAGATGGGGAAAGATGGATGCCAAGCCACAAGGAGATCTCCAAGGAACCAGGAAACAAGCTGAGGACACAAGGCCCTTCCCCAGAACCAACAGAGAGAGAAAATCTTCCAAAGCCTGAATTTGGACTTCTCTCCTCTTAAACTGTGAGAAAATAACTCTGCTTGTTAAAGCCATTCATTCATGGTGTATCTGTTACAGCAGCACTAGATAACTAAGACATTACTCAACACACTTTCTACATATAGAAACCATACATGCATATATAAATCATATGTATACTACATGAATATCAAACAGAAATATAAAATACACGTATACAAACACATAGTAGTTATAAAGAAAAACAAGAAAGTGATTTATTGTAAAAGTCACCTATCTAGAGGGGCAGGAGACGGTTTGCGATTCAAGAAGAAGCTTTTGCCGGCAATGCTGTATTTCTTTGCCTGGATGGTAGTTACATTGGTATTCACTAGACTGGTAACTCTACATGTAAAGCTTTATGCCCATTTTGGTATCTGTTTTTTTTCTCCGCCCCTTAAATAAAGGACTGTCTTGTGTTTCATTTTTATTGTTGATGCTGTTTTAATTTTCCTAAGGGAATATATGATTAGCTCCACTTAGGTCTTTGTCTCCAAATCCATCAGCCTTGGCCAGGGACTGTCCACAGGAGACACATGGCCTAACAGATACATGCCCAGGACTAGCCCAGACGAAAGAGATCACTGGATGTCAGTGAATATTACCCTAAGATTTTTCAACAATCCAGAAGAAATTATGTCTTATCATTCCTCTCATGACAACCTTCTAATTCTTCTGAGGTTCACCTATTTCTAGCAGGGTCTTGAACCTCTGATGAGAAAGCATTTCTACCAAGGTCCCAGACAACACTAATACTGATGGTTAGGGATCAACTCTGAAAAGCCCAATAGAACAGGGGTTCTCACATTTATTATTCATACGAATCAAGTGGGGCTCTTGTTAAACTGTAGCTTCTGATTCAGTATATCTTGGCTTGTTGTTGTTGTTGTTGTTACTAGGTGCTCTTGAGCCAGTCCCAACTCATAGCTACGTTACATACAACAGAACAAAACACACACTGCCCAGTCCTCCACTACCATTAGTCACTGTTATATTTGAGCTCACCATTGCTGCCATTCTGTCGATCCATTTCATTAACGGTGTTTTACCTTTTCACTGGCCTTCTAATTGACCAAGCGTGATGCCCTTCTCCAGTGGCTGATCCTTCCTGATAGGATGCCCAATTATTAAACAACTCAGGGAGCATCAAAAAAGATGGAAGGAATACAGAGTCATTATACCAGAAAGAACTGGTCGATGTTCAGCCATTTGAAGAGGTCGCATATGATCAGGAACCAATGGCACTGAAGGAAGAAGTTGAAGCTGTGTTGAAGGCACTGGCAAAAAAACAAGGCTCCAGGAACTGATGGAATATCACTTGAGCTTTTTCAACAAACAGATGCAGTGGTAGAAGTGCTCAATCGTCTATGCTAAATTTAGAGGACAGCTACCTGGTCAACTGACAGCAAGAGAGCCACATTTATGCCTATCCCAAAGAAGTATGATCCAACTGAATGCAGAAATTACCAAACAATATCATTAATATCACACACAAGTAAAATTTTGCTCAAGATCATTCAAAAGCGACTGCAACAGTATACCAACAAGGAACTGCAGAAATTCAAGCTGTATTCAGAAGAGGACATGAAACCAGGGAGAGCATTGCTGATGTCAGATGGATCTTGACTGAAAGCAGAGAATACCAGTAAGATGTTTAGGTATCACTGACTATGCAAAGGCATTTGACTGGGTGGGTCAGAATAAATTATGGCTAACATTGCATAGAATGGGAATTCCAGAACAATCATGCTCCTAAGGAATCTGTATGTGGATCAAGAGGCATTTATGTGAAAAGAACAAGGGGACACTGCATAGTTTAAAGTCAAGAAAGGTGTACATCAGTACTGTATCCTTTCACCATACCTTTTCAATCTATATGCCAAGCAAATAATCCAATAAACTGCACTCTACAAAGAACAAGGCATCAGGATTGGAGGTCAACTCATTAACAATCTGTGTTGCACACACTACACCATCTCACGTGTTGTAACTGAAGATTTTAAACACTTACTGCTGAAGATCAAGGATCATAGCCTTCAGTACGGATTGCACCTCAACATAAAGAAAACCAAAATCCTCACGGCTGGGCCAGTAAGCAACATCATCATAAATGGAGAAAGGGTTGAAGTTGTCAAGGATTTCATTTTACTTGGGTCCACGATTAATGCTCATGGAAGCAACAGTCAAGAAATCAAAAGACACATTGCATTGGGAAACTCTGCTGCAAAGTATCTCTTTCAAGTATTCAAAAGTAAAGATGTCACCTTGAAGACTAAAGTATGCTTGACTCAAACCATGGTATTCTCAATCACATCATATGCATGCAAAAGCTGGACCATGAAGAAAGAAGAACAGGAGAACTGATGCCTTTGAATTGTGAATTGTGGTGTTAGAGGACAGTGGTGAATGCATGACGGACCGCCAAAAAAACCAACAGATCTGCTCCGGAAGTACAACCAGAGTGCTCCTTGGAAGCAAAGATGGCAAGACTGCATCTTACATACTTCGGACATTTTGTCAGGAGGGATCAGCCCCTGGAGAAGTACATCATGTGTGGTAGAGTAGAAGGTCAGTGAAAAAGAGGAAGACCCTCAACAAGATGGATTGACACAGTGGCCTCAACAATGGGCTCAAGTATAAAAATGAGGGTGGACACGGCGTAAGACTGGGCAGTGTTTTGTTCTGTTGTTTGTAGGGTCACTATGAGTCAGAACTGACTTGATGGCACGGAAGAACACAAACAAGTCTCATCATCCTTGCCTCTAAGAAGCATTCCAGTGTACTTCTTCTAAGAGATCTGTTCATTCTTTTGGCAATGCCTGGTATACAAGGACTCCCAATTAAGTTCGCAAATTCTTCCTAGAAAAAGTGGTGCCTATCTCATTGCTGCATATCACTATGGCTACCTTTGAGGTACTCTCCTTGGGAAGCTGTGCCAGTGCCTAGTCTACCCTTCAAAGCAATTTGGAACACTTTCTGAAATGGCCCCTATGGTCGCCATGAGTCAGAGCCGACTCGACGGCACTTGGCTTGGCTTCTGAAATGACCATCAAACCTGTCATTGTTTTACTCTTGAAGTCTTGAATGGCATCATAATGTCTTCCTTTCCATATTTCCTTTATCTTTGAATAAAGAGAAAAGTCACTGGAGGCCAGATCAGGAGAGTAGCAATGGTGTTCCAATAGTTATTTGTTTACTGGCTAATAACTCCCTCACAGACAACTATACAATTAAGTTTGTGAACTTGCCACCATGCCACCGTGCCCAATGGTCACTCCAGGAAGAATTCCAAAATTACTCTGAAGGGTCAACTAGGCACTGACATTGGTGTATAACTTCCCAAGGGGAGTACTTTGAAGGTGACGGTAGTGATATTCAGCAATGAAGTATGCAGCACTTAGAACAATTAAGTTCAGTATTCAGTTAAGTTTTCTCTATTCAATATTCTTCATCAACACCACAATTAAGAGGCCTCATTTCTTCTATGGTCTTCTTTATTAACCATTCAGCTTTTGCATACAAAGGAAGTGACTGAAACCATCAAGCTTTGGGTCAGGTGTACGTTAGTCTCCGAGGTGGCATCTTTGCCTTTTAACACTTTAAAGAGGTCTTTTGCAGCAAATCTGCCCAATACAATGCATCTTTTGATTTTTCTTTTTTTTTTTTTTTTTAATTCTCAGAGTCCACAAATATTTGTTAATTCCGTTGTACATACGTGTCTGTTCTTGGGATATGTTTAGGATGTGTTCCTAGACTTCCACCTCACTGCAACATGTAAAACATAAAAGCTTAACTGTGACTAAATGACCCATTGATTTCTCATAAACAAAACCATAAAAAAGGGAGACCTTAAAAATACTTCTTGCTAATGAAGTAGGGCTTGTTAATCTATATTTTGTCCTTAGTATCTATTTCTTTCAGATTAATATCTGAAAAATGGCCATGGGGAAAGAAATGGTTGAGGATCAGTTACAGCAAACCACCAAGCGGTAGGCTTCTTTAAAATGAAGTAAAATAATTCTTTTTAGGACAGGGTAAACTCCCCTTCATCGTAAGAGACAAGGAGTCAGGTAAAGGAGCCAGAAATGTGGATTCCTGCACATTTGGGTTCTAAACTCAGGTCTATCAACTTGCTAGCTGTGTGACATCAGCCAAGTTCTAGGTTCACAAGCCCCAGTCCCTATCCAATAGGACTCTATTTAAAAGTTTTTGGTTTGAGTTTTAATTTCTCTGCTGTTGCTGTTGTTGTACTTTAGATGAAAGTTAATTGTTAACTTTCATCTAAATTATTAACAGCTTGTTAATTTCTCATACAAAAATTTACAAACATATTGCTTTGTGACATTAATTCCAATTCACACAATGTGACAGAACACTTCTTTCCACCCTGGGTTGCTTGAGTCCATTCAACCAGTTTTTGTCCTTTCCTGCCTTCTCATCCTGCTTCCAGACAGGAGCTCTCCATTTGGTCTCCCATATCTGATTGAACTAAGCAGCACATTCCTTACATGTCTTCTTCTGTCTTTAGTTCTGTCTCATCTGTATCTGAAGAGTGGACTTTGGAAATGGTTTCAGTTTTGTGTTAACAGAGCATGTGGGGACCTCAGTTTCAGGGTTCCCCAAGTCTGTGTCAGACCAGTAAGACTGGTCTTTTTACTTGAATTGCAGTTCTGTTCTATACTCCTTTCCTGCTCTGTCCTGGACTCTTTGTTGTGTTCCCTGTCAGGGTGGTCACTGGTCGTAGCCAGGCAACACCTAGTTCTTCTGGTCTCAGGCTGGCAGAATCTCTGGTTTACAGGGAACTTTAGTTTCTTGAGAAACTCTGGTAGCATATTGAGTGGTTAAGTGCTACAAAGTCTGCCAATTAAGTTCATGAACTTGTCACGGTGTGCTTACATTGCCAGCACTGTACAAACAACTTGGTAAGGTTTCATAACTTTGTTAAATCAGTGTCACAGTGTCGGGAGCGAAAAGAAACTGCGCCATAAAGATGGCGCTGGCAGGAAGAACCGCGCCCTTGTTTTGCACCACCGCTGAGGCATTGCCTGCCTAGCAACAGAGTAAGAACAACACCCATTGGACAATCATTACCCAATCAATGTCATTTCCCTGCTACTATATAAGCAACTGAAATAGGAAATAAAGGGTTCTGCTTCCTGTCTCCTGACGGAGTGGTGTCTCGGTCTTCTCCTTTGCGGGCAGAGGGGTTTCGGCTGGGACATCCTGGCGCCCGAACAGGGACCGGAAGCGACCCTCACCTCGGGGACGCTCGGAAAGGTGAGCTGGCACTGTCCAGGGACCGGTATAGACCGGGGACTGGCATAGACCAGGGACTAGCATAAGCTAGGGGAATAGGGCACAATGGGGAACCAGCCTTCTAGTCAGCGGCTGTTGGACTCCCTGCGGGCTCTTATGAAGCAGAGAAATGTAGAAATTAGGAAGCGCGCTTTGGAAGGCTTTTTGCAGGCTGTGGAGGAGGTCGCCCCGTGGTTCCTTGCCTCAGGTCACCTCACGGTGTCTGCTTGGAACAAGCTCGGAGGAGACCTCACTTGCGCAGATACTGCGGGTCGTCTCTCTCCAGGGGTTATGGGAATCTGGATTTTAATTCTTAACTGCTTGGAGGATGAGTCAGGTATTTTTGAGAAGGTGCTAATGAAGGGTCAGGATGCTTTTGAGCAAGTGCAGGAGGAGGCGTCACAGAAGGGGAGCGAGCAAGCTAGTCAGGAGGGGGAAAGTGAAAGTGACGATGATTTGGGAGATTACCATCCAAACTCTCCTGAGAGAGGTTTTAGAAGCGCGGGGCCCCCCGATCCCGGAGGTGTAGCGCACCGGTTGCGGGAAATGAGCTTAGATCCTCCATCCACGTCGAAAGACGCGGAGGGAGGGGCGAAGACTGACGTCGTTCCCCCTCCATACAATCCCACGGCCCCGCCCTTGCTTGGCCGGAGCCGTTTCCCGGAGCTCTGGGACCAGCATCCCAGTGCGTTTCCGGTGTATCTGGATGCCCAAGGCCAACGCTATCATGAGCTTCTGGACTGGAAAGTAGTTAAAAGCATAGCAGAGGGAGTTAAGACTTATGGGACAGCGGCCCCCTTTGTTCAAGGGATGCTGGAGAGCCTGCATAAGCTTGCTATGACTCCTAGTGACTGGCAACACTTGGCAAGGACGTGTCTTAGTTCCGGACAATTCCTAGATTGGAAGTCCATGGCACAGGATTTAGCTATAGAGCAAGCAGCCACTAATGCTCGCCCTCCCATAAACCAACCGGCATGGAATGTAGACATGCTTATGGGCTATGGTAATTTCGTCAATGCTCAGACCGGTTATCCTCCTCAGGTGTATGATCAGATAAATCAGATCTGCACCCGTGCGTGGAAATCCCTCCCTAACCGGGGAGAGCCCACTGGCAATTTAACAAAAATCATTCAGGGTCCCAATGAGCCATTTTCAGACTTTGTGGCTCGCATGATTGATAGTGCTTCAAAGATTTTTGGTGACCCTCACACAGCTATGCCTCTAGTGAAGCAGCTTGTCTATGAGCAGTGCACAAAAGAGTGCCGCAACGCAATAAATCCCCATAAGTGCAAGGGCATCGAAGTGTGGATGCGAGTCTGTCGAGAACTGGGAGGAAATTTAACCAACTCTGGTCTGGCCGCAGCGTTGGTCGCTGCTATGCGAGCTCCCCCTACAGGGAATGCCCCGGGATCCACAAAAACAGGCTGCTTTAGTTGTGGCCAACCGGGTCATTTCAAGCGGGAGTGCCCTCAGCGAAAATCGCAGAGGGCGCTCAGACAGAATGAGAACCCCTCGCCACCTGCGGCGGAGAGCCAAGTATGCCCCCGCTGTCGACGAGGGTCTCATAGTGCCTCTGCATGTTTTTCTAAGACAACTATTGAGGGTCACCCATTGCCTTCTCCCGGTAGGCCTGGTGCACGCCCAAAAAACGTGACACGGGGCCCCAGGCATCAGGGCCCCCAAATATATGGTGCCCATGCTCCGCAACCCGAAGCAGCGGTCAGCCTCACGAAACCAGGTCAGGGTCAGCCGTTACAGCCCCAACGCCTCGGCGAGCCACAGCCGGGAGTGCTGGATTGGACCTCTGTACCACCACCAGACTCGTACTAACCCCCGAAATGGGAGTCTGGCCCGTACCCTCTGACATGTCAGGACCCCTTCCAAAAGATACAGTGGGTCTGATCCTGGGTCGGAGCAGCGCTACATTAAAGGGACTTGTCATCCACCCGGGGGTAATTGATTCTGACTTTACCGGTGTTATTAAGATTATGATTTCATCGCCTAGGGGTATTGCTGCCATCTCCCCGGGAGATCGGATTGCTCAATTACTTGTGCTTCCCAGTTGGCATTCCTTATACCCAGCCGAGTCTCGTTCTCGGGGGACCCAGGGTTTCGGGTCAACTGGAGACACGCTAGCCATGCTGTCACTTGAATTGGGACAACGCCCTGTTCATACTCTAAAAGTGAACGGGCATGTCATGATAGGGCTGCTTGACACCGGAGCTGACATAAGTGTTATCTCCCTGAAGGATTGGCCCAGAGCCTGGCCTTTAGAGTCCTCCTCCGATTTGTTAAGAGGTATTGGCTATGCTTCTACACCTCAAAAGAGTGCCCAGCAATTGCATTGGGCGGATGACGAAGGACATCAAGGAACTTTCCAACCATATGTCCTTGACACCCCCATTACCTTATGGGGAAGGGAGGTCCTTAACTGCCTGGGCCTCCGCCTCACTAATGAAGAGGCACCCACAAGTCCATCTCAGGACGTTGCCCAGCAAATCATGTTAAAGTCAGGTTACATGCCGGGGAGAGGTTTAGGTAAGAAACTTCAAGGGATACCCAGGCCGATTGACACGCAAGGCAATAAAGGCAGAACGGGCCTGGGTTTTCGGTCAGGGCCACTGAGCAAATAAAGATAAATTGGATTACCACGCAACCGGTGTGGGTGACTCAGTGGCCCCTTCCAATGGAAAAGTTAGAGGCTGCCCAACATTTAGTCAGGGAACAGGTCGCTCAGGGCCATCTGCGACCCTCGACTTCCCCATGGAATACGCCAATCTTTGTAATCCGAAAAAGATCAGGAAAATGGAGATTGCTACAGGACCTCCGTGCTGTTAATGCAGCCATGGAAGTGATGGGTCGGATCCAGCGTGGCCTACCCAGCCTTGCGGCTATCCCCAAAAGATGGAAAATTATAGTATTGGATATTAAAGATTGTTTTTTCTCTATCCCATTACATTCCGATGATTCACCACATTTTGCATTCACCTTGCCATCTATAAACCACGCCACCCCGGATCAGCGATACGAATGGGTAGTACTACCACAGGGCATGGCCAACAGCCCTACACTCTGTCAATTATTTGTCTTTAAAGTCTTACAACCAGTACTTCTAAAGTGGCCCCAGGTTACCTGCATCCATTATATGGATGATGTCCTCCTTGCCGCTGCTACTCTTGACCCCCTAGAACAATGCTTTATAGCCCTCTCTGAGGCAATGGCTGGCGCGGGACTCCACATTGCCCCTGAAAAGGTGCAGCGAGGCAGCACCGTCGACTTCCTAGGATCTAAGATTTCACCTACCGCTATTCAACCTCAAAAAATCACACTGCGGAAAGACCAGCTCAATACTCTTAATGATTTCCAGAAGCTCCTGGGGGACATTCAGTGGATTCGACCATACCTGTCGCTCACAAATTCTGAGCTTTCCCCTCTTTATGACATTCTTAAAGGTGACTCGGGGCTGTCCTCTCCTCGAGAGTTGACCCCCGAGGCGAGGAGGACCCTAGAAAAAGTCGAGGTCGCTCTTCCCATGGCCTCGCTTAACCGTAGAGACCCTACACTCCCCCTTTTATTATGCATTCTTGCTACAGTGAACCAACCCACTGGGGTGCTGTGGCAGGGTGGCCCCCTCCGCTGGGTCCACCCTCGCATTTCGACCCAGCGCAGCATTGAATGGTATCCCGGTGCTGTAGCTCGATTGGCTTTGATTGGGCTGTCAGAAGCTGTGCAATTCATAGGGCATAGCCCATCAAAATTAATCATCCCATATGACAAAGCTCAGATACAAACCCTGGCTGCCACCTCTGATGACTGGGCGGTCCTCTTGTGCTCCTTTGCTGGGGTCATTGATAACCATTACCCCAAGGACCCGTTGCTGCAATTCCACACTCGGCACCCAATTGTTTTCCCAAAGATTACCTCTAAAAAGCCGATACCAGATGCCATTTCGGTGTTCACCTATGGCTCCAGCTCTGGCTTGGGCAGTATTTACATTCCTGGTCAATCCTCTCAAAGCTACCTATTTCCAAACTGCTCAGCACAGATTGTGGAGCTGAAAGCGGTTGAATTGGTTTTCCAACAAATCCACTGCCCTCTTAATATAATTTCTGACTCTGCCTATGTTGTGAATGCAGTAAACTGTTTAGAAGCAGCAGGTATGATAAGCTCTACCTCCCCTGCAACACCTGTGTTCACTAATATCCAGAACCTTATTCTGTCCCGCGATCACCCCTTTTTTATTGCTCAACACCGAGCACACCAGTCTCTTCCGGGTCCAATAACTGAAGGTAATGCTGCCGCCGATCGTTTAACACGCATGCCCATTATCCTATCCGCATTGGAGCAGGCCTTAACTTTCCATAAACAATTCCATGTCAACTCTAAGACTCTTGTTCACCATTTTGGGATCTCCAGAGCGGCCGCCCGCAATATTGTTCGTAATTGTACTGCCTGTGCCCCACACATCCCAGCCCCGCAACTGGGTGTCAATCCGCGAGGTCTTCGTCCATGCCACCTTTGGCAAATGGACGTTACTCACGTTGCCGAATTTGGCAGGCTAAAATATGTACATGTTTCTGTAGATACCTTTTCTGGAGTAATTTTTGCCAGTGCCCATGTGGGAGAAACTGCTCGACATGTTATCTCCCACTGTCTCGCTGCCTGGGCAGCATGGGGTGCCCCCTTGAGTATTAAGACAGACAATGGTCCTGCTTATACCAGTCACTCCTTTAAAACTTTCCTAACCACCATGCGCATTCATTGCACTCACGGCATACCTTATAATCCCCAGGGCCAGGGTATAGTAGAAAGAGCCCATCACACCCTAAAATCTTGTTTACAAAAACAAAAAGGGGGAATTGGTGAGGGACATACTCCACACAACAGACTGGCCTTAGCTCTTTTTACCTTAAATTTTCTTTCACTCGACCAAGAGGGGCGATCGGCAGCGGAGCGCCACTGTGGAACAGGGGCGCACCGATCCCACTCAGTGGTGTGGAAAGATGCTATCTCGGGAAAATGGCATGGTCCCGCCCCCGTTATAACTGTCGCCCGAGGGGCAGTCTGTATCTTCCCACAGGACGCTGACTGCCCTTTGTGGATCCCGGAACGCCTCACCCGGACCGTCCAGGATGAGTCCACGGCTGTACCTTCTCGCACTGTTGCTAATCCCCCTACGGAGAGCGGAGGAGACGACGGAGAAGGATGAGTACTGGGGGCTCATAGACACCCTGCCCCTGCCGATCCCTGTCCATCATACCTCCCAAATTATGCCTCGGTTTTTTACCACAAATGACTCCATGCAACTTCCTGCCATTGGATCAGACTCTACGATAAGCCCAGAGCCTCGCCCTGTTAATATCTCTCTGCGAGGCCTCCTCTGCTTTATAGTATCTCATAATTTGTCAGACTTGGCACCCGACGACACCTCTTGTGTCACCTTGTATAACATGTCAGCAGGGTGGTTCGACAAGCCAAGACATAGCACCGCCAACGGCACCCTCTTGCAGGGTCGCATTCCCCTTATGATTTCTAAGAATGGCACTAACCCGCCTTCACAGCCTCGCTGGGCCCCATATTGCAAAAGTACCCGAGATTGGCCACATTTATGGACAGGTTGTCAAAGTCATCGCCCACAGTGGGCGGTGAAACCCTACTTCACCTTTTCCCCATATATTGGGACTATGGCGAATCAGACGTTTTCTGGGTACAACTATACCTGGCAAAGCCCCACTCAGGCTTCGCCCACCAACCCCTTTGACGTCTGGCTTCTCTGTGGAGTCAATGGCAGCTGCACAGATATTTTAGTGATGACTATGATCACGGGTGGAATCATCAAAAATGCCAGTGTCCAATGGAACCGTACGGAAGTTTTTGAAAATATGATACAGGAGATCTCCTCCTCCCAAAACATTACCTTTTCCCCGACTCCCGTGTGTGTTCAGCCCTCTTGTATGTTCTTACTATATAATGATTCAATAGCAAATTCCTCCATCGCTTGTTGTAATGCCACCTGCTTTTACTCTCTTTGCTGGAATGCAACTATCTTTCCCACAGCGCTGGTGACCAGGCTACCAAGATATGTCCCCTGGCCTATGAAGTCCCCGTCACCCGAGGAACTGTGGAGATCTAAGCAAGATTTCGGCCTAACTGCGGCGATCGTCGCCGCCATTACTGCATCTGTGGCTGCGGCCGCCACGGCGGCTGTAGCTCTTACCCAGAACATTGAGACCGCGGCTGTGGTCAATAATATGGCGGAAAGCACTGCAACCGCCTTACAGACACAGTTGGCGGTGAATGGTGAAATGCTTGGAGCCATTCACATTTTGAACCACCGTATAGACCTGGTGCAAGAACAGGTGGACTCTTTAGTACAGATATCACAATTGGGGTGTGCATGGCGTCTCCCTAGCTTATGTGTTACTTCGGTGCGTTTTGACAATATTTCTCGGGCCGCGAACATGTCTCGAAGGCTCTCTGCACAACTTGCAGGCAATTGGTCCAAAGAAATGGACAATCTCCTGAAGCAATTACGGGTAGAAATCACACGAGTCAACTCTACCCGGGTCGACCCAAGGATGGCCCGCTCCCTGCGCCAGTGGCTCCAAAAAGCAGTCGATTTCCTGCAGCATTGGGCTGGCACCAGCCCACTTGCCATTGTTCTTGTTGCCTTAATCGCCTGTCTCCTTTGGCTGATATGCAAATGGAGGCGGCGAGATGCAGTGCGATATAACCTTTTGGTTCAAGCTTTTGCCCGAGTGGCAGACGACTCAGAGGGTGGTCAGATCTGGCTATCAATGCTTGAGGGCAGCCAGTGACGGGCAACTTTCTCGAAGCATGGAGTAACCTAAGACAGGGACCCCACGAGCAACATTGCGTGTGGGTCGCCAATGACGGGTAAACCCTTGCTTGGCGGAGAACGACCCAAGACAGGCGCCTCTTGCTGATTTAGAAAAAACAAAAGGGGGAGATGTCGGAGCGAAAAGAAACTGCGCCATAAAGATGGTGCTGGCAGGAAGAACCACGCCCTTGTTTTGCACCACCGCTGAGGCATTGCCTGCCTAGCAACAGAGTAAGAACAACACCCATTGGACAATCATTACCCAATCAATGTCATTTCCCTGCTACTATATAAGCAACTGAAATAGGAAATAAAGGGTTCTGCTTCCTGTCTCCTGACGGAGTGGTGTCTCGGTCTTCTCCTTTGCGGGCAGAGGGGTTTCGGCTGGGACATCACAGAGCTGTGTTCATGTTGACATGTAGTGGTGTCTTGCTGAGCAGCATTCATTATTGTTGTTGTGTGTTTTGTATGCTGTGGCAAGAACATCAGAGCTTGAACTGAAGCAATGAATAAACATTAAATTTCTTGTTAAAATTGGCAAGAGTTGAAGTGAAATCAGGGACATGTCTGTCCAAGTTTATGGGGACAATGCCACGAAGAAAACTGGGTGTATAAATAGATTATACATTTTTCTGAGAAGAAAGCATCACTGATGAAGAGAGGTCAGGGAAGCTAGTAATGAGCAGAACTGACAAAAACACTGCAAAAATTTATTGAATTTTGTGTCAAAATCATCAGCTGACTGTGAGAAGCATAGCAGACCAAGTAAACATGAACAGAAAAACAAGGAAATCTTAACGAAAAATCTTGACATGAAAAGGTGTGTGCAAAAATGGTCAGAAAGGAGCTCACTGATGAACAAAAGCAAAGGGCAGTCGAAGTTGCCAAGACCTCTGGGAGAGGCAAGACCATGTTTGAGGCCATGTTATCACTGCTGATGAAATACGGAGGTACCAATACAACCTTCAAACAAAGCATCAAAGTGCACAATGGAAGTCAGCCAATTCTCCACAACCAAAAAAGTTCAGCCCACATCAAGAGTCAAAATGATGTTACTAAACTTCTTTGATATCAGAGGGATACTTCATTACGAATTTGTTCCAACCGGACAAACAGTTAATCACGTTTACTATTCAGAAATGCTGAAAAGGCTGCATGAGACAGTTAGATGAAAACAGCCTGAACTTTGGCCAAGAACTCAAGGCTCTTGCATCACAACAACGCACCAGCTCACAGAGCACTGTCTGTGAGAGAGTTTTTAGCCAGTAAACAAATAACCATTTTGGAATACCTTCCCTACTCACCTGACCTAGCCCCCCACGACTTTTTTCTTCACCCAAAGGCAAAGGAAACATTGAATGGAAGACATTTTGATGCCATTCAGAACATCAAGGGTCATATGATGACAGCTCAGATGGTCATTCCAGAAAAAATGTTCCAAAATTGCAGTGAGTGGGAATCAGCTTGAAGACACTGGGTTTGCTTTTGCTTATGGAGGGCCAAGGTGGCCTCTCACTGCCGTTTTCATGTGAGTTTCTCCCACGGCTGGTGAAGGAGTGCTTTTCCGCTCGTATCTGTGAGCTGCCTGGAGGTCGTCTTGGGCCAAATGTCTCTTCCTGTCCTTTGCCCAGTTTTCAGGTGGCTTATTCACTGGTTTGCAGCTGAGCTTTGGCAGTATCTGCTGGGTTACAGACATGAGGCGCTGATTGCATTTGGGTGGCCCAATTTGTTCAGTCCAGTCTCCAGGCAGTCACTGCACTCTTTCTGTGCGGTCTTCAGCATAAACATAAAGCATTGATCTTTTCAGAATTCTCAGTCATCTGCTTTCTGTTCTGCTGTTTGTGGATTTTCCAGTCTCTGGATGTCTTCAGATGGGGGCTCTCTGTGTTGTCCCTGGGACTACTTCCATGATCTTTCCCACTTGAGACTTAACATTTAGTTCTCTGACCCAGCTTGAAGGGGTTTTGTGCATGGTGTGGGATGAAAGTTTATCTGATGTACTTCTTCAGCTGACGGATGTCCCGTTAGACCCAGACCATTTGTGAGGCTGTCCTGTCTCTGCTTTTGGCTGTCTGGGTCTCGGCTGACTGCTAGCTGCAGGGGATGGATTGTACGGCCGGATCCTCCACGCTGCTCCACTGGCCTCTGTGTGCTTGGTTGTAGCAGTGGCTGACTGTTGTCGCATCATCTTCGGTTCTCCAGTCAGGCAGCATGTGGCCTCCCGCTTAGGGCTTTCTCAGTATTCCTCTGCTTACCTGGGGCTCCTCCCCTTTCTGTGGGAAGTTGGCGATGTCTTTTACCCTCTCACTACAAGACGCCTCTAGGATCTGCAGTGGAATTCCTTTGTATCTCCAGATTGCTTTGGGTAGAACCCACACTTTCAGAGCCTGGAGCCTCCACATGCACCAGCGTGGGGAGTTTCTCCACATAGGCGGGCCTCGCGTGTCCTGCCGCCACAGGACCTTTGACTTGTCTGCATCTACTTCTTTGACGTCGATGGTACGGTTCATTCTGATGGGGTTTTTCTTCTTGGGGATTTCTTCTGGCATTGATTCCAGGAGTTCCTCCTGGATACTCTCCTGGTACATGCAGGGGAATCCAGTTGATTTGGGTCCCGGCCCTGACAAGAAGTTCCCGATCTCATCCCAGAAAAAGGGCTACCTGCCTCACTGCGGAGTATCACTACTACGGTCCCCTTCGAAGTACTCCCCTTGGGAAGCTATGACGCGTCACCAGCGCCTCGTCTACCCTTCCGAGCCATTTTGGAGCTCTTTCGGGACAGCTGGTGTGCCCCGGGGGACGATGGCCATCTCGCCAGCCTCACGACAGGGTTGTCTCAGAGGTCTTCGCCTGCAAAACAAATCACCGTGTTGGGTCACCCGCCCCACTCACCTAATCTGACCCCTAGTAACCTTCTTCTTGCCTCGTTACCGGAAGCTACAACCAATACTGAAAGGATCAGGATGAAGACCAACGGCAGCAGGACTGCGGCTCTGAAGGCCAGTCCGAAAAGAGCTCCCAGCTTGCCTGGAACGGTAGACCTGGCGCTGGCGTCGAGCCTTAGCGTGCCGAGGACAGTCCTTGCAAGGGGACCCTAGTGCTATTCAGCACGGAGCTACTTAGCACTGTCTCCGAGGACAAGCATGCGGACTGAACCGGCAGTCTTCCTATCCCCAGGAGTGGCAGCTCTTAGCACTCTGGTATCTCTTCCGAGAAACTACAATTGCTGAATCACATGCTGTTTGTGCCTTCAGCTTTGGAAGGAAGTGCCAAGTGGACTTCTCAAGGCCTTGGGTCGTTTTCCCTTCCTCCTGTCCCGCAGCAGTGTTGCTGGGTCTCAGCCTTCCCAACAATTCTTTATCTGAGGGGTTCTTCTAGGATGAATGGCAGCCTCGCTGGAGTGACGAACTATTGCAGTCCGGTTGATTTCCGCTGATGCGAAGAGTGGGACTTGGCTAGACAACACCGCCTTGTCACCGCGACAGGGCTGCCATTCATCCCTCAGAAGAACTGCCAGGGAGGCTGAGATATGGACACCTTTCAGCACTGATGGCACGGAAGGGAAAACAATACCCCCTTTTGGATGACCATTTGACACTTCCTTAGAAAGGAGAAAATGGAAACCTGATGTGAGGCAGCCATCCGGGTATCTGGGAGGGTATCCCGGGGCCCTAAGAGCCGCGACGCCCCGAGACAGGAGGCCTGCCCATTCCAGCAGCACACTGGGCCCCGGAGAAAGTACGACCTTCTTCCCGGCGGAATATCACTGTGGTCCCCTCCCCAGGACTCCCCTGGGGAAGCCAAGCCCCGACGCCAGCGCCCAGTCCGCCCTCCAAGGCAAGCTGGGGACTCCTTTTCTGGAATGGCCTTCCGAGCCACCGTCCGACTGCCCTGCAGGGCCTTAGTGCCATCAAAATCGCTTCCTTTCCACACTGGCTACCACTTCCGGCAACAGGGAAAAAGAGGGCTCACTCGAGGCCAGATCAGTTGAGTGGGGAAGCTGTTCCACTTGGGTTACACGTTTCCTGGCTCAACCCTCCCTCAGGGGCAGCCCTGCTGCGGTGCACAGCCGCTGTCCAGGGCCAACTTCCAAGGTGGCTGCCAAGGCTAGACTAGGCGCCGGCCGACCTCCGGATGGCTGCCAAGGCTGGACTAGGCGCCCGCCGACCTCTGGATCACTGTCAAGGCTAGACGAGGCGCCGGCCGACCCCCGGATGACTGTCAAGGCTAGACGAGGCGCCGGCCGACCTCCGGATGGCTGTCAAGGCTAGACGAGGCGCCGGCCGACCCCCGGATGGCTGTCAAGGCTAGACGAGGCGCCGGCCGACCTCCGGATCGCTGTCAAGGCTAGACGAGGTGCCGGCCGACCTCCGGATGGCTGCCAAGGCTAGACTAGGTGCTGGCCGACGTCCAGGTAGCTGCCAAGGCTAGACTAGGTGCTGGTGGTAGGGCAGAGCTTCCCGGAGGGTGGGTACTGCCAAGGGGGCCGTAGCGGTGACCTTCAGCAATGAGGTAGGCGGCACTTTTTCAAGGCTGAGTTCGGCAACTTCACGGTCAGACCTGGGACACAGATCAGCTGGATTCCCCTACAGCCACGTGGGCAATAAGTGTCAAGGAGGAAATCCTCCAACCGGTGCCATTTGCGATCGCTCCCAAGGAGATCAAAGACAGCAGAAGAGATCTCACCCTGGACGCAAAAGACATCCATCCAGACAATTCCGAGTTCCTACTGCAGGAAACCACAAGGGGATGGATAGCCTCCCCTGGCTCGTGAGGATGGCCTCCCCTGGCTCGTGGGGATGGAGGCTCAATGCTGTGAAAGGGGAGACCAGTGGAGCAGCGTGGAGAACCCGGACATACCATCGGCCACCCTCCCAACCCCCTAGCCTAAATTCGACCAAGGCCCAAACGGTTGGGGGCCGACAAAAGACAGTCTCCTTCCCCCACGGTCTTGGCCTATCGGGATAGCCATCAGCGCGTACCCCGCACCCTCAATCCAACCAGACCCATATCTCAGGCCATGCCCCAAAGCCCCTTCCAGAGGGATCAAAGAGCTCAGTGTCCCCTCTCAGACAGTCAAGATCCTGGATGCCATCCGAGGCACAGCGCTGAGAGCCCCCTTACCGGAACAGAAAGGGATTCGAAAATCCACCAACAGAGGAGAAAGCAGATCACGAGACCTCCGAAAACATCAAACCTTTCTGCGTCCCTGGATATCCTCCTGCCGGCAAGAGAGAGAAAACGATACCAGTGTCACAGCACGCACCAAAAGACCCCTTCCCAACAGCTCAGGAAGCTAAAGGTCCAGTCTCAAAAACGGGCAAGATCACAAACGCAGTTGGAGGGAGGACCCCCATGCCAAGGCCTGCGGAGACTTGAACCGCAACCAACAGCGGGACAGAAGGGAGGTCACTGAGACCTGCGGCCAAGACCTCAGCCAAAGAGTGCAGTGACTGCCTGGAGACTGGACAAAACTGGACAGCCCGGAGCAACGAGAGCCGCCAGCCGCTGACATTCGACAAAGGCCCAGACGGCCAGAAGAAGAGAGCAGATGGCCTTTGAACAAATCAGTGGCCTGGGCCCCCTTAGATCCAATCAGCGTCTCCTCTAAATAACGACACCCCCCTTTTAGATGTCTATCTGGCACTTCCTTGTCCCTGTTGTTAGGTGCCATTGAGCCGGCTCCGACTCATAGCGACCCCATGAACAAGGGAACTGAAATACTGCCCGGTCCTGTGCCGGGTCCTGTGCCACAATTGCTTTTATGCTTAAGCCCATTGTTGCGGCCACTGTGTCCCTCCATCTCGTCGAGGGTCTTCCTCTTTTTCGCTGACCCTCCACTCTACCAAGCATGATGTCCTTCTCCAGGGACTGATCTTTCCTGACAACATGTCCACAGTATGTAAGACGCGGTCTTGCCATCTTTGCTTCCAAGGAGCACACTTGTTGTACTTCTTCCAGAACAGGTCTGGTGGCGGTCCAGAGAACATTCAACGTTCTTCCTTGGAAAGTGGAAAATAGAGCCTCCTGTGAGGCAGCCATCCAGGCATCTGAGACAATATCCCGGAGCCCTAAGGGCAGCCACCAACTGTCTACCCTTCAGATCCATTGGGGAACTTTTCCAGGGAAGACTGATGTGCCCCGTGGCACGCAGCTGTCTTGCCAACTTCACAGCAGCGTTGTCTCAGAGGGAGGTCTCAGCTAGGAAACAAACTACCGTGTTGGGTCACCCACCCCACTTGCCTGATCTGGCCCCCAGTGACTTTCTTCTTGCCTTATTACCGGAAGCTATGGGACACACTGAAAGAAAGACAGTTTGATGTCCTCCAGTAGGACAATCAAGGACAGCAGGAGGGCGATGCTGAAAGCCAGTCCCGAAAAAGATGTTCCTGGCTTGCTTGAAAGGATGGACCTGTTGCTGTCATCGGAGCTTAGCTTGCCAAGGAGAGCCCTTGGAAGGAGACCGTAGTGACACTCAGCAGGGAGGTAGGTAGCACTTCTCCCGAGGCCAAGTGTGTGAACTGAAGGGGCAGTCCTCTTTCTCTTGGCATGAGGGCTCTTAGTGCTCCAGGATATCCTCCAAGAAGCCGGGATTGCTACATCACCTGATGTTTGTGTTTTCAGCTTCCGAAGGAGTTGCCAAGTGAACTTCCCAAGGGGTTGGATCGTTTTCCCTTCCTCGCGTCCGCAGCAGTGTTGGCGGGTCTTAGCATCCCCAGCAATTCTTGATCTGAGAGGCTCCTCTTGGATGAATGGCTGCCTTGTTGGGGTGACGAGACGATGCCGTCCAGCCAGTTCCCACTCATGACGACCCTCAAGGCTTTGAATGGTGGAGTATGCACTGCTGTCGATGCATAGCTTCCCAAGGGGAGTGCTTCGAAGGTGATCACGGTGATATTCAGTGGTGAAGTATGGATTACTTGTTCAAGGATGATTTCACGAACTTAGTTGTCAGGCTGCATATGTTTGCTAACCAAGAGGTCGGCAGCTTGAATCTGCCAGTTACTCCTTGGAAACTCTGAGGAGCAGTTCTAGTCTGCTCTGTAGTGTCGCTGTAAATGAGAATCAACTTTACAGTAGTGGGTTTGGTTTTGGGGTGTTAGTCTCTTAGACTAATGTTTTCCTTGTGTCTTTGAGCATCTAATTTCTTGGCTGATTGTGCATCCAAGTAATATGAAATCCTTGACAGTTTCAGTCTTTCCTCTGTTTATCATGATGTTGCTTATTGGTCCCACTGTGAGGATTCTTGTTGCCTTTTTGTTGAGGTGAAATCCATACTGAAGGCTGCTTCAAGTCTGCTTTTCTTTCAGGATGCAAAATTGTGTTATCTGCATATCACAGATTGTTAACGAGACTTCCTCCAGGCTGATGCCCCATTCTTCTTGGTATAGTCCAGCTTCTCAAATAGTGTGCTCAGCGTACAGACTGAATAAACGTGGTGAGTGGATATAACCCTGATGCACACCTTTCCTGACTTTAACCGCACAGTATTCTTTGTGTTGTATGAACAACTGCTTCTTGATCTGTGTGCAGGCTCCTCACAAACACAATTAAGTTTTGTGGACTCCCATTCTCTGCAATGTTACACATAATTTGTGGTGATCCACAGAGTTAAATGTCTTTACATAGTCAATAAAACACATTTTTCTGACATTCTCTTCTTTCAGCCAGTATCCGTCTGACAGTGGCAATGGTATTCCCTATTCCACATCCTCTTCTGAATCCAGGTGGAGCGTCCTGCCATTACCTGTCCGTGTGTCACTGCCGTCCTTTTGAATGATATTCAGAAAAGTTTTACTTCTATGTGATATCAGTGATATTGTTCGATAATACCCACATTTGCTTTGATCACCTGCCTTGAGAATAGGCATAAATATGAATCTCTTCCAGTCAGTTAGCCAGGTAGCTGACTTCCAATTCTCACTCGTAGATGAGTGAGTACTTCCAGTACTGCATCCGTCTGTTGAAACACCTTAATTAGCACTCTGTCCGTTTCTGGAGCCTTGTTTTTCACCAAGGCCTTCACCGTAGCCTCAGCTCTTCCTTGAGTCTCGTCATTTCCTGGTCATATGCTACCTCCTGAAAAGCCTCGATGTTAACCAGTTCTTTTCTGGTATAGTGACTGTGTCTTCCTTGCAACTCGATGCTTTTTGCATCATTTAATCCTTTCCCTATAGACTCCTTCAATATTGCAACTCGAAGTTTGAATTTTTTTCTTCACTTCTTTCAACTTGAGAAATGCTGAGCGTGTTTTTCCTTTTGGTTTTCTAACTCCAGGTCTTTGCATCTGCCAGTATAATGCTTTACTTTGTCTTCGCAAGTCACCCTTTGAAATCTTGCATTCAACTATTTTACTTCATTATTCCTTCTGTTTGCTTTAGCTACTTGATGCTCAAGAGCAACAGGACAAAAAGTTTCTGTGTGTTTGATTCAATTTCAGCTCACGGCCACCATGTGTGATTCAGAGTAGAACTGCACTCCCTAGAGCTCTTAATGGCTGTAACCTTACAGAAGCAAAGGACCAAGACTTTGTTCTACAGTGTGACTTGCGTAGATTTGAACCCCCTACCTGTCAGGCAGAAGCCAAGTGCAAGCCATTGTCACCACTTAGGTTTGCCCTATCAATTAAAAAAAAAAAAAAAAAAAAAACTGCTGTCAAGTCAATTCCAACTCATAGCAGCACTACAGGACAGAGTAGAACTGCCCCCTAGAGTTTCCAAGGAGTGCCTAAGGATTCAAACTGCCAATCTTTTGGTTAGCAGACATAGCACTTAGCCACTATACCACCAGGGTTTCCAGTAGGGTAAGTTAACTGAAATTATGCTGACATCCATGTTTGCAATGACCCAGTCTTGAACAGGTGTTTGGTACAATGCTCTTTCATGTTACAAAACTTTAGAAGACACAAACTCACCACTACTTCATTCAAGCAGGCAGCGATTCTGCTTTTCCATGGGACAGGGACTGGGGCTGCTGTCTCAAATCAGATCTGTGACTTAGAAGCTTGGACCAGCAAGAACAGGCAGTGATCCCAAGAATCAGGACACAGAGCAAGAATATTCCCATAAGTTAAAAGAGAAGCAATGGGAAATCCACAGGGACTTCCAAAGGCCTTGAATGAGAGCAGTGTCTAGAAGTTCGAAAGGTTCTTCCCAAATTCCTGACTCAACTGATTCCTAATAATATGACCCAGGCAACTTACTCTACATTTCTGAGCTGGCTCCCCTATCTGTGAAAAAGGGAAGGATAATAACTGCTTTTGGGGATTCTTGTGAGACAATGATAACTCGTGTTCAGTGTTTGGTAAAATGCAAGAATACATTACAGCAACATACTCATTAAACAAAACTTCAGAGTAACACAATTGGGATGTTTTCTAGGTTTATCTTGTTGGACTTTTACTGTGGAAACTCCTCCCAGCAGCCAGCGTTATTTATAACCTAGGAAAACCTATAGTGCAGCTCTACTCTATCACAGCGGGCACTGTGAGTCAGGACCAATTCCACAGGACCTAACAACAGTTGCCTTGTGCATACATCTAGGTAGCCTAGTGGTTTGTGCCACTAACCAAAGGAATAACCCTTTAACCTATTTACAGAGTCCATTTAGAACACACATTATGCAATATCCATTTTTGTCAAGAAAAATGATTTGAGTATAAAAGTACTATTTCTGTGAAAATTATACCTCATACAATCAGAGAGCCACAGAAGTCCTCAAACCCCATTTTGGGAGAAGCTGTGAGAAGTGAATTTTTATACTGTACTGTCCTGCTTTCCTGCCTCAGGCCTTCAGCAAGGCTGCTTAAGTGACTTCTTGTGAAAAGTTTCACATCTCATAAGGATGCATAGAGGTCACAAAGCAATTAATTGTCAGAAACTGATTACAAAAGCCATTCTCTCTGTCCTCAGAGACTCTAACTTTCCTCTGACTTTTAACAACCAGTGTAGCTATTCCCCAGGGAGTGTGCTACCTAATTTTCCAGAACAATAGTTGAGTGAAATTTTTAAAATCCAGGCAGTCAGTCCTTAATTTCCAAGCTCTCAGAGAGGACCACCGCCCTGGCCAGGTCCCAGAATTTTCAGGCCCCTCACCACAGATATCTGTTTTCTAGCCTCGTTCCCCTCTTCCACTTTCACAACTAACATGACACCTGTACAGCCCCACATATTATTTCCAGAAATTTCCTCAAATCCTCCGATCTTCTGAGAATATCTGGAATCTCATTTCTTATGATTTCAATGCAGATCGGTAGTGGCACCTTCCATGGCCAGGGGCAAGAATAGGAGGGCTGCCAATTAAGTTCACAAACTCATCCTAGAAAAAGAGCCACATACTTCATTGCTAAATATCACTATGGTCACCTTCAGAGTACTCCCTTTGGGAAGCTGTCCAACACCAGTGCAAGGTCCACCCTCAAAAGCAATTTTGGAACTTGTTTCTGAAATGGCCATCAGAGCTCTTGTCACATCATCCTTGATGTCCTAAATGTCACCAAAATATCTTCAGTATTTCCTTTCTCTTCAGATAAAGAGCAAAGTCATTGGGGGCCAGATCAGGTGAGTAAGGAGGGTGTTCTAATATGGTTATTTGTTTACTGGCTAAAATCTCCCTCACAGACAACTATACAATTAAGTTCATGAACTTGTCACCTTGCCACCTTGCTACCATGCACAACAGCCATTGCAGAAAGAGCCCCAAAGTTGCTTTGAAGAATGGACTAGACACTGGTGTCTGTGCAGCGTGTCCCAAGGGGAGTATTTCAAAGGTGACCATAGTGATGTCCAGCAGTGAGGGATGTAGCCCTTAGAACAATTAAGTTCACGGACTTAATGGTCAGACCTCGTAATCCCGTTGTGTGAAGGGCTATTTTTTTTGTTTGTTTATTACCGTAGTAATAACAAGAGGGAACTGGAAAAAACACCCCCATTCTATATTAACAAATCCCTACTGCCTTTCATAGTACCTCCACTTTTCACTGTGTTCCTCATTTCTTTTACTTAACCTTTCTCAGTTCTCACCCCTGTTTTTTCCTTCAACGACCTACCAGAAAGACCTTCCCAATAATCTACGTAGATTTCCCTCTCAGCCGCCCTGTTACTCTATCGTATCGTTGTCCAATTGCTTCTTAATTCTTGTCCCAATATAATTCTCATGTTTATTGTTTATGATTAATGTTTTTGTTTATAATCCTACAAGATATTTTGAACTTAAAAGAAGCAGGGATTTCACCTGCCTTGTTCACTAGTGTGTTCTAGCACCTAGCCCAATGACTGGTGCAAAATACTGTTGAGAACTGAGAGGGGTCTGAGATTTTAACCTAAGTGTAAACCAATCAGCTAGTACTTCACTGTTTTATGCATGCTGGCAGAAAAGACAAGACTTCTGGGTCAGAGACAATGGGCGATTTCTTAATCACAACAGCAGCAAGAGCCTTCTGCACCTATTCTTTAAGGCCCAAGTCCTGGATGGAGACACAAAGAGGACCTGATGACATCTGCACACAGAGTGGGCCATGGTCCAGGAAGACACCCAGTGTTTAGGGAACTCAAGAATTTTTTTTTTTTTTTTAATTCTGATTAAGTGAAAATATACAATCCAAATTAAATTTACATTTCCACCTATCTGCAGCTCCTTCTGCCCTCCTTGCCCGGTGACAGTACATTCCTTTTCGTTCTGTATATGTCATATACTCGTAACAATCAGTCAAACAATGGCCAGTAAGCATGCCTTAGCTCTAAAGGGAAGGACATGTGATCTCTCTCTTCCTAGGACATTTGATATATGAACATCCTTGAAAAGATAGTCAGAGCAAAGGGCAGTAAGTCTTTCACTTGTCAGATGAGCAGGAGACTCATGGAAAATTGAATATGAACAAGAGTTAAAAACTGCTGATTGAATAAACAAGTACACTATCCCTTTCTAGCAGAGGTGGTATCTTAGGATTCTCTAGAGAAACAGAACCAGTGAGATATATGTATGTGTATAAACCAAACCAAGTCCATCCCAACTCTAGTAACCCTGCAGGAGAAAAGAAAACTGCCCCCACAGAGTTTCCATGGCTGTGACTCTTTACAGAAGCAGATTGTCATATCTTTATCCCTTGAGATGGCTGGTAGGGTCCAACCATGAAGCTTCAGGTTAGCAGCAGAGTGCTTAACCACTGTGCCACTAGGGCTCCTCATGTATATATAAAGAGAAATTACTTTAAGAGATTGGTCCAGACAAGGGTGAGGGCTGGCAAGTTCGAAACCCATAGGTCAGGCAGCAAGCAGGGAAACTTCTGGAGGTTTACACTCGAAGATCTGAAGATCAGGTGATGGGAAGAGTCCAAAGTGGACAAAGCAAGATCTATTAAAATATTTATTTATGGTCTGAGGACAAGATACACCTTAAGGAAATTTCTATGTCCATTGACAGATTACATTATGGATGGTGATTGCATTACATTGTTGGAAACCACATTATGGAACAGCGATTAGTTGGTGCTTGACCAAATCACTGGGAATTAGAGCCTAGCCAAGCTGACATATAAAATTAATCACCACAGGTGGTAAAAAAAATAAAATAAAATAAAAAAAGGCTTTTCTCATGCCCTCAGTGAGACTGCCCCCCACTCGGTAATATGTTGGCTTAGATTTAACAACCAGCTCTCCAGAGGAGAGGTAAGCCTTGATTTGTAGCATTTTCCAGTTTCTTTGTATTCCCACAGGACCCGTTGCAATGTAACAGTATGGGGAATGCGTGGTTACAGAGGCATGCACGGCAGCAGAGCGTAGTCTAGCCTTTCCAGCACACACAGGCAAAACACGTCAGTCACCTCAACAGAACTGAGCAAGACTTGAGAACTTCCTTGGAGAACTTAAGCCTGGACTCTTGTGAGTGCAGGCAAGCTCCAACCCACCGCTGCCCATACCGTGGTCCTTCACAAACTTCTTTGTCTTTGAAGTCAGTGTCATCTGTCCACCCCGTTACAGACCTTATTTCCACACCCCCTGCTTCTCTCACACTGTGTCTCATCTTGAGTCTTGTTGCTGGTCTCTGTCCCACTGCCTTCCATTAGACTCTACCGGACCCAGTTCCTGGAAGGTTCTGTACATTATGTTCTTGGGCTCACGCACACACTTATGTACATATGTGCGCGCACACACACACACACACACACACACACACACACACACACACACACACACACACACACACACACAGGAACACAAGCACACCCAGGCACACACTCACACACTCTTTTCCAGCAGCTGTAACAGGGCCCCAAACCTCAGAAGGATCCCTAGGGCCAGGGTTCAGGGAATCCAAACTAATCCTGTTCCGTACGTATCCAGGGCCACAGCAGGGGAGATGGTCCCTGAAGTCCCAATGATAACTTTGAATGCATTTTCTCGCAGAATCATTGTGACAATTTTGTATCAGACTCCATTTCTTGTGGTGCTATATTTTAAGTACTTACTCTATTAGAAGGAAACGCTGGGGGCGTAGTGCTTAAGTGCTGCAGCTGCTAACCAAAAGGTGGGCAGTTTGAATCCACAAGGCACTCCTTGGAAACTCTAGGGGGCACTTGTACTCTATCCTCTACGGGCGCTGTGAGTTGGAATGGACTGGATGGCATTGGGTTTTACTGTATTAGAAGGAAACCCTTGTGGTGTAATGGTTAAGTGCTGCTCTGCTAAACAAAAGGTCAGCAGTTTGAATCCTCCAGGGCTCCTTGGAAATTACCTGGGGCAGTCCTACTCTTTCCTGTAGGTCTGTGAGCCAGAATTGTCTCCGTGGCGCTGGGTTTGGGTTTGGTGTTTTTTGTTTTGTTTTGTTTTTTGATGGGGGAAGCTATATTAAAATAGGGATTTATATGTGAATATGACATGGTAATCTCTCTTTATATCTGAAAAATGCATTTTGATTTACCAACATAGAAAGAAACTTTGGGAACATGTCCAAATAAGAGACTGCTTAATAAGTAGAACTTGCTATGTATTAATATGCTTTTAATTGTTAAACTATGTCCACCAGAGGGCAGCAAAAATTTTTAGATGCAAAATGTATTTTCTCAGCATAGAAATGGGCAAATCTGTGCTGCTACTTGCTGAGAACTAGGAAATCACCAGAATCTTAGATGGTAACATTACTTCAAGTGTGTGTGGAAACAGCAGCAACAAAAACTGGGACAATCTGTGTATTAAGCTAGAAAAAAAAGCACGAGTGTTTATTTTTAGAGAATTTCATTGTTACGGAGAAATATGTTAATAAAGTTAAAACATTTTTGACATGAATACTAGAATAAATGATACATTTTTATATTAAGACTAACTCTTAGAGTACTGGAATCTTCAGTTGGTTACACATTGATGCATTTAATTTATATCATTTAAACACTTCTCATATTTAGACATTGTGCTAGCAGCTGCCACTGCAGGGATGTGATCTGAGGAATGCGGACATGCGGCAATGACTGCCTGCCTCATGGCCTTGTCACACCCCAGAAATGCCCCCTTAGAGGGCGATAGCTTTGAGTCATGTGTTGCTCTTTCCAGATATCTTCTAAACTGCGCGTATCCTTGATAGCCTACGACAACCCCTTAGACATTAATGTGCGTGGAGCCGATTATGACTTAACATTTCTCCAGACAGGAAAGGGTCAGCGGCAGTCTGAAAGCACTGAGGAGCAGGCAATTCTGAAACCCTAAAAAGGAAGCTGTGATTCCCCATCAACAGATCAGCGGTTTCCCAATGTGGCTTACAAATTCCCTCTCTCCAAAACTGCTGCTCTTCGTGGCTTATTGTTGATTTTCAAAACTGCGTCTATTTTGCAACCCGGCAGCTACACAGCTGCAGTGTGATGCTTTGCTTTGTAGCCCTTGTTCAATGAACTTTTCAAAGTTTTGTTTGAAAATGAAATGTTTCAGACTGTGACAACTCTTAGGTTTTAATGTCATTAAAATAATTATTCAAAGTTCGGGAATATCACTAGCCATTATTTTGTGTACCATACACTTAGCTCAATGTTGAGCCTATCAAAGGGAATGGAAAATTGTATGTAGTCTCATATCCTTCCATTTCTGAACTCAAAACTCATGGCCATCACTGGGGTCTTAACTGAGAAGAGGAAATGGATGAATTCCCCTTGCTCTTGCAAACAAGGACTAGTCACACTTAGTAAATGACTGAGAGTAGTAACTGTTAGAGATGTTTGGTTGTGGTGGGTTTCCACTTAATTAAAAGTATGTAGAGGAAAAACCAAAGAGAGGAGGAGAAAGAAAAGGAAGAGTTTATTTGAGTCCCGGGCGGCTTTACAGAGTT
Source organism: Heterohyrax brucei (assembly GCA_028571685.1). NCBI lineage: Eukaryota > Metazoa > Chordata > Mammalia > Hyracoidea > Procaviidae > Heterohyrax > Heterohyrax brucei. The sequence continues at coordinate 93,839,622 of CM053148.1, forward strand.
CTCGGATGGGAGCCTGTCGCATGCTAGCTTGGGGGCTGGGGGTTCATAAAGGGGTGCGAGCGGACCTTGTTGAGGGCAGCATTGAAAACAGTGCCCGCGAGGATGAGAATGGTGTCCGTGGCAAGTAGCCTATGGGGTTGTGGATGACTACAGTTACTTAATTAACATAAGGGGGTATTATTTCAGTGGAGTTGAGCCTATGGGAAAGAAGTGATGGCTAGTTAGCCCCAGGCAGCTAGTGTCATTTGAATGGACTTTCTGGAATAGCTGGCAGATGAAACATTTTGACTCGGGCCACTCCTGGAATGGTTGGGGGAGGGGGCTTGGGTTTCAGCCTAACAATAACTGGGCTCAAGTGCCAAAGGCTTTCTTTTTCATCACATTCACATTTTTGCCTCAAATCTGCCTATAAAAGCTTAACCCCCAGAGTCATGTGGTCGATTCCCACTCATGGTGACCTCATGGGTGTCCAAGTAGAACTGTGCTCCGTGGAATTTTTTAGTGGTTGATTTCTTTGGAAGTAGACTGCCAGGCCTTTCTTTTGAGGCACTTGTCAGTAGAGTCAGACCTCCAGTATTTCAGTTAGCGGCCAGACTCCTTAACCATTGGCATAACTGTCCTAGGCTTTTGGTACAGCTCTCATAGCACTAACCAGCAGATGGCTTTAGAAAGAGAGATTTTATTTGTCACAGCCCAGCAGGCTAAGAGTCCAAATTCAGTGTGTCGCCATCAGGGGAAGGCTTTCTTTGCTGGCTCTAGAAGGCCTTCCCTGTCCGTCTTCCTCTGGACTGGAAGTTTCTGAGGCACAGGGACTCTGGTCCTTTCCAAAGGGTGCACTCAGCTCCTAGCACTGTTTCTTGGTGGTCTGAGGTCCCCAAATCTTTCTGCTAGCTTCTTTATAACTCAAGAGACTGCCTCAAGGCACAAAACAATCTTAGACATTGAGTCCTACACCACTCATAAAGTTGCCACCCATCCTCCTCATTAAGATCATTGAGGCAGGGTTTACAGTGTACATGATACTGGAAATCATGGCCCAGCCAAATTTCTGCACACATCTTTTGGGCAGCACAATTCAATCCATGACAGTCATCCAGGGATACCATAACCGAATTCAAAACCACTGCTGTCTAGTGAATTCCAGGACACGATGTTAGGTGTTACAGAGCACAACTGCTCTATGAGACTTTATTGGACTGTAATCACTATAGGAGCTGATGTCCAGTCTTTCTTCCATGACACTAGATGAATTTGAGTCACCGACCTATAAGTTAGCATTTGAGTGCAAACCTTTTCTGCCACCCAGGAAACTTACAAAGAACTCAGTGGTATCTTAAAAAAATGCATATGATATTGTACCCCCAGAATGTGAATATGCATCTGGAAAAAGGACTGATTTCCAGGTTTTACTCCTCCAGGTCCCAAATAGAGACTTCTGTGGTCAGGTGGTGTCTTCCTAGTCCCTGTAAAAACCAGAAAACCAAACCCACTGTTATCAAGTAGATTCTGACTCATAGCAACCCTATAGACACAGTAGAATAGCCCTATGGAGTTTCCAAGAATCACCTGGTAGGTTTGAATTGCTGACTTTTTGGTCAGCAGATGTAGCACTTAACCACTATACCACCGGGGTTTCCACGGGAGCAAGCACCTTTAAACTCAAGAACTTGGTGACAATAACAGAATTCATTTAGGTGGAAAGGACTTCATTATAAATAAAAATTATACTCGTTTTACTCTACAGTTCATTAATAATGTCCTCAGTAAGTTTTTATCAAAAATCCTTAGTCTGAGTTAGCTAAAGTTTTATCACTTATTTCAGATTTGCTTCAGTCAAATTTCTCCTGTCTTTACCTCATCCAGCTTCTGCAGGCTGTAAGTAACAAGTCACGCATTGTTCACAGGTGGGCGCCAGAGGTCACTGCCTTCTATCAGAATCATTATTTTCCATATCAGCTCCTGTGCTTGCTCCATGCCAAATTTAATCCCCACTCTTAATGGTTATGCTGCTCACACTGGAATGTTTGATGCTCTCCAACACATCTGCAAAATGCCGTCTATCATTTCTCTGCATTCTGGGCCTCTTGTGTTCCCTGGAGAACACCGGCTTTCTGTTCCTTTGTGCTCATTCTGTATTAAAGCAATGGAGAAGGCATTATTATTATTATTCCTAACTTGAAGAGGCAGAAAAGCTACCTAGTAAGAATGCAGTGTACATTTCCTCCTGGACTGAGACAGAGATGCCGTAGTTACTGCCCCTGAAATAGCATCAACGGATCCGACTCGACGGCATTTGGCATGGCTTGCACTTAAAAGTGGTAGCCCAGAAGCATCGGACTGCCTTGTGCTCTGTATCAAGAAGGCAACGTTAGCATGTATCATAGTTTTCAGTATTCCTGTCGATAACCTATCAATAACAGGCGAAATAATTTTCTTCTCTAATGCCTATAAAATATGAGATTCCCTGGCCGTGCCAGAAGACCAGCTATTCCAGAGGAGAATTTTCTCAGTTTGATGTATCAGCTTTCACAGTCCTCTCCACTAAAAGATTTCAGCCAGCTTCTCAGGAAGAAGGGAACATTTCATATTATCAGAAATTTTGTTTACGATGTCTGTCTAACAAAGAATATTTTTAAGTGTTTAGTCTCAATAAATACAAGCATTTGCAACAGTCTTTCCTGAGAAGAATACACATACGCCACGTTCTGAAGTGAGGAAAATAATGGTCCGTTGTGACAGATGCATGGTAGAGTAGTGGTTAAGTGCTACAGCTGCTAACCAAAATCCACAGGTGTTCCTTGGAAGTCCTTTGGGGGGTAGCTCTACTCCACCATATAGGGTCGGTAGGAGTCAGAATCGACTCGATGGCAGTGGGGTTTTTGTTTGTTTGTTTGTTTTATGACAGATGCTGTTCTCAAATACTTATTCCTGTTTATGGTTTGGCACATATTCCAACTTGAACTCATAAATTCAGTTACCCTGCAACCCCAGTATAGCCAGGCCATGTAGTTCACTGTAGTATAAATTAGTTATACTTTCACTCTTTCATGACAAACACACCAAAATTCTTATTCGTCATCGGTCAGCCCTCCTGCAAATCCATGTCGAGGGTCATAGGTGGAATCGAGCAAGACCTTCATCACCACTGTTTGAAACAAACAATTCCAAGTGCAGGACCTCACTTGGGTCAGAAACACCCATTGATACGGGAAAAATGATATGCCTTAGCTGGTTTGCTAATTGTTTTAGTTATCCAGCTCCTCTTTAACAGAAACACCACAAGTGCATGGCTTTAAAAAGGGGAATTTTATTTGTCCCAGTCCACCAAGTTGAAAGTCCAAATTCTGGGTGTCAGCTCCAGGGGAGGCTTCCTCCACTGGCTGTAGAGTTAGGTTCTGGTCATTAATCTTCCCCTAGACTGGAAGCTTCTGAGGCACTGGAACTCTTTAAAGGATGTGCTCAGCTCCTGGCACTACTGCTTAATGGTATGAGGTCTCCCAAGGTCTCTGCTAGCTTCTCTCCTTTGTATCTCAAGAGACTGTCTCAAGACACAAATCAAATTTACATACTGAGTCTGGCTCTGCCAATACAACTGCCGATTATCCACCCTCATTAACATGATAAAGGCAGGAATTTCAACAAGGAGGAATGTCACACAATACCACGAATTATGGCTCAGCCAAATTGCTACAGATTTGGGGGGAAACACAATTCAATCCATGACACTAATCTTGCAGGAAGTAACAATAAATAGAGCCTTCACTATGCTACTTAGCAATATCATGGATTTTCAGAGGATATATGGTGGTTTTAGACTATGGTAAATGACTTTTACCAACTATTTAAATAATATCATTTATCATGAACATTATACTTTACTATATACAATAATTACAATTCATTCAAATACAACAATTCTGCTCACTTTACCTAATCAAGATAAAACAGCCCCGGTGGTGCAGTGGTTAAGTATCTGGCTGCTAACCAAAGGCCAGAGGTTCAAACCCAGCTTTTCTATGGGAGAAAAATGTGGCACTCTACTCCCATAAAGACTGACAAAACTGGAAACCATATGGGGCTTTTCTGCTCTGTCCCATGGGGTCACTGCAAGTCTGGTAATCAAGACCAATGCTGCCTCTCTCACTGCCTTTGTCTCTACAGTGTCAAAACCTAAAAATGCAATTGCATAAATACACTACAAACCATAACTAATAAGAGACAAACACGGAGAGATAAGCTAGATAATATGAATCTTCTGAAAATTAAACACTTATGCTCACTGAAATACTTGATCCAAAAAGTGAAAAGAGAATCCACAGACTAGGAAACAATTGGGAGCTATGACATTCCCAATAAAAGTCCAAATTCCAACAGGAAATCCAGCACCTCTACAACAAAAAGAAAAACCATCCAATTTAAAAATGGTCAAAGGAAATGATCAAACACATCACAAAGAAGACACTGAGGCCACGGACAGACACATGAGGAAATACTCAAGATCATGAGCCATTAGAGTAATACAAATCAAAACTACAAAGAGATACCATCTCATTCTGACATTCTTGGCATGAATCAAAAAACCAGAAAATAACAAATAACTGCTGGTAGGAATGTAAAGTGGTACAGCCATGTTGGCAAATGATATGACACTTTCTTAAAAAGATTGAAATAGAAATACCATATGATCCAGCAAATCCACTTTTAGGAATATATCCTAGAGAAACAATAGCCATCACATGAGTAGACATGCACACCCATGTTCATAGCAGCATTATACACAATAGTGAAAAGATGAAAACAACCTGAGTGCCCATCCACAGATGAATGAATAAACTGTGGTACATACAAACAGTGCAATATTCTGCAATGATAAAGGGCAATACTGAGTCCACAAAAATCTCACCACTTGGATGACTTGGAAAGGCATTATACTGAGTGAAATAAGTCATCATAAAAAGACAAAAACTGTACAAGACCATTATTACAAAAACTCATGAAAAGATTTGCACAAAAACTCATGAAAAGATTTGCACACAGAAACAATCTTTGATGATTACAAAGGAAGGGAAGGGTGAGAAGGGAAAAAAATACAAATTAGACAATAGATAACTAGTAACTGCGGTGAAGGGTAAGACAGCACACAATACTGCAGAAGTCAGTATAAGTTGACCAAGGCTAGCTGATTCTGACCCATGGTGACCATATAGGACAGAGTAGAAGCAGCCCATAGAGTTTCCAAGGAGCACCTGGTGGATTTGAATTGTTGACCGTTTGGTTAGCAGCTGTGTCACTGAGATGGTTAAGATTCTGTGTCAACTTGGGTGGGCCGTGATTCTCAGTGTTTGTATGTGATCAACCCCATGATGGAATCTGCTGTGAGTAGCCAAACAGCTGAAAGGGAGCTTACTTGGGGGTGTGATCTGTATCTAAATATAAGTGGACAGTCCAGCCTTGCCTGCTCTGGATATTACGGCTGTCTTTTGTTCATCTGACCTCTGGTTCATGGGACTTGAGCTAGCTGCCTAATTGCAGCGCTTGGGTTTTGACACTTTTCACAGCCTATGAGCAAAAGCTCTGCTCTCCAGCTTGCCAATCTTGAATTCACTACCTCCTGCTGCTACATGAATTGAGAGAAGCCTCTATGCTGATCCACAAACTTGGAATGTTGCAACCTCTACAATCATGTGAGATGTTCCCTTGATGCAAATCTCCTTGTGCTTTATGTACTTGTTTTTACTCCTCTAGAGATCCCAACCTCAGACAATCACTTAACCACTGCACCAGCATGGTAGTCTTGGTGGCACAGTGATTAAGAGGTACAGCAAGCTACAGCTACTAATGAAAAGTTGGCAGTTCAAATCCCCCAGTTGCTCCTTGGAAACCTTATGGAGCAGTTATACTTTGTCCCAAGGGGTGACCAGAAGTTGGAATTGACTTAATGGGAACAGGTTTTTGGGAGCTTCATAGACATGTCTAAACTCCTTGAAGGACTGGTCTAGAAACTAGAGACCATGATCTTGGGGAACAACTAGCTTAATTGGTATAACATTCTTTATAGAGAAAATGTTCTACAGTCTACTTTGGTGAGTGGCACCTAGGGTCTTAAAGGCTTGTAAAGACCCGTGTATGATAATCACTGGTCCCATTACAACTGAAGCAAGAGAGAATGAGGAAAATCAAAGACATAAGGAAAGATTAGCCTGAAGGACTAACGGACCACAACTATCCTCCACCATACTGAGTCCAGCACAACTAGATGGTGCCCACCCAGCACCACTGACTGCTCTGGATTGCAACAAAGGGCCCTTGACCGAGCTGGAAAAAAGAAATGTAGAGAAAAATTCTAGCTCTCAAAAAAATACCAGACTTACTGGCCAAATGCAGACGAGAGAAAACCCAAGAGTATGACTCTAGACACCAGGTTCTAGTCGTAGAGACCCTATGTACAACAGAATGAACCACTGCCAAATCCCATACCATCCTCACAATCATTGCTATGCTTAACCTTGTTTGTTGCGGCCGATATGTCGATCCATCTCATTGAGGGTCTTCCTCTTTTTCACTGACCCTCTACTTTACCAAGTATGATGAGCTACTCCAAGGACTGATTCCCCCGTGACAACATGTCCAAAGTATGTGAGACGTAGTCTCACTATCCTTGCTTCTATGGAGCATTCTAGGGGTACTTGAGTAAAATGAATAGTGGTAGCTATCCACATAATAATATGTAATTAAATGCCAAATTGAGTGAGAATGATTATACTTTCTCTAAAACCAAAAACCAAACCTGTTGCAGTCAAGTTGATTCCCATGCATAGCAACCCTATAGGCTGGAGTAGAACTGCCCCATAGAATTTACAAGGAAAGCCTGGTGGATTTGAACTGCTGACCACTTGGTTAGCAGCTATAACACTAAACCACCACACCACCAGGGTTTCTAGTAGAACTTTAGAAAAGATATTTTTAATTACCAAGTGCTACTGTAACTGTAACAGAGAAAATTCTGGTGGTGTAGTGGTTAAGAACTTGGCTGCTAACCAAAAGGTCAGCAGTTCATACCCACTAGGCACTTCCTGGAAGCCCAATTATACAGTTCTACTGTGTTCTGCAATAGTTGCTCTGAGTCTGAATTGACCTGATGGCGATGGGTTTGGTTTTTGTCTTTATTTTTGTTTTTTACTGTAACAGAAGTACCACAAATCAGTGGCATGAATTTTTTCAGAGGCTAGAAGTTTCAGTTCAGGGCACCTGCTTGGGGAAGGCTTTCTTTACCTGTTGGTTCAGGAGGTAGCTTCTGTTTCCTGGTTCTTTGGCGATCTCATGTGGCATGGCATCTATCTTCCCCCGTCTGCAGCTCTCATGCTATTTGCTTGACCAGATCTTTTATAGCTCAAAAGATAATGACTTAAGACATCCTATACCAACACTGCCTCATGAACATAACAAAGAAAACTTTGTTTCCTAATGGTATTATAACCACAAGTACAGCAGGAGCTAATTCAATCCATAAAAGTGAGTAAACAAAGAACTTCTGATTGACTCATAAGTAATTTTCTACTTGCCTACAGGTAATTCCAAATAATTAAAAAGTAAATAAGAGTTGGTTGTTCACCACCAAAAAGAAGCAAAATATAAAGTGCTCATAAATAAACAAACAAAAAAAAACTGTTGGCATCTAGTCAGTTCTGATTCATAGCAACCCTATAGGACAGAATAGAATTGCCTTATAAGGTTTCCAAAGATCATCCGGTAGGTTCCAACTGCCAACCCTTTTGGTTAGCTGCGAAGCTCTTAAATCACTGTACCACAAAGCCTTCAAAATGTCTATACCCGAACCCTGTTCCCATCAAACTAATCTCAACTCACAGCAATTGTATAAGACAAAGCAGAATTTCCTGTGAGGTTTACAGGGAGCAGATGGTGGATTCGAACTGACAGCCTTTTGATTAGCACCTGTAGCTCTTAACTGCCCCACCAGGGCTCCAAAACACCTATAGTGACTACAAAAAAAAGAAAAAAAAAAAAAACTCAAGCATACCAGCTAGGGAGAAAAATAACAGAACACTTCAGCATTTTTCTGTCCATACCTCAGTACCGTTTTATACTGCCACGTGCAAGATTGCTTTAGCTGAGAGAAAATGGTTTTTGATGCTACATAGTCCCCAAACACCTGCTGGTCCTAAGGGTTTCAGCAAATAATGCCTGCTGAGAATTCTTAGGTTATAATTTTTATATTCATAGCTTCTCAAGATTTATTAGAGTTTTCCAGCAGAAGCAGAAAACAGAGCGATACCAAGGTAATTGCTCTCTATAACAGTAACGGATATTATTCACTGCCTTAGTTTGCTTCCCACTCCCCACTGGATTCTGTTCTTTCACAGGCAGTGTTTTCATAGGACAGGTGCAGGCAATAATGACACATTCACTTCTGTCCCCAAGAACTAGGCAATGACATGTGAGCAGTCTCACTGGCCAATCTTGATGATAGTTTTTACTGGGAGCTAATCATAGAAATTATTACAATCTTTCTCACAGGAATCAAACCTAAATAGTTTTCTAAATACTCATAGAAATGTCTATAGCTGCAAACCCACCACCTGTCTTCAGTTTGCACTTCAGTAACTCTCCAACCTGATGTAACCGGTTTTGTTGTTGCTTGTTGTTAGTTGCCATCGATGAAGCTCTAACTCATGGTACCTTATTTACAACAGAACAAAACGTTGCCTGGTCCTGTGTCATCCTCACGCTAGCAAGCCCATCAGCCTAGCAGAGACTGGCCGTTGAATGCCTGCCTTCCGCCAAGAGTGGTAAAAATTGACTTGATTTTTGTTGATTCTCCTGTCTGTCTTACGACCACGTGTCATGGATTGAATTGTTTTCCCCCAAAAAATGTTTGTAGTAAGTTGACTGGGCCATGATTCCCAGTATTATGTGATTGCCATTTTGTGATTTTCTTATGTTGTAAATCCTAATCTCTGCCTGTGGTTAACAGACTGGATCATTTTGAAGAGATGCGACTGTAAATCCCTCCCTAAGGTAGCCTCCCTGCTCCATTGTAAAGGGAGTTTTCCCTGGAGTGTGGCTTGTACTACTTTTCATCATTTTATTCAAAAAACAAATAAAAGGAAAGGGAAGCAAATAGAGAATCAGGAGTCTCGTACCACCAAGGAGGCAGCCCTGGGAGCAGAGTGCGTCCTTGGGACCCGAGGTTCCCATGCTGAGATGCTCTCAGATCTAAGAAAGACTGACACACGCACAACACAAGCACGTTTCTCCACAGCTGGCAGAGAGGGAAAGCCTTCCCCTGAAGCTGACATCCTACATTCAGACTTCGCAGCCTATTGGATTGTGTAAGAATAAACTTCTCTTGGTTTTTAAAGGCATTCACTTGTGGTATTTCTGTTAGAGTAGTACCAGATGACTAAGACACTGTACTTTTTAGGGGTTTTGTTGGTACCAGATAGATTGATGTTCTCTCTCTTAAAGTTTCCCTGTCATCCTAAAGCAGTCTTTCTCAACTAGAGTTCAGAGAGGGAATTAAACCTTATTCCATAAGGCAGCATTATATATAATGAATTGACTTCTAACCCTATGCATCTAAAATGATAGCAGCTAAAGACCTTTCTTGAGAGAATGGAGAAAATAATCGGTCATCTTCTGTAAGGCTTAGTTTTCATAGCAATGTCAAATTGCAAAACACTCTCAGAGGAACGAGGTAACATAGTCTACAGTATTTAAGATATAAGTCCTGATCAAGCTGCTCTCCTGAATGGCGTTCTTTCTACCAGTGACTCAGAAACCCGGGTTCATATCATCTACTGCCATGAACTAGTTCGGGTACTGTATTAGTAAGAAAGATAATACTGGCTTCCACAGTAACAATTCTAAAATTCTCAGTAGCTTAATGCAACTGTATTTCTTACCAGTAATGCTAAGCAAAAGGTCAGCAGTTTAAATACATCAGCTGCTCCTTGGAAACTCTATAAGACCATTCTCCTCCGTCCACAGGTTTCTAAGAGTTACAATTGACTTGATGGCAACAGATTTGGGTTTCAGAACAATGCTAAGTCCAGTATGGATGGTCTTGACTGGCAAGTTCATATTGACTTTCCTCCAAACAGTGGCTCTGGATCCAGGTTTATGCCTTCTAGTTCCATGGAACCCTCTGACAACCCCATAAATTCTATGCAGGTTGGCCTCTCAAAACAACTTTTAACAGCATAAAACAGGAGGTATAATGCTGGAGTTCTGCTTCTGGCTCTGTAGAATAGTTTTTGGTAGACCAATTTTTCCATCAAGAAAAACTAGAAAAAAAATAGAAAAAAAAAAAAGCCCTGTTAGAGGATGCTATAGAGCTGCTGAGGCAACCAGAAGTTAAGGAGCCAAGATTCTGGGGAAAAAAAAAAAAGAAAAGAAAAGAAATGCAGAAGAGCTGGCTCACATTTCTCCAGCCACGTTTTCCCTTGGCTCATTTGCTAATTCAGAGAATGGAAAGAGAGGCTGAGAATCTGGACACAGGGCTGAGGCAGAGGCCCATGGCAAAACAAACAGAGTTATTACAGAGTGTGTAGTTGGAAAGCAAAAAATTAGACACATGAGAGACCAAAATATCAATGAGGAGGAAAGAGTTATGAATGATGCTTGGTACCTGTTAGGTTTCCCTTCAGTGAAGCAGTTGCCACTGGACTGATTCCAACACATGGCTACACCATGTGTGTCAGAGTGGAATTGTGCTTCAAAGTGTTTTTAATGGTGGATTTTTCATAAGTAGATTGCCAGGCCTTCTTCCCCGGTCCCTTTGGGTGGACTCAACTTGCCAACTTTTCCGTTAGCGGCCAGGTATGTTAACCATTTGTACCAGCCGAAAACTCCTCCCTCTCAATAAACTTTCTGAATTATAAAGCTAGGTTGACAGGAGACATAAGAAGTTAAGCAGAAAGTCTCAGAGCAGAACAGAAAGTTTTCAAACGTCTCACTGTGCTCAGTAAACAAGGGTTTAATATCCATGGTGCGGTGGGTAGAGGCCCTCACTACTGGAGTGCATCTAGAGGTCTACAGCCTAGAAATGGAAGACAAAAAGAGGTAGAGGCTTGTCAAAACAGTAACTCAGCCTCAGCTCAATGCAAAAGTGAATCAAGGTGATTAGCCTCGACTCATATCCGCCTGGAAAGAAAAGGATGAACCACTCTGAAATAAGATTAACATCATCTAAGGCCTCTATTTTCCCTGTTCAACATCCAGCACTTAATTAAAAATTACCAGACATGTCAAGAGACAGAACACACTAATGATCAAAACCCAGAGTGGGGAAAAAAAAAAGACAAAAATGTAGAGAGTTAAACCCAAGGTTGAGAAGGAAGAATGCAGATATGTGGTCAGGTTAGTGACCAATGTCACAAAACAATGTGTGAACTAATGGTTTAGTGAGAAACTAATTTATTCTATAAGCCTTCACCTAAAGTATAATATTTAAAAAAAAAAAGAATGCTACCTATTAAAAAAGATTTAAAATATATGGTCATTTTGGTGAATGGAAAGACAAACCACTGTATAACTTGATGGAGACAAAGTCACAGAAAATTCCTAGACACATTCAAGCACCCTGGGACCAAGCTACTAGAGCAGAGGGTTGGTGAACATGGTTTCAGAGGACATCTAGATCAGCTGGCATAACACAATTCATAAAGAAAACACTCTACATTCTACTTTGGTTAAGTAGAGTGTGTGATCTTAAAAAAAAAAACTACATAGGATAAAAAGAAAGCATTTACATTAGAATATAGCTACAACTTTTTGTTTTATGGAAACCCTGGCAGCATAATGGTTACAAGCTAAGGCTTTTAACAAAAGGTGAGCAGTTTGACTCCACCAGGTGCTTCTTGAAAACTCTACAGGAGCCACTAGTGACAGCCTGGATGCAGTCTGCAGACCAGAGCTCTGGACACAGCATGTGATGGAGCAGAAGGCAGAGCTAGAACTCTATCAAAGGACGGCACTTAATACTCATTGTGAACACATGGCCCCCTGGGAGCATGGTTCCCAGACTCTGTAACCCCAAACTTCAACCAGCACCAGGGCCAAAAGACTGACCTGGACCATACAAAACATAGAGTAATACCGAAGGCCAACAAACCATCAAAATGTAAATGGGGTTGTCTGAGGCACGCTTTGCTGCAGCCGAGTTGATTGGGTAAGGAGGGCCCGACCTCCGTCAAAATGTCATGGGAAATTCACAACAAAAGGGGAAGCATGCTGTCACATGGGGGGGCAGCTAGAATAGAAGTGACAGTTCTGAGTGTTACATGGCAACATGACATAGCCTGTAAAATTGTTATTAATTCATGATAAAAAAAATCAAAAAATAAAAAAGAAACTCTATGGAGCAGTTCTACTCTGTCTTACAGGATTGCTATGAGTCAGAATCAACTCCATGGCAATGGGTTTGGGGTTTCTTGATTTTATACTTTTTTTAACTAAGCAAAAAGTAATTGATGTACTTCTTTTTAATGCACTTGAATGCACTAAATAACAAGCTCTAGGCCTAATAACAAGCTCAGTATTAAAGTAATGATGAGCATAAATAATATTTTGATATACCACAAAACCTGTGAGAGCTGGAACTGAATGGAATGACCTGCTTTTCCAGGCCTTACAAGTTTACCTCCGTTGACAAGGTGTACTGTTAACGTATTTCGGTCACTCATTTTAATGGAAAATATTTGAGTTTTCCTTCTCTGATAGGTTTCTTCCTTACACAGGCTCTGGTTCCCACAGATTCTACCGTATCTTTAATGCAATTTTTTAGAAAATCTATCATTCTAAAAGAGACTAAGAGGTACTCTTCAGATTAAGATTATATTCACAATTGACACCAAGTTACAATTCAAGGTTAATGAATAATAAACAGAGACCCTACAAATTTACACCATCTGATCTGGTAGTTCTATCTTCCCTGACTAGTTTCGGTACCAGTTTCTTTCTTTTCTACTGAATGGAACTCCTTTTCATCAGATTTCCACTCTCCTCTCTCTAGTCTCTAAACTAGTTGTTGTGGACTTGACCCTATACATGTCCAAGTAGAACTGTACTCCGTAGGGGTTTTTCAGTGGCTGATTTTCAGAAGTAGATCCTAGGCCTTCTTTCAAGACACCTTTGGGTGGACTCAAATCTCCAACCTTTAGCAGCTGAGCTCATTAACCATTTGTACCACTCAAAGACTCCCTGTCATCCCCTAGGATCTCAGGATTCTTCAGATTCCTTGTCTTCTGGCTCATTGAAGAACCTTGAGAGAAGTATTAATGGCCATTCTGGAAAGTGGTATGCATCATTTCCACCCACATTCCCTGATCAGAACTTAGACACATGATTCCAGCTACCTGTAATGGAGCTGGAAAATGTAGTTTACCTCTGAACAGGAGAGGAAAAAACAAGTACAGAAGAAATGAACAAAACAGTACAGTGAAAGGTATCTGGACGGCCATGATGAAATCAGATAAGGCCAAAAAGAGTCTGTGGATAAGCAGAAAAGAAGTGGGGGGGGGGGGGGGTAAAGGGGAAACACTCAAGACAGTAATCAGGTGCTAAGTTAAAAATCAACCTCCTTATCACATACGTGAATTTATACTTAAAGCCTCAGATCCTAGTCTGTAGTACAGAGATTATACTGTATATTATTAATAGAATTGTTGAGTAGACTAAAGATCTCAAGAGGCATTAGTTTGTCCAGTATCTGGGGAAAAATAAATGTTCAAGGGCTGTCTGCAGTTATTATCAGAGTGATCATTTTTGTTCTATTGATGTACAGGAATTAAAATATTTTTTATATTTAGATTGAACTACAAGCACAAAATTTTCCTTAAATTATTAAACATACAAAACCAAATTATGTTCAGTATCCAACTCTAAAAATTTTAAATTTGAGTTTTACTTTTGATCCGACTCGACAGCACTTGGCTGGCTGGCTTTTTATTTTTCAAAGTTAGATTATCATAACTAATCTCTTTTAACAGATTCACCAAACAGTGGCTAAAGTTTGCTTTCACTGACATCAAAATACCCCTAAAAAAACAAATCTATTGCCGTCAAATCAATTTTGACTCATAGTAACCCTATATGACAGAGTAGAACTGCCCAGTAGTTTCCCAGGAGTGTTAGCCTTGTGATTAGCAACCTTAGCACTTGACCACTATGCCACCAAAGTTTAAAAAAACTATCTTTTTAAATGTTTCTAATAAAAAGTTGCTCAAGGATCACTTGATTTCAAAATCTATCTTGAGCACTAAACTATGTGTCAAGCACTATCTTGTCAAGCCAAGTGCCGTCGAGTCGGATCTTAGATGTTGCAAATATAAATAAAAGGAAGACAATTCTTTTAACTATACATTAGTGGGCTTTTCATTGTAAACTGATGTTACTGTTGATAGGTGGTATCAGGTCAGTTCCAACACTTTGCAATCCTGTGTACAACAGAATGAAATACTGGCCACTCTTGTGCCATCTTCACATCTGTGGCTATTTTGGAACCCATCGTTGGAACCACTGAGTCAGTCCACCTCACTGACCCTCTACTTGACTGAGTGTGATGTCATTCTCCAGGGACAGGTCCCTCCTGATAACGTGTCCAAAGTACAGTAGAGAAAGTCCAGTTCATCGCACTTCTGGAGCATTCTGGCTGTACTTCTTCCAAGATAGATCTGTTCATTCCTTAAACAGTCCCTGGTGTATTCAATATTTTTCACCAACACCACAATTCAAAGGCAGAAATTATTCTTCAGTTTTCCTTACTAATTGCTCAGCTATCAAAATGCACGTAAGATGACTGACAATACCATGCCTTTGTCAGGAGCACCTTAATCTCTAGAGTGACACATTCTGTTTACAACACTTTAAAAGAAGTCTTTTGCAGTAGATTTGCTGAGTGCAACACGTCTTTTTTTTTCTTAACTGATGTTTCTGTGGACACTGATTGCAAATTCAAGTAAAATGAAGTCCTTGACAACTGCAGTGTTTTCTCTGTTTATGATGTTGCATATTGGTCCACTTGTGAGGATTTTTGTTTCTTTTATGTTGAGGTACAATCCATGTGGAAGGTTGTAGGTTTTGAGGTTGCTTGTTTATCTTCGGAAGTAAATGTATCAAGTTCACTTTCAACCAGCCAAGGTTGCCTTATCTGCATATGACAGGTTGTTAAGGAGTCTTCTTGCAATGTTGATGCCCAATTCTTCTTCATACAGTATAGCTCTCAGGTTAATTTCTCAGCATACAAACTGAATAAGTATGATGGAAGTATACAAACTTGATACACACCTTTCCTGATTTTAAACCATTTGGTATCCCCTTGTTCTATTTAAACTACTGTCTTTTGGTCTATGCACAGATTCCTCATGAGCACAATTAAGTGTTCAGGAATCCCCATTCTTCACGATGTTAACCATAATTCATTATGATCCACACAGTCGAGTACCTTCACGTAGTCAATAAAACACAATCAATTAAAACAGTGTAAATTACTTTTCCAGAAATTCATCCAAGAGTATCCTGGGAATCAAGGAAGACAGGATCATTAAAACAGGAGTTCAAAAAAGGATACATTTAATATTCAGCATTTGACTACTGAAAAAGAACTCAAGTTCACAGTGAGGCATTAGTTTTGAAAAGCAGAACATTTTGAAAGAGAAAGGTGGTTTCTAAACTTTAAACACTTCTTTCCCACATCAAAAGACAACCCACACAACTTAGATTATAGAGTTTTTACTAAAAGACTCCTTGTAGACAGTAAAGATTCACTGTAATGGGAGTTCCTCTAGTTCGGAGGGAAAGAAGGATTTGGAAGGAGTCACACTAAAACAA
Organism: Heterohyrax brucei; assembly: GCA_028571685.1. Lineage (NCBI taxonomy): Eukaryota > Metazoa > Chordata > Mammalia > Hyracoidea > Procaviidae > Heterohyrax > Heterohyrax brucei. The sequence goes on from CM053148.1 coordinate 93,855,471, forward strand.
GGGTATTGCCTGAGTCTTTGACAAGGTACTTAGTGCTGTAAACCCTCCACACCTTGGTTAAAATAAGGAAAAAAAAATGACAGAACCCCTGGTAGAGATGCTAGTTCATTCCAAGGGGGACATAAGAACATCCAGGCTATTTTTTCTATTGCTCTACCGAATCCAGCATGAAGCGGAAATGGAAGCTCCACCATAGGCAAATGGAGGTGAGCACCCCTGTCCCCTATGACCCACACTTAGCACGAAGAGACCTCAGAGGTCTCATCCACCCGAAATGGAGGCTATGGAAAGCTTTGACGTTGAGAGGACACGAAGGATCGGCCAGTGGAGGAGTAAGGCCATTGAAGACAGGGCCCTAGGAAATATACTCAATGCAAAGGACTGTGGACTGCACAAGGAGATTCCAAACAGGACACGGAAACCGACAAAGTGAAATTATGTGAGGTCTGACAAATAAGCCCACAAACTTAACTGATTTTCTAAGTGCTACATATCTCATTGCTGAGTATCACTACAGTCACGTTGGAGGTACTCAGCTTGAAAAGCTATGCACTGATGCCAGCACCTAGTCCACCCTTCAAAGTAAGTTTGGAACTCTTTCTGAGTTGGCCATTGTACATGGTGGCATGGTAGCATGTTCGAGAATAGGTTTTAGCCAGTAAACAAATAGTTGTATTGGAATACCCTCCCTACTCACCTGATCTGGCTCCCAGTGACTTTTTTCCTTTACCAAAGATAAAGGAAATATTGAAAGGAAGACATTTTGATGACGTTCAGGACATCAAGGGTAATACGATGACAGCTCTGATGGCCATTCCAGAAAGAGTTCCAAAATTACTTTGAAGGGTGGGCTACATGTTGGTGTCGGTGCATAGCTTTCAAAGGGGAGTACTTCAAAGGAAAGGTGACCGTAGTGATCTTCAACAATGAGGTATGTAGTACTTTTCTAGGATTAGCTCACAAACTTAATTGGCATTCCTCATATATACCTTAAAGGACACTAGAAACTCTGGTTTCATAATGTCTAAGTGTTACAGCTGCTAACCAGAAGGTTGGCAGTTCAGATCCACCAGACTCTTCTTGGAAACTCTATGGAACAGCTCTATAGGGTCACTACGAGTTATAATGAACTTGACACCAGTGGGTTTTTGGTGGGTTACTGGACACCAGTCCAAGAAAAGCAGGGTCTAAACAAATTAATCACTCTTTGCAAGAGATGAACGAGAATAGAGAATGCAAAATAAAATAGGAAGACTGCCCCCATGCTGTATTCCATCATTCCATTTTCTCTCAGAGCAAGCATGTAATCTTTTAGAAAAGAGGGAAAGGAAAGATCTCATGAAAGGTGAAGTGAACAGTCTGACAGTGTTTGGAACTGATGGAATGTTTTATTCCACCATGCCTAAAGACTGATTAATCACACACAAAAAAAAGTTTATTAAACCCAAAGAGACTGAGTTATCTTTAATAGACACATTGTTTTCCACTGAGCTAGTGCCCCACCAGCAACAGAACTAAGGTATCCAGACTAAGTGAGACCCATTATAGCAAATAAAGGCAGTAACGTATTTTGCACACATCTGTATTAGGGTGTAATTTTCAGCTTCAAATTACAGAAATGGGTAAGATGTAGCCCATGACTCCCTTGCACTCACATTCCATATAGGGGGGAGGAACGTAAGAATGTGGAGCGATAGATGGAAAAGGAGAAATAGGCATAAGCACCAAGACAGCACAAAGGAAATAATGATAAAATACATGTGGAAGCTAGGAAGATTGAAAGGGGGTTGGCAAGCTTTCTGGAAAAAAAAAAAAAAACTACTTTGGGCTTTGGAGATTGAATAGGAGTTTATTGCATGTTGCAAGAAGTCCCTGGGAATAAGCAGTCAATAGACCAAAGGCACAAAAGGGTAACAGCGTTAAAAGTGCCTGGTTTAGTCTTATTGGGGCACAGTAGAAGCCTAATTTCCTGGCCTAATTCCATCCTCTCATTACTAATAGCCCATAGCATACAAAGTACTTCTGTTCCAAGACATTCAATTCTGTTTTTCAAAGAGAAGATACACATTTAATAGAAAACTTAGTATAAACCCATTAAATCTGTTGCCATCGAGTGGATTCTGACTCATAGTTACCCTATAGGACAGACTAGAACTACCCCATAGAATTCCCAGATAGTGCCTGCCTGATTTGAACTGCCAACGCTTTGGTTAACAGCCATAGTAGTTAACCACTACAGCACCAGGGTTTCTATAATCACCATTATGGGGGAAAAAATTGTAGTATTGTTCTGCCACCAAATGTTAGAAGTAACATTTCTTCAAAAATAAAAGTATGCTATTGTTGCTTCTGTTCTCAGTCCAGAAAATAAGACTCCAGATGGTTACAAATATTTATTTCTAAGACAGAAAAAATGAGTTCAGTTCCACCCAGTCAAGCCTCCATACAGCAGGTGTTTGATGTCACTAATTAACTGGATGATTTTGGAGTGTCTTCTTCACAACTGTGAAAAATTGTTGTCCAAATTATTCTGAGGTTTATCGACAGCAGCAAGTATTTCTGTAAACCACCATCTTATGTATTCTTTGTAATTCTTGCTCAAAGATTTTTATTCTGCACTATTTTCTTTACATCATGGCTTAAATTTTAAATGATCTCAACATCATTTTCATTTTTATTTTTTTCTTTAAATTCAAATGTCAGGTTAAAGAATACAAGATTAATTTCATAGGGAAAGAAGCATTCATAGACCATAGGCAAAATTGTGGGGACTGGTATTTAAAATGCATAGTAGGGCCTGAGGGACTCTGAGAAGTCCACTTACCCAGCTATAAGTCATCTACTTGCCAGGACTGGGAGGATACTCTTCCAGAGATTCACAGCTTTTGACTTCAAAACTTTGTTGACCATCATTCACAATACCAGTATCCCTAGGAGGGCTAGTACTAAAATATAGTAGCAAAGAATGGCTTACAGCTGCACTTCCTAACAGGTGTTTGGTGCCTTAGAAAGCAATGATGTACTCAGATAAGGTACGAAAATACTGAACGTTATTTTTTCTCTTAGAAAATATATATTGGCATATGAAGGAATCTGTAAAGTCCCAACAATTAAAACAAATTCAAACTTTTTACACTCATTGAGTCCAAAAGTCAACTAATTGTAGACCCTTGTTGCTGAGATGAGAATTAATGAGAGCAGGGAGTCAAAATGGCAGACTAAGCACACGTCTCCTTATATCCCTCTGGAAACCAAGATCTGAACTGATAATCAAACTGAGCCTTCTGGTCACCTAGTGAGCCCCCAGGACACGACACAGGGCTGTTAATTTGGACTTCATACCACTGAATGAAAAACCTCCTCTATTTCACTGATTCCCACTCCTGGCTAGCCCTGGCTCTCACAGACTGACGGTAAACACACCATTTTGACTTTTTTTCTCTGTCTTAGCCAGCAGGTGGAGCTGGGTCTTGCCTAGCAGCTAGACTCAGATGCACTGCTGGTGGGATAGGCAGACAAAATTGCCATATTCTGAGAGCCAGGCTTAGAACTCTGTTCATCTAGCACTTTGGGCCTGTCTTTTTATCACTGCCACAGAGTGGTTTGTACGGAACTGCAATGCCTGTGTGTGGGACGCCATGTTGACTACGGAGAATTCAGTGGGACCTAATTCTTAGCCTGGGAGCCAGCGCCTACAGACAGGTCAGCACTTCTCCGACATAACAGCCATAGTTTACACAGTGTTGCCTATGGTGGGGGCACAGCAACAGAGGCAGAGGACTCACTACCTCTCAGCACCTTTAGCCCCTCTATCTGCTGACCATGTGGAGGGCACCATCTTAGATACGGTGGATGCAACTGGACCCATTTCTTACCTTGGGAGCCAGAGCCTGCCCACAGGAGAGTGCTTTTCTACCAGAAAAGCAGTAGTTTACACAGTGTCGCCTAAGGCTGGGCCCTGTCAGCAGAGGTGAACAGGGCAGTAGCATTGCTGTATTTTGAACTACTTCATATCGTTGGGGGTTGGATATACAGGGGCTTACTTTACCAGTTGGGAAGAGGGACCTCTACACCTGAAAACCTGACTGACTTGAGAAGTGGTCAGATACCTTTTGTTTTACATTTTAAGACAGCCTAGAGGAACACCTGCAGTCCATCCTCACAGTATGTCTCCCAGCCTTTACTTACTCACATGAAACCCAAAAAGCAACACATGCTTGTGGCATACAAGAAATGACCCATGGCTTCAGAAGGCTCCCAAACAAAACAACCAAGAAGTTTTTCAGATGAAGACACTTGTCTGAAATCATCAGAAGGTGAATACAAAATTATTATATACAGAGCCCTTCTAGACCTTATACAAAATGCAGCAGAACAAAGGGAAAAATTAAGCAAGCTGTTCAATCTGGTGGAACACCAGTACTCTGAAATCCAACAGATCAAGAAGAAAATCAAAGACATAGAAACTTCCATGCAAAGCATAGAAACCAGAGTGCAACAAATGGAAAAAAGAATGTCTGACTTAGAAGACAGAGCTACTGATGCCAGCGTCTATGAGCAGACATCAGAAAAAAGAAACAAGAAAAATGAAGAAGCATTAAGAAGCATGTGGAACTCTATTAAGACCTTCAGTTAACTGGAGTCCCTGAACAGGATGAGACACCTGAGAATACAGAGAGTATCGTTGCTGAGCTGCTGACAGAAAACTTCCCAGAAATCATGAAGGAAGAGACTACAAATATCTCAGATGCATATCGTATGCCACCCAACATAAATCTCAAAAGAAACACTCCAAGACATATTATAATCAAGTTTAACGAAATGAAACATAAGCAGCTACTCTTAAAGGCAGCAAGACTCAAAGCAAAGCTAACATTCAGAGGGAAGTCTTGTAGGCTTTCATCAGATTTCTCAGCAGAAACCATACTGGCATGGAGACAGTGGCATGACACATTCAAAGCCTTGAAGGAGAAGAACTTCCAACCAAGAATTATATATCCGGCAAAACTATCTTTCAAATATGAAAATGAAATTAAGACATTTCCAGATAAACAGAAACTCAGAGACTTTGTCAAAACCAAACCAAAACTACAAGAAACACTGAAAGAAGTTCTTGGCTTTGGCTTAGAAGAACAAAACCACTAACTTTATATTTTAGAAAGACACATTGTTCAGAACTCCACTCAGTTAGGGAAGGCTTCAAATTCAATCAGAGCTTTAATACTGAAAGAAACAATCCAGTGATTGTCATGAAAACTATGGTGCCATCATATTAAAAAGAGGGATGTACTACAGTCATTATAGTCCTTCCAGATGAAGAGGAAGATGACAAAACTAGTAGTAATTAAAATTGGGTTTATATACAGTTTATTAAGGGGGGCCACAGGGGTAGCCGTAAAGTACAACAAAGATGTAACATATCATAGCAAGAAATGTAACACAGCAGTCTCAACAACTAAAAAACCAGCTCTGAAAAAGGTGAAAAATCACAAAAAAGAATGTCCTGGAACAGCCTAATAAGAACAGCAGAGAAAGCATCAACACAAAAATAAACATATCACAATGGCAGCACTGAACACATGCCTATCAGTAATTACACTGGATGTGAGTGGACTGAATGGTCCAGTAAAGTGACATCAAGTGTCATCTTGGATCAAAAGACATGACCCTGAGATACCATCTCACCCCAACAAGATTGGCCATGATCTAGAAAACACAAAACAACAAATGCTGGAGACGCTGTGGAGAAAGTGGAACCCTCCTACACTGTTGGTAGGGTTGCAAAATGGTCCAGCCTCTTTGGAAAGCAATCTGGTGCTTCCTTAAAAAAATGGACATCGATATACCATTTGACCCAGTAATTCCACTACTTGGAATATATCCTACAGAATCAAGGCCTTTCACACCAACGGACACATGCACCAGAATGTTTATCACAGCACAGTCCACAATAGCAAAAAGATGGAATCAACCCAGATGCCCAGCAACAGAAGAATGGATAGGTAAACTATGGTACATATACTCAACGGAGCACTACGCAATGATAAAGAATAACGATGATTCCAGGAAATATCTCCTAACCTGGTTTCAACTGGAAGACATTATGTTGAGTGAAAGTAGTCAGCGACAAAGGGACAAATACTGTATGAGACCTCTACAATAAGATCTCAAAAACAGACTTGTGTATAGAAGAAAAGACTCTTTGACAGCTGCAAGGGAGGGGAGGGAGGGAGGGGGCGGGGGAAGGTTTAGTTTAGATAGTTGATAGAAATCTGGTTGGGAGAAAGTGGTGATAGCACACATTAGAAACAAGAACAACATTAAGCGGACTTCAGCTTAACTTGAGTACTCCTTCCATCTTAACCCAATATTGCAAGGATAGAGTAGCTAGGGTGGGGGGCGGGGGACTATGCTCTTTGGCGAATTCCAGGCCAATTGGCACAACTAGTGTTTTGCTAAGAGAGCTCTCTGCACCCCACATTGGTGAGTGGCATCTGGGGTCTTAAAAGCTGCCAAGCTACTATCCGAGGACACAGCAAATGGGCCCAACTCAGCAGGAACAGATGCTCACTGAGGACCAAAATGACATGCAGTAAAGACAACCTAGAAGACAGAGAGACCTGCAAGAGTGGGTACCTTCATCGACTTGGGACCGGAAGAACCGGATGGTGCCCAGCCACCACCAATGATAGCCACAATGGAGCTCACTAGGTTGAGTGTCACTGTCAACACAAGAATAAAAAAGGGTGCATCCTGAGATCTCCACTAAAAGACCTCAACTGATATCCAGCAGTTTCAGGGTTCCCCTGAGAGCATGGCCCCCAGCCCTGATGCTGCCCTTACCCAAAAATTATAACAAAGGTCCACTCTTCAGACAGGAACAGATTGGACTTAGCAATGCAGAGTGACCATATATTGGTTGCACTTTATGGTTGTATACATCTATAGGATATCATCCTGCTGACCTCTGGCTGGAGGAAGGAGAGTGGGTGGAGAGGAGGGGAAAGGAGGCTGTTGGGAGGATGAGACATGTATGGAGCAGAGAGGAATAGCGTGCTGTCACCGGACAGGGAGAGCAGTGGAAGCTGCATATAGGTGGGCATGTAAATTTATACGGGAATGTACATTTTCACTCAGTCATGTTAAATAAAAAAGAAAAAAAAAAAAAGAGACATGACCCATCCATATGTTGTCTACAAAAAACTCACTTGAGACTTAAAGATAGGAACAAACTGAAAATTAAAGGACGGAAGAATATATATCAAGCTAACAGTGAACAAAGAAGAGCAGGCAATTCTAATCTCAGAGAATTAATGAGACCAGCTAGCTGGAAGTAAGGCACAAAAACGGGAAAATGACACAGAAACAGTATCCTGGATTGGACTGAAGAAGAGGCATTCTGATGACAGTGAAAGGATCGATGGTGATAAGGGACCATTTCCAAGGGAATATTGAATGCAGTCAACACTTTTCCTTGGGCTGATCCTACAGAAGCCCAATCTTTCAATGAATACAAATCATTTATTCCAGTTTTTATTTTTTTGGAGGGTGGACACCATGGACTTCATCGAAATACATTCTAAGATAAAACCACCGACTATTACTCAGAGGAAATACAACAGTCACATGAAAAAACTCTTACAGAACTTGCTATGTGGAGGAAATTGAGACTAGTTTCTGGTATCTCATTAGGTACTCCTTGTATACAGCATCGCCTTGAAAGTCTCTTTCAGAACTTAGGGCTAAAAGCAAGCAGTTTTGCTTTCTCCAGGGACAGAGCTACCTCCTCCTTCATGAAAAGGAGTGAGTGTGAGATCTTCCTATTTGCCTTGATTTCCAGAAACCCTGAAGCTAGATGTCTGAGTAAATTTAGCAACCATTCAGGCCTTTATGACCAGCATACCTGGGATCTTTTCTCCTGGCTTCCTGCTCTTATTAACATCTCCTTCGGTCATGACTCTCTATTTCTTACTCCTCATTATTTTTCATTCGTTCTCGTTATAAACCACCCCAAATCCACTGAGGCATGTGTGAAGGGAGAAGGGAGGATATGGAAAGACAGATAAAGACAGGCAACGTGCAAACAGAAACAACTGGCCACTGCGTGATCTTCTTGTTGTTGTTAGTTGCTATGGGAACATCTCTGACCCATAATGACCCTATGTATAACAGAACCAAACATTTCCCAGTTCTGCGCCATCCTGACAGTAGTAGGTATGTTTGAACCTATTGTTGCAGCCACTGTGTTGATCTATCTAATTAAGAGTCTTCTTCTTTTTCACTGACCCAAGCATGATGTCCTTCTTCAGGGACTGGTGCCTCCTGATACCATGGCCAAAGTAAGAAGGATGAAACCTCATCATGCTTGCATCTATGGATCGTGAAACCTATTGACTATAGGTGAGCCTACTGATATTTCAAAAACCAGTAGCTTAGCTTCCAGCATCATAGCAACACACAAGCTACCACAGCAGGACAAACAGACAGACTGTTAATTTGGCATCATCTGTATGGAACATCAGTGGCTTACATGGGATCTGAAATATCATTAATATCTAATAATTCTTAACATGTTAAATGAGAAAGTGTTCCCAGATGATGTTTTTCCTTTGACAAGACGGATTGACACAGTGGCCGTAAGGATGGCCTCAAGCACAGCAACCGTGAGGGTGGTGTGGAAGCAGGCAGTGTTTTAGTCTGTTGTACACAGGGCTGCTATGAGTTAGAAGAATCTCGACAGCACTTAACAGCAGCAGCAAACACATCTTGAATCATATCTACCTCTCTTCACTCTATCACCATCACTGTGTGAGTCAAGTGTCCAAATTAATACTCACCTGAACTAGGGTTGTCTAGACGGTGTCCTTCAGTCACCTCCTGTCTTGTGTCTCTTCTTGTTTTTCCTAATGTCACTATGATTGAATTGCTGCTATCTACAGAGACCAATATTTAGAAAAGGCCATCATGGTTAGTAAAGCAGAGGATCGGTGACAACAAGAGAAACCCTCAATGAGATGGACTGACACAATAATCAAAGCAACAGACTCAGACATACCAGGGATCATGAAAACAGCACAGGATCAAGCAATATTTCATTCCACAGTATATAGCACCACTGTGAGTCGGAACAGACTCAATGGCATGTAGCAACATGATTAGATTAGGACTCACGTATACCACTATGACCTCATGTTAACTGATAACATCTTTAATAACCCTATTTCCAAACAAGGCCACATTCACAGGTACCAGGGGTTAGGACTTCACTACATCTTGATGGGGGTGGAAGGGCACAATTCTCTCCGTAGTAGCCATACAGTATAGCACAACTAGAAAAGTCAAGAGTGGATGTTTCAAATAAAGTCTGACCTGTACCCTCTTCCCATCTCTTACTGCTTTATGTCTCCTTGGCTTTTTTAAGTAGACAAGTTCACCACATTGCAGCAAGATGATGGCTGGCCAGCCGAAGAAGAAAAGGCAATTATCTTGTCGAAACATCCACATCAGTTAAACTATGATTAAATCTGCTTGCACCATATCCTGCCCCAATCCAATCCATAGTCCCAAAAAGATGGAGTCCTCTTAATAGTTATCTTGGAATCAAGCCTACCCAGGTAATTGAAAGTCCTAACAAGATTCTCTGGTGTGAAAAAGGAGCAGTTTTCATAAGCAAGGGAAATAAGGCAGAGAAACAATAACAAACGGTCATTGCACATGATCCTCCTTTCACTCAAAATATGGTGCAAAGTTCTAAACATGGACACATTAGTTTCTTGCACCTGGATCCTCCTCTGCCTCTATAGAATTGTCCCCACTTGCTTGTAGTCTAATGTACTGATCTCATGATTCAAATTACCACGTTCTCCTGGAATTCAGGACCTTTGCTATTGCTATACTTATGTAATACTTTTGTCTCAATTCCTAATCACATCCCCTCAACTGCAAACCCTGCTCCTGGCAGTGGTTAAGCGCTCAGCTGCTAACCAAAAAGTTGGTGGTTTGAACCCGTGAACCACTCCTCTAGAGAAAGATGTGGAAATCTGCCTCTGTAAAGATTCACAGCCTTGGAAAACCTACCCGGCAATTCTACTATGTTCTTTCAGGATTGCTAAGAGTTGGTTTACAGTCAGGAAGGAGGTACATCAGGGCTGTATCCTTTCACCACACATTTTCAATGTGTATGCTACGCAAAGAGAAGCTGGACTACATGACTTAAAATAAGGCATCAGGATTGGAGGAAGACTGATTAACAATCTGCATTGTGCGGATGACACCACCTTGCTTGCTGGAAGTGAAGAGGATTGGAAACACTTACTGATGAAGATCAAAGACCACTGCCTTCTGCATGGATTGCACCTCAACATCATGAAAACAAAAGTCCTCACAACTGGACCAGTAAGCAACATCATAATAAATCAAGAAAGGATGGACCTTGTCAAGGATTTCATTATATTTGATTCCACAATCAATGCCCATGGAAGCAGCAGTCAAAAAATCAGAAGACTCACTGCATTGGGAAAATCTGCTGCAAAGGACCTTTTTAAAGGGCTAAAAAGTAAAGATGTCACCTTAAAGACTAAGGTACACCTGACCCAAGCCATGGTACTTTCAAACACATCACATGCCTGTAAAAGCTAGACAATGGATAGGGAAAACAGAAGAATTGACACCTTTGAATTAGAGTGTTGGAGAAGGATGCTGAATGTACCATGAACTGCTGAAAGAATAAACAGATCTATTCTGGAAGAAGTACAACCAAAGTGCTCCTTGGAAGCAAAGATGGAGAGACGGCATCTTACATACTTTGGGCATGTTGTTAGGAGGGATCAGTTCCCAGAGAAGGATGTCATGCTTGGTAAAGCAGAGAGTCAGCAAAAAGAGACTATGACCCTCAACAAGATGGATCGACACAGTGGCTGCAACAATGGGCTTAAGCATAAAAACAATTGTGGGCATGGCACAAGACCACGCAGTGTTTGTTGTGTTATACATAAGGTAGCTATGAACTGGAATGGACTCAATGGCACCTAACGACAACAACACAAGTTGGAATTGACTCACTGGCAGTGGGTTTTGATGGGTCCCCTCAATTACTTCCGTACCATTCCGTCGATGGGAATATTACCCCCTCAGTGAAGCCTTTCCTGAACCAGTTTTAATTCCCTTCTTGCAGGCTCCAGGAACCTCCGCTTTTGGCACTTACATCAGTCATAACGGAAGTACGTTTTATTGAATATCTGTATTTGCTATACTGTAAGGGAAAGGAACTATGTGATTATATTCATGGTAATATAATTACCATAGCACACCATCCAGTTCACAGGAAACTCTCAATAATCCCATTTTGTTTTGTTCTGTTTTGTTCAACTCTGTAACCACTCGATCCAGTATTTCTCGATTGTCTTTGTAGATGTTGCCTTCTTAAATACTGTTGTCCACAGGGCTTTTGTCTTCACTTAGTGGACTTCAGTGCCTATGCCCCATCCTAAGGTAATCTCACCTATTCACATGAATTTGATTTATAGCTATAAGCTATGACTTAAAAATGTGTTTCTTTCACCTTGATCATAAGTTTTTAGGTGTTTTTATCTAATTGCCCACTTAATATTTCCAACTAACAGACTCAACAGCAGTGGCTTTCTGGATGTTACAGACACTTGAAGTTTAACTTGTCCCCATTAATTTATCTTTTTCCCACTCCTCCACTTCTACCCCCACCTACTCCTCCTCCTCTTCCATTTGTAGTTTCTATTAATGTGCCAGTATCCACCTAGTTTCCTACAGCAGAAATCTAGTTAGTCATTCTAAGCTCCTTTCTCTACTTCTACTCATACCTTTTCATTCACTGACTATACTTCCTGCATGGCTCTGAACTCCTCCTGCCTCTCCTTCCCCCTGCTATTACTGCTAATCAGACCTTTACGCTTTCTCTCCCTGATTACTGTTTTTATTTAAAAAAGGAAAAAAACCCATTGCCATCCAGCCTAGTCCAACTCATGGAGACTCTAGAGATCGGATTAGTTGCTGTCAGATCCACATGTTACCTGCTAGAAGTGCTCCATAGCATTTTCTTGGCTGTAATCTTACCAGAAGCAGATCACCAGGCCTTTTCCGCGGAGGTGTTGCCGGGTGGGTTCAAGCCTCTAAGCTTAGGTTAGCTGTTACTGTTAGTGTTAGGTGCCTTGAATCTTTCCTACTTGAAGACTGTATGTGATACAGTGGCTCTCCCATAAGGTCTTCTTGGCTGTACTCTTACAGACTTCACGGTCAGTCAGGTCATTCTCTCACTCACGGTGTGCCTGTGTGCTGACCTTTCAGTTAGCAGCCTTTGGCACACGTTAAACCAACCCAACCATACCCATTGCCGTTGAATCAATCCCAACTCACAGCAGTCCTGTAGAACAGAGTAAAACTGCCTCATAGGCGTCTCCAGCAGAGGGGCTGGTAGGTGAGAACTGCTGATCTTTTGGTTAGTGGCTTAGCTCTTTAACCACCGCACCACCAAAGCTCCTTTTAACCAATCAGTTGCCATCAAGTCAATTCTGATTCATACCAAAAACCAAACCCACTGCCGTGTAGTTGATTCCAGCTCACAGCGACCCTATAGGTCAGAGTAGAACTTAATATTCCCATAGAGTTTCCAAGGAACGCCTGGTGGATTTGAACTGCCAACCTTTTGGCTAGCAGATGAAACACTTAGCAACTTCATCACCAAGGCTCTAGGCCCACTGCGATTGACTCAATTCTGACTCATAGCAACCCTGTATGACAGAGCAGAACAACTGCCCCATAGCATTTCCAAGTTGTGCCAGGCAGATTTGAACTGCTAACCTTCTGGTTAGCAGCTGTAGCACTTAACCCACTATGCTACCAGAGCCCTTTTAGGTACCTAAAAAGAGCTTCTAGAACTGACTTCTTTGAGGTCACTTTGATGACAGAATGCAATATCCGTTTTTCTCTCTCACAGAATTATGGTTTTATTCCAGATAACAATTAACTCCCAGATCAATGACTACAATTGCCTTCTTCTCTTGCACTGAGAGAAGACAACTGAAATGTAAGAAATCACTGCCAGCATTCTGGAAAGATCTTTCCTGCTGTCATTCTTCCTGTCTTCTAGAATATGTGCGTAACAGCTGGAGTTCTAGAGTCCTACTTCAGAGACAGTGAAGCAGATCAGAGGTCTGGTTTCTTAGTGACGTGGAGCATCCTTTCCAGCCCAGCACTGTCCTCCTTTGGATGTTTGTTGCATTAGAGAATATAGCACCTAATTTGTCTAGCCTATAAGTCAGAATCGACTTGACAGCAATGTGTTTTTTGTTTGTTTGTTTGGTTGGTTTATATGATGCAATCACAGATTAAAATTGATCATGGAAAAAATGCTGAAGTTAGGTTATCTAGATGCAAACATTTCTTATTCTAAATGTATTTGCTGTATTCTCCCTTATCCTGACACTGGAAGGCTGAATGACTTTTATTATGATAAGTGAGCTGCTTTGTTTTACCAGTTTTTATTTTGACTCATAACTTGTCACTTTAGCAGAGTTGGAGTGTCTGAGGCAACTACTTAAGTAACTTTTTATAGTAGTCTTATTCACAGCCAGTGATTATTTTGAAGGCTTGATACTGCCTAATTAAGAAATAAGGACAAAGTAATTACAGCTCTTACAAGGATTTACAACCAGGAAAACATTAATAAACCATAATACATACACTCTAATATTACATGTATCTGTGTAGGCATGGCTACAAATCTTTAGAGCAATATTGTCCTCATGGTAATTAAAAGCTGCATTTAGAATGCAGCTTTTGTTGGTCATTCATATAGGATGACTTTAGTCTCACTCTGTAATGCCCTTCAGAGAGGTTCATTTACATATGTCTTCCCCTGAAGTCTTTGCCATCCATCCTACAATTCTGTTGCTTTTATTCCTTGGACAATCTGATTACACCATTAGCAGCTGTCCATCAATCGGTGTAGATACTTCAAGCTCTCTCCTAACAGAGTGAACAATAAAATAAATGCTTTGAATACCTGCTCACTGGGAGAAATTCCCGTCTCCACTCTCTTTCAGGGCCACTTCCAAGGGAGAAAATAAGACCACAGTAATCTAGTTCCAGTTGGTGTAAATATGTGTGCAAAATCTTCTTAACAAGACTCAAGTCTTTTCCTTCTAGTCAGTGGATCTGAAGGAATTCTCCCATGAGAGTAGAGTAGGAATGCAGCAGATGGAAGTAAAAGGAACATCAATGAAGTTATTTATGCAACTTACTTCTCCCTTCATGATCTACTGGAACCCAGTCCTGGATATACCACTTCCACTTACCGATGGAGACTTCTGGCCTCATCTAACATTAATGTTGGTTTTTGATTCTTTACAATTGACTATATAATCCTCTTCTCTTCATCTAAGGGGTGCTGGTAGTTTAAGCACTTGGCTGCTAACTGCAAGGTTGGTAGTTCAAACCCATCCAGCAGCTCTGTGGCAGAAAGACCTGGCAATCTGCTTCTGTAAAGGTTACAGCCAAGAAAATCCCATGGAGGAGTAGTTCTACTTTGTCACATAGGATTGCTGTGAATCAAAATTAAATCGATGGCATCTAACAACAACCACCCTTCATCTTGTCAAGGTTAGCTAGGGAACTTGATCTCTGGGGCCACGTACTAACATATTTTACTCCAGAATCCAACATTTTCTAGGGATAACAAAGATCATGGTCTGTGTTATAGAACACACACATACAATATTGATAAGGTTACCAAGGGAACCTAATCTGCCGCATATCAGCAGCTCTCCCTGGCAGTTTGTGATGCAGATGTGAGTTCTTCCTGGCGGTTGTGATGCAGATATAAACAGTTCTCCGGACAGTTGTGAGGTGGCTCCGCTGGCCTCAGGCCCAATCAGAAACCAAGTTACTACCTCCCCCTCCCATCTACGACATCACCCCGCGCTTTTGCCCATAAACCCCACCCGTAAACCCCACCGCTGTCATATAAGAAGCACCCTCAAAATCTCTGCAGAGGTCTTGTTCTGCTCATGGAGACTGACCCGTTCCCTCTTTGGAAATAATTCCCTTAATAAACTTTTCCATCATTTTGCAACTAAAAATGATGCATCCTCGTGTGCTTTGGGGAAGGGGAATCCCGGTTTGCCACCCCTCGGGAGACCTAACTTGGTAGTTGGATCTCTGGAATCTAAAACAGGTTATTCGGAGTCTAATCAGCTGCATGACTTTGACAATCTGATTGGAAAAGACATGATCCAGCTTGACTCCCCTTTATGCCTCTGGCTTCATCGCCTGCTATGAACACCCCGGCTGATTCCACTCTACTTTTCTCCTCCATCAGCCAGTCATGCTCACAATCTCTGCCCTGTTGTCCATCCTGCCTATAACACTCTTCCCCTGAATATTCATCCAGTTGCATCAATGCTTCTTTCATATTGTGAAGGAAACCCGCTGAAAGAAACTTCCCCTTATCTTATCCTGCCCCGTTCTGCCTACAACCCCACCTTGCACCTTCTCCTTATCTTATTCTGCACCGTTCTGCTCACGACCCCTCTGCTCTGCATCTGGCGCCTCTGCTCATGACACCTCTGCTCTGCACACGACCTCTGACCATGCCTCACTCTGGCTCCACGAAAGCCTGTTGCACTGCCCCATCAGGGCCAGTCGTTGGAGGTCTGTCTGCCCCTGCTGGCCCGCTGGCATTACTTTAATAAATGGCTGCTTCTTCTCTCCTCGGGTGTAGGTTGATTTCTTCTAATAATACCATCGTTCAAATGTTGCATTCCTGATGATACCTCTCTGACAGTCTGTCTTGAAACTGAACTCTTTCCCGTCATGACTTTTCTCACTCTCCTCATCCTGACTTATTTTGTTCCTGACATAGATCTCCTTCTGATATACTGGATATTACACTTCATTTATTCTCTTTTATGCACCAGAATATAAGCTACGTGAGGGAATTCCTATCTGCCTAGTTTACCACTCTATCAGCAGGGCTTCGAAGACGTGGTGAACATATTAGGCAGCCAAACAATACTTGTCTAATGAATAAGTAAATCAACTCACCCCACCCCAAGACCTATACTTTTTAAATGTTGTTTGAATGTGTTCCAATGGATCAAAACCAAATAGTATTGTTTCATGAATTATACACCTGATATTATCCACTTGCAAATCCTAGTGGTATAGTGGTTAAGTGCCATGTCTGTTAAACAAAAGGCCAGCAGTTTGAGCCCACCACGTGCTCCTTGGAAACTGTATGAGGTAGTTCATTTCTGTTCTTTAGGGTTGCTATCATGGATTGAATGTGTTCCCTAAAAAATCTGCAACAATTTCACTGGGCCACAATCCTTGGTATTGTATGATATTCCTCATGTTGAAATTCCTGTCTCTATGGTGTTAAAGAGGGTGAATGGGCAGCACTTGGGTTGGTAGCTGCAAGACTCAATGTGTAAGTTTAGTTTTGTGCCTTGAGACAGTCTCTTGGGATGCAAAGGAAAAAAAATCTGGCAGAGATAATGGGGATCCTCACTCCATCAAGAAAGCAGCACTGGAAGAAGAGTGCCCTGTGCCAAAATGCTCCCAGACCAAAGACTGATACAACACGAGGACTTTCCTCCAGAGCTGACAAGGGGGAAAGCCTTCCCCTGGAGCAAATATCCTGAGTTTGGACTTGTAGCCTACTGGACTGGGTCAGAATAAACTTTTCTTTGTTAAAGCCATCCACTTGTGGTATTTCTGTTAGAGGAGCACTAGCTGACTCAAACAGTTGCTATGAGTTGGAAGAGACTTGTTCCCTTGCATTGTCTAACCTCACCAAGTAATTTTCTCCTCATGGCCTTTGTATATTTCTCCAATCCGTATATGTTATAAAGTCTTCTGGGGGAGAAGAAATCAGTTCAGTTTGCTGTTCTGTCCCCAAAGCTGCTGTTTTTTAGCATAACAGTGGCACTGGTTGTTTCTTACTCAACCACAATGGGAGGCTTTGTTTCTTACCCAAGTCTACCAGCAAGCAAACAGCGAGAATCACTCACAGCTGCCTGAAGAAGCACGTGGAATCAGGGTCTTAGTAAGTGTCCCTGTCATACCACATCAGCCTGATCTAAAGTCATTAGTTCTTCCTTTGGCCTTGCTCCTTTAGAATTCACACACACACACACACACACACTAACATAAATGAACAGTTTTGCCATTTTTTGTGAGTATTATTTTCTCTCTCCTATTTGCTTTTAAATTGTCTCCCAGAGCATGCTGGAATCTAACCATAGTTACAGCCCTAGAGACAAAACAGGTAGAGTAAGGGTCAGAAGAGCAATTGGTTCTCCTGGCCAGGTAAATCCCTTAGAGGGCTTGTTAGCAGAGAAGAGAAGGGCTGCTGTTCTTGGCAACAAAACTCAGTGGAGTGTTGAAGTTCCTTCCATGTAAAGAAATTTCTATTCTCAGCATCCTTCCTGATCAATGTCCATACTAGATGGCTTAATCTAGTTGCCAAGAGTTGACTGATTCAGCTTAGGTACTCTTGGGCTCAGTTCCAAGATGTTCCACAAGCTTCTCATCTTCTTTGGATTACCAGGCATGCTGGGTGTCATGGACTGAATTGTGTCCCCCTAAAATTGTATGTAGAAATTTGGATAGGCCCCAATTCTCGGTATTGTGTTATGTCCCCATATGTTGTAAATCCTGTTTCTATGATCTTAATGAGAGAGGTTGGGTGGCAGTTGGGTTCATGGGGCAGGACTCAACATGAAGACTGTCCCGTGCCTTGAGGCAACCTCTTGAGATATAAAGGAAAAGGGAAGCAAACAGAGAGTTGGGGACCCCATATAACCAAGAAAGCAGTGCTAGCAGAATATGTCCTTTGAAAAGAGCACAGGGTCTCTGCACCTCAGAAGCTTCCAGTCCAGGGGCAGATTAATGACAAAGACTTCCCTCCTGAGCCAATGCAGAAAGACTTCCCTTAGAGCTGATGCCCTGAATTTGGACTGATGCCCAGCCTACTGGACTATGACCCAATAAAATTTCTCTTTGTTAAAGCCATCCAGTAGTGGTATTTCTGTTCGAGCAGTACCAGAAGACTAAGACACTGGGGCATGTTTTTCCCTTGGTGAGATCAAAAGTGCAACAAAACAAACAACCGTTGCACAAACACATTTCAGAGACTTGCTTACGTCATATCCACTAGCCATCCCACTGGCCAAAGGCAATCACATGGCAAGCCCAACGTCATAATTGCTGATAAGGCCAGATAACAATCCTGGCTCCTCCCACTTCTTTGAAAGTCTATGCCTACACAAACTGCTGATTTAAATTTCTTTATCAATAAGGGTTTTTAGTTGCAAACAACAGAACATAACCGTGGCTCATTTAGGCAGAAGAGGGGAATATTGAAAGATATTGAACAGTTAACAGATGCATCAGGGCGAATGAAGAACTAGGTCAGAGGCACTGCAATCAACCAATACAGAATTCACAGCACAGCACAGACCTGATCCTATGTGGAGACACAGCTACCCACCGCATCTGAGCTCTAGGCCTGCAGTGTCCGACATGGGCATTACCAGCCACGTGTGACTATTACATACTTGAACATGGCTAGTCCTAATTGAGACACGCTGTAAGTGTAAAATACACATCAGCTTTTCAAAGTACAAAGAGAATACATGTAAAACATCTCATCAATTTCTTAATTAATTACTTTTTAAAATTAGGTCACTAGAATATTCTAGAACTCCCTGAGTGGCACTATCAGTTCAGTGCTCAACTGCTAGTCCAAGAACTGACGGTACAGACACACCCAGAGGCACCTTGGAAGGCAAGCTAGAGATCTGCTTGAAAAGATCACAGCCTTGGAAAGCCTATGGAAAGTTCATCGTGAGTTGGAATCAACTAGATAGCCACTAGCAACAATAAAAAAAAAGGAAAGTCTGTGTGACGTACACGACACCTTTGTTGGATGGCGCTGCTCTTGACAATGCAGCTTGTACTGCCCACCCTGTCAGCACTGAATGCTAGAAATTGCTGCTGGCACCGTTACCCATGTAGTCTGGTCTCCAGAAACTGGAGGGAGCTAAAACAGCCAATAGCAACCGAAAAGAGTGTTCTCTACCCTGTCTTCTTTGCATAGTCCCTCCCAAACATAATCTAGACAGACACCTGGGTCAGTTTAGTCAACTCCGGTTCACTCACTCAGGCCTGAGTTATAAAAGAGACTCACAACATGAATATATGTTTTTTCTAGTCTTTGCAGTAGATAATAAACCCTTACCTCCCACTAAGACTCGTGGAATTCCCAAATATAGAAAGGTCAACACTGAGTACTCAACACTGAGTACTCAAAAGCAAGTTGAAAAAAAAGTCTCTAATTGTTTTGACCCAGTATTTTCCTTTCAAGGAATATAACCTCATAAAGCAGAAACACAGGCAAAGATTTCTAAACATAAGCATTTATCTTAGCTAAGTTCCCCTAGTAGCAAACACAGAAATAGGTAGCTGATTGGAGAGATGATGCCAGGAGGCCTCATTAGGGGCAGGGGGAAGTAAAGTAAAGCAGGAACAGATGTCTGTTTGAGGGGCATTAATGAGGAGGGCAAATGGCATTTAGTCCACCTGAAGACCTCGGGGACACTGCTTAGAACATGCCTCAGTGTTAACACTACCTGCGGGTAAGGATGCCAGGGCTATGGAGTAATTATAGGAAGACTAGTTCCCTGACACTTCCTGCTCTGGAAAGCATATGGCTACAGGCAGAGAAAAGCACTGGCAGAGACCACAAGGGCATGCGGTTAGAATCCATCAGCCTGTACAGAAAGTGAGTGCCTAAGGGACATGAGTGGAAACAACTCACAAGTTATCTTTAAAATTGATTTCTTGAAGAATTTTTATTGTTATTCCTTCCACAGTGAATTTCGATTCATTCCACAAAGGTTTGCTCAATAACTAACCTCTGGAAAGCACTATTCAAGGTGCTGTGAATCAGTGAACAAAACAGACCAAAATCACTTCCCTCATGGAACTTACTGGAGGCACAGTCATAAGGTGCTACATCTGCTAACCAAAAGGTCGACAGTTCAAGCCCTGCAGGCGCTCCTAGGAAACTCTATGGGGGCAGTTCTACTCTGTCATCTAGGGTCGCTGTGAGTCAGAACTGACTAGACAGCAACAGGTTGTTTTGTTGTTGTTGTTTCGTTTTCATTTTTCATGGAACTTATGTTCCAGAACGGAGCTAGGAAAAATCATTGAAATAACAGCAAATCAGTTTATCAGAGGTGATAAATGCAATACAGAAAAATAAAGCGATGAATAGGACTAGGAGTGCCAAGATTTGGGGGTGGAGTGATCAAGTTCCAGTAAGAGAGTCAGAGAAAGCCTCATGGAGAAGATAGCACTCAGGGGGTGATGAGTCCAGGAAACCAGCCATGCTGAAAGCAATGGGAAAAGCACTGAGGGCAGAGAGCAACTGCAAAGACTGCCAAGAGGACAGCTAGCTGGTCATACTCAAGGAACAACAAGAAGGCCAGTGTGACTGAAATACAGTGAGTGAATGAGTGAGTGAGTGTGTGAGTAAGTGGGAATGAATATGACTAGGGGGTCAGAACAAGAACAGGAAGTCAGGTCCTGCGGAGCTTCGTAGAAACCCACTGCCATCGAGTTCCTTCTGACCCATAGTGACTTTATAGGACAGAGTAGAACTGCCCCATAGAGTTTCCAGGAAGCTCTTGGTGGATTTACACTGCCAACCTTTTGGTTAGCAGACATAGCAGTTAATCACTACACCACCAGGGTTTCTTAGAGCTTCTTAGGCAAGTAAAGACTTGAAATTGTGCTCTGAGGGAAATGGCAAGCCACTGGAAGGCTTTATAAAGTTTGCTGGTGTCCTCTGTTGAGAATAAATTGCAATGGAACCAAGGCTACAGCAGGGTATCAGTTAGAAGGCAGTTGCAACAACACAGGAGAGAAGCGACATAGAGCTACCTAGAAGGGAGGCAGGGAGAGTACTTTGAAGAAGAGCAACAAGATGAGATGTGGGTGCCGGTGCCCATCAGGCATCCAGCCTTCCCGGCGTGCGTGGGGGTGCGAGCCACTCCACAGCCAGTGACTTCCTCCTCAAGGTCGCTCCTGCCACCATATCTGTCACCATCCAGCAAGTGTTTGAAGACCCAGATGCTCAGAATTGCTGGAAGCAGCTGCCTTTGGAAATTTGAAATGAGTCCCATGGATAGCCTCATAACATGGCCAAGTGTCCAGAAAACAGATACAGAACAGATATAGAAATGTGATCCCTATGCTCTGTGACTACAGTTGTGTTAAACTGCAAAAATGCTGGAAAAGGCTGTATGAATACCAGTTTAGTCAAAGTGAATGAGAAAGAAGAGAGTTACATCTTAAAGCAGACCCAGGGTCGTAATACGTGTTGTCATTTCTGGCTCATGGTTTGACAAGAGAATAGTGTTGTCATGCTAAACTAAGTTATGGAGAAAGACTTGGTTAAATGTGCACAGAACTGGCCACAAAAGATGAAGGACAGATGCTGGTTAGAGAAACAGGATACAGTGGAAAGCTATCAGAAGATGTGGAGTCACACCCTACGGTATAACCACTACAATTAGAAAATATCAATCGTGGTGAAACCGGAATAGTATCTCACTGTCATTACACCAGCTGACCAGATTTGGGGGGCCCTGAATCACCAGCTCCATTTCTTCACTTTTTATTTGAAGTGAAAGAACCTGGCACTTGGAGGTGGTTCCCTGAGGCACCGGCATTAGATGGTCTGGCATGTTTTCCTTAATAGATATCTGTGTTCATTTGATGGAAAAAGGAAATAATATTAACATTAAACAAGTGTTACTGGATAGGAGAAACTATCGAAGGAGACTTATCAGATTCTCCTATATGGCTATACTAGAAGGAGCCAAGTTTATAAAGGAAGATTCAAATATACAAAAAGCGGGGAAAGAACTTTCTAAGGAAGACTTGTCTCTTGGTTTTGGTCATTCACCAACCAGAATAATGACGGCAGAAGACGATGGGAACTGAATGGGCTTAAAGGAAGAAATATTTACCAGGTGACAACTGTAGAGAGTCACCTTCTGAATTACAAGATACTGTAGAAGAGAAGATTGAGAGTGTTCCAAGGAAACAAACTGAAGAAGACCGAAAAGATAACTTGGTTCCATAGGTGCAAGAGATGACACAGAGCTAAAGGAGACTGAATAAAAAAGAAAGTGCTTTATACTGGCAACCCGCTGTCACTAAGACCTGGCTTGCGTCAGTCTTTTTGTTTGATGCTTTTTGCTGTCTGGACATTGTTTCTTTGTTTTTAGACGAACGTCCTATAAACAATCCTGCCCAGCAAGCTTCTGGCCTAGAAGCTGAGAGGGCTCCGTTAATAACAAGGGTTTATCTGTTAGAAGCAAACTCTCCAGACCCGGAAAGTGGTGCTGTAACCTAGACACCAACCAGAGAAGCCGCATGTAGCAGTCATGTGCTGGTCACAAGCCCAGCATCTCAAGACTCCTCCTGGCTGCTTCCTCCGAAGCTGTAAACAGCTCCACAAAATAACCACATGAATGTTTGTTAAAATCTGGTACATCTTGCAACTGTCTTCATGAATGTTAAATATGGCATTGCACTGAACCAGACTGAGAAATTCTTACCACAGGAATTGGTTTTCAGAGGCTATCTGGCCTTTAAAAATGCACTGGATACAAGCAATGCATATTATGCTTTTAGCTGTGTTATTAATAGAAAGAAAATGATCTTGAAATAATGTGTGTAACTGTACTCTTGGCATTATGTTTTATATTCTTAGTCATTTCAGGATAAATGCATTTCATAACTGTCTATTTGGTCTTGCTTTGTAGTTAATGTACTGTTTTTAAATATCCAGTTTAAAAAATCTGTTACCATAAAATGATAAACTGTATGCTGTTCTAATTATTCAGGATAATTTTCCCAAGGAGAAGTTTGATATAAGCAGCCAGAATTGTGAATAACCCATTTTGACAATGTATTTTATTTCTTTTATGTTTATGGTTTTCCCAATTTTAAAAAGAAACAAAAATTTTCCCTGAAAATATATTTGAAGGGAAATCCTCCTTACTGAGATAGATAATGGTTGAGATTTTTTTCTTTAACGTTCCTGCAAAGCCCCTTCCTAGTACTGTTTATTTTCATGAAAATTAAATGTAATTTCCCTAATTTGCAGTAAGGGGTAAATCATGATTTAGGAAATAAAAATAAGCAGCATTTTATGTTGCATAGTTTCAGTTTACTAGATGGAAATTTTGAAATAAAATATATTTCAAGCTCTCTCCACTTCAATAAACAGCACGATGATACTCCAAAGAAAAAGAAATGATAAGATATGAGCTGCAACAAAGACAGAAGAGTCAGGAGCGACTCTAATGTATTTGTCCTAGAAGGATGAAGACATCTGCATTTTCAGAAAGATAAGAAGAAAAGCAGAGTTGGGCTTAGAGACATTTAAAAAAAAACAAAACAAAAACTGACAGCCATTAAGTCAATTCTGACTTGTAGTGACCCTATAGGGCAGAGAAGAACTGCCCTATAGCATTAAGAACTGTCCTATAGCGTTTCCAAGGAGTACCTAGTGGATTCGAACTGCCAGACTTTTGGTCAGCAGCTGTAGCACTTAACCACTGGACCACCAGGGTTTCTAAGACATAGTGATAGCAAAAAGCTCCAAACAACTTCAGAAAACAGTCTGAGAATTCCTCAAAGGTTAGACATAGAGTTATCATATGATCTATTAGTAATTCCACTCCTCGGAAGTGACTCAACAGACATGAAAATGGATAATACCTATGAAAACGTATGTCCACACAAAATCTTATACACAAATGTTTACAGCAGTGACATTTATCATAAGCAAAAAGTCAAAATAAATGTTCATCAACTGATGAATGTATAAACAAAGTATGCTATATCCACTCAATAGAATACTGTTGACCTAAAAGAGGACTGAAATATTAATAAGTGCTGTAACATGCGTTAACCTTGAAAACATTATGCTAAGTGACAGAAGCCAGTTACAGAGTACCACTTATGTTCTGAGATTCCATTTAATGGTATGTCAAAAATAGGGGAATCTATGGAGGCAAAAAGTAGAGTAGTGGTTGCCTACCATCTTAGGCTGAGTCCGCATTTCAGGTATTAGGCTAGAAGTTTCTCCAGACTCGCACAGCTGCAGGGGCTGGCAGGGCCTACGGGCTGCTGACACCTGGTCTTTGAAGTCTGATGACTTCAAGATTGGCAGGTAAAACGGCAGACTGCTGGCTTACAGGCTACAGAGGCCAACAAATCCCCAAATCAGCAGGTAATATGGCAGGCCACTAGCTGAAGTCCCCAAAACTGGAGGTCAGATGATAAAGAGCCAGATGTGGGATTCAGAGCCAGTGAAAGCCTGTATACAAAAGTCTGACAAGTCTGCGAACTTAATTGTTTTAAGTGCTACATACCTCACTGCTAAATATCACTGAGTCACCTTCAAAGTACTCCCCGTGGGGAGCTATGCAGTCATGCCAGGAGCCTAGTCCATACTTCAAAGCGATTTTGGAACTCTGGAATGCCTGTTGCTCATAGTGGCACAGTGGCAAGTTCACAAACTAAATTATACAGCTATCTGTGAGGGAGATTTCAGCCAGTAAACAAATAACTGTATTGAAACACCCTCCCTACACACCTGATCTTGCCCCTAGTGATGTTTTTCTTTAACTGAAGATAAAGGAAATATTGAAAGGATGACATTTTGATGATATTCAGGATATTAAGGGGAATACAACAGCTGCTCTGATGGCCAGGCCAGAAAAACAGTTCCAAAATTGCTTTGAAGGGTGGACTGGCACTGGAACTGGTGCACGGCTTCCCAAGGGGAGTCATTTGAAGGTGACCATAGTTATATTCTGCAATGAGGCATGTAGCACTTTTTCTTGCTGGGGCCATTCCTTGAACATTAAGGGATTGGTGATCCAAACTTGGTTGTGTGAATTTGGAGTACTGGAGAGAGATCTAAGCTTAAGAAGTACATTTTAGAGTTGTTAGTATATAGGTAGTATTTCATACCACAGTATCAAGTGAATGCCTCAGTTACTTAGTACTGCTAAGACAGAAATACCATAGGAGAGTGATTTTAACAAATGATTTTATTCTCTCACAATTTAGGAGGCTAGAAGTCTGAATTCAGGACATCGGCTCTACAGGAAGACTTTCTCTCTCTCTCTGCTTGGAAAGAGGGTCTTTAGCTCTTCTGAGCTTCTGGTCCTGGGTGATTTTCACATGGCTTGGCATCTATCTTCCCCCATCTCTGTGCTTGCTTCCTTACTCATTTAATCTCTTTTTTAGCTCCAAAGGCTGATTTAAAACACCCTACACCAATCTTGCCTCTCAACATACCAAAGACAACCCATTCCCAAATGGGATTATAACCACAGGCATGTAGGTGAGGATTTATAACACATATTTTTGGGGGGAAAATACAATTCAATCCGTTAACATTGAGATTACCTAGACAGTGAGTGTAGAAATGAAGAATTCTGAAACTAGCCAATAGAATATCAAAGTTTGCAGACTGGGATATATAGACGGGCCAGCAAAGAAGCTAGCAAACCCAGGAGGGCTATTAAAGAACTGAGTGTAGTGTCCTAAAAGTCAAGCAAAGGAAATAAGGAGACAGTGATTATCTCTGTCAAATGCTACCAGCAGGCCAAAAAAGATGAAAACTGAGAGTGGATAATTGGTTTTAATACTGTGCAAGTCAGTGGCAATTTGACAAAGTTGTTTTGTAAGGCTCATGAGAGTGAATGTCTCATCAGACAGTGGAAGAAAAGCAAGTTTCAGATGTCAAGTAGACATCAGTATTGAGATTTGTGCTTCTCACAAGAGCACACCAATAGCCCGGTAACCAGAGGAGAAGAAGGAGTCTAAATAAACAATAAACCCATTGCTCATAGAGTCAATTCTGATTCACATCAACCCTATGAGACAGAGGAGAACTGCTCCATAGGATTACCAAGGAGCACCTGCTGGGTATAAGCTACCAACCTTTAAGAGTTAGACTTCTCAAAGATTACGCCACCAGGATTTCCATAAGGAGTCTAGATTTTTTGTCTCCCTAAAATTGTAGAAATAACAGCATTTTAAGTTACGAAGACGATCCAGTTGTTGTTGCCTGCTGTTGTTGAGTCTATTCTGACTCACAGTGAGGCCATGTGTTACGAAGAAACTGCTCCCTAGGGTTTTCTTGTTTGTAACCTTAACAGAAACAGATGGCCAAGTCTTTTCTTCTATGATATCTCATTAGCTGAGTAACCCACTGCTGTCGAGTCGTGTCCGACTCATAGCGACCCTAGAGGTCAGAGTAGAACTTCCCCATAGGGCTTCCAGGGGCCACACCAGCTGGGTAGATAGGGAAGAACATGCTGATGAAGACCAGAGGAGCCAAATGCAGATGTGATGTACTTGGGCAGGATGTGCAAACAGGAGATGGAAACTCTCTTTAGATAGCAGAGGGACTGGCTCTAGGAAGGACGAGCTCCAGCCGTTTTCCTTATAAATGGAAGGTTGGGTATACTACCATAGAGCGGGCAGGTAGACAGAAGTTGTGGAGACAGTATGCTGAAAGTATCAGCTGGGGAATTTCATTATCCCAGTGAAGGAGAACCCAAGGTCTCAACAGAGTGAAAACTGAGAAACAGGCAGTGAAGACAGACTAGAAAGATGAAAATAATCTCTGGGTGATGGGCAGTGGAAAAGTAGGGGGCTAGGGAAACACAGAATGCTTGCTGGGCAGCAGTCAGCCCCACATGAAGTTGGTAGCCATGGATTGAAAAGGAGGCCAGTCTGCAAGTCTCAGTTTCTCTCCCACCGCTCTCTAAGGACAACAAACAAAGAGATGGATTCAAACAGGATTAAGGTTAACAAATGGGAAGCTGCTGAAAGTTTTTTATAAAATAAATCAAACAATCCAACCCCACTACCGTCAAGTCGATACCAACACATAACAACCCAATAGGACATAGTGGAACTGCCCCATAGAGTTTCCAAGGAGCTGTTGGAGGATTCGAACTGCCAACCTTTTTGTTAACATCTATAGCACTGAACCACTACGCCACCTGGGTTTACAAAGATAGGAAATTTTACATAAGCATAATTATACCACTCACAGGCTGTGAGGAAACTTACAGATACATATGGTTCTACTGGTGATTTTAATTTTCTTCTATCTCCCCTACAATTTTGTAAACATCAAAACTCACCTTCTCTAGAGTAAGCTAGTGTTCGGGCTATCACAATAACCAAAATCAGGAAGTAGGGCCAAGTCTCACAAGAAATGTAAATCTGAAAGCTATAGAACTTGATCCCTTTCCTGTGTCCTTTTTCTGTGTGCTCTTTCTATGTCCTTTTTTCACTGAGCACATCAGCTCTCTTGGCTCTTTCCTGCTGGATATTTGCACTGTTCCCTTGTTCCAGCTGCTTGCTTACTGACCACTGCATGGCGACCCACTATCTCAGCCCATAGTTCTGGAAACCGCCATCACCTGATCAGATCTTCATCTTTCTCAGATATAAAATCCACAGGAGGCAAGATAATTGCCTGAGTTTGATTTAGGGCTACTTGTCTGGTTCAAGGAAGACCTGCTGCGGTAGTAGTTAAGTGCTAAGTCTGCTAACCAAAAGGTCGCCAGTTTGAATCTGCCAGGCACTCCTTGGAAACTGTATGGTGCAGTTCTACTCTGTCCTATAGGGTTGTTATGAGGCATGATTGACTCAGCTGCAGTGTGTTTGGTTTTTGTTTTTTTCTGGTTCAATTAGCTGAAAGTAAAAACAGGGGAGTCATATGCTTAAAATGTGACCTCCTAAACCCTTTTCTTCACTAGAGTTGGGTAGGGGAGGTAATGCCAATGAAACAAGGCTGGGCCAAATGTAACCCCAAACTAGCATGTGTGACTTTTATAAGAAGAACAAATTATTAAATGACTATTACTAAATAAATCACAAATACAGGAGAGATTATGGGAAATAATAAAATATTAAAAACTTAATTTCCCTTTTTTGTCAGGTAGCTTTTTCATTTTAATTTCTAAAACGTTTCCATTGAGCACCTAGTAGCAGTTGGTGCCCCATTCTGCACTGTAGAGTGAATTTGACAGGCATAAAATCATATTTAACAGCAAAATTTAAATTTTTGAAGAAGACATGGAGATGCTTGAAAGTATCCCTGACTGTAAAATGCCACTGTTCACAACACTGAAAATTCTGGAGATTCCTCTCCCTTCTTCAGTGATGCCTGGTGAATGCTCATTAAATGTTGCCAGACTTGAAAGTCAGATCAGAGGCAAATACAGCAGGGTAAGACCACAAAACAAGTCCCTCAGGAGCATTTGAAGATCATTTTTAATTGTACAAACTGTACATCATACATGTTTGCTTATTTTAAAATTCCAGTGAATACAGAAGCTTACAGAATACAAGAAAATTATTCTTTAGCCCTACCTACCGCATCTCTCCAAAAACAAAAATCACACCGTTTGCCACCAAGTTGATGCCGTCTCAGAGCACATTTGCCCCCATAGGGTTCCTAAGAAGCATGTGGTGGATTCAAACTGCTGACCTTTGGGTTAGCAGCCAGAGTCTTATCCACTCTGCCACCTGGATTTCCATCTCATTCCCAGTTAATCCTGGTTTCACAGCCTCCTGCAAAGAACAAGGTTAATAATTTGGGACGTGCCTTTCAATGGTTAGTTTCTGTTCTGTGTCACATTTATTTTCTATTTAGTTTTTAAGGTTTTTCTTTCTTTCTTTCCTTTTTTTAAATGCCTTTCTTTACACTGATAACTTCCTGTCAGTATTCTTGGTAAGTAATATACTCCAGTGGCTTTGCATCCAGGCTCTATACAGACATTTTTAATAATATCCCAATGATCTAACCTCTAAGGCACTCGTATTTCATCGTTTTTTCAAAAGCATACATTTTATGGTTTGTTGAAGCAATCATTTAGAAACATACATCTCTGAAGCCATAATCATTTTATAATTTGTTCTGCCTCATAAACAACCACAACCAATCTTCCAAAAAGACAATCCTTTAAACTCAATCTCTAACATTAAAGCGCTTACGGCTATTTCAGATAATGTGAGCTGTCCAGTCTGTGATGGGTTCCCTCTTCCATTTACAGAAGACCTGGTGTACTAATAATTGATGTGAAAATGAGCCATGCTCTAGAATTCAGCAATGAATGACAGAAATAAGGGAATCTACAACATTTATAGGAAATCTCCTCCTGAAGGTCTTAAAAATGTATCAAACACAACAGCAAACGTGCCTTTTTAAGCAGTTTATTTTGTTCATATGTGACTGCAATGTCAAGTTGATGATTCTGTTATTTCCAAAGAACAGAATGAACCAATAGCCTGCTTTACAGATTTGTCTAAGTTTCTTACATAACAAAGAATATGCAATAAAGAAAAAAGGGGGGGGAACGCTGGTGCATAGTGGTTAACTGTTAAGTCTGCTAAACCAAAAAGTTGGCAGTTCAAATCTGTCAGGTGCTCCTTGGAAACTCTATAGAGCAGTTCTACTCTGTTCCATAGGGGCCCTATGAGTGGAAATCAGCATGACAGCACTGTCTATTTGTTTTGGGGGAGTTTTCCTTTTTTATGCAATAAAGAAAAAAAAATATCTGCAAAGTCATCTCAAAAGAATGAAAATGTCCTAAATCATGTCCTTTGTTGTGCTTGTAGAGGGTAAAAACATCTGAGTAGTAACCCACTCTGTCACTTACGAACTAGGGGATTTGGACAAGCACTTGAATGTTTCTGACTCTCAGTCTCCTTGTCTTGAAGATAACATCACCTCCACAATGACTGGCCCATGAACGGGTAGCAGGGGCTCTGTCGCTCAGCCGTTACTGCGTTGCTGATTCCCCATCCAGCCCGTGGAAGACAATTTCCACGCTTGCAGATAAAGCCTCACCCAAGGGCCTGCTTATCTTTCAGCTTTCGGGTTTGCTTCAGGACTTAGTCTGAAACTACACATGAAATTGTTCAGCCTTGGGCAGAACAATCCAGATACAGCAGATGTTAGCACCCACAGAGGCAATTCTAACCAATGAGGACTAGGAATCAGTGAACAAGCATCCCAAACAATGCTGATGCTCATTCTATACACTCAGTGGAGGACACTCTGTAGAACTGAGCCCCGTTGCCCATAGAAACAACTAACTCAACAATGCTCCTTTTATTAGCTTCCTGGAATCGGCTCGCAAATAAATTACCTTTACCCAGATACTTGTCTCAGGCTCTGCTTTGCAGTAAAATCAAATTAGTGTAAAGTGTTATTAGTGCCTAGTTACCCAATACATGGTTACTACATGACAGATAGGTCCCTTTCTTTCAGCCCTTCAGTTATTGTGTAATCAGCTACCAGGCTTCATCAAAAGCTCACCTGGACAAAACAATGCTCTCAATATGCACAAACCAATATGGTAGCCACAGCCCACATGTAGCTGTTGAGACCGTGAAATGTGTGGCAAGGCCAAACCGAGAGGTGTTGTCACACAAGATTTTGAGAAGTTAGAATAAAAAAAAAATAAACAATGTCAGGCATCCCATTAATAATTTTATGTTGATGAGAAGATACAATAATATTTGTGGCATAAATCCCCTGGCATCAAGTCAATTTCAACTTATAGCAACTCTATAGGACAGAGTAGAACTGTCCCTTAGAGTTTCCAAGGATCACCTGGCAGATTTGAACTGCTGGACTTTTGGTTAGCAGCTGTAGCACTTAAACCACTATGCCACCAGAGTTTCCACTATTTTGGACATACACACATATAGGGAGTTAAATAAAATACATAGATTTGGTTTCATTTGCTTCTTCTTACTTTTTATAAGATGGCTACAAAAAAAATTTGAAGTCCTTTAGTGACATATACTTTTAATGGGCAGAGCCGCACTACTGATTGTGAAGAAGATTGTGTTTCTTTATCTCTTGATATTGGGCTGACCTGTGACTTCCTTTGGCCAACAGAAAGAGGCAAAAATGACTGCATATCTGCTCTGAATGTAGACATCAACAGGTCTTTCATGCTTTGTTCTTTTGCTTAGAACCCTAAGCCATCATGTGAGTAAGTTCAGCCTGGTCTGCTGGGTCACAGGGGGCATGGGATCCAGATATTCCTGTTCTTTTAGCTGACAGTCAGCCAAGCATAGAAACAAAGCTGAGCAGCTAACCAACAGTCAATCGCAGGCACACAGACGAGCCCAGGTAAGTCCTCTCCAAATTGCCAATTCCATGGAGTGATAAGTTAAATGGCCCACTTAGTTTTGGGGTGGTATGTTATGCAGCAAAATCTATACCAAGCCACAGGACAGGCCCAGAGAAAAGTTCTGTTACACCCTGTGGACCCAGAAGCTGCAGCCTACACTGCTGGTCCCCTGATAGTGGACATGAGCACTGCCACTAGTGCCTCTTGCCTTTCTCAGCGGAATTTAAAAAGTACAAAGAGGCATGAAATCTATCAGAATAATTGTACATCCCCGATTTCCTTAGTTCCTTGATGGTCACTGTCTTAGTCATCTGGTACTGTTCTGACAGAAATATGACAAGTGCATGGCTTTAACAAAGCAAGAAAAGTTAATTCTCACGCAGTCCAGTAGGCTAGAAGTCCAAATTCAGGATGCCAGCTCCAGGGGAAGACACTCTCTGTGTCAGTTCTGGAGGAAACTTCTTGCGTTGCATCAGTTTCTTTGATCTGAGACCATCTCAGGGCAGGAACCTCAGGTCCTGCTTTCTTGATGGTATGAGGTCCCTGACTCTCTGCCTTCTTCCCTTTCCTTTTATCGCTTGTAGAATAAAAGCAAAAAAGTTGGTGCAAGCCACACTCCAGGGAAACTCCCTTTACACTGGAGCAGGAAGGTGACCTCAGGAAGGGTGTGACACTCCCACTCTAATCCTCTTAATATAATCCAGTCTATTTCCCACAGGCAGAGATTAGGATTTGCAGCATAGGAAAAATCACAAAATGGAAGACAATCACACAATACTGGGAATCATGATTCAACCAAATTACTACAAATATTTTTAGGGGGATACATTTCAATCTATGAGTCACAGTTCTTATCATCAAGAATCTTTCAAAGTGAATGAAATACTTCTTCTACTTCCCCAGTGCCTAGCATGATGCCTGGAACATAGCCATACCAAACATTAGGTATTCACTTCTATACAAATAGAGATTTTAATAAAAATAATAAAAGCTGAAAGTCAATCTTATAAAGTAGATTGATGTCAGATGATTCAAAATGTCAATATATTTATCTAAGTAGCACCATGGTACCATCAAGGGCTTTTGTGCTGCTTGTTAGATTTTGTCTGGATTCAGTGTGTAGGATGTACAAAAGGGAGTGAGACTAGAGCCTGGTGGGTAGGCTATTACAAAATTTGGCAATGAGGTGGTAGGTAGCCATGGCAATGAAAGGGAAAAGCCAGCCACGTGAGTTAAAATTAACACAATGCTAGAATCTGATTGGTTCTGGGTGGGGAAGGGAAAGGAAGAAATGTGATCCTAGGTCAAGTTACAAAAGGATGAATTGAAGTGTGTGTATGAGTATGTGTGCGTGTGTGTGCTTCTTTTGCTTGTATTTCTGGTAATTTCCTTGTTGCTCCAAGAACCTTCCCTAGTCCTATTCATTCCGAGATATTTTCTAGCTTCAGAAAGGAAAAAATACTTTACAATAGAAGAAAAAGTCATCATGTCCTTTGGTTTCAGTTTAAAAGCAGTGGTCTAGGGCAGCAAAGAACTTGAAAGATTACTTGCAGAGAGAGGTGACACCCTTCTCCTCCACACAATCTTCCATGCCTATTAGGTAAGAGTTTTGAGAATCAGATGAAAAGACTTTATGCAGAAGCAGCAAAACACATACACAGAACTGACCGAAACTTTACCTATTCTTCAAGGTGTGTATCATGAAGGAAGATGAGAGCTAGAAAAAACTTTGGCATTCTATGTTATCATGGATTGAATTGTGTCCTCCCCAAACCATGTATAGACATTTGGCTAAGCCATGATTCTCAGCGTTGTGTGGTGTTCCCATATGGTATAAAACCTGCCTCCATGATGTTAATAAGGGAGGGAGGATGGGTGGCAGTTGTATCAAGGGGGCAGGACTCAATGAGTAAGATTGTATTGCACCTTGCAGCAATCTCTTCAAATAGGAATTAAAGGAAAGCAGGCAGAGGGGCTTCCTACCACCAAGAAAGCAGTCATGGGAGCAGAGTAAGTCCTTTGGACCAAAGGACTAGGGGGTCCTAGTGCCTCAGAAGCTCCCATTCCATGGGAAGACTGACAATAAAAAAACTTCCTCCAGAGCCAACAGAGAAAGACCTCCCCTGGAACTGACGCCCTGAATCCAGACTTCCACACTACTGGATGGTGAAAAAACAAAATTTCTCTTTTGAAGGCCATCCACTTGTAGTGCCACTGTTACAGCAGCATTAGATGACTAGACGTAGGTCTACTATGTCAACTTGGTACCCCAGTATTGAAACAAACATGATCATCAGGCTTCTCTGTACCATAAATGACACTGAGGGGTTCGTACAGACAGAGCTGGATGGAACATAGTGGACAAGAAGCCCTAACAACAGCTATGATCCCACCTTAGGTTCATTAGTGATCAGTGGGCAAGTAAAGTTTTCCCCTCTTACCCAAGCAGGATTCAAAAGTTAGTTGAGACAATTGAGGGTCAATGAGACCTAAATTTGTAACCCAAATGCAAGTTGGCTCAGTAACCGAGGTCATCACAATTGTATATATTCCAAATAGGTGGCCTTTTGGAAAGCTGACAAATACCATGACTTCCAAAGAGCAGACCTCCCTATCCTATACCTCCTGTCATTACCGCTAATGAACCCTTAGAATATGAATGCCCCACAAAGAGGAGAGGATGGTAAAATCTAAAACTGATGTGGCTTTACACCTGAAGTGACTGGACACATTGGCAAAGACTGGAAATGATGAGTTAGTATTTTGCCAGAAAATAGGGTGCATAATGGAAACCAAGTTCAGTTACAGAGAAAATAAACTGTCACCTGTTTTGCATACCCAATTTGAGGCATACAAAATCATACTTAAAACAGGTGTGAAGGAATTTATTGCATTCTTAGATTATGTTCTCTTTGAGGAGCTACAGTATATCTTAAAAAACCATGATAAATCATTGACTGAAATGGTTTAATACTAACTTGAAGTAGCAATGTGAGTTTCTATTTTCCCCAGACCTATCCTTCTGAGGCAGCTTCTGATTCTAACTTAATGCTGTGTTTGGGTCACCAAGGTTATTCTGGCTAATGTTCTTTGGAAAAGGGCAGTCAGTCAATCTCCAGCACATTTGTGGTTCAGCCAAAGTTTAGAGAACTCACAAAAGACACACGAGGTACCAAAGTGGACCTGAGAGTTGAGATAAACTCTGGAAAAGTGACTTTCAAGTGGGAAGCATGGGGAGATTTTGCCCCTAAAGGGAGAGTTGTCAGTGTCTAGCGATATTTTTCATAAAATATCCAGTAGGACTCCCAGAAAAGGGGAGTCCTACTGGTATCCAGCAGTAGAGGCCAGAGGTATTGTAAACATACCGCAATGCACAGGACAGCCCTCACATCCAACAAGTACCCAGGTCAAGTGTCAATAATGCCTATGTTGGGAAACCCTGCTATATAGGCCAGTTGGGATCCTTTCAGGATCTTGGCCGACTCTTAAATTTGACCCATCACATCAAAACTGCAAACAAAAGAAACTTAGTGTTCCCAGGATCTACTGTTCTAGTGAGCCTAGACAGAGCTCCTAGAGTTATTCCAGAAGCATTTTTCCTCCCTTAAAGAGCTCTTGATAATAATAATAATATTTCCTCTTCAATCTCTTCTTTGGTTATAGTTTTATTTAGATTTTCTACCTTGGTTTGTGCTGGTTTAGGTAGGTAGCATATTCCTAGATACGCATTTGTTTGTTCTAGGTTTTCAAATACGTTGAAGCACAATTTTTCATATTATTCTATTATGATTCTTTTCACTTCGGTTGGGTCTGTTGTAATATTTGCCCATCTCAATATTTGCTCCCTCACTTAATTTTCCTTTGCTAATTTGGTGAATGCTTTATTGATTTTGTTGATCTTCTCAGAGAACCAGCTTTTGGTATCCTTAACTTCCTTCTGTCTCTCACAAAAGGCAGTATAGGTCACACCCCAAGAAGACTCCCTTCATGTTGGATCAGGCATTAAGACCTAAGCCGGGGTGTTCCCTTCCACACTAATGTTCCCGAACACAATTTAATCTTGCTTCATTAACCATGGGTAGAGATTAGGATTTACAACACATAGGAAAATTATATCAATCACAAAATGAGGAAAATCACACAATACTGGGAATCATGGCCTAACCAACTTGACACATATTTGGGGAGGGACACAAGTCAAGCAATGGAAGTTACAAAGATATTCTTTTATTTTCTTCTTCTAGAAGGTTACACCCACTCTGCCCACTGCTCTTGAGTCGATTGTGACTCACAGCAACCCTCTAGGGGAAAGTAAAGCAGCCTCATATGTTTTCCAAGACTATAAATTCTTTATGGAAGCTGACTGCCACTTCTTTTTACCCACGGAGCTGCTGGTGGGTGCAAACCACGTACCTTTTGGTTACAAGCTGATTGCTTTAGCCATTGTGCCACTGGGGCTCCTTATACCCACTTTATGGGCTAAAAAGAAATGTTGGCAATGCTAGAAAGGATGTGTAGCGACTGACTTCTAAGAGCACACATGGTATAAGCACTTTGGAAAATTGACAGTTTCTTTCATCATTAAACATCTATCTACTCTATGACCCTTCATAGCAACATCTAGATGAGCGTTTAACCAAACAACTAGGCACCATAGCCTAGCCAGGTTTACACATAAAATTAACATCTCAGTCCCTAAATTACCATGTGGAGGACAGCTGGAACACCCACCCTTGCCTATTACATGACTGAGAAAAAATCTTCTACGTCTATTTTTATAACTTAGTCTACTCTGATTAACACAGAAATTTAACTTCCTAGCAAATGCAGAAAATCATCTAATCTTTTTCTTAAGATGGTGTCTTAGGCTGGGTTTTCTAGGGAAGCAAAACCAGTAACACGTGTAGGTATAAGGAAAGATTTATAATATATATATATATATATATAGACAGATAGATAGATAGATACAAATATAGGAAACAGCTCACGTAATCACAGAAGCTGAATGTCCCAAGCTCTGGCACAAGCCTCACGTGTTCACGGAAGCTGAGGAACCCAAGGTCAGCAAGTCAGAGACCAGAGTTGCACATCACCGGTTGTGTGGGTCAGTGTATCCCAAGCTGGCGGCGAGACGATGCAACAGAGGCTGGAGGTCGGTGGATCCCAAGCTGGTGGCGAGGCGAAGTGACAGAGGCTGGAGAACCCAGGATCGGCAGGTCAGGGAGCAGGACTGAGCAGAGGCTGGCGAGTGCAGGATTGGTAGGTCAGGGAGCAGGACTCTCACGTGCCGACTGTAAGGACTGATGAGCCCAACAGCCGCTAGCTCAAGTCCCGGAACCAGACGCTGGAACAAGAGAGCAGGAGCTCCTGGCCACGTGAGCGATCAGCAGCTGTAGTCCAGGGTCACGAGATGAGAGCCGAGGGGCAGGGAGCCACCACAGACCCCGCCCTGCCACTTAATACAGCAGCCAAATAGGTAGTAGCCAAGTTGACATAATCCTGACCACCACAGATGGGAAATAAGATATAACATACTTTAGAAAGGTTTCTTTCACAATAGCTAAAATAATTTAAGCTTTGAAACCTAGCTGTTATTTTGGAAAAAAAATCTGTGATGAAACTGCTCACTTACTACAAATTAGATAGATGGTAAATGAATAATTTCTTTTATAAGGTTCAGCACAAAGCTGGTTCCCACGAAGCAAAGATTAAAACTAAAAAAAAAAAAAAGAAAGAAAAAACCTACTGCCATTGAGTTGATTCTGACTCATATGACTCATATCGACCCTGTAGAACAGAGTATAACTGCCCTATAGCATTTCCAAGGAGTACCTGCTGGATTTGAACTGCTGGACTTTTTGGTTATCAGCTGTAGCACTTAACCACTATGCCACCAAGGTTTCTTCTGCACCACTCCATCATCTCTTAACATCAACTACTCCTTCTCCCTTTAGCACTTTCCCTCCAGTCTTTGGGTTCTGTAATTTGACGCAGTATCTCATAGAACTGTAGAAAAGAAACAGCTTATGCTGTTGTAGAGGATGGCAAGGCCCAAACTGGTGGATCAGGCATGAGCTTCTTCCAACTCACATGGCTGCAGGAGCTGACTAACCTAAACCGGCAGCTGAGGCCACAGGCTGCTGGCCCACAAGGCTGCAGAGGCCAGCGAATCAGGTCATACAAGGCACTGGCTTAAGGGGCTTTGGAGGCCTGTGAATCCCCAAATCAGCAGGCCAGACAGTTCATCTCCGGGGTCATGAAGTGGATACAGGATCCAAATGCAAAGAGAAAGAGCCTCACCGGGACACACACACATATCTTAGCTTCAATGAAGGCCACATCTCAGGGAAGGATGTAATTTTAGTAAGTATGGAGCTTGAGTCACTCCTTCCTGAAGGCTGCAACCCAAGACCCACCTTAACCCAATTCTGCACCACCTGCATGGAGGACAACCACACAATACAGGGAATCATAGCCTAGTCAAGTTGACATACGATCCCAACAATCACAGGTTTTATATACCTTATTTGCATATTTCTACTGAAACACTATGGGTAAGTCCCAAACACCATAGTTGAAAGGGACATATTAAGTAATTTGCTGCACTGTAGATGGGTAGATGAATCATTATTTCACTTAAAATACAGGATTTAGGAGCAAAAGGGGGAAAAAGCATGAGGTAAACATATTATTTGCCAACTTGGTGCTGAGACATCTTTATGGGGCTATGGTAATCAAAACGCAAATATTTTCAAATGCCATTAGAAATACCATTCCAGAAGCAATTATTTAATACCTGTCTACACCACTA
The DNA here is from genome assembly GCA_028571685.1 of Heterohyrax brucei. Taxonomy (NCBI): domain Eukaryota; kingdom Metazoa; phylum Chordata; class Mammalia; order Hyracoidea; family Procaviidae; genus Heterohyrax; species Heterohyrax brucei. The sequence continues at coordinate 93,893,580 of CM053148.1, forward strand.
GGTAGTAAATTTCACAAGAGGAGATACTCTATTTTGTTCTCTGCTGAATAACCTATATCTGGCACAGTATCTTAAGTATTTATTGAATGGAAAAATTATTGATTCAATGAAAGTATTTGTAATTTTTTATTAGTTACAACTTCTGTAGGAAAACATGTTACACGGAAATTTAAAAAATTATCAAATCTGGATGACTGTGTTGAATTTGTTTTTCACTTAACCTTAATGCTATCACCTCTCATCCACAAATTATGCTGAATTACAAGAAAATTTTACATTTTTTATCTAATTCTATGGACATACCAAAAGTTACATTAGAAACAATTCTGGATTTCAATTTCTAGCTTGACTATTCTATACCAAGACATCTGATAGCTATACAATGAAATATCAAAATAAACTTGTGATAAAATTTAATAAAACAGACTCCTTATGTCACACCTCAATCCTAAACTTCCCCTTTATCACCTTGAATTTCACAGCGGGAAGTGTGCACACTACTAAAGACTGGATTTGGCTCACAGTGAAAACAAAAATCAATACCTTGGTGGTTGGTTCCTAATCTCCTGCCAATGATGTCAACATTGAATTTATCCACAGCCTGGAAATGGATTTGGTTTGTTCTGTTTGCACAACAGGACAACAGATTGGCAGAGGGCTTTCCCATAATGTTGGCATTACTGAAACTATAGGTGGTAAATCCCTTTAATGCAAATACATGTAGCCCAAACTTTCAAAGAGACACTTGTCTAAGCTTAAGAGACACCATCATTTTAGGAATGAGTTTAAGTTAGAAATTGTCTTTACAGTTATGGATTCCAACAGAGCAACACTAGACTCCCTGTAAAGATGAGGCTTTTAGAAAATGGATCAACAAAACAGCCTGCCACATGGTTCAGTTTGCATATAAAGCAAAAATAATTCCAAAACAGTGGGTTTGGGGAGGTTAAAAATAGTCAAATAAGTATTTTAACTGCAAACATAGTTTTAAGATCACTGTCATGGATTGCATTGTGCCCCACTCCCCCCAAAATGTGTGTATCAATAAGGCTGGGCCATGATTCCCACTGTGGAGTCATTTTTCCCATGTGTTGTGAATCCTGCCTCTGTGATGTTGATAAGGGAGAATGGGCAGCAGTTGTATTGGTAAGGAAGGACTCAAGCTACAAACTTGTGGGATAGAAAAGACAACCCTACAAACCGTCACATGTATCCTTATAAGAGGAAGACCACAGGCACACAGAGAATGTGATATAAAAATGGAGCTGAGTGGAGTACTACCGTAATAGATACTTGCTGTAATAGAAATGTGGAAGCTTTCTTGAAACTGTGAACAGATGGAAGAAGGAACCCAAAAGATCCACTAACACCTGAAAAGGTGGCAGATGATGAGAAAATGCAGCAGATGACCAACAGAAGCAGCAGAACTAGGAGCCAACCCATAGGGCAAGAATGCTAAATGCCTGGGTACAACAGGCTTCCTGGTGGAGTGGGATGCCTTTGAATATTTAAATTGGTGAAGCTAGGCTTGCTGACCCATGGAGCAAGAGAGCTCACTACCTGTGTGCAGGAGGCCTCCAGGCACTTAAATAGGTGGAGCTTTAGCACTTTGGAACACTTGCTCCAGCAGGGCAGATGCAGGCTTGAGGCCCAGGCCATGAGGCTGTACAAAGCAGAAGCTAAAGAGAGAAGGTTGAAGAGAAGCTGAGCTGCTTCAGTCTCAAAGGATATATGGCCATGATCTCAAGAGTTTCTAAGGGTGGGGCAATGGCCTCTAGGGCTTCAAAGAGTTGGGCACCTAAGGCCGAGGGAGCAGAGTTGCTGTCCCAGTGGGCCTGGAAGACGGAGCTGAAGCCCAGGGGCCTTCACTTAGAATCTGAAGAGAGTAGTGAATACCTAGAGTCTGGAGGGAAGGATTGTAAAATGTCTCAGAGTTTGGAATATTGTTTTTGAAGCCACGAAGGCTAATGTAATGTGTTCTGTTAATCTGCTTGGTGTCTGCTATCCCATTCCCTGCAATTTCTCCACCTGTAATGAAAATGTGTAACTCGTGCCTGCCGATTCTACCATTGTATTTTGGAAAGATAACATGTGTTCTGGATTTCACAGCTGAGGGCGAATTTATGGATTTTGTACCTGGACATAAGACCTTTGCTATGCTATGAGTGAATATATTTTGTATGTTCTAATGGTGGGATTTGTTGAGGGGCAAAGGTTGTAGTGTCATGCATTGCACTGTGTCCCCCCCAAAATGTGTGTATCAATTTGGCTGGGCTATGATTCCCAGTTTGTCATTTTTCCTACGTGTTGTAACTCTTGCTTCTGTGATGTTGATAAGAGAGAATGAGCAACAGTTGTGTTGGTGAGGCAGGACTTAAACTACAAGCTTGTAGAATATAAAAGACAGCCCTACATACCATCACACGCTTCCTCATAATAGAAGACCACAAACACACTGAGGCGCATGTGACACAAAGATGGAACTGAGACAATCGCGTAGTATTGAAAATTGTAAATTCAGTCTTTAGTGTTTATTTTACCAATTTTCACTTTGACTGTTATCTGTACACTTACATACCCATTCAAGAACTATTTATTAAGTACTCTTGCAGATGTACTACTGCAATAGCTTTTGAATTATCTGCAGCAAAATTTTACTTGTGTGTGTATATCTACAGGGAACTGCCAGAAATTCAAGACAGGTTCAGAAGAGGATGTGAAATGAAGGATATTACCTGTGTCAGATGGATCTAGTCTGAAGGTAAAGAATACCAGAAAGACATTTGTCTGTGTTTTAGTGACTATGCAAAGGCCTTTGGCTGCCAGAATCCTAACAAATTACGGATAATATTGCAAAGAACGTGAATTCTAGAACACTTAACTGTGCTCATGAGGAACCTATGCACATTCCAAGAAGCAGTCATTTGAAAAACACAGAGGGATACTAAGCATTTCAAAGCCAGGAAAGGTGTGCGTTCAGGTTGTATCCTTTAACATTTATTAAATACCTATGCTGAGCAAATAATCTGAGAGGCTGAACTATATGAAGAAGGTGACAGAATGAGGATCGAAGGAAGACTCATCAAGAGCCTGTGGTATGCAGATGACACAGTCTTGCTTGCCGGAGGTTGAAAAGGACGTGAAGCTCTTACTGATGAAAATTAAAGGCTACAGCTTTCAGTAGGGATTACACTTCAACACAAAGAAGAAAAAAAACAATCAGCAACATTATGATAAACGGAGAAAATACTGAGTTGTTGTGGAGGATTCCATTTTACTTGGATCTACAATCAATGCCATGGATGCAGCAGTCAAGAAATCAAATGACACATCACACCAGGCAAACCTGTTGCAAAAGACCTCTTTAAAGTGTTAAAAAAGAAAGATGTAGCTCTGAGAACTAAGATGTGTCTGACCCAAGCCATGGTATTTTTGATCACCTCATATACATGTGAAGGAAGATCAAAGAAGAAGTGATGCCTTTGAATTACAGTGCTGGTGGAGAATATTGAATATACTATGGGCTGCCAGAAGAATGAAAAATCTGTCTTGGAAGAAGTACTGGCAGAAGCCTTGCTGTTTGGAAGCAAGGATGACAAGACTTCATCTCACCTACTTTGAATGTATTATCTGGAGGGATATGTCGCTAGTCCACAGAAGAGAGGCAAGCCCTCAATAAGACAGACTGACACAATGGCTGCGATAATGGAGTCCAGCATAGCAACAAGTGCGAGGATGGCCCAGAAACAGGCAGTGTTTTGTGCTGTTATATATACTAGGGTCACTACAAGTTAGAACTGACTCAATAGCTCGTAATGGCAATTATTGCAAAGAAAGGGTCCCATACGGGCACTGTGGTTAAACGCTCTAGTACTAACCAAAAGGTTGACTGTTCACAGTCATCCAGAAGTGTCTCAGAAGAAAGTCCTGGTAACCAGCTTCTGAAAAGTCACAGCCATGAAAACCCTAAGGAGTGTAGTTCTCCTCTACACACATGCAATCTCCAAGAGTCAGAATCAATTTGACGAAAACTGGCAGTCAAAACAACTTTGCATTACCTTCTCTAATATCCCTCTTCTGTCTTTCAGAAGCCCTAATTTCTAGCTTGGTTCACAGAGTCCCAGAAAAATGACCTGACTCCCAAGTCTCCCTTTCAGCTAGACAACGGTAGAGCTTCACCAGAAATGTCATGTGGCAGTTTCAACAAATATCCTCTAAAAGTAGCTGGTATATGGCCTGTGTCCTGTTTTCCTACCTTCCTCCACCCTGCTGTTTAGAATGTGGTTCTAAATGATAGGACCTACCTCTTATCAAGAGGAGAACCACATCCCAGGAATGACAGACAGAGCAGAAAGTTAGAGGTGGCATGCACACTTGAGGACTTTGTTTGACTACAGCCAGCACCCCTGCTTTACATAGCTCACCTCCAGACTTCAGTGCAGCAAAAATAAATAAATAAAATCCTATCCTTCTAGGACACCATATCTGGGGGTTTTTCAAGGCTTTAGCCTTTCAGAAGCAGATCATCAACCTGTCTTCTGAGGATCCTCTGAGTGGATTTGAACAACCAATCTTTCAGATAGTAGTTTACAGCTTAACCATCTGCGCCCCAACCAGGCACTGCATACTACTCAGCAATAAAAAGGAACTACCATTGTGTCCAGCATCATTGCTGAATCTCAGGATTTTATCATGTCTACTCATCCACAACAAAAGTGGAAAAAAGAAATCAAAGACTCAAAGAAGAAAACTAGTCTACTGATCTCACAGTCTACACAAAAAACAGCCTCACGTATCTTGAGACCAGAACTAGATGGTGCCTGGCCACAACTACCAACCATTTCAACCAGGGACTCATTAGATGGTCCTGGATAGAATGGGAGAAAAATGTAGAACAGAATTCAAACTCCTAAAATAAAATTTAAAAAAAAAACCTCCTCAAGATTATCATCATGGGATACCCTTTGAACTTTGAATTCCAATGACACCCAAAGGTTACCTTCCAGCCAAATAACACATTGGTCCACAAAATAAATGATATCACCTGTGAGTACTGTGCTTTCTAAATAATTATTTAAATGAAGCCAGAGGTAAACATTTACCCTAGACCAATTACAAGAAGATAAGGGGAAACAGGGATACTAGACTAATGGTAACAGAACCACCAAAATAGAAATAAAGAGAATATTGATATATTGTAAAAAATATAATAAAATGTCACTTAAAAAATGTATAGAAATTACTAAATGAGAACCTAATTTGTTGTGCAAATGTTCTCCAAAAATAGAATAAAAAATTATTTTTTAAAAAATCTCATGCTGAACGGAAATAGCCAATCACAAAAACAGACATGTTTAATTTCCTTTTTATGAAGTTTTAGAACAGGTAAACCGTTAGTGATATAAATTACATCAGAGGTTGTGGGCAGCTTGACTGGGAAGAGAGATGAGGTAAATGAGGGAGTGGAAATGTTTGATTATCGTATTTGTGGTGGCAGTTACACACATGTATACATTATTTTTTAATTTCTCAAAATATACATTTAAAACTGAAGCATTTTACTTCTGAAATTGTACCTCAGCAAGTTGTTTAAAAGCAAAAAGACAGGAGGAGTTTTAGGAGATCTAGTCAACAGTGTAAAATGTGACAGAAAGGCAGGTAAATCTGAGAACTAAAAATAACTCATTTCAAGCAAATAAATTGCTGGTGATTTTAGAAAGTCCGTTTCTTGAAGGAATACACAGAACCCAGAATGCAGGACATTTTAGCCACATCCAAGCAAAAAATTGACTTCATGGCAGTGGGTTTGGTTTGGTGTTAGGTTAAGCCGGGCTTGGTGATAGGAAAAAACACCAGAGTGGCAGGAAAGAATTGTGCAAGACCAACGACCTATTCATTACAAATACTTTTTTTCAACAACATAAACAGTGACTACACATGTAGACTTGACCAGACAGAATATACAGAAATCAAATCAACTATCTCTAGGGAAAGAGCCATGGGGAAGCACAATCTCATTAGTCAGAACAAGGCCAGGGGCTACCTGAGGAACAGATCATCAATTGCTCATATGTAAATTCAAGATGAAGCTCAAGAAAATCAAAACAAGTCCACAATACTGCAAGCACCACCTTGGTTATGTTGTTGTTCTGGTTAAGTGCTCTCAAGTCAGTTCTGACTTCAGTCATGAAAGGTTCAGCGGAACAACACAGTGTCCGATACTGCAACATCCTCACAGTCACTGCTATGTGTGAGGCCACTGGGAAAGCCACCGAGTCAATCCATCTCACTGTGAGTCTTCAGTCATTCGATGACCCTTTACTTTACCAAGCTTGATGTCCTTCTCTCAGGAATGATGCCTTCTGATCATAAATCCAAAGTACATGAAAAAAAAGTCTTACCATCCTTACTTCTAAGGAACATTCTAGTTATACTTCCTTCAAGACAGATGGTATTATTGTTCACCAATATCGTAATTCAAAGGCATCAAATATTCTTTGTTCTTCCTTATTCATCATCCAGCTTTTACACACATATGAGTTGACTGAGCACACCATTGCTTGGGTAAGTCATACCTTAATCCTTGTCTTAGTCACCGAGTGCTGCTAAGACAGAAACACCTCAGGTAGGTGGCTTCAACAAAGTTCTATTTTCTAACAGTCTGGTAGGTGTGAAGTCCAAATTCAGGGTGTGAGCTCCAACGTAAGTCTTTCTTTGTTAGTTCTGGAGGAAGGTCCTTGTCATCAATCTTCCCCTGGACTGGGAGCTTCCCAGCACAGGGTCCTTCAGTCCAAAGGATGCGTTCTTCTCCTGGTACTACTTTCTCGATGGTATGAGATCCCCAGGCCTTTCTGCTCACTTCTCTCTCTTATAGCTCGAAAGAGATTGATTTAAGACACAACATAATCTTGTATATTGAGTCCTTATTAACATAAACTGCTGCTAATCCTGCCTCATTAATATCACAGAGATGGGATTCATAGCACATGGGAAAATCACATAAGATGATAAAATGGTGAACAATCACACAATACTGGGAATCAAGGCCTCGCCAAGCTGACATACATTTTTCGGGTGGACACGCTTCAATTCATACCATGCCATCCTTTGGCTCCCCCAGATTCAAGTCCTTGCTACTTGTAAAACACAGTCACCCAATCAGTTCTCAAAGTGACATGTTTGCTCTTCAACACTTTAATGAGGCTCTTTTCCAACATATTTGCCTAATGCAATATATCATTTGATTTCTTCACTGCTGCTTCCCTGGCTATTGATTCTGGGCACGAGTATACTTACATGCAAATAAAATGAAATTCTGACAACTTTTGCCTCTTTTCTGTCAATCTGTGGAACTGCAGTGGTTTGTGTGTGGCCATGATGCTGGAATAGTATTTCAAATATCATCAGGGTCACCCATGGGAGAAGTATTTTAGCAGAGCTTCCAAAATTAGACAGACTAGGGAGGAAGACCCAGAAGTATACTCCTGAAAAAAATTGGCTAGTGAAAATCTTAAGAATAGCAACAGAACACTGTTGATACAGTACCAGAAGCTGAGCCTCTCAGGTTAGCAGGCACTCAAAATATAACTGGGGAAGATGCGCCTCCTGAAAGTAGAGTCAACTTTAATGATGCAGGTAGAATCAAGCTTTCAGGGACTTCATTTGCTAAGGTGGCATGATTCAAAAGGAGAAGACAGCTGCAAACATTCATTGATAATCTGAATTTGGAATGTTTGAAGTATGAATCTAGGAAAACTGGAAGTTGTTAAAAGTAAAATGGAATGCATAAATATTTATTTCCTAGGCATTAGTGAGCTGAAATAGGCTGGTACTGTCCATTTTTAACCAGAATATCACACAGTTTTCTAGCAATGACAAATTGAAGAGGAATGGCATCAACTTCACCATCAAAAATAGTATTTCAAGTTCTATCCCGAAGAACAACACTGTCAGCAATATCCATACCCCTGCAAGGAACACCAATTAATACAACTATTATTCAAATTTCAGAGAGTATATCCTCTCTGAATTTAAAGGTCATCTCAAGAGCAGACTGCACCATTGCATGCTATTCACAGAAGATCAGATGAGTTGTGGGGTAAAACTGAGGACATCACACATGAAGAAAACAAAAGGTCATTAAAAAGACAGGAAAGGAAAAAAAGATCAAAACAGATGTCAGAAGGCATCTAAAACTTTCTCTTGAGCATAGTTTAGCTAAATCACACTGCAGAAATGATCATGTAAAAGAACTGAACAGATGATTTCAAATAGAAAGTATTATAATGAAACATGTAAAGACCTGGGGTTAGAAAAACAAAATGAAAGACCATGTTAGTCATTACTCAATCTTCAGGAACCGAGGAAAAAGTTCAAGCCTTGAGGTGCAATATTGAAGAATATTTGTGTGTGTGAGTGAGAAAGTACACAATTAAACTTAAATTTGCATGCCCGTGTATCTGTAGCTCCTTCTGCTCTCCTTGCCCAGTGACAGCACACTCCTCCTATCCGTTCTATATACGTCATATCCTTTTAACAGTCTCCTGTTCCCTCCTCTCTACCCTCTTCACTCCCCTCTAGTGAGAGGCCAGTAGGATGAAATCCTACAGATGCACAGAACCATAAGGTTCACATAATACGGTCATTCTGTGTTCTCGAGTCCAGTCCATTCCTGTCCATAGAGTTGACCTTTGTAAGATTTACAATCAGGGGCAGCATCAATATGGAAGGATTTCATGTACAACATGCCGAATGACACAGAACCATCGAAAGAAGACAGAAGGGATACACAGGATCACTGTACCAAAAGGAACTGGTCAGTGTTCAACTGGTTCAGGAGGTATCATGTGATCAAGAAGCAGCCAATGGTATTGAAGAAAGAAGTCCAGGCTGTACCTAAGGCATTGGTGAAAAACCAAACACTGGACATTTCTACTGCAAAAGATTTCTATAAAGTATTTAATAAAAAAAAAATCAAAGATGTCACTTTGAGGACTGAGGAGCACCTCACAGGAGCCATGTTATCATCAATTGCCTCATATGCAAATTGATTGAATAGGGATGTTTCAGCAAACAAATGCAATGTTAGAGGTGCTTACTTTTTTCTGCCTGGAAACTTGGAAGACAACTACCTGGCCAACTGACTGGAAAAGATCCATATTCATGCCCATTTCAAAGAAAGGTAAGCCAATGAAATGTAGGAATTACTGAATAATATCATTAATATCAATGATATCATTTTACTAAAGATAATTGAAAAACAGTTGTAGTGGTACAAGGACAGGGAACTGCCAGAAATTCAAGCTGAATTCATATGAGAATGTGAACTGCGGAGAATCCTTGATGTCAGACAATCTTGGCTGAAAGAAGAGAATGCCAGAAAGCCATGTGTTTTATTATCCGGGCAAAGACACATGACTTTGTGGATCATGATAAATTACGGATGACAATTGAAAGAACTGGAATTCCAGAAGACTTGTATTCATGAGAAAACTGTACACAGATTAAGAGGAAGTTGTTCCAACAGAATAAGGAGATACTCAGTGGTTTACAATAAGAAAAAAAGGTGTATGTCAGCTTATAGCCATCCTCCATATTTTTCAATCTATATGTTGAGTAAACCAAGACGCCAGACTATACAATAAGAATGTGGTGTCGGGATTAGATGAAAACTCATTAACAACCTATGGTATTCAGATGACACAACCTTGATTGCTTAAAGTAAAGAAGACCAGAAACATACTGATGGAGACCAAATACCACAACCTTCTGTATGGATTACACCTCAACATTAAAAAAAAAAAAAAATCCTGACAACTGGACTAATAACAACAACGATAAATGGAGAAAATACTAAAGTTGTCAGGGATTTTACTTGGACCTATAATCAAGGTCCACCAAAGCAGCAGTCAAGAAATCAAACAATTTGCACTGGGCATATCTGCTGAAAAAGACCTCTATAAAGTTTTTTTTTTAAAAAAAAAAAAAAAGCAAAGATGTCACTTCAAGGGCTAATGTTCACCTGACTCGAGATGTTATTATCAGTTGTCTCATGTGCATATGAAAGCTGGACAATGAATAAGGAAAAGTGAAGAAGAATTGATGCCTTTGAGTCTTGGCGTTGGTACAGAATGTTAAACGTACCACAGACTGCTAGAAAAACAAACAAATCTGTCTTCGAGGAAGTAGACACAGAATGCTCTTTAGAAGCAAGGTTGGTGTGACTTTGACCCGTACTTTGTACAGACTATCAACAGACTTTGTACAGACTATCACACTTCATAAAGTCAAGAGTCAACAAAAAAGTGTAAGGCCTTCAACCAGATGGATTGACACTGTGATTACAACAACGGACTCTAACTTAGCAATGATTGTAAGGACTGTACAAGGAGGACCAGCCTGAGGGCATCTAGTAACAATGCCAACAAGCAAAAAGAAAAAATTAAATAGGTTAAGCTTAGGCCAAAAAATAAATAAATAAATAAAACAAAAATTGATACCTAGTTGATTCCAACTCCTAGTGACCTTGTAAGACAAAGCAGAACTGCCCCATAGGATTGCCAAGGAGCAGCTGGTGAACTCGAACCTCCAACCTTTTTGGCCAACAGACCCTGAATGCCTAGATGTTAACCACTGCATGTCCAGGCCTCCAAGCTTCAGCCAAACAGAAACAAAAACAAAAAACCAAATTCAGTGCGGCTGAGACAATTTTGACTCACAGTGACCCTATATGGCAGAGTAGAACTGCTCCAAAGAGCTTCCAGGGAATGCCTGGTAGATTCAAACTGTCAACTTCTTGGTTAGCAGACGTAGCTCTTAACCACTAGGGTACCAGAGTTTCCAACCTTAGGTTAGTACTTCTCAAATATTAATGAGCGTAGGAATTTCCCTGCCATATTTTCTTGTTAAAACTCAGGTTCTGATTCAGGGGCATTGAACGGGAACTGACTATCTGCAATCCTAACAAGATACTAATGAGATGAGTTTATCTACTACATATTGAAAATACGAACTTGACCACTTTTCTGCCGCGTTAATGGTTACATCCAGGACAAGTTTAATCCAGACATTTCTGAAGATCTAGTGAATCCATCCCTACCATTAGATCTTGAATACTTGCATGTACTGGCAAACCAGCCTGATCTCTCTTCATAAGTTCACTAAACAGATGTTAACAATGCTAAACAAAGTAGAGATATTACATGAGCGGTTATGGAATCAAGTTTCAGTTGTTCTTTATAACTTGGGTCAGCAGCTCCTAGATTGCAAAATAAGATACTAGTTCCCGTTTCCTCCTTGCTAGGTTGTTGTGAGAACCACAAGAGAAAATGCAAGTGAAAACATCCCTTGAACTGTAGCCAAAAATAACGTAAGTAAGGGTAAGGGAATATCTTAACTACCCTTAACAGTTTCAAGACAGGATGGGAACTAAAGATCAGAGGTGGGTTCTCAAGTTTATCCCTTTGAGAGAGTGCGGAAAATACCATGTTTAAAAGGGGGTCGCCAGTTTTTAAAAGTAATCCGTAAAAAAGGAGCTGCTGTTTCGAAAATGATCCCTAATGCACGATACTAGAAATGTGAACTTTTACTTCATTAACTACCTCAGCTGGAACCTAACTCGGCATCCACGATGCTATCCGTTTCGGTTTTCTGTTTTCAAAGTGCGCCCCGGGTTCCCTCCTTCCCTTTCCCCGTCCTCCCGTCACTTTCGGTCCCGCCCCCTCAGCCCCCGCCCCGGGGCAGTAGTTTCCACAACGCGAAGGGGGCGGGGGTGACGGGCCCGTCTATCTCCGCGCCTCAAATGGGGGGAGTGTCAGGAGCCACGTTCCAGCGCATGGTAAGATCGCTGAGTCAAGAGACGCGCAGTGAAAAGAAAACTGAGGCTAGACTCGCCGTCGGTGCCAGAGAGGAGAATCGGACCCGGAGCTGGCATGCGAGCGCGCAGCTTCGCCCTCAAGCCGCGAGACCCTCCCCGGCTGCTTCGCGGAATGGCGCGGGCGGGCGGCCGGGGGCGGAGCCGGGCTGGCGGCGGCCGCCTCCGCAGCGGCCGGAAACAATAGTGGTGAAGCCGGACCCGCGAGGAACGGTCGGGGCTGCTGCGGAGCCGTACGGTAAAGACCCGTACTCTGCCCCCGCCCCCCTTGCTGCCCCTGCCCCCCAGTCCTGCGGCTGTCGCGCTCTGAGTCCCGCCTTCCCTCGCTCTGCCTCACGCAGGGCACCCCGGTGGACAAACTTGAGGGACTGACGCGGATCCGGGGCTCCCTGGGAGATGGGCGCGCTCCCCCAATGCGGGCGACGGGCGGGAACCCAGTTTCCTGAAGCGCTGAGGCCGGCACACGGCTGGGGTGCCCAGGGGCGCCTTCTGTGGGAGGGAGCTCGGGCGAGGGGATGCGGCTCTCCCGCCGGCCGGCTTCTTTGCCCCGCGGCTTGCCCCCGACCCGGTTTGGCCGCCCCGCCTCCGGCCCCAATGACCCGAGCTTCGAAGTCGCGGCTTGGGGGTGCCGTGGACGCAGCCGGCACGCCAGCCCGGGGCGCTCTCGTTTCCACGTGCGCCTGCCTGCCTCCGACCTCTGCTGGGAAGCCGCGCCGAGTTGGCGTGACGCTTCTGAGGTTCGCACAATGAAGTTGGCAGAGCGCTGTCCCAAGCAGGTCGTTTTGACGGCATCAGCGACGTTAAGTAGGTTGACCGAAACTGGCAGCATGAAGCTCCTCGGTGCTGAGGTCTTTTCTGTGCCTCATTATCTGCGGTGATGGGAGAGGAAACCCACAAACCACTCTGGTTCGGATCGTCTTAACAAAGTAAAGGATCAAAAACGCACTTGTGCCTGATGTCACATATGGCGGAGCCTTAACTTTCCTAGCTTTGTGTCTTCCCCACAATCAACGTGACGTGCTGGAGTACAGCTGTGGCAGTGCTTGTTAAGATGGGGTTCTTGCCCCATTAAACAGCATCCTCTTGTTTACTGGAAGTTCCTTATATTAGGGTAATAAGCAGTGCTTGAGGTTTTACGTAACTTTTTTGTTTCTTAATAGGGGCACTATGAGCGAAGAAGAGCAGTTTGTAAGCATTGACTTGAACGATGACAACATTTGCAGTGTCTGTAAACTGGGAACAGACAAAGAAACACTCTCCTTCTGCCACATTTGTTTTGAGCTGAATATTGAGGGTAAGGACATGTTGGATGGACGTCATGAACTTTGCACAACTATTTTATGCTCAACTAATTGTAAGGTAAAACTAGAACTTGAATGACTGGGGCTTGAGCTGAAGTATGAAGTGTGGAGATCTCTTGGTAAGGGTTTCTTGAGATGAAGCTTCAGTTAATCCCTAGCTAGGAATTTAAGTGAATCCTTTGTTTTTTAGAACATCGACATCGGTGCTTTTTTCAAACGTGAAAGTGAGGTGTAGTTTTGACTGAGGAAGATATTTTATGGTTTGAGAGCCTGTTTGCTGGTCACATTTTAACAGATCTTTTTCTTTCTTATTTTATTTTATTTTTTTAATATTAGGAACAACATAACTGAACGTTTAGTTAATTGCAGTTTCTGAACATGATCTGCTAGTTAACAGACTTGTGGATTTCCTGTGGGTTACACAGAATACTTATAACTCCTGCTTCGATAAATACAATAATTGTAACTAGTTTGAAAGTCTTGGCCGAAAAAGACACTTGTGTTATGCAGTGGTGTGCAAATGTGGTTTTATTCCTGCGAGCTGACCGTGCTAGTATGTGTGTATGTTTAATAAACCAGCCATGTATGCATTTGTGCCTGGAAAGTTGTAAAATGTACCCTTAGTGGAGCCTAACTCTCCTCACGTCCCAATCTTAAACCTGGAAAAATGCTTTTTTTTCTTTTTGTAAGTTTATATAATATCTTTTCAGTGATCATTGAATACTTCCAATACTTTTTTAAAACTAAAAAGGATTTTGTCTCTGATTTCTAAATGATGTCTCAGAGTGTATGAGAAAAAAGGTTTTGCAAATTTTAGGAAAAAGTCTCTTATTGAAAGTCCTCATTGGTGTGGATGCATAGATAATGTGTCTGTAATTTGTGTCATTGGGGTGTTTTTCTTTAATCTTGATGTTGCCGTGTTAAAATTCAGTTATTTTTAAGTACTTGACAAATCCTCCTCCCCCCCCCCATAAAAACTTCCCCCAATGAGAAGATGCCTGTCATTTGAATTTTTAGTTGCAAACTATCAGTAGAGAGTTTTGGTAAGACTTTGGCTTAGACTTTGGACAGTTTCAAAATACCATTTCATTCTTTGCCCTCAATTATAAATTCGGCTTGTTTATTTTTACTTTTTCTATTTAGTAAGAGCTGTGAAGTATTTTTGTTAGTCCTTTAGGATTATCTACTATAGATAACTAGGACTTGTTATCCAGAAATTATTGGCATCACCAAATTAATATGTTCAGATGCTCTGTAAGCACAGAGTTACAAGTAGGCTATTAAAATACATAGTGACATTTTTGTGGTCAATTATGTGTCGTTCATCTTCCATTTAAGATGATATTGACTCCGACAGTCTGGCCCTGTGCTCTGAAATAATTACAGTTTCTGAACATAATCTGCTAATTAACAAACTTGTGGATTTCCTGTGGGTTACACAGAATACTTACAACTTCCGCTTCAATAAACACAGTAATTGTAACTAGTTTCAAAGGCATGGCTGAAGAATACGATTGTGTGATATCCTGTATATAACCAGCTTCGTAATCATACTAGAGTCGAAGATTTAAATTTGTGTTCCTTGGAATAGAGTGGCCTCTTCACATGCTGGGGCATCGTAGAATTTAAGTTTTAGCTGAAGGCAGGCAGGAGGAATGATCTAGCCCAACTCTTGTGTGTTACGGTGAAGGAAGCAGAGCCAGCTAGTTAGACTACTCAAAGCTGGTCGAGTACAGAGGGCAAGCTGTTGTCACAGTGCCAGGCCGAAGCATTTCCTGGGAGCTCTTCTGTGCCAGGACCTGTACTAAGCCCCTTACACGGATTATGTTATTTAACTTAAAATAGCATTGGGGCAGCTACAATTATCTCCATTTTAAAGATGAAAGAACCAAATTGAACAGACCTGGGAAAGGCAGCCTGAGGTCACACACCTAATCATTGACAGACAGTACTGGGCTTCTGAGCCTTGTGGTGAGATTCTCTGGTATGTGATCTTAAGTCCGATAATCTGCCATCCATCGGTACGTTTAACCGCTGGGGTTGGTATCAGAAACCCACCTGAATCCTAATTGCCTGTTTTTGCGCTTCTGTCCGCCGCTGTGTCCTAACCTGTGCTTCCTGCTAAATCATTAATGGAGTTGATGCTGTAATGGAATGTTCTAGTAATGCCTAAAGTTTCATAATTACTTTTCCAGCCTTTCAGGTAGTTCTCAGTCATTATGTAGAGGATATATAAATGTTTCGTGGGCGTGAATACTGTGAATATTTCAGCTCTACTAACACCTGTCCCAGTGGGCACACATGATGTTAATTCCTGTGTTGTTTAAATAATAGTTGTCTTTAATTTAAAAGACAAAAACAATTCTCAGTTTGAATTAGAATTACTTGTTTTTGTATAATACGTACATTCATGAAGTGCCAATTTAACCTTAATGAGTATAATTACCTTAGAGTTAAATTTTCTTCCCAGTTTATCTGGTGTCAGTTCTCAGTCCTGCCAGGTATGATTGATTTTTGGAGCCCTAGTGCACATGGTTAATTGCTTGGCAACTAATGGAAAGGTTGGCAGTTTGAACCCACCCAGGGCCCCAGAGCAGGACGTTCTGGTGATTTGCTTCTGTAAAGATCAGGAACCCTAAAAAACCATGGGGGGCAGTTCTAATCTGTCACAGAGGGCACTGTGAGTTGGACTTGACCCAACAGTACCCAGCAACAGTGGGAATAACCAAAAAACCGTCGCCGTCAAGTCAACTGCAACTCATAGCAACCCTATAAACAGAGCAGAACTGCCCCACTGGGTTTCCAAGGAGCACCTGGTGGATTTGAATTGCAGACCTTCTGGTTAGCAGCTGTAGCACTTAACCACTGTGCCTCCAGGTTCTCCAGTGAGAAACTAGCAGATTGTAATCATCTCATTTCACATAATATGATATCATGGGAAAAAAGAGATAACAGAACCCTAAATCCCACAAAATTTCAGTTTTTATATCAGAAGATGGAGTTTTGAAGTAATTACATACCAGAAAAATAACAAGGTAAACTCTTTGATTGCCTGTCAGTACACCTTTGTAAATGTTCTCTGAAGTTTGCTCCCTTTCACTGAGTTCTCTGCACAGTGCTTCTTGCTAAATGTTGAATGAAAGAGAACCTTGAAAAGCATGACATTTAGCTTCACTCATTTGGTATAGCTTTCTTATAGTGTGGTAATTTACAGATTATGAAATTTGCCCTAAACCCTTCTTATTTTCTTTAAAGGAGACTTACTAAAAATAAATCTTTTCAGTGATAAAAATAATTTACTAGTTTTGAGTCCTCACATTTGTAGTGATTAAAAATAATGTTCTGTACTTTCTGATTTGCTTTTATCAAGACTCGTCTGATAAACTAACCTCTTGTTGAAAAGCTGGGTTTGTGTATGTTTATAAAATGAAGACAAAAGAAAAAGATAACAAAAGACAGTCTAATCTTAATGGAGAAATACTGTATTCCAGGCATACTCTAATCTGCCTTTATTCTGTGACTTGCAGTAATTAAAGTACAGTACCTCCAACCATAAGGAATGTACGTGAGGGACCTAAGAAGTGAGCTTTGAGGACTCAGATCTTGTAAAATGTTAACAAGATTGATTTTTGTTCAGTCTCTTGTAATTCACCATTAGAATAGCATGTCTCTGAGTATGTAGAATTAGGAAGCAGAGTAATTTTCTTAAAGGTTATGTCCTGTACTTGGCCCCAAGACATTGTGTGAGTTAGTGGCCAAGTACTCCAGTAAACTGAAGTCTCAAACCCCACTTTGTCGCCGTCAGGTTGATTCCAACTCAGTGCAACCCTATAGGGCAAAGTGTAGAACCACCGCATAGAGTTTCCAGGGATTGGCAGGTGGATTTAAACTGCAACCTTTGGATTTGGCAGCCCTAGTGCCGCCACTGCTCCGTAGGCATCGTAGTCTGTTGAGCTAAAATCTCTGAAGCTGCTGAATGACCAAATCGTAACCGTTGCTAACTTACTGAGGCTGAGGAAGACAGCCCACGGTAACCAGAAACTCAGCTATAATTTAACAGTCAAAAGTGATGCTGGAGAAAGGAAGGAAAAAAGCCTCCAGGCCTCTGATTCTTCAGTGATACTATTCATACTGTTTTCATCTTGTGACAAAATACTTCACTGATAATTTTTAGAGCATTTTTACGTAGTAATTTACATGCTTTATTATAGCTAAAAGTGAAATTTTTCATAAGACCTGATCAATTCTGTGCTAGACTTGTCAATTTAGGTTGACTTTGGTAGTTAATGTGTGAGCGTGTATCTATCTAGCTATTAACTATGTGGTCCACTCAGACGTCTGTGTCCTAATTTGTTGATCTTCCCAGGAACTTTCTAGAAGCAGACCCAAATTCAGATCCTGCGTAACATTTCCAGTGAGAGAAATCTAGAGATGTAGTCTATCGGTGAAGGCGCTGGTTGACCTAATGCTTACTGTGAATCCCATTCTTGTTACTGTGCCACTGACCAGTGACCATGGCCAGTAATCATTCATTTTTGAATCTCATTCATTTGAATCTCATGATGAGATTCAAACTATGCTTAAAAGAGCATAATGCTCAAGGAATACATTTTTCACTAGTTAAGCTAATCGTGTTGTTAAATGCCTGATTTAGTGTGGGACTCAGAACTGAATTGTTGCACTACTCGAGGTCTGTCCCAACTCTTGGTGTGCTTTTTCTGACACACTCTCATCTTTCCACTTAAGTAGGAGAGCCACCATTGTGGCAGGGAAGCTGTGTATCACCAAGCCAGCCTCGTATTAGCCTCTGTCACTTTTCTTCCCCATGGCGTCAGGCACTGTGTATTGATGTTAACCAGAAGTAGCTGTTGTAGATATAAAGCATAATATGACTTATGAGCTTTAGCTTGGTGACTGCTGATACACTGAAAATAAATATTTGACTTTTCCCTCATTTCCTTTTATTGTGTTGTTGTTGAGAATAGCGACCCTTTTGGACAGTGTAGAGCTGCCCTGTGGGGTTTCCAAAGAGCAGCTGGGTAGATTCAAACTGCTGAACTTTTGATTAGCAGCCTGAGCTCTTATGCACCATACCACCAGTGCTCTAAAGCATATATACCAAAAAAGGAAAAGAAAAAAAAAACCAAACACCATCAAGTCAATTCTGACAACCCTACAGGACTGAGTATAACTGCTCCATAGAGTTTCCATGGAGCACCTGGCAGATTTGAACTGCCAGCCTTTTGGTTAGCAGATGAAGCACGTAACCACTATGCCACCAGGGTTTCAAGTATAGATAGTACACAAATACTGGTTGGGAAGACGTACTGTCAGGAATTACGTCATTCTGTATATAACAGGTGGAAACCGTGGCGGCATAGTGGTTAAGTGCTATGGCTGTTAACCAGAGGATTAGTGGTTCATATCCACCAGGCACTCCTTGGAAATTGTGTGGGGCAGTTCTGTTTTGCCCTATAGGGTTGTTACAAGTTATAATTGGCTTGACTGACAGCTGTTTTTTTTTTCCTATTGTATATGACAGGAGGCACCCTGCTGGCGTGTTGGTTTAAGTGTTTGACTACTAACCGAAAAGTTGGTGGTTGAATTGAGCAGCTACCCTATGGGAGAAGGATGTGACAGTTTGCTTCCACAAAGATTACAGCCTTAGAAACTGCTATGGGACAGTTCTGCTCTGTCCTTTAGTGTTCCTGTGAGTTGGAATTGACTTGACAACAGTGGGTTTGCTTTTTTTTTTTTTTTTTTGTATGTAACAGGAAATCCAGATAGTAGTGGTAAAATAAAATGAAATGTTTACATATCTCATAGAAAAAGATGTGCAATTAAGCCATGCGGAATTGCTGTGGCACCTCTGTGATCAGAACAACCCAAGCTGCTTTTGTCCTCAGGACATAGTGTCTATCTTCGCGGTCACCTCATGAGCCAGTATGGTTGTTGGAGCTCCTGCCATCACTTCCTCATTCCCAGGTATAAAGGACATCTCACAGAACAGGGTGCATATCAGTAGTCTCTTACCCACATACAAAGGAACTCCTAAATTCCCACCTAAAACCTTAACATCGAGAGAAAACAAAAGCCGACTGCCATCGAGTTGATTCTCACTCAGAGTGACCTGTAGAGCTTGACAAAGGGAGGGAAATACGAAGTATGAGAATCTTTGCTAGTAAATCAAGATTAGAAGACACACTGAATGAGCTACAACTAAGAACTCGAGGGGTTCTTCTAATCCTGGAGTTGGAGCTGGATGTGGTCCTAGTAGAGGGAAGGATTGTATTCTGAGTATAGGCCTGCAGCCAGACGTCGTGCCAGACGTCATACGGAATTCCTGCTGGAAGCTGTATAGATTTTAAGTGTTGGCTCCATCTCTGTATTAGAACGTAATGATTAATGCTGCTGCTCAAAAAGAGGTCATGGATTTTTTTTTTTTAATTTGTTAAAAACTTGTGGAATTTAGCAAGTTAATGTTTTATACACTTAGAAAAACTCTACTTCCAACCTCTCTTCGTGGTAGACTAGCATAATAATTGTACTTTCCTTGGTGTGTTTACAGGGAAGATTCCATCTTCTCCCATCCGTGTTCCCTTTCTGCTCTAATGATTAAGCCACAGACCCTGGACTCAGACCTGGCCTTGACTCTTGACTCTACCACTTATTAGTTGAGTTTCCTTGGCAAAATTCCTAAGTTGTAGTGTCATACTGGCTTTCAAATGTTACTGTTAAGAGCAACTTTGTATTTTTACTCTTAATTTGAAATTATTGTGTCAGAGTCCAATTCAAAAGGCTAAAAACTCCATTTGTTGAGGCCTCTGGATCTGAGAGCACTTGACAGCATAAACAGTGGAGCTCAGGTTTGTATGCTCTTAATGCTCGGAATGAAGCTGCAAAGAGATTGAAGTACAGTGATTATAGAAGCATGGGTACCTAATGTGGTGCCCTGGAAGTCCACAAAGTCCAAGGGGAGGGTGAGGTGAAGGGGGACCATTCCAGAACCAGAGTGCCCAGTTTGAGTCCCCATTTACTGTGTGACCTTGAGCAGATTCCTTGCATGTATTTATTACTGTTCTATCAATTTGTCTATAGATGTGCACCCACAGGAGAAATGAAGAATAGTTACTGGGAGTCCCTGGGTGGCGCAGATGGGTGCTGTACTGGGCTGCTAACCCAAGAGTAGGAGGTTACGGCTGCTGAGATGTGCCTCAAAGAATATGGCAGTCAGGTTCCGAACACCAGCCATGGAAGCCCTGTGGAAGACAGCTCTGCTCTGACACACATATGTCGTCACGTGTTGGTGTCAGCTGCACCTGGCAGCCCCTGGTACAAGTGTTTCCTTCCTCCCATGTGGTGATACACTGCACGGCTAAAATGCCTGCAGAGCCCTGGTGGCTCAGTGGTGAGGAACTCAGCTGCTAACCGAAAGCCACACTTCACATCTATCAGCCCCTGTTTCGAAACTGTGGGGCAGTTATCCTCTGTCCTGTGAGGTTGCTGTGAGTTGGTATGGCTTCAGTGGCAACACATTTGGTTTTCTTTGAAAATGCCTGTAGAGGTGATGAAGAAAATTGAAAAATCTTATTTTGTCTGCCTTTTTTTTTTATCATCACTGAACATTTTTCACCCCTTATGTTTAGAGAGCTGTCCCATCAAGACTAAGAGGTAAGTACTGTGATGCTCATCTGTGTGGTAAGACAGAGGCTGTGGTTAGGTTGCCCCCGAGTCCCTTACGTAGTAGTGACAGAGGAAGGGGGTCATATCTAGGTCACTCTGGGGGGCAGAGGCCCTGATACCTGACAGTTCACTCCTGTAACAACTGTGTAACCAAAAGGACATTGCTCTGTTTGGTCTTTCCAAATTTGACATTACTGAAATTACAGGCTACTTCCTGTATGTTGTTTTCCATTTGGTTGGTTTTCCTAATTCTTGATAGTCTCCTTTTTCCTTTTTATTTAAACCTTGGCATGGTGTGTCTCAGGCTGTCGAACCTCTCTCTTCAGTAGTGCCATGAATCTCAGTGACTGTGATATGCTGATAGCAGTTCTCATTTCTCTCTCTGTCCCCTGAAGCTCTGTGTTCTCACAGAGGACTTTTAGACATCTTGTATAGTCTGAGAGCTCAAACGATACACATCTACCGCTCACGTGGCACAGTTTTTAGGAGCTGGGCTGCTAATCAAAGGTGGCAGTTGGAATCCACCAGGCATTCCTTGGAAGCCTTGTGGGCAGCTCTGCTTCGTCCTGTTGGATCAACTCAGTGGCAAACAGTTAAAGCTATTTTTCATATTCATTCCATGTTTCTTTATGAAATGAATCTAAAAAAAATTTTTTCTGCCATTCTTGTGTCCAAAAATAATGGAGTTGGAAGTAAAGTACCGTACTGAGAAGGTAAAGACTGACGTGCCTCGCTAAAATATACCTAAGATAGTGCCGCAGAGAAAACCTGCCTGTCCTGAATTCGTAAAAGGCTGTCTCCTCAAAGCAGCCTTCCCTACCCTTCGTAGCACCAGAACTTTGTTACTGAAGTGATGTGCTTGTGTGTTTACTGTGCTTCACCTCCCCCGTTTTTAATCCCGAAGGACACAGGTACAGTCTGTTTATTTACAGTGTGTAACCAGGAGAGCCCCTGGGTAGCATGGCCAGTAAAGTGCTCCGCTGTCAGCTGGAAGGTTGCGTGTTTGAACTCACCCGGGAGTAACAGGCCTGATGGCTTTCTGCGTCTGAAAGGTCACAGTCTTGAAAACCCTGTGGAACTGCTCTTTGACAGATGGCTTTGCCATGAGTGGGGATCGGCCCACTGGCAGCTAACAAAGGCAGTCCTACAAGCATTAGTGGAAGGACAGGCAGAGAGTGATCGATAAATATTTATTGATGAATGAATCAAAGTAGACTTCGTGTAACTGGTATGTCCTTAAGATTTTTCCTTTAACCTTGGCTGCAGTGAAAAGCTTAATGTGACTTTCCTGCCTATTTTGTGAGATCTTTCTGGAGATGACTGAAAGTTTCATGATTTTTAGTGATAGAAGAGCTTCTTATGATTATCAGCCTTAAACGTAGCCGTTGCTGTTGCGTCAGTCGCAAGTCCTGGCGACCCTGTGGGAGAGTAGAACTGCCCTGGGAGGTTTCCAAGGTTATAATTTTGATGGAAGCGGATGGCCCCATCTTTCTCCCATGTAGCAGCTCGTAGGTTTCAACCACTGACCTTTTGGTTAGCAGCTGAGTGCTCAACCACTGCACCACCAGGGTTCCTCCAAAAACAAATAACAGTAACAGCAGTGGCTGCTTATTTTATTCAGTTAGGAAGATAGAAATCACACACAGCATTTTGCCAGAAACACAGAGCAAGAGACTTTTGACAGGACTGTATTTGGAGTGAGGGTGTAGATTCACTTGATGTTCTGTGGCTCTGTTAACTGGTCTTGTGGACACCACAGCTTCGTGACGTGGTCAGAGGGATGATCCCAGGTGTGTGATGATCCTGATGTTTTGAAGTCAATGAGTAAAGTACCTTTTATATGTGATATTTTTAAAGTTGGAAAAAAGCAGAATTTACAAATCAGTATATCTTATTAATGAGAATGTTGCGATTCTAAATAAAAAGGATTCATGAGAATACAAGAGATAAGTGCCTTAGACAGTGTTGGAGATGAACTACCCAAATGTAAGTGTTCAAGCAAGAAACAAAGCTTGGGTCCCACCAGAAGCTGAGTTTCTGATGTGAAGAAGCCTGATGGCGCAACAGTTAAGCACTTGGGTGCTAGTCACAAGGTTAGTGGTTTGAGTCCACCCAGCAGCTATAGGCGAGAAAGACCTGATGATGTACTCCCATGAAAATCACAACCTAGAAAAACGTAATGAGACAGCTCTCCTTTGTCACATGGGATTGCCATAATCTGACAGTCAGCTCGATGGCACCCAGCAACAACCACCCATGGTTTGATTTGGTTAATACACCTTTGGTGGAATAACCAAAATAAACATTTCTGAAGATTCCCGAGAGTAGGGTGGTGCAATCTCTGTATAGATGATAATCTAAGCAAATAATAATCTACCAAGAGAATACAGATTTAAGAAAGTCCTAGATGACTGATGATCAGAGGTGGAAGGAACCAGGGAGATAACACACACAAGAGAGCCTTGTTGCTGTGCTGCCCAGGCGGGGCAGGGAAGTGGAGCTGTAGACTGGCATTGGTCGGAGACTCATGCAGATACCAGGTGGACACGGGCCTCTGCCTTTCCTGCCCTTCAGGTAATTAAGATTGCTTGCTGACCATGATTAATCTTTCTCCCTGGGGATGGAGTAGGGGTGTGAGTGAGCGGTGACTGATGGCGCAGTAACCACTGAAAATGTCAGCACCACACCTACTGTTGAACACTGTCTCCCTCCGCTGCTCACCAGCCCCAGTAGCTGAGGTTGTAGCCAACTTTCTAAGGAGAGAGAAAAAAACAGGTGGGTGATGAGGTGGATTTTAGATGACTGTAAGTTTATAATTGGCTCCATCAGTAAAAAAGTACTTTAGCAGTACTGTTTAAACATTGCCATCCCTCTGTGGTACTCAGGGAGCCCTGGTGATGCAGTTGGTAGGGTGCTTAGCTCCTGATCTCCCACCCACCGCAGACGTCCACTGTGGCAGCCCACGTCACTCTGCAGGGGAAGGATGTGCAGTGAGCTCCTGTTTCGGTTCACAGCCTGGACACCTGTGGAGCAGTTGTACTCCGTCCTCCCCAGCCACTCTGAGTTGGAATCAACTCAAAAGCATTAGGTTTGGTTTTTTTGGTGGCCACTCCAGTAAGAAAACATCGGAAAAATTTTCCAGCACTGACTGCTGAATATAATACAAAAAGTACAACTGTGTGTCTGTATAGCACTTTAGAGGTTGATTATGAGATGGAATTGACTCTTCGACAATGGATCTTGGTTTGGCTTTAGATCTTGGAAGACGTATTTGCTTTCTGTTATATTTAATCTCCACGTTATCATATAGGAAACGAACATTCACTGTAAATTTAAGTTAAGGTAATAAACCTGAAAAATGTTTCAAGTGTTTGAAATCAGCATCTAAGCAAGTTGCAAAATTGCCAAAGGGTTATCAACTATAGTTCTAATTAGAGTTAATTTAAATTATTTGAATCCAAGCTGGCACACCATATGCCATAAGTTGGTAAGAGGAATAAATCCATTAAACACATAACCTTTGATTTATAGTTTAAAAGAGAACAGTGTCTTCTGGTGTACAGATAATTTTAAACTTGCATATCTGTTTGTGTTAGCTTACCGTTACTGCCTGAACTGTATAAACAGTAAGCAAAAAAAATGACCCGTGTCTATGTACCAAAACCTAAATCTCACAATTAAAGCTATATGGCTGAGTTATAGCAGGTCCGAGTACATGGTTTTTGCTTGTCTAATTAAATTGCCATTGTATCACAGCTTAAATTCACAGGCAGTAGACTGAAGAAAGAGATGTGCTCCAGGTTGTAGTCCTGTTCTTGTCCTACTGTCTTCATTACTGTGAATTGATGCCCAAAAGGTATTTGTTTCATTATGTAAAAAATTTATCATAAAACTGGTGTTTTATAAACAGCTACAGGAAAGCTTTTGTTTTTGTTTTATTTATAAAAGAGAAAAACAAGTTCGTCAGAAGCGTAGCTGGGCAGACTGCAGTTCAGGACATGAAAGAGGAAGAGTTCAGGCAGCTACCACATTTCTGGCTTTTGGATCTATAAATTTACTTTGTCATAATGATTTTTCCTGTCTCTCTGGTTGTTAGAAGTCTGTTGTGACAACCTATACATAGTTTTTTGTTTGTTTGTTTTAGAACACATGTCAGTACACTCAACTGATAAAGAGCTTAAGTAGGGGAAAATGGGACAGATAGTTACTTGAGATTACCTGTGGAAACCCTGGTGGCATGATGTTTAAGTGCTACAACAGCTAACCAAAAGATCAACAGTTCACAGCTGCCGGGTGTTCTTTGGAAACTCTGTGGGGCAGTTAGCTGTCTCCCGTAGGGTTACTGTGAGTCAGCACTGACTTGTCAGGAGGTTCGTTTTTGGTTTGGGGGTTATCGATGTAGTAACACCTTTTATGATACAACTTGTTTTAATTGGTTGTGCTTCTTAAAATGGTAGTATATATTTGGTAGATTTTAGCTTTTATATTCTGTGCTTCTGTGAGTTTAATATTCCATATTGTCAGGAAGACGTCGAAAGAAATGGTGACACCCCCTATCTGTGTTCTGCTTCTAGGTAGCTTCATCAGCTATCTGTGGACAAGCGGTCTTGTCTAATACAGTGGCTTACCTACAGTGTTTTTATTTAAGTTTAAATTTAATTAAACTAATACCCATTCCTCACATTTCACGTAACCCACAGCATCCTGTGGCTGGTGGGCAGCCACATTGACGCGTGCAGCCAGAGAACACGCCTGTCATCACAGAAAGTTCTGGTGGCTGGTGCTGCTAGAAAAACAGGTAGCTAAATCAGGGAGTCAATTGGGCATGCTAGAGCCAAGCGATCGAGCATAGATTGTTATTTTTTGTACTCTTTTAGCAGTAAACAGTTGTTATGTAGGTGTGTTTCCCCAATTTTCCAACTGTTAAGATGAAAAAGGAGAATTCACTGAGAGAGGTGTTCTTTTTGACAAGTCATTTGCAATTTATATATCCTATGAGTAGAACCAGGATCAAGTTCCCTTTGGTTTTCTTGGTTATCAGACTCTTAGCTCACTGAAATGGGCACTTAAAATTCATGTATTAAAGCTGGTTTGATGAACAGCTTAATCTTTCTTCTACCATACACAAAAACTTGAATGACACAGACATCTATAAGCTGAAATGTGCTGTCTAAGCCACCTGTTGGCATGTCTCTGCTTAGGGCAGTGATTCTCAGAGTGTGGAAAAGCGAATTGAACCCATCTGTGTACTTAGTGTGGTTGCCAGGAATCCCATATGCTCCCAATGCAGAGATAAGAAGCAGTTGTCTATTACGTTTAAGCAGAATGACAGGCACTTGAATGTGCGATACTCTTAAGTGTTGGCTGTGTTGTTTATCACAGTACTCACTCAGACACTGACATAGGATGACTGATAAAAACGTCCTCCAGGCAGAAGCCGGTTACACGTTCAGGGAGTAGCAACTCTAACTGTTCACCCTTGCTTGGTTCTCTTTGGTCTTCGGACCAGTCTTCTGCCTTCAGCCCATGCCAGGACAGGTACCTAAGCATCTTCCCGTTGAGTGGCTGCCGTTGGCCATAGAGGAAGTGCTCGTTCCTCAGGCACAGAGTTGGGTGTCCGAGCATCCTTGGGGCCAGCTGTATTTACACTGCAGCTTGCTAGACCTGTACTGAGGTTTCGGCCTTCCTCTGGTGGCAGTGTCACTGAGGAACACTGGTGGGAGCCTGCTTGTACCCATGCAGCCTCTAAGGGAGCCGTAGGAGCTGATATAAACTAAAGAGAACACTATTTTTAGAGGGTAGCTACTCATCAGTGCTAGCCAGTTGCTGCCAGATTTTGTTATTATGAGAAACCAAGAAATTGGAAATCAACGTGAATCTTTTTTCCTCTCTTAAAACACTTTTAGGCTAAAACATATGTGCAGTATGTCACCTCTACTTATAGGGCTTTTTCTCTGCCCCCTTTATCAAGACTGGAAATCTCCCAAACAGGGAATTAATGTCTTAGTTCTTTCAGTCTTGGTGCAGCAGAGTTTAGCCGTCTTCCTGTACATTTAACCAAAACCAAACCCACTGCCATCGAGTTGATTCTGGCTTATACTGACCCCATAGGGTAGGACTGCCACATAGAGTTTCCAAGGAGCACCTGGCAGATTCGAACTGGTTAGCAGACGTAGCTGTAAACCAGTACACCACCAGGGTTTCTTCTTCCACAATAAGACCTTGTTAAAGGAGCACAGGATTACTCCTCCTAAAATAAGCAGCGTAAACATACAAGTTTTGTTCTTGCTTAACCAACTAAGGTAAAAATCATCATAAAAAGAGAAACATCTTAGCTCTTGGACAATTCTTAAGCTGGGCCAAATGTGAGCCTTCAGCAAAGACATTCTGAAGCAGAAATGCATAAGTTGTTACCCAAATGTTGGTTGTCCTTGAAGGCCTTGTGCTTGAAAACTTTGTTACAGTGTGTTAACAGCCAGGAACTTAGTTATAACTAAATCTCCTTGTCTTCTCTAGACTAGGAAAGATCACCCACAAAGCTGTCATTTGGACAACTTCCACTCACTACCAGTTTTGATTTTGCTTTAAGCTTGAGCTAAAAGTTAAGGGCTTGCTCTCTGGTGGTCAGCAGCTTTGAGGACTGCAGCCTGGGAAACCCTGTGGGGACATTTCTACTCTGTCTCGTAGAACTGCTGTTTGCTGTGACTTGGAATCAAGAATAATCGATTGTGTGATGTTTCTTCCAGTCTATAAAGCTTTGGATGAAACTGTTCCTTTGATGAATGGAGTAACCAAATTCAAAATAAAGTTTAATCAGCTGACAGACTCTAAACATGAGTAAGGCGGGCAGGTAACACAATTTCAGGAATGAGGGAAGTCTGAAGCCATGTAGCATCCATGTAGTCAGCTAGTAGACGGTATGTAACAAGACCAGCTGGTGAGCCATCAGGAAAAGATTGCTTAGCGTATCTCATTACTGCCAGATCATAAATACAGCCTTCTTTAGGAGGCTCTAGTTAAAAGCAGGGGATGATGGGACATGTGGTAGAATTTAAAGTGTTTTGGTTTTTATGGCTGTTTTTTAGTGGCATGTGGAGTATTGTTTTAGTTAGGGAGAAAAGTGTGGATAATCTGATAGGCAGATTAGCATGTAAAATATAAGACAACTGAAAGTATCCTTACTCTAAAAGAGGTAGAGAAAGTCCATCTAAGTACATTTCATTGAACTTGGCTCTTCTCTGTATTTAACCAAGTTTCCTTACAGCAAATAAATCCTA
This sequence comes from Heterohyrax brucei, assembly GCA_028571685.1. Lineage (NCBI taxonomy): Eukaryota > Metazoa > Chordata > Mammalia > Hyracoidea > Procaviidae > Heterohyrax > Heterohyrax brucei. Next base: position 93,921,713 of record CM053148.1, read on the forward strand.
GGAGTTAAAGAATAGAAGACTGGAGAGCATGCCAAATGGATTGTTACTGTTAGGTGCCCTCATTTCTGACTCATAGTGACCCTGTATGCAACAGAATGAAACGCCACGTGTTTCTGAACCATCGTAACCGTCCTTGTGATGCTTGAGCCTGTCGTTAACGACAGCTGCAGTGAGATGAGTCGTGATGCAGTCAATCCATCTCATGTAGGGTCTTATTTTTCATGGATCCTTTACATTGCTAAACATAATGTCCTCCAGGGACTGGTTCTTCCTGATAACATATCCAAAGACTCGTAAGACCAAGTCTCACCGCCCTGTCTTCTAAGGAGCTCTATGGCTGTACTCCATGCAAGATAGATTGTTCCATCTTCTGGCAGTCCCTGGTCATAGGCAGTATTCTTCACCAACGCCTTAATTCAGAGGCATCACTTCTCCTTTGGTCTTCCTTATTTTCCAGTTTTGACATGCACATGAAGCCATTGAACATAAGGCTTGAGTTAGAAGTACCTTAGTTCTCAAAGTGGCATCTTTGCTTTTTAACAATTTAAAGAGGTCCTGGCAACAGATTTGCCAGTGCAGTGTGTCTTCTGATTTCTCGACTGCTGCCTCCATGGGCATTGATTGTAATCGTAAAATGGAATCTTGGACAACTTCAGTCGTCTGCGTTTATTGCAGTGTTAACGTGCTGGTCCAGTTGTGAGGAGTTGTGTTGTCTTTATGTTGAGGTGTGAGCCATACTGAAAACTGTTGTCTTTAATCATCAGTAAGTGTTTCATGTCCTCTTCGCTTTCAGCAAGCAGTTGTGTCATCTCCTCTCCGTTATGGCAGGTTGTTAATAAATCTTCTTCCAGTCCTGATACTGTGCTGTTCATAGAGTCCACTTTGTCAGGTTATTTGCTCAGCATGCAGATTAAGTGTGGTGGGAGGAGACAGTCCTGACACATGCCTTTGCTGATGTTAAACCGTACCAGATCCCGTGTTCTGTTCCAGCAGCAGCCTCTGGGTCTGTGTGTAGGCTCATCGTGAGCAGTTCGGTGTTCAGTCTTCTGTCTCTTTGTAGTGTTATCTTGTGTTTGTCGTGATCTAGTCAGATGCCTTGGTGCGATTGTGAAACGTGGGTAAACATCTCTCTGATGCTCTGTTTCAGCCAAGATCCTTCCGCAAGTATGAGGGAATGGTATAAAAAAGCAGAGATAAAAGTGGAAACTGATCAAAACGTAAACTATTGAGGAAAAATGCTTAGCTGTTTTAAAAATTCCACTGTTCATACAGAAATATGCAGGCCATATAGATTTCCAACCAGGCTTTATTCAGAAAAAACTAGTGCTTTAAAAAAGTAATTATGGTTGTCAGTTAAGCTCTCTGTTCTCTAAAACAGACCTCAGGACCAAAAAAAAGTAACAAGGATATCTTAGAAATAATGCTTTATAGAAGTTTTCATAAGAGGATGTTCATTACATTGGCCTTCAAATTATACTAGCAAGGAAATTGTAGTGTGATCTTTGTTGAACTGGTTTGGAAAATTCTTTATAACTCAGCTCGTCAAAGGTATTAACTCATTTAATTTGAATTTGTTTAAATACAACCCCTTTGAAAAGCACTGAGGAAACAAATTAGTACTCAGAGCAGTTTGCCTTCTAAATACAATTAAAACTGAAAAGTCACTTGGGAAACTCACTGGGGTCCCTGGTAATGGTAGTGGTTGTTTCTCTTAAATTAATTTAAACTGATGAGGTGGAAAAAAACAAAATTACTGGAAGAGTTTATAGGATCATGTGTGTACTTTTAATACAAATTAAGCAGGCTGCTCACATGCTTTTCTAGACTGAAAAGCAGCTTGTTTAAGTATATGACCTGTGAATCAGTGAGTTACAGTTCCTGAATTTTAGCTGTCTGCTGCTACATAGGTATTTTAAAGTGTGTTTATTGAACAAGTGTTTTCACATTAAACCTTAAAACTCAGTCAGGTTTTAAAAATTTAGTATGACTGACTTAGCTAAAGAAGTATAGAGGTACAAATTTGGATGATCACAATACAAATACACATAAAACTGCTTTCTTTTATGTTTACTGTATGTGTTTAAAAAAAAAACACCTGAGTAACAGTTCATAGTTTTGCTTGGCAGATTGAATGAGAGCACAGGAATTCTCTCTCTCTATCTGTGTGGCTCCTCAGGTCTTCAAACTAATGATCCGGTGTCTACAGTGCCTTCACTGACGGGTGGGTGCCTTTAATTGTCCTCTGAGCAGCCTGGCAGAGCTACTGGCTTAGTTCCCTTTCCCTCTCCAGAAGAATGGGTGTTGTAGACCTAGAGTGAGAATTATTGACAAGGTTTATTTTTGCTTTTGTTTGTGTTAATGTAATTTCAGTCTTGATGGCATAGTGGGTTAAGTGCTGCTTCTGCTAACCAAAAGGTCAGAGTTCATACCCGTCAGGCTCTCCTAGGAAACTATGGGGCAGTTCTGCTGTGACCTCTACGATTGCTAAGAGTGGAACCTGACTTGGCAGAGGTGGGTTTGGGTTTTTTTTAATTCATTTTAACTTTTTCTTTTTTTTTTTAATCAACAATTATGTGCCAGACATGACACCGAGGATGCACATAAGACAAATACAGTCTTTCTTCTTAGTAAACTTGCTGTCTAACAGGTGAAGAAGGCCCGTAAACAGGCAGCTGCAAAAATCTGATGTACTGAGTGCTACAGTAGGTCTGCCGAGCCCAGATGTATTGGGTAGAGGAAGGAAGAGAGGATGGGACGTGATGGTGCCCCAGGTCTTACAGCGGGCGGAGTGGTGGAGGGAAGTGGAAGAATTTGAGGTGTCTTAGGTGCTGGATTAAAGGGAAGAATCAATAAAGATGAACAGTAAAACATCTGGGACTAAGAGGTGGGAGAGCCTGTCAAGGGGGTTATCTGGGTTTCTTCCTTGAGCGGTTGGGGCCACGCCCAGGAAGAGGATTGGGTTAGGGTTTGGATAGTGAGACTAGAGGCAGAGGAGTTTGGTGTAGGCAGGGTGAGTTTGAGGAGCCCGTGGGACATTTAGGATCCCTAGGAGTTGGAATCGACTCAGCAGTGGCTTTGGCTTTGGCTTTGGCTTTGGCTTTTGGTTACAGGACATTTAAGTGGTAATGTCCATAAAAGGCTGTTTTAAATGTGTATTCAACGCTGTCCTTGCCTACAGCACCGTTTCTCCCCCATACTTTGTCTGTGTGGGATTTTTCTCCTGGGTGGCTGAATTTGCAATTTATTTTGCATTTATGTTTTCACCATAAATTTAGTATTATACTTCTGTAGTTTACTGTTCATCTGACCAGATTGTTTATATGTATATGAAGTATAAAATGCTATAATAAAATGTGAAAATACCTGGATTTAGAAACCCAAAAGGGAAGAGAGCATGCTTGGCATTTCTCAAGCTGAAAGAACTGAAGAAAAAATTCAAATCTCAACTTGGAATTTTGAAGGATTCTGTGGGCAGAAATATTGAACAGCACACATACAAAAAGCAAAACTGTTGCTGTCCAGTCAATTCCAACTCATGGTGAACCCTATGGGGCAGAGTAGAAGCGCTTCCCAGAGTCCCTAAGTAGTGTCGGGTGGATTTAAAGTGCCCACCCTTGGGTAGCAGACATAGCACGTAATCACTACACTGTCAGGGTTTATCAATAAAAGATGAAAAGAACACACAGTCACTGTACCAAAAAAAAAAAGATAGTCATCACAGGAGTAGCAGATGATCAGAAACCAGAGGTCCTGAAGGAAAAGGTCCAGGCTGCGCTGAGGCACTGGTGAAAAGCAAGACTCTAGGAATTGGCTGATTTGAACAGTTAACTGTTTCAACAAACAGATTCAGTATTGGAAGCACTCACTCCTCTTTGCCAATATATTGGGAAGCAGCTGACTGAACAAGATCTGTATTGATGCCCATTCAAAAGAAAGAAGATTCAACAGAGTGGAAATTATTGAACAATATTATTAATTCACATGCAAGTAGAGTTTCGTTGAAGAAAATTTAAAAATGATTGCAGCAGTACGTTGACGGGAAACTGCCAGGAATGGAAGCCAGATTCAGAAGAGGAGGTTAAATGAGGAATATCCTTAGGCAGATATCAGATGGATCTTGGCTTAAAGCAGAGAATTCCGGAAAGATGTTTACCAGTGCTTTGTGGACCACACAAAAGCATTCAGCTGTGGGGATTATCACCAGTTACAGGTAACATTAGGAAGGATGGGAATTCAAGAATACGTAATTGTCCTCATGAGGAACTTGTACATAGAAGAGGTAGTTTGAGGAGAACAAGGGGATACTTGCTGGTTTAAAATCAGGAAAGGTGTGTGTCATGGGTGTATCCCTTCATCGTACCTGTTCAGTGTATATGCCAAGCAGTTAATCTGAGAAGCTGGGAGATGTGAAAAAGAACACAGCATCAGAATTGGAGCGGGACTCATTAATCACCTACAGCATACAGATGAGACAACATTGCTCGCTGAAACGGAAGAGGACTTGAAACACTTAGATCAGTAACCACAGCCTTCAGTTTGGATTACATCTCAAGATGTAGGAAGTGAAGATCCTTGCAGCTAACCAGTAGACAGCATCATGGTGGAAAAGGTGGGCGTTGTCAAGGGTTTCGTTTTGCTTGGATTCACCATCAACACCCATGGAAGCAGCAGTCAGGAAATCAAAAGACCTATTGCTTTGGGCATATCTGCAGGAAAGAAAAAAAGCCTTTGAAGTGTTAAAAGACAAAGGTGTCACTTGGGGACCTATGCTTGGTATTTTCAGTCATCTCATATGCATGCAAAAGCTGGACAGTGCATAAAGAACTCCAGAGAATTGACACCTTTGAATTAGGGTGTGGGTAAAGCATATTAAACATACCATGGACTGTCAGAAGAACAAGTCTGTCTGCTAAGAAGTAACGTCCGAATGCTTATTAGAAGCGAGGATGGCCGGGATCTTGTGGACTTTGAACATGTTATCAGCAGGATCCGCAGTGCCTGGAGAAGCGTGCCATCCTGGTGAGACACCGGGTGAGCGTAGGACCCTCGGCAAGGTGAGTGGAGACCGCGCTGCGGTCTGGGGACCCGCACGGCAGGGGTCGGGCAGGCGGCGCGACTGGGTGGGGGTTGGGCTGGGTTTTTCATGGTGTTACTCTGCCTCGAAACTGATTCTACAGCACAGCACCGAGCAACAACAGTCTTACTTACCTTGGTTCCTCCTGTTGATTCTAGGGTTTAAATAAAGGTTAAAAGAAAAATTATTTTTGGAGGAAAGTGAACATTAACCTGAATCATTATAGAAAAATTTAGGATTGAAAAACCTCCTCAAATAGATGTCTCTCATACTCTAGAGCTTCAAGTGGGTCGATATAAAAGATCAGGAAATGAGTTGTGTTGTTTTTATCTTTTTTTAAAAACTACAATTTCTGAGAGTTCTAAATCAAAAGATAACAAACAGCAGCATTTAATTATTTTCTATAGCTTAGTTTGGAACCCTTTGTATACACCAGCTGAAGAATTTCCCTTTCATGTAGACATTTAGTTGATTATATTTAGATCTAACTAAATAATTGATAGCTACATTAGAGTTTGAGACACGGACTGAAGAGGAGGCCATTTGTTAGCCGTCTGCTGACGGCGAGACCGCTGAGTTTGCAGAGGGTAAGGGAGCTCTGTAATACATTTTTCAAAATTAATAAACAGGCGCTCTCTACCTGCCTGCTGTTTACCTGCAACACTGACCAGCTGTGTTTGTTGCTTGCTCTGTAATTTGTGCTACCCACCTTTTTGTCTTATTAATGATCTAAAATATATGTACTAAAGCTTCCAGTGTTTTTCTTCCTATAGTCAAGGCTTCTGAACTTTACCCAATTTTGACAATGTACATGTTTGTTTATTTAACCGGTTTTGATGATGTACATGCCATTACTAAATAAAGCTTTGAGATTTTGCACTTACGTATTCTAATGTGGCTAGAAATTTGATCATACAGGACTGATAAAAATGTACACATACACAGTTACTATACAGACAGCAGAAGGGTACATCGAATGTGTATGAAATTCAGTCCTAAAAAATTTTTGTACTCAGCAGAAGAAACACAGCTCAGCTATTTGACTTTTCCTTGTGAGGGGACTGTTTGGCATACACATCCACTGTTTCTGTTTAGATGGTGTTACCTGCAGCATTGGGTAACCTGAGGGAACTGAGAGTGAGCTGACAGGGCAGTTGTTTGGGCCGTCTCAGCAAGTGCACACCAAGTGCACACCGTTGCCTGGTGCTCTTAGCTTTTTAGAACAAATTAACACTTACACTCACTTTTATATGTGACTTAGTATCTTTAAAAGGCAAATATTTCGTTTTCTTGCTCTTAGCCCATTTGTGAAGTTCAGGTTATAAAGATACAATGACTTTGATTTTTAAAGCAAAGGATGAATAATACAGAATGTAATTTTTTTTTAATGAGTCAGCTAAACCTTTTTTTTTTATCCTAATGCACCTGATTAACTGGCCCTTTAGTTCTCAGAGCTGAGCAGACAGGCCGGTTCGTTCTGGCAGGCACTGATTTTCAGCTGCACATCCTGGTTTACCCTCAATATAAAAATACTGCTGTGTGATTGGGATGATGTGGCTAGAAGTCATGAAAATGAATGAACTTGTGTATTTTGAACATCAGTTGCTAACCCATAGGGTCGCTGTGAGTTGCAGTCAATTCTGTGGTAGAGTTCAGTTGAGATACTTAAATTCTTCTAAGAAGTTGTGAGATATAAAGTATAAGTATTTCCATTTATCGCCCATAATAAGGAATTTGTGAGAGGAAGAATTATGCTGGCTATTTTATCTCAGCAGATTGAATGTATTACTATATGAGAAATGAATATACAGAATGCATTTCTTCTAGAAGATGAAATTACTTTAGTAAGGTAGTTGTAAGTATAAAACAGATGTAAAACACATTGGAAGCTTTTCTTTAAAAAAAAAAAAGTAAGTTGTTCGCCTGTGTTTCTGCTTTTGATTTATCTTTCTCCAACAAGAACATGACTAATAGTTGAAGAACATGATTTATTCTGTTTTTGTTTTAAAACACATTGTTGGAGTCCTTCTGTTGTTGAGCTTTGTAACAGGAGATTTTGCAGGTGTGTACCTCGGGAGTGTTAGTGAAGGAAAAGTGATGGTGATGCAGCCCAGGTCCTGTAAAGTCAGCGCAGAATTCAGTGGTGGTACTGTTCATAACTGTGTGCACTGATGTATGTCTGAAGGAAGACTACACTGGACCATGAAGTTCTAAGAAAGGCATGGCTTTCATATGAAACACTGTAGTCTTAACAGAAAATAGGAATTGAAACAGCCAACATGCTTTAGCATTTTTCTTCTGATTTACCAATTGTGGTTGACTCATGTTTTACTAAGATTTGTATATTCTTCAGACAACTTGTAAAAAAATGTAAAGTCTTCTCAACTTTTCTGTTTCTTTTTTTCCTACAGGAGTGCCAAAATCTAATCTCTTGCACACTAAATCATTAAGGGGCCATAAAGACTGCTTTGAAAAGTACCATTTGATTGCAAACCAGGATTGTTCTCGATCTAAGCTTTCAAAAAGCACTTACGAAGAAGTTAAAACCATTTTGAGTAAAAAGATAAACTGGATTGTACAGTATGCACAGAATAAGGATCTGGAGGCAGATTCTGAGTGTTCTAAAAATCCCCAGCATCACCTGTTTAGTTTCAGGCATAAACCAGATAAAAAGTTACTTCCACAGTTTGATTCCCAAGTACCAAGGTATTCTGCAAAATGGGTAGATGGAACTGCAGGCGGCCTCTCAAGCTGCACCCAAGGAATTTTGGAGCAGAGGGAAAATACACACTTCGATCTTGCTGTGTTACAAGATTCCAGTACTGGTTTATGCCATAATAGCATACTGTGGCCTCACAACCAGTCACAGAAGAAAGAAGAGACCATCTCTAATCCAGAGGCTATTGTCCAGACCCAGCACCCACATTACAACAGAGAGGAATGTAAGTGAAATGGGAAGATGGAGGTTCTTGTTTTTTACGTTATTATGTATGTGTGATGGGTCAGTAGTTTTAAAATGGAATCATTGGTGTAATGATAACAGTAAAGTTACAGGTGCACCCTAGCACAAAGTGAGATGTCTTAAAACACCCGTCAGTTCTTTGGAACGCCTGTGAGTGTGTCCTCAGCATTGAAATTCTCAGAAGGGTTATACTGAATAATATCCACAAACTGTGTGTTGGAAAGTTGAGGGTTCATACAGTTGAGAAGTACAACAATAACCTTTGAGTAACATACATAGGCACGTTGCTCATCCCTGTAAAGACTAATTGATTGCGGGTGGCATTTCAGAAGCCAAACCTGACATTTTACTAAAGGCCAAAGGTAATGTGTGCATTTATTTAAACCTGGAAGAAGTGACTCATTCAGTCTGCATCTGTTTATACAAAAACTCACAGAAGCTGAGGTGATTTTAACTGACCCAGAATTAAGGTAGTTGGTGAGCTAGAAAGGACCGTGGGTGTCTTACACAGCTCCTCGATTCTGCAGATGAATTTTCTAACTAGACTTTTTTTTTTAATTATTTCTACAACACCCATTGCTTTTCACCGTGCAGGGCATGAACTATGTAGTGCTTAATCAACATAAAAAATCAGTTTAATGGTTAGTTACCAGCACTTTTTAAAAACAAACAGTATAATATATCAGAATATAGTGCACCTAATACTAGGTATTTTGGGCAAGACCGTGGTTCTGGCTGGAGGGTGGTTCCGTCCTGGCAGTGATGTAACGTGTGTTTCCCACTGTGGGGTACGGTCCGAAGTGGAAAATGATTAGAAACTGCTCCAGTTACGGAAGGACTCCTGGGGTGCTGCTGAATGTATGTGGACAAGATACATGGGTGGAAATAATTTTTTCAGTTGGATACTGTTAGTGATGTTGACAGCTTATATTCTCTCAGGTTTTGACCAAAATGGATGCATTTTTGTGTTTCAGTGAGTTCGATGACTCTTGGTGAGGTTCAGCAACTGAATGCAAAGCTCCGACAGCAGATCCAGGGTGAGGAGTTAGTGCTGTTTTTGTGGGTGAAAATTTTGATACAGAAAATCCTGTATGACAAGGCGTCGTTAGTGTCATCTGCGTTTAAATTTGGAAATGAGACTTGAACCTGCAGTACTTTCTAGAGCAAAAAATACCAAGAAAATCATTCCTTTTTGAACTGTGGGGGAAATAGGTTTGTCTATTTTGAGTGAAAACGGAGGCTGTGCCATATCCCTACCTATTATTAACTACATACTGGAAGGTTCAAATCCCCCAGCTGCTCCTTGGAAACTGTGGAGCAGTGCTCCCCAGTGCCACAGGGTCTCTGAGTTGGAATCAACTGGAAGGTGGCAGAATGCTCCCACCCGATACAGGTCTGCTCTGTAGTGGTTCCTAAAGGCAGCTGGTAGTAGCTGTTCCTTTGTTGTTTTAATTATAAACAACTGCAAATACCTACGCAAGGGTAGTGAGACTAGTTTAGTGAACACCTAAAAAAAACTGAATTTCTTAATGCCATCAAATACAGAGTTAGCGCTGACTGTCGCTGGTGTTCCGATTTCCCCAGTTGTCCCTCCTTTTCAGTTCGCATTTCCTTGAAGACGCTGACTGCAGTGTACAGCTGTTGCAGTGCTGGCAGAGATCATCCATTCAGTCAGGAGCAGATTAAGGACTCCTACCAGTTGCCATCAAGTTAATATCTGACTTGTGGCGACAGTGGCGGGGGGGTGGGGGCTCGTGTGTGTAAAGCGTGGAACCATCCCCCATAGGGTTTTCAGTGGCTGATTTTTCAAAAGTAGTCGATCACTGGGCTGTTCTTCGGGGCACTTGGGAATGAACTTGAACCTCACACCTTTTGGTCAGCAGCAGAGCTTGTTAGCATTTGCAACTCTCAGTGATACTAACAACCCCTGCCTTTTTGTGTCCAAAGCCCTGGTGGTCTTTCTTGACCACACAGCCTCTCAGAATAATGTGATTGACAGTAATAATCATAATAGCAGCTTAGATATGTTGAGCACTTTGTTGTGAGTACTTTATAAATACGATCTTACTCCCTCCTCACAGTAACCCCCAGAGATGTTTTTATTGTTACCCTAGTAACGCTTCACGGGGAAACTGAAGATTCATTATGTGCCTGAAGCTCCTAAGAGTAGGAGCAAATATTCAAAATCCAAGTACTCTGATTCCAAAACCTCTTAGAAGAGTTTTCAGACCTGAGCGCTGATGGGTACTTCCTGTCCCTAAATCAGGCTGGAGCTGATTGAACCTCTGTAAGGATTCTGACTGGGAAGTGGTGCAGCTGTGGTCACGGCCTCCATCCTACTCTGCGTATCTGTAATCACCCTTAATGACTTCTGCATTTGACTAAATAGAGAAAAGGAATACGCAAGCCAGTTGGCTTGTTGTGTGTGCCATTGAGTCAGCCGTGACTCACAGTGACCCACGTGAGGGAGTTGGACTGCCCCGCAGTGTCACGCTGAAGCAGGTGACCAGGTCTGTCTTCAGCAAGGATGGCTTGGAACCACCGACCTTTTCTGTAGCAGCCAAGCACTTAACTGTCACACTACCAGATGCCTTCCCAATTGGCTAGACTGTGTCAGATAGCAGACATCATAGGATACCTCTGTCAAACCAATGTCACTGAGAAAAGGTCCCCAGGACATTGTTTTCATTTAGACTGCTCGAAATAAGTCCTAGAGTTAGCTTTTTTTGTGTATTAAAAGTGAACTGTTTTTTAAATCTTTACAGAAGTTTTTGAAGAACTAACACATCAAGTACAAGAGAAGGATTCTCTGGCCTCAGAGCTCCACGTCCGCCACGTTGCCATTGAGCAGCTTCTCAAGAACTACTCTAAGTTGCCCTGCCTGCAGGTGGGCCGGACGGGGGCGAGGGCACACCTGCCCGCAAACAACTGAACTCGGCTCGCACCTCCGTCGTAGGCCCTGCGGTCGGTGGTCTGCCAGGCCTGCCAAGTGTGAAGAAAGTTACAGGTCATTCTTTGATAGTTACTAAATTGGCAGTGCATAAGGTGAAATGAGCATCTTCGTCAAAAATAAAGCAGATCACTATACTGTAGTCCTCTAGGGTTAATCGTTTGGCGAATCTTTTTCCCATAGTTACTGTGTCCATCTAACCATAACACGTGACTATTTCAGTGTACTGTTACAATGTGATTTTATTAAACATATTTTAACATAATTCGTCTGTCGCAACTATGGAAGGTTAACAAGCTCCTTAGATAATCTGAACTACTAAAGAAAATTTTTAAGAGGGAAAGAGAATTCATAAAATATTCACTTCTTATTTATTATGAACAATATTTTAATACAAAAATTTTATATATAAATGCTATTTTAGGTACCTTTCCATTCTCTTTATAAATGTGTATTTAGATAGCTCTGTATATGATATTTACACTTGCCTGTGTGAATGTTCATCCATATTTCAGATCATTGCATTTTGTTAATAACAATGTTTTTACAACTATTAATTGGTTTTCCAAAGGAAAACACAATGTATTTTGGAGTAGAAATTTAGCTAGTTGAATTGTTTTTTAACTTCTAGCAGCTCATGAAAGGGAAATTAATGAAATAAAAGTAAATAAAATGCGTTATTTTTTTTTAGCCAAAGTTGTTCTGAATTAGTTCAGGAAAAAAAAATGTTAATGTACTTTCTGTATGTCGACTTGTCTCCACGGAGAAGAAGGTCTCTCCTACTTCCTTGTTGATGATTGTTGTTTTCATTTCTCTGGTGTGTTAGAATTTGGACAGAGTAAGTCAGGCCTCGCTTCCATGTCAAATGTAATACCCCACTTTCCTCATATTAATGCGCTGTGAAATTATTGTCTTGAGAGAAAAACTGCGATTCAGTGTCTCACTTTGGGTAAAGTTGCTTGTGATGTTTCCAAAGAGTTCTTAACTAACAGATTGTCTCAGCCAGCTAGGCTGGTGTTTCAGTCATGTTGTACAGTAAAAACTAGAACTGATGCAGAATTAAGTGGGGCTCTAAGTTCTGTTTACAGCCAGTGCTTAGAATGTATTTATGAAGGAGGTCTTTCTCATGAGAAAATCTTGGGGAAATGCGCTCATCTGGCAGCTTCCTACACAGATCAATGAATGAATGACTTCTGCCAGAAAGAGGGCAGCCGGCTCAGCTTGGGTCAGATTTGAGTCTTGAATGCAAACATTATTTGACTCAGCAAACACCTCAGTCGGGTAGAACGCAACTTTTACTCATGCTAAAATGTGTTATTGGATAACCATCAGTTGTATGTATTTTTTCTTTTCTTAAGTATGACATAGTTATTTTTTGGAGGGAATATTTGAAGATTTTTCTCAGTTCTTTGGGACACAAAATGAATTGAGAATTCAGGGAATGGGGCTGCATAGCTTTAGTTTTAATAAGCTTTAAATGTGATCTGTGCAATATCCATTTCTCCCTAAATTTACAAGTCGCCTAAAGGCATTTCCTGATTGTGCTACTAGGTGTCCTAGTGTGCTTAGTTGTTAGGGCCACATTTTCGAATTTGACTTTACTCTTTTTTGACATAATTCACTAAGCTTGTTGCAGCCAGTGTGTTCCATCCACGCTTTAGCTTCTATTTAAATGACTTAGGGACAGTCATAACAAAGTTCGGGGTGTATTGGCATCGGGTGTGTCAGTAGTAGTACGTTTCCGGAACATGAGCCATATAGTGTAGTCCTGAGTAAAGCAGTGTTAGCCAAAGAAAGTGTTTGCTGATTTCTTAAAGCATTCCTGGCAAATGTATAACTGTACTACTGACTTTGGAATGATTGGATGGGATTACACATGTACTAAGTCTTAACGGAGACACTGACTTGTTCCGTTTCAGTATTTCCACTTAAGCTCTTCAAAGGAAAGGTGCTCTTTAAAAATACTGGTAGTGCTAGTGCTCCCACTAGTACTTACTTGGATGAAACTTTTTTTGTTGAAATGTTTTGCACGGCAGCTTATCCAAATAATTGGTAAATGTATATATACCTATGTTCTATGGGGTTTTCTTATTAAATATGCAATCATTGTCACTGTGTATGCACCTCGAAGGCTAAGTGTCCAAGTGGAGTTCTAACTTGAGAGAACCTGTTAAATACCACAAATAATGGTTTTGGTAGATGTGACTGTTCTGTTATCAAGGAAAGTGAGAAGTAATATCTCATTATAATCTGTAGCTTCAGTTTCAAAAATGTCAAAAGGCAGACAGCCAGTCAGCCGTGACTAACATTTTTAGGATTTGTATGCCTAAGAGTAATGAAATAATACTACTGGAATTTTTTCAAGTTAGATTTCACAACTGGACGTGTTGAACTGAGTTCAAAAGTTAGAAGTTAAAAGTGAATTTTGACTCAGATGGTTTTTTTGTAAAGATGAAAGTGTAAAATCTCTTCGGCCTTTTAACTGAGCTAAAAATATTTCTTTGTCCTTTGAGATTGTATTATGCTTGAATTGTATTTAATAGCTAAGTTTAATCTTAAAAAAGGCATCTACTGAAGATGTTGGGATACCAGTAATAGATGATTCAGGCAGCAGAGTTGTGTTTCATTCCAGATGTCATTTCTTCTGTACAATATCAGAGCAAAGAAATGTTCTTAGTTTTTAGAATTATACGTTCATTTTACCACAAAGTGCCCATTTCTGTATATATTTAAGTATTATTTTTAAAATAACTGGGTTCGTGTTGGAAAGTGATTTCAGAAATACAGCCCAAACATATTCTGTTTTATTGTTAGCCTGACAGATATATTGCAGTTTCTTGGGTCTCCAATTTACTGTACACTTTGTCACTGAAAATGGTTTAAAGTGCTTTCTTTTTTTATTTGTTTATGTATTTTTTACCTGGGTGTGGACACTGTTGAGGTTTGTCTGTCGATTTTTGCTAGGCTTTTAAGAAGAATTGTGGATCTCTTCGTGTGTTAACATTTTCCAGTTTGGGTTATTTTTTGAAGAAATACTTCTGTTAACATAAGATGTAATACAAAATGTGTATGTGCTGAAATCAGGTAGGAATAAGCTATGTGGGTGGCTTTTGTTATTGGAGCTTCAGTTTAGGGACCGTGTGAGATTCTGCACACATGAAGCCACATCAGTGGTGCCGTGGAGTTGTTCAGTGTTGTGCTCTTTGCCTTACTTCAGTTAGTTTTGTAGATGTCATTTAGCATTGCTTATGCACCAGTAAGGTCTTCCAGTATTTTAAGTGCTTACTAGAGCTAGTACTCTTATTTTTCTTTTTTTTTAATATCTTTTCAGTTGTGGCTATAAAGCCAAGGTCATGACTTTTCATTTCGGTGTTGAATTGCATTTTTAACTTTGAGATAGTGGGAATAAGTATTTGAGGAAATTTGTGGCAAGAGCCACTGAAAGATAAAACTCTCAACAGATTATTTTTGCTAAGTTAGATTTTGCGGGAGTAGGGTAAGGTGGAAGAGAGCTTACTTACCAGAATAATGAAGTTTCCTGCGTCTCTGGCCCCTTTCAGTGCACAAAGTGAAGGTGGCTTGGAAGAGGGCTGTGATGCTGTTGGCAGTACCAAGGCACTGTCTGACAGCTGAGTTTTTTCATTTATTTGGTTTCTTTGTTGTCCTTGTTAGCTGTGTCTCACTGATTAAACAACTTGTGACTGTCCTTACCTTGATAGGAACTAGATTTATCATAGCAAGTCTCTAAAAGTAAGGTTTTTTTAGCATCTGCTTTGTAAGATATACTTACGTATTCTTTTCAATCTAAGTTCACATTCTAGTGCAGTTTGGGGATAGCGAACTTCATGCAGTTGTAAGCTGACCACAGAAAAATCAGAGATGAGAATTGACTTCCATCATCAGAGATGAGAATTAACTTCCATCCCCAGCCTCCGCTTCAAAAACGATAAATAAATAAAAGGCTAAACTTTGTCCAACTGCCCAGAAAGCTAAAGGAATTCTAGTAAATATGAATTTCTTCCTTCAGCATGTCTAGAATGTTTATTTCCATCCTATTCTTTCCAAAAAGGAGGTAATTGAGAAAGTGTCTGTAGTGAGTTTGTGTTAAATGTCATTCTGACTTTTACTGTGTATCTCTGTGTTAGACTTGATGTAAATCTGAGTAACGTGTGGTCAGTGAACTTAATCTCTCTCTGATGACAGAAATGTTTTTTGGACAGAATTGTACTGAGACATTTAGAATAAGAAAATGGAACCACTGGTTAAAAAACCAAGTTGGTTTCAGGAAACTGTCTTTAGACATTATTCGGCTGTTAATACGTTTTCCTTTAAAACTGCAATAATTGATACATTTGTATTGCTCTGCTTTGGAACTGTAACTACATTTGCTTGTCTATTTTAATTTTACAATAAAACAAATATTTTGTTACCTGCTAGCCTCTGTGAGTGTTCTTAGAGTACTTGTGTTTTAAATCATCCCTTAGTGGCACAGGCAGCTGAAAGGTGGTTGGCCGTTTGAGATACTGTACTGACACCTAACAACAGAGTTTCTTTAATGGTTGACTTACAAGTCTGTACTGCAAGGTGTCATCTGACTAATTTCTCATGTTAATAATTTCTCGTGATGATCTTTGAAACGTAATCTTTGATGTCGATATGATTCTATCTGTCCCAAGTATGCAGAACTCGCAGATAGGATTCCTGTGACTTGGCTGGATGCATTTGGCTTGGCTGTTGATGCATTTTTTTGTAATTGAGGTGATAGATTTTAAGCTCACAGCTGGAGCTTCAGCAGTTGCAAGCTGTATACCTGTCCCTCGTACGCTGTGCAGTCTCAGGGCTCCCGTTCCCCTCCACCCACTGTGATGATCTCTCCCACTGTACCTACTGGAAAACTTTTGATACATGTAGGTGCCGACTCACTTCTGGCTGTTTATTTTTGTTTATTTATTTTTTAACTCAGCTGAATGCTGAGTCAAGGCACTGAAGACTTCTCCATGTTAGTGCAAGGATCAACAGTTCATGCCTTTCTTTGCTGAATGGCTTTCCGTTGTATGAGTGTGTTATCCTTGTTTATCCACTGGCCTGTTGATGAACTTTGGAATTAGTATGAATACAGCTTTTGCAAATTTTATTCTTAATTCGCTTTTTTCTGTTGTCGACAGTATGTACAGCAAAATACCAACAGTTTCTCTACATATAATTTAGTAACAGTGATTGCATTATATGAGTTGTGTGACCACTCTCCTTTTATGAGTTCCTTCGTAATAAACTCAACTGAACCTAGTGTTCCTGTGTCTTCTTTGCAGTTAAGTTGGATCCCGTACAGATAGTCCTTAAAAGATCATAATGCTCAACACCGAATTTTTCGGGATAAGCTAAACTTGTTCAGTTTTAAGAAGACTTCTGGAGATATTTTTCATCGAAGGTTGAAAAATTACCTGAGGGCAATAGTGTCAGGGATTCATCCACAGACCTTGGCTCCAGAAAATTAAGAATTTTCAGATTTTCTGTTTTTTCCCATTTTCCGCCTCTTGATCAGAATTCTAGGGACTCTTTGATCAAAATGTTCAGTAATGGTAGTCTGTTTGAATCTGTTCTCATGGCAGAGGAGGCAGTTGTTCATGGAGGCAATTGGCCATCCATACCATATCCTCTTCCTGTTCTTGGCTCTCCCTTCTTGCACCAAGTGAAGAGACTCCATTTGTGCCTTGGATGACTGCAAGCATGTAAGACTGTCAAAGTAAGAGGTAGAACAGAAGCACTGAATGTGCCATTAGACCACATAGCTGGGATATCTCATGAACCTCCAAACAAGGAA
Source organism: Heterohyrax brucei (assembly GCA_028571685.1). Taxonomy (NCBI): domain Eukaryota; kingdom Metazoa; phylum Chordata; class Mammalia; order Hyracoidea; family Procaviidae; genus Heterohyrax; species Heterohyrax brucei. The sequence continues at coordinate 93,938,520 of CM053148.1, forward strand.
CCAGATGTTTTGAGGTGGCAGTCTGCATAAGGAGCCTCATCAGCTGCTCTTTTTTGGGGGGGGGGGGTTAATTGTTTTAAACACGTCACAACTTTGGCTGGTTCACCTTTGTACAAGTGTACAACTTACTGATGGCAATTACAAACAATAACAGGTGTGTAAAGCTAACCTTAGTTGACTTTTCCCATCATTATTAGCCCCTCTTACCAACTCTCCTACCCCCTGGTAACCACTAATTCACTTCAGCCTTTGTACCTTTGCCTTGTCTTGATATAAGTCACACAATGATAGGCCTTTTGTGATTGGCCTGTTTCACTCAGAACACCTTCAAGCTCTACTGTACCATAAAGCAAGATTTCTCCTAATGGCTGAGTAGTATTCCATTGTATGTTTGCACCATATTTTGTTTGTTCATTCATCTTGTCGATGGGCATTCTAGTTGTATACACCTTTTGGCTGCTGTAAAGAGTGGCATACAGGTCTGTTTTGAGTCTGGTTTCAAATCTTTAGGATATATTTCTAGGAATGAAATTGCTGGGTCATAATGGGCATTCTAGTTTCAGTTTTTTGAGAACTGCAATACACTTCTCACAACAGCTGTACCTTTTTGCGTTGCTACCAGCAGTGGATAATGTTCCAGTTTCCCCATACCCTCACCAGAATTTGTTATTTTCTTTTTCGTGTTTTTTTTTTCTTTAATTTTATACACCTAAACCTGTTGCTATTGAGTAGACTGTGAGTCATAGTGACCCTGTAGGAGAGCAGAACTGTGCCATACAGTTTCTGAAACACAGCTGATGCATTCAACTGCTGACCTTTTGGTTTGCCTTCAGCTCTTAATCACCGTGCAGCCAGAGCTCCGTTCTGATCTTCGTTATCCTAGGTGGCAGCAACAACGAAAACAGCAAACCTGTGGCTGTAAGTCGTATTCAACTCACAGTGATGCTCTGGCCCAGAGCAGACCTGCTCCGTGGCATTTCCAAGGTGGATTTGAACTGCTGGCCTTTTGATTAGCAGCCAACTTCTTAACCACAGCATCATCTGCGCTTCCTAGCAATCCCGGGGGGAAGGAAAGGGTACCTCATTGTAATTTTGAGTTGCGTATCTGATGGCTAATGAGCTGAGCATCTTTTCAAAGATTTGGTGGCCGTTTCAGTGTCCTCTTTGGTGAAATGTCTGTTAAGTCCTTGGCCCATTGTATGATTGGGTTGTCTTTTTTTGTTGTTAAGTCGTCAAAGTTTTGTATATAACCTGGTTAACTTCTTACCAGATTTATGGTTCCCACAGATACTCTTCCAGATGATAGCATGTCTTTTTACTTTTTTGGTAAAGTCTTTTGATGAAAGTTTTTAACTTAGTTTATTTATTTTTTAACTAGTTTATTTTGCCTTTTGCTCTTTGTAGTTTTGTTATTAGATAATCCATTTTTGAAGGCTAAGCCTGACAGTGTTGCCCCTGCTTGTTCTAAAGCTTTCATGGTTTTCATTTGCACATCGGTTTTGCTTTTGTGCCGAGTGTAAAGCATGTATCCTTTTTCATTTTCTGCACATGGAAATCCAGTTTTCCTGGCACCATTTATTGAAGAGACTCTTCCTTCCTCACCAAATGGACTTCTAGCACCTTTGTCAAAAATTAGTTGACCATGGATGGGTGAACTTACTTCTGGACTCTCTGTTCTGTTCCATCAGTTCGTGTGTCTTACACAAGTACCAGGCTGTTTTGATTACTGCATACCCATTGCCATTGAGTTGATTCTGACTCATATCAACCCTAGAGGGGTTGTTCATTGTTTCCCTATAGTTACTATAGCTAGTAAACCTATAGAGTTTCCAAAGAGCTGCTGGTGGAGTCAAACTACTGACCTTTTGGTTGGCAGGTGAGTTTTTAGCCACTGTGCCACCAGGACATTTTAAAATAAGGAAATATGAATCCTCCTACTCTATGCTTCTATTTCAACATTATTTTAGTTCCTCGAGGATTCCTAAGGATTGGTTTTTCTGTCTCTGTAAAGAAGGCTATTGGAATTTTTATCAGGGTTGTATTTGAATCTGTAAGTGATTTTGAATTGTATTAACACCTTAAGTTTTCCAATCCATGAACATGGAACACCTTTTCTTTTACTCACGTCTTCTCAGATGTCTTCATCTGTGTTTTATACTTGTTATTGTGTAAGTTCTTCATGTCACTAGATTTGTTTCTAGGTATTTTATTCTCTTAGATGCTGTTGTAAATCAAATTGTCTTCCTAATTGCTCATTGCTGGTGTATAAAAATCTAAATATTAATTAACCTTGTCTTGCCAGCCATGACCTTGTATTAGATTGATTTTTAAAAGAATATTAAAAATAGGAATGTGAAAATTTTTCAAAGGTCACTTGTTAGCGTTTTGAATCTGAATATTTTGTACTATTTTTCCCATAAATTACTTTAAAAATAATATTTATGCTTTATTTCTGCAATAAATAATGTAAAACTAGTAAGCAAAGACAGCTATCTAAAAGACCAGAGACACGTTGCTGAATAGGAAAAGCTTGAGAATTTAAACACTTAATGGCATGCTAAGGGAAGAATCCTAAATCTTCAAGGTCTCATCCGACTGACTATTGAGTCACACATAGATTTTTCAGAGCAGTGAACAGAACAACTGAGTTTGGTCAGGGGGAATTACTGGAAGAGTACCTGACCACAAGTAAAGCTCTGTGTTTAGCTTTAACTAGTTTGTGACTTTTAGGGAAATTCATCATTTAAATACTGTAACCCTGAATTCACTAAGAGCAGACAGTTGGTAGAAAGTAAGAATTACTGCTTCCTTGTCATCTTTGTTCCTGCCCAGTTTCCAGGTCTTCTTGGAGTTTTTCAGATTTCTTTTTAATGTCATTATAGGACCTGGAGTCCTTTGCAGGTGGGTGCCTTAGGGACTGGAAAGTAGATGCATAGAACAGAAAAGCAGTGCAGGCAGAACAACTCATATAATTTATCAGTATTTGTAAATTACTCATAAAAAGCTTTTTGAAAGGTTTTACTTTTGGAATTTCTAAATCAGTATCAGTGGTTTAGTCTCTCTTTTTTTTGCTGTTTTGTATCTGAACCCCATTCCAGTGTCGGTAGCACAGTCCATTTTCATTTCAAGAGGTAAAAATTTACAATCCCATTCTCCCTTGTATCTGGGAGACCCTACTCACTAGTGAATCAGAGAAATAGAGGCTCAGTATTGACAGCAGCAGCGTGTAACAGTTGGTATCCCACATTCCAACATCTGGTATCCTGTATTCCAGTGGGGACAGCAAGTCAGCTCCTGACATCTGGTGCTGGATTCACCATTGCTGTGTATGAATTTGACCATAAACTTAGTAATTCAGTAATTGCCTTTGTCCCTGCCCCCTTTCCAAGCCTTCTGGGCAGCCTGTCCACTGAATAAATTCCTTTTCAGCCTAAATCAACTAGTCACTTTCTCTAGCTTGCAAATGAGAGAACCATGTTTTATACTTTATCTGTTGGATTCTAGATCCCAGTGTTCTTCCATTCTGGAGGTCTTACAAAATTTGTTTCTAAAAGTGAAGTATTGAAGGTCTCTATCTCTAAACTATCTTCAGGACCACGTGGGCTGCTGGCTGGGCCATCTGAAACTGCTGTGACAGTTTGGAAGCAAAATTAGAATTCGTGGTAATGCCAATATGAGCTTTCCTGTGAAATGTGTGCACTGTTCACCGGGGAGCTGATTTGGGGGAGCATCTCACTGCCTGCCACTAAAAGTGGCTCCCCGTTTGTATCTAGCAAGATCTTGGCAGGGAGGAGGAATCTTAACAGAAACAGTGATGACTGACTAGCTCTGGTCTGTGTTCCCCGTGGTAATGGTAATATCCAGCTACGTAATGGATGAATGAGAGGCAGCACCAAAATTACATGTCCTCTGAAAATAAAAGTATTGACCCCAAAAGATAACAAGAGTTCCATCAGCCAGTGACCTTCACACCTCTCCACTAACCTTCCAGAAGACTTTTTCAGGCCTGTAATAACTCACACTTGCTCTGTCTCACTTTCTTGCAAATCAGTGGTTCTGTGTCTCGGTTTCATTAAACCTGCAGTGTTGAACCCCATTCCTAGAGCTTCCAGGTGGCTAGGTCTGGCCTAATCACTGGCCCTTACTTTGTCCAAGATCAACAAGGGGAGGCTGTGACTGTCAATGGTGAAAGATAATGGGTTATGATAATGGATGGGTTTGGGCCCCATTTGGAAGGTGCCATAGCGGCCATTTATCCAAAGTTCTTTTCTTCACATGATGCCATCAAACGTACTTTAAAAGAATAAAATAATTGTAAAACTGTATCATGTACACAACTTGTTTTATTCAAGTTCAAAGATAGCCAAAGCCAAAGCCAAGTGCCGCCGAGTCGGATATAGGACACCTTTATTGGACACCTTTATCTTAGGGCCCAATGGATGTGCCCTTGTGTCCATCTTGAGTCCGGCCCCAGCCAGGTCACATTCTCTACACTCAAGGTCAGAAAATAATGATTCCAATAGTATTTTCTAAATCAGAGCATCAACCATTTGCACTACTGAGGACTTTTTTTTTTTAATGTGATTGTGTGAAAGTAGTACACCATCCAAGTTAAATTTGCTCGCCTATCTGCTGTTCCTCTGGTCTCCTTGCCCGGTGACAGCACGCTCTTCCTTTGTGTTCTATACATGTCATATCCTGCTAAGAACCTCCTATCCCCTCCCTTCTACCATCTCCTCTGCCTCCTGGTAAGAGGCCAGTAGGACGGTATCCTGTAGATAAACAGAACCATAAAGTGCACACACCATATGTTCCCCCTAAGTCCCCAAGTCCAACCCATTCCTGTCCCAAGAGTTGACCTCAGTAATGCATAATGGTCTGGGACAGCAGCAGGTCTAGGGGCCATGCTCCCAGGGGAAGTCTGGGGGCACTGGACCATCAGTTGCAGTCTTTTAGTGAATTTCCTGAGATGCACCCCTCTTCTTATTTGTGTAGCCACTGGGACCCAACATTGTGTGCCCCATCACGGCTGACACTGGTGGTGGCCAGACCATACTCAGGGATTTTTTTTTAAAGAACTAATTACTACTTAAGAGTATCTATATTGCAGAAAGAAAGGAAAAAATGTCTGTAAGCCTTGACTCCCTATTCCTTTTCCATATCCTACTATCAGGAGAAATTATCTGGGGGAGAACATCCTGTTGGGGTCAGCAGGTTGAGTCTCCCACACCAACAAACAGGATCACCTGTAGCACAGTTCGTAAGGGCTGGCTGTGAGGACATTTTCATCAGGCATGGGAAAGGAGAGTGGAAATACTGTATAGAGGACTGTTTAGCTGAATGATTTTATTTGATCAGTTGTCAGCTGCCCTGGAGTCAGCTTCCAGCCGATGGCAATCCAAGCACAACAGATTGGACTGTTGTGATCTATAGGTTTTCTCTAGCTGATTTTCAGAAGTAGATGACCAAGCCTTTCTTCCCAGATTATTTTAGTCTAGAGAAAACTGAACCAAACTCATTGCCATTAAGTGAGTTCCAACTCACAGCCACCCTGTAGGAGATGGGGTAGAACCACCCCATAATGCTTCCAAGGCTGTAATTTTTATGGAGGAAACCCTGGTAGCATAGTGGTTTAGAACTATCGTTGCTAACCAAAAGGTTGGCAGTACAAATGCACCAGGCTCTCCTTGGAAACCCTGTGGGGGCAGTTCTACTCTGTCCTACAGGGGCACTATGAGCTGGAATCAGCCAGAAGGCAAGGGATTTGTTATTTTCCTTTTTAAATCTTTACAGAAGTAGGTTGCTAGATCTTTCTTCCACAAAGGCACTGGGTAGGGTCAAATCTTGTGGTTAGCAGCCAAACACTTAACCATTGTACCACCATGTCTCCTGTTAACCTGTTACACTCCAGTCAATCCTGACTTATAGCCACCCTATAAGACAGAGTAGACCTTCCCTATAGAATTTCTTTAGATAAGCTGGTGGATTCAAACTGCAGACCCTTTGGTGAGCAGCCAAGCTCTTAACCCATTATGTTGCTAGGGCTCATTTTAGTTTACAGAATAACCCTTTATTTTGCAACTGTATGTTTCTCATCATGGGGATAGAAATTTGTTCTTTCCTTAATGAAACAATAATGACAGTAGATAGTTTTCCATTTTCATTTGTCTGGTTAACTGTAAGTCCTCACTTAACACAATGAAATGCTGCATTAACTGAGTCAATCCAGAACCCATAGACCTGGCATTACATCACGCAGACAGCTGACTGTGCAGCACTGCCCCAAGCCCCTCCGCTCAGGTCTCCAAAATCTCCAGAGAAAGAAATACGCCCATGAAGCACTTGTACATTCTGGATTTTTACATGTTGTCAAAGAGGACCTACAGGAACAGCTCTTTATTATTAAAAAAAAAAAAAAAAAAAAAATCCTTATGTAAGAAGGAAACTGGTGGCATAGTGGTTAAGTTCTACAGCCGTTAATCAAAAAGGTTAGCAGGCTGAAACTACCAGCTGCTCCTTGGAAATTGTGGGGCAGTTCTACTCTGTCCTATAGGGCCGCCATGAGTCAGAATTGACTTGATGACAATGGGTTTGGTGTTTTCGTTTTTTAATGTAATCTTGACAGTTATTGAATTATTCATCTTTTTCCTTGTGTGGAGATCAATCTGAAATTATTTGGTGAAGGCTGCATTTTAAAGAAAAAGAAAAATATATATGGCCTATGGTAGCCTCCATGCCTAATAAGTTTAGGATAAATTATTGAAGGTTATTAGAATAGTGCATGTATCATATTCTCCTAGCTCCCTCCTATCCCCCAAACACCTGTCTCAAGAGTTATTGGGCATCAGAGAAAGATACCACTCAATCCCAATGACCACCAACCCATAGAACAAGTTTCTGAAACAGATTTACCCAGTCCTGGGTGTTAAAAAAGAACTCTAAGACATCCCAAGACAAACTTGGTAAACAATTCAACTGTTAGCTGTTTCACCATGGAAGGGTTGCTCCTTTTTGTCCTAATGAGATAGCTCTGTAATAAAAAAGGCAGCATCTGGGCCCTGTTCTAAGTTTGTCGCCACTGTGGCTGTCATATTGCTTCTCACAAAAGTATTAGAAAAATGTGGAGCCCCTGGGTGCTGCTGCCCTATAAGAAGAGGTGGGAAGGGTGGCTTTCCATGAACAGAATCAAGAAGAAAGGGGCAGTTGAGGAACTGGTGACCTGTACAACTATATTTTCTTTGCTTCTTCATCTCTTCTCATCTTCATACCAGCATGAAGTACAGCACTGCCATGTCCGGCACCCCAGTGGCCAGCACTGGATAGGGTCCAAGGCCAAGATGGGCAGGAAGGGGATGGGAAAAAACCCACCCACACAAGAAACACATCTCACAAGATAAAGTTACTCACTCACACAAGAAACATATCACACAAGATAAAGTTGGGGCCAGGTAGGACCATGGCCTTTGGGACCCCAGTTCACTTTCACAAGCTTTATTTATAGGCTTAACAGGTAGGAAGTTAACAGGGCGGGACATTGCCAAAAACAGTCATGATCTTAGAGGGGTTCAAACATGGGGAGAGGGAGGAGGACAAGGGGGCTAGGACACAGTAGCTCCCAGCCCGCAGCATAGCACAATGGACTTCCATGCGCTGTTTTGCTACACTGATTTCCACCAAGTAGGGACTGAATTTCTGTTGCTGAATTAACATTCTTGTCTCAGAAGACAAAGTGAACCAGCACTTAACGTATTTAAATACTGTAGGAAATCACTGAAGAGGTATAGTTAAAGAACCTGAGAGAGTTTTATAGCTTATTTAATTAGTTTCTTTTTGTAGCTAAGCCCTTCCTTCGAAAGCAATTCTTCACAAAATCCTGATATCTAAAGTATGTGAGCTGTTGCTCTATTTGAAGAACAGTGGCGGTAGTTGGAGCTAAGTCCCCTTTACATACCACTTGATGACCTCTGTCCAGCTACCTAAAGCTGTCACTATTGGCCACTGAGACAGCTCTGAAGGGCCTGTGGGGCCCTACACACCTACAAAGCACTATTTTTAGAAACTAGTCTAATCCCCTGCAGTTGACCTGAATCACTTAAGAAACTTCCAGAAACTTAAGAAAACTTTCTAGCTCCAGAGCCAAGTACCAAACCCCAAATCTAATTCCATGTCCAGTGCACTCATGATATTTTCTCATCTCCAGCCAGTCTCCCTAAGGGAATGTCAGGTTATTCCTTCGCACTCTGATGGGCCATAAAACAGCCAGGAAAAGACAGTGCCAGAAAAAGAAAAGGTAGGACAGGCTTTCCCTGCTAATGAAGGTTCTGTCAGAACCAGGATAATAGTTACTAGTGAATCCAGAGGCTGCCTTAGTGTCCTCACTCAGGAAGGCAACCAGAATAGGCTAACAGAGCAGTTCCTGTCATTGAACCCCCAAAATCACTGCTATAGACTCAGTTCCAAGTCATAGTGACCTTATACATGGAATAGAACTGTCCCATAGAGTTGCCAAGGGAAACTGACTTTTTGGTTAGCAGCCACTGCTCTTAACCATCATGCCACCAGAATTTCCAGTCCCTGTCATTAGCACCTGGATAAAGCAACTTGTTTCCTTATCTCAGGGAGCTAGCTTCCACAAGATTCATTCCTAGGAAATCTGCCTGCAGAGCTTATAAATGTTCATAGTGATCTCCTAGGAAAAAAGGGAAACACATACCCTGTTGATCCTGGCTGGTTCTTCAAACTAGAGAAGATAAAGTCACGTATTATCGCAGCCCTGTATAGGTGGTAGGGTAGCAGTTAAGAACTTAGAGCTGCTAACCTAAAGAGTCACCAGTTTGAATCTACCAGGCGCTCCTTGGAAGCTCAATGGGGCAGTTCTACTTTGCCCTATATGGTCTCTATGAGTGCACGAGTCTATGTGTCAGACTCAACGGCAACAGGTTTGGTTTTTTTTTTTTCTCATGAGTGGGTAGTGTTGGTGAGATTTCCTGTGATGACAAAAGGAAATCAACACAAGGTGTACAGAGTCCCCATTATCATCTCATGTATAGCAATTTATTTTGTACCAGACCCTAGAACTGGGGTAGTAGGGTAGCTGAAACAATAACGAAGCTCCCTGAGAAACCAAATTGCAATCTTATACCTAAATGAATTTGAAATGGTAATGTAGTTAGCTACAAAGAACTTTGGAACAAAACCTGCAACTGTTAGTGAAGTCATTAATGCTCATTAGAAGTAAAACAGGGACCTATCAATTACCCACGGCTTGGTTTCCTGTTGTTTTCTTGGACAGGAAGAGACACTGAGACTGCTGCTGAGACAGGATCTGTGTGTGAATTCAGCCCACAGCTTTGCCACATGTTGGGCTGTGCTGAGTTGTTCTGACCCACCAGTTTGGGTAAAATCTCATTACTGAAGATGCCAGAAATAACAACAGCAAAATGCCCTAGGAAAACAAACAAAAAAGGTGGCCACCCCTTTTCTTCCTCAGGAACAATATGTTTGTTAAAATAAAACTTAAATTAAGGCAGTAACAGAAATTGATGTTTAGTGAATATACAATTTGCAGATCAGGGTAACTTTTCCACTAGTGTGTCAGAAATATTGCAAAGATTAGAAGAGCTTCCAGAATTCTTCTACCAAGCTTAAAGGTGAAAAAGAGAGGACACAGATCTGAGAAGTTTGTGGGCAGGAAGGATTTCTCACACAACTTTATTGTGGGAAAATATGTTAACTCTCTTGACATGACTGCAGCCATCTTGGCTGCTATACTGTTACTTCAACTTTATGTAACCTTTTGTACTAAGAGCATGATAATCAATTACCTTGACTTTACCACTATGTCCAGTAACAAACGAGTTATACGGGAACACATCCAGTTAATGAAATAGGGCATGTGGGAATGTGGAAAACCGTGACAACACAATGGGTAGCAGAAAACCGTTCCCCACCTCCACCCCCCCCCCCCCCCCCCCAGCAATCAGCCAAGCAAATGGAATGTCCCCAACTCCTTGGTTTCTAGGATACTAATTGTTATTGGTGAATGGTATAAATACTTCAGTAAAGCTTGATTCTGGGCTCTCAGCTGGGATGACTGTTAGCTCCCTGATCCCAAACTGTTGTCTGTCTTTTCCTCAACCTTGGCGTGGCTTCTGCTCTGCCCATGTTCATCGGAGAACTCTCTGACTCCGACACTTTATGGTGAAGGACAATGAGAATAATTACTGATTTACCCTAAATGTAGCTCCTAGTCTGACCTTAGGGGTTTGTTTCCCGAAACTAATTGAATTCCTCAAAGGAGCACAATGCCCTAGACATAATCAGTCTTCATCAACACCATTGTTTGACTCAAAGGGAGCTTTTATGAGCCAGTTTTTCAAAACTTCAGGTTCAAAAGGGCAATAGCCTGTGCAGGTTACCCTAGCTTCCAAGAAAGCCAGAAATGTGAATTCTGGCAGAATTAAAATTCTTCTCTCAAGGCCAAGAGCCATTAAACTCATTGCCAGCAAGTAAATTCCAACTCACAGTGACTCTGTAGGACAGAGGAGAACTGCCTCATAGGTTTTCCAAGGAACACCTGGTGGATTTGAACTGCTGACCTTTTGGTTAATATCCAAACTGTTAACCACTATGCCACCAAGGTTTCCAAGAGCCACTAGGTGTGACATATGAGGTAGGTGGCTCACCACAAGAATGGGACCACTGGCGACAAGAGTAAGAGTAGGAGCAGGGCAAAAGTCAATGGGTGGAGGGACCCAGCACAAAGTGTCAGATCTCAAGCAGATGAGGAAAAAGGTTAGGGGGGTGAAGGGAAAGCAGAGGCCTGGCTCGGTATGTCAGAGCATCACAGAGCTGGAGGGAGCATCTGTGGGAGGAAACGGGGCAAGAATGGCGACCAAACAAAAACCAAACTCACTGCCGTCGAGTGATTCCAACTCATAGCGACCCTATAAGACAGAGTAGAGCTGCCCCATAGAATTCCCAAGGAATGCCTGGTGGATTCGAACCACTGATCTTTTGGTTAGCAGCTGTAGCACTTAACCATTTGGTTAAATACAGGTTTGATCAAATACGTAAATGCAGTAAGGAGACTGGGAAACTTGTTTCTCATTCTTGACGGAGTTCACATAGGGAAAGGGTGAGAACTGGAATATACCCTGTGATGCTGGGTTAGAACGGCAAGTACTGGAGGAAGCTCTTTTTTTTTTTTTTTTTTTTAAGTTAGTACACTTTATTTTTTTAAATAGTTTTACATTTACAGAAAAATTGAGCATACCATACGGAGATTTCTCCCATCACCCACCCCATCAACCCATCTCCAACACTATTTCCTCAATTATTAACATTTTTTTCACCACTATTGTACATTTGTTGTAATTAATGAACCAATATTGGTAATTATTAACTAAAGCCCCTACTTTACTCAAATTTCTCTAGTTTTTACCTGAAGTCTTTTTTCTGTTTTGGGATCTTCTCCAGGATACCATATGACATATAGTTGTCATATCTTCTTATTGACAGTGTCTCTTGCTGTGATAGTGTCTTGGACCTTCCTTGTTTTTGACCTTGCTGGTATCGAGGAGTACTGGTCAGGTCTGCAGTAGAATGCCACTCTATTGGAATTCGTTGTTTTTCTCATGAAACTGGGGTTGTGGATCTGAGAGAGGAAGATCACAGAGCAAGAGGGACACTTTCACCATGTCATAGCATCCAGGGTACACACTATTGACATGACTTATGACTGCTGATGTTGACAAGGGATCACCTGGCTGAAGTAGTATCTGCCGGGTGGGTCCATTGCAAGGTTATTCCCTGTCCCTAGACTTTCCATACCGTACTTTTGAAAAGCAGACAGCATGCCCACCCCTCATTTAAAACCCACCAACCTGGTGCTGTCGAGTGTCTTCTGCCTCATGGCTTTTTAGGGTGGAGTTGTTAGTTGCTGTCAAGCTGATGCTGACTCATGGCAATGTATCTACAGAATTTATTTGGAATCCTTCTACATGGTAGATTTACCTCTTCTTCCCCATTTATTAATTTATTTGACCTTTTATTTAAATCAGTATGGGCTCCCCAGGTGGTACAGAAGTTCAGTGCTTGGCTGCTAACCAAAAAGTCCATGGTTCAAATCCATCAGCTGCTCAGTGGGGAGAAAGATGTGGAAATCAACTTCTATAAAGATTTACAATCTTGGAGACCCTATGAGGCAATTCTCCTCTGTCCCACTGGGTCACTGTGAGTCAAAATGGACTTGACCGCAGCAAGTTTGGTTTTTCAGGTTGTTTGTGGTAGCCCAACATCACACAGTAAAAGGAGGTGAACTCAGGTAGCTTAATTCCGGTGTGTGTGTTGAAAGTGCCAGTTCTGAGGCTTTGTTCTCACTCTTAGTTCTACCCTCTTTGCATTTAATCAGTCGTCTAAGATCTAGTAATATTGCTTATTCACATTGCCCCCAAAACATCCATGGGACCTATTTCTGCTCTCTTGAGCAAATTCCAACACTGCTATCTGATGATATTTAGGACCCTAACTCCTCTCTCAATGCCCAAGCCGACCTTTCCCTTGAGCCATTCTCCAAGCTGTCTCCCAGGAGAACTTGCAAAGATATGTTTATCCACCACAGGCTCTTACAGTATAAAAAAAAGTGATTAATATTTTGTTGCCTGAGGGTTTGGATCACAAGCCTATCAAGAAAATATTCAAGACTGTACCACTGTTGCTGTTGTTGTTAGGTGCCATGAAGTTGGTTCCAACTCCCAGCGACCTTGTTCACAACAGACTGAACCACCACCCAGTCCTGCGCCATGACCACAGTAATTTTTATGCTTAAGCCCATCGTTGCGGCCACTCTATCAACCCATCTCATTGAGGGTCTTCCTCTTTTTCACTGACTCTCTACTCTACCAAGCCTGATATCCTTCTTTGGTAACTGATCCCTCCTGACAACCTGTCCCGGCAGTTTACTTCTGAATGGAGTTAGCCAGTGAAAACCTTATAAATAACAGCACCGTTATTTGCTGTTATGAAGAAAACTAAAGATACAAGCAAAAAATTAGTCCACAGGACTAAATGGACCACATCCATAATGGCCTACATCAGACTGAGTACCTTACAACTTGGTGGCACCTGGTCATCACTGCTGACTGCTCTGACAGTGCTCACAACAGAAGGTCGCAGACAGAGCTGAAGACAAAGGCACAATAAAATTCTAGCTTGAAAAGAAAGACCGGACTTGCGGGCCTGATGGAAACTGTAGAAACCCTGGATATCCTTTCAAATTATTAGCACAGTCGCTCCTGAGGGTCACCCTTCAGGCAAAGATTGGACAGGCCATAAAACAAAATGAGACTAAAGGGGCACATCAGCCCAGGGGCAAGGACTAGAAGACTGGAGGGGACAGGAAAGCTGCAAATATGGAACCGAAAGTTGAAAAGAGAAAGTGCTAACATGTCTTGGGTTTTGAATGAATGTCATAAAGCAATAAGTGTGTTAACCGTCTGAGTCGGATCCAACTCGACGGCACTTGGCTTGTATTAACTGTTTAATGGGAAAGTAGTTCATTCTCTAAACTTTCGTCTAAAGTAAAATAAAAATAAATTTAAATTTAGAGAAAGAAGAAGAAAAAGGTCTACATCTTGGAACCCATCCTACTTTTGCTTATTCTATCCCTTCATCGTCCCTGGAAACCCTGGCAGTGAATAGTTAACAGCTATGTTTGCTAACCGAAAAGTCATCAGTTCAAAGGCATTCCTTTGAATGTAAACTGTTCTGGGGCAGGTTTACCCTGTCCTGTAGGGTGGCTATGGGTCAGAATCAACTCAACAGCAATGGGTTTGGTTTGGTTACAGCATATACAGGGTCCCTATCAGTAGGAATTAGAATCAGCTGGATAGCAAGGGGTCCCCCACCCCACCACCAAGTCTCTCATCACATTTCTCCATGAGTTGTTCCTGCCAGCCTTCCCACTGTTGTTGTTAGCTGCACTCCAGTCACCCCACTCCTGGAGACCCCAAGCACAAGGGTATAAAACCTGAAGGAAAAGCTACCCATGTTACTGCAAACCTAAGCGGACTTCATGCCGTCTGCTGCAGACTGCCAATCTCTGAGACGTGGGTGAGGTGAGAAGCAGCACATTGTACTGTGCGATGGCACACAGGAGACAGACGGGATAGAGTCCTCCAAAGTCTGCCTCCCCGCAATGGAGGCTAAGAGAAGGGGTAAGACTTGATGAGCCCCAGGAATCTGCAGAACGCAATCTTTTTAGGTGTTCCCCATGCTCACATCCCAGATGTGTTAATGTCTTATTTATTTATTTATTTATTGTGATTGAGTGAAAGTGTACAATCCAGTTTAAATTCGCATGCCGGCCTATGTGCAGCTCCTACTGCTCTCCTTGCCCAGTGACATCACACTCCTCCTGTCTGTTCTATACATGTCATACCCTCTTAACAATCTCCTGACCACACTTATCCATCTTCTCCACTTCCCTCTAGTAAGAGGCCAGCAGGATGACATCCTCTAGAAGCATAGAACCATTCCTGTCTGAGGAGTTGACCTCAGTAATGATTTATGGACAGGGGCAGCATCATGACTAGGGGCCATGTTCCCAGGGGAACCCTGGCGCCCCTGGACCATCAATTGCAGTCTTTTAGTGGAATTCTCAGTGTGCACCCCTTTTTATTCTTGTGTTGCCAGTGAGACTCATCTTTGTGAGCCCCATCACAGCTGTCACTGGCGGTAGCCGGGCACTATCTGGTTTCTCCGATCACAGATCGATGTAGTCAGCCACTCACGTGGGTCTCTCTGTCTTCTGGGTCCTCTTTGCCCCATGTCATTTTGCTCTTTGTTGATCATCTGTTCCTGCTGAGTTGGGACCATATGGTGTGTTAATATCTTAAATGGTGTTTTGGGCCCGTGGGTGGTCTGGCTATCCTGTAAGTTTTGGTAGATTCTTTTGTTTTTCCTTTATGATTGTTAGATCACTATCACTTGTCTTTCCAGAGTCCTAAAGACAGCATAGACTAGTCTTTACCCTTGAAAGAAACTAAAAGAAACCACGTACTCTTGCTTGGAGACAGAATTAAGAAACAAATTGGTGCAGGTTATGGTCAAGATGTGGTCACTTATCTTACTCTGCCTGTTCCACTGAGGGAGGAAACCCTAGTAACATAATAATTAAGTGTTACAGCTGCTAACCAAAATGTTGGTAATTCAAATCTGCCAGGTACTTCTTGGAAACTGTGTGGATAAACCTACTCTGTTCTGTAGTGTCACTGTGAGTTGTAGTTAACCCAAGGGCAGTAGCTTTGTTTTTTTTGGTTTGGTTCAACCTAGGTAGGTTGGGAATAGGGCTCTGGTGATGTGTGTAGTTTCACTGGCTGATGTTCAGAAGATCACCAGCACTTTCACCTTAGTCCCTTTTAGTTTAGAAGCTCCAGTGAAATCTATTCAGCATCGTAAGTCCAAACCAATTGCTGTTGAGTCAATGTCATCTTGCAGTGACCCTACAAAGCAGAGTAGAACTACCCCATAGAGTTTTCAAGGAGCAGCTGGTAGATTCAAACTGCCAGTCTTTTGGTTAGCAGGCTGTTTCTTAATCACTGCGCCATTCAGCACCATAGCAGCACGCAAGCCTCCACTGGCTGACACTGGCCAGGAGTTGAACACAAGTCTCCAGTATGGAAGGGGCAAATTCTATCACTGAAGCACTTCCCCAAACCAAACCCACTCCTGTGGAGTCAGTTCTGAGTCATAGTGACCTACGGGACAAAGTAGAACTGTACCTGTAGGGTTTCCAAGGGGCGCCTGTTGGATTCCAACTGCTGATCTTTTGGTTAGCAGCCATAGCACTTAGCCACCGCACCAGCAGGATTTCTAAAGGGTCTCAAATTCCTGCTTCGTATCTTACAAAACCCCTCTTGTCTGCCTTTGTCCTCTCTAGGCTGCTTCCAGAATGCTTTGTCTGCCTCCTTTTCTTTCTCTAGAAATTCCATTTTATCTTTTAAGACCCATTTTAAAATTGTCTGGAAAGCGTTTCTCCAAATATCTGTGTTCCCAATCAACACATTGTATATAGTCCTATTTAAGCAAACATTTGTCTATGGTCATTCTCCCACAAAGACTGAGAATGCCCTAAGGGACAGGATATGTCTTTGTATCAGCATTGCTGCAACAGTGACTGGTAGTTAATAGGTGCTCATTAAATTAATGTTGAGTGAATGAATTAGATCTAGGTGTGCACTGTTTCTAAATCTAGACAGCTATTTGGAGTAAGTGATCATTTTAAAACATGTAGGTTTATTTTAGAGGCTGTTGCTGATCTAATTTCCTAACGTGGCAGATTTCCTGCACTTCCACATCCAGTTCGCTGATCAACTATCAAACTGGAGGATAGCTTGTCATTGCACCCACAGTGAGTCACTCGCTGGAGGGAAAGTACATGTCACACATTTACATTTTGGCCTTAAGGTGAAAGTACTTTTTTGTTTGTTTGTTTTGTTTACAGAACAGAACAAGAGTCTAGAAAACTAAAACAAAAAAATTGTATGCTGATTCTGGTCAGTGACAAAAACCTCCTATCACTGACAAAAATGTCCAGCTTCTTGAAGTACATCCCTGGTCCTGGGGCTGGTGTTTGTGACTGTTAGCACTGGGGATGAGTTATCCAGCTTCAAAGTCCTCCACAGCTGACTTGTGATAAGCAAATAACAGAAGAGCTGAACTGAGGGAAGAACAGGATTGGAGGCAGGCTCATTAACAATCTGTGTTACAGAGATTACACAGCTTGCCTTCTTAAAAGTGAGGAGGACTTGGAGTACCTTCTGGTGGAGATTACTCTTCAGCCTTCAGTATGGATTACACATGAACATAAAGAAAACAAAGATTCTCCCAACTGGATCAACAAGCAATATCTTGATAAATAGAGACAGGACTGAAGGGGTCAAAGATTTCGTTTTACTTGAATCCACAATCCATGACCATAGAAAAGCAGCAGTCACAAAATCACGTGACATGCTGGATTGGGTACATCTGCTACAAAAAGACTTCTGAGTGTTTAAAAGCAAAGCTGTCACTTTGAAGACTAAGGTGCACGGGATTCAAGTCATGGTATTTTCAGTCACCTGAGATGCATGGGAAAGATAGACAATGATTAAGGAAGACCCAAGAGGAATTGATGCCTTTGAGTTGTGGTGTTGAAGAATACTGAACACACCCTGGACTGCCAGAAAAATGAACAAATACGTCCTTAGAAGCAAAAATGGTGAGACCTCATTGCATACTTTGAAATACAGACTGCCATATACACAAATAGACACACGCATACACAGTCAGTGTATGTTTGCCAACTTCATATGGTACATTTGAAGCTCCAGGTTAGATTCCTTTTTTCCTAGGTAATACAACTATATGAGAGCACTGGACTAAAAGGACACCTGGCCAGAGAAAGTTGGAAAAAAATAATAGAAACAGTAATGATAATTTACACAAGTCGCCTTGTGCTGGGAGTTGTTGTAATACTTTACATGAATTAATACTTTTAACAAGACTAAAAGGTGAGTACCATTTATAGATGGAAATCCAAGACACATTAAGGTTGAGTTGACCATGTCATGTAGCTGTTAAGTGGTGGTAGAGCTAGGATTTGAGACCAAGCATTGAGTCCACAGGGTACTAAACCATCAGCTCCCAAGTTCAGTAAAAAGAATAATCCTATTTGGAAAATGTACCTGTTCATATCACCTCTTACCATTTGCCCTGTTTCTTCAGGCCTTTAAGCATTAGCAGATTTGCCTTGAAAGCAGCTCTCATGCTAAAGAGTATTTGTATGAAGGGAGAAATTATATATCAAAGGTGTGATTTTAAATGGGCCAGATCCTAGATGAAATTTTAGTTTAAAAACTAGAAGATGATTGATGAAAGGTGTTTTCTCTCAGCTAAATGGCTATTTATTGACCTATCAGTGAGTCATGAAAAAACTCCCATTTTGTGTGGGCACACAAAAGGAAGCTTTCTGTAATTCAGTGATTGTCCAACCCATCACCTCCCAAAAAGCTTCAATACCAATGAAGTAAAAAACATTTTTCTCCAGAATAAATCCATGTTGAAATCACTGTAGCTTAATTTCTCTGGTACCGAAAAATATCTTCTCTACCTTATTAAGTCTCTGTAAACCCTAGTGCATAGTGGTTAAGAGCTACAGTTGCTAACCAAAAGCTCAGCAGTTTGAATACACCAGGTGCTCTTTGGAAACCACACGGAGTCATTCTATGCTGTCCTACAGGGTTGCTGTGACTTGATGGCAGTGGGTTTGGTTAGTGTTTATTAAGGTTCTAGAAGCACGATTCATCTCAAGTGTAATTCTTGCAGCTTTGTCAGTGACACTAACAATTGGCAGGAATGTACGTTTGAACGAAGTGACAGCTTCGGTGTAGTCTATGAGACAGATCCCCACTAGGCTTGCACTCTTGAGTGTTTCACAACCTGTTTTCAGAAACATGCTCCTTAAACTCTATTTGCCTTATAATGTCACAGCCCTACTTCCACCAAGGTGAAACCACAAGAATTCATTTCTTCACCCAGAGCAGAAGCCTATCCCACTGGAACCCGTTCTCAGCTTGCAGGTTTTATGGGGGCAGTGAACTAGAAGGTATTGTGTTGCTCAGCTGTAACCAGGCAGTAAATTACAGGGAGAAAAACAAAGCAAATTCTGCTGAGCTGGGTGATTTCTTTTGTTAGAGGGAGCGACTGCACCTCATTCTAAATGAACCAACAGTGAACCATTTTTGGGAGAATTTGTCATTATGTTTCATCTTTCCTGTGTTTAGGTCAGCCAGAAAAGCAGTATTTGAAACAGTTGCCACAAGGGGAATGTAAAGTGGAGAGAACGCTGACACACTAGCAGCTTGTAATAGCTACCAAATAAATCCTATTTCAGTAAATCTCAGGGACTTTCTTCCCTCCTTTTTTGATGTGTGGACAAACATGTAGACGAGAGATTCAAACACAAATATTCCAACATTCTTAGCTTTCTGGAAGCTGCTTCGTGCTGGCAAGAACATCTTTCAGCCACACTGTTCAGAGGGAGAATGCAGAGAAGGAACGGGACAGAGCAATGCCATAAAATGGAGAGACAACAGTCCTGGTCCAAAAGGAACTAAGACTATGGCAGCTCCTTGGGCGGCTGACACCATCTCCCGTCTTCCACTTTTCCTGCAGCTCTTTCAACCAACTCACTGTGCGTTAAAATCAATTCAGTGGCAACAGGTTTGGGTTTTTTTGGTTTGGTGTATGTTAAGATCATTAGTGCTTAGTGAAGCCTGAATCAATAAAATGGACCTTAATGAAGTGATTGCTCAGTTAAATGGTAAATTAATACATGATGAAAACAAGGTTCAGACTTGTTCAATGGCAGACCCAGATTACAGAGCCACTTTGCGTCAGATGAAATCACCTCAAAAGGCCTTAAAAATGTCTTGGGCACATGACCCTGCAAAAGGTTGGGCAAGGATTGAATTGTGTCCCACAAAAATGTGTATTGTAGCTCCTGGCCCCATACCTGTGGTTGTAATCCCATTTGGGAGTGGGTTTTCTTTCTTATGTTAATGACACAGTATTTGTCTTGGCGTGCTGTCAGGTTGGGTTCTGATTCACAGTGACCTTGTGTACAACAGAAAGAAACACTGTCTGGTCCTTCACTATCCTCACAATTATGGTTATGCTTAAGCCCACTGGTGCAGCCACTGTGTCAATCTGTCTCATTGAGGGTCTTCCTCTCTTTTGCTGACCTTCTACTTTACCAACCATAATGCCCTTCTCCAGGGACTGATCCTTCCTGCTAACATGTCCAGAGTATGAGAGACATAACCTCACCATCCTTGCTTCTAAGAAGCATTCTAGTTGTACTTAATCCGTCTCTTCTGAGACAGAAAAAGAGCAGATTGAACAAGCAAGCAAGCAGAGATGGGAAGACAGGTGCCACGTCACATGAAGATCACCAACGAGCCAAGAAACAAGAAGCTGAAGAGACAAGGACCTTCCCTACGAACCAACACAGAGAGAAACCTTTCCCCTAAAGTTAGTGCCTTGAACTCAGAATTCTAGCTTTCCTAAACTATGAAAAGATCAATTTTATTTGTTAATAGCAGGCTTTGCTAAGACAGGTTTTACTGTAACAAGAGTGCTTCCATACGAAGCTTACAAAACCTTAGCTTATAACCCAAATGTGTACTTCAGACCAGCCTTTCGTTTTTTTTAGTATTTAAGCTGTAATACTGTGCTGGACACTATGGAAACCCTGGTGGTATAATAAAAGTGTTATGGCTGCTAATCAAAAGACTGGAAGTTCAAATTCACCAGGTGTTTCTTGGAAATTGTATGGCACAGTTCTACTCTGTCCTATAGCATCGCTATGATTTAGAATTGACTTGAGGGCAATGGGTTTGAGGTTTTTTTTGGTTTGGATGATGTGGAGAGACTATGAAGGCCTCATAGCAGAGTGCTCAAAATAATTCTATTCAGTTTTTCCATATAAGTGAAATGGGCTTGGTCAGTGGGCCCAGCAAAGTGCTGGCATCCGGGAAAAAGAGGCACAAGAGACAGAGGCTGCTCTCAAGGAGCTGCCATCCAGTGGGCACTGAGCAGAAAACCTAGAGATTCCTTTTTTCTAAACAAACAAACAAAAGATTTCTACAAAAAAGCAGAACACGTAGTTTTAAAAAAAGAACAAAGTGGAAGGGGAAACACGGGCGAGAGATGCACTCAGGGAGGCCCAGTTCTGATAACCAGCTCTCTGGAGTGGCCCTGTGGCTTCCAGCAGCGTGGAGCCTTTTGGGAGTTCTCCTTTGCTCTGGAGAGGGCAGATACATTGGGGGAGCCCGTGACAATCTTTCTTAACCCGTCATAGCCTACGTACTCTGAGGGACATGTCAGCCCTTCACTGTTCTGTGTTCTAGTGGAAAAGACAGCAAGACTAACCGTAGAGAGGAAGAAGAGCCAGGGAAGTCATCTTTTTTCTCACAGCAGACACCCTCCTCCACAATCCACATGTTTATCACACACTGTTCTCTAGCTTTGCCCATTTCATTTCCCTGGCATCTGCTTTCTCTTCCAGAAACTGCTGGAAGCCCTATCATGGCCAAGTCAGAACTGATTCCTGGACACGCAGCCTCGGCCAGGGCCGACATGCTTAGAAGGGCCTCAGGCTTGGCTTAATTGCTCTGCTCTCACCATTTTGTAATTTCTTAATAATTTTTAAACAACTTGTAAGGCTGTTGCCACTGAGTTGATTCTGACTTATAGTGACTCTATCAGACAGAGTACAACTACCCCATACAGCTTCTGAGGAGTGACTGTTGGACTCAAACTTCTGACCTGTTTGTTAGTGGTCCAGCTCTGAAACACTGTACCACAGAGCTCATTTTTGTTGTTTTTAAGCAAAGAAACCCAAACACCTTGCCATCGAGTCAATTCTGACTCATAGTCACCCTATAGACAGTATAGAACTGTCCTATAGAGTTTCCAAATCCCTCAGTTTCACTTTGCACTCCATCCTACAAATTATGTCCTAGCGATTCTAGTCTTTGGAAATCTAGGCATTAGGACCACACAGTCCTGTGTTAAGCATGGTGATTGACCTTCATGGGATTTATACCAATTCAAACTTAATACTGATGGCAGAGTGATTAAGTACTGTGGCTGCTAACCAGAAGGTTGGCAGTTCAAATCTACCAGTCATTCCTTGGAAACTCTATGGGGCAGTTCTGCACTGTCTACAGGGTCACTATGAGTCAGAATGGACGCGATTGGCAGTGGTTTAGGTTTTGTTTCGTTATGTTTTAGACATTAATACAACAGAGTATTGAAGTCAAAATAGTGATTGGCCTTTGAATGTGACCAGGAGCAAAGGAACCAGATAACAGGATTCCTTTGTGTTCCATCTAAGGTTCGAGCACTTTTCAAACAATGCCAGCTGTGAAGGGTTGGGTCTTTGCATCACTCACAGCTCATCCATATACTTGCACAGTCAAAATTTTTTCTTGACTCTGTCAAACCTCCTTCTGGGTAAACAGATTGAGGGGAATTGGACAAAAAGGCCAGGCAACAATTTTGCCGATGTACACACACCATGACTGCAGCTTATCATGAAGGGTCTCAAATCTGTGCTTGAACATCAGCTTCACCTGGGAATTGGTTAGAAACATATAGTTTGAGACCTACTGAACCAAACTCAGAAGGTGAGGACCAGCTGCCTCTGTTTTAACAAGCTTTCTGGGGAATTCTGATGAGATGGTCAAGTTTGAGAGTCCCTGGTTTACTCAAATGGAGGCAACAACAGCCTCCAATTACAAGCACACATAAAACTTAGGATAAATGCCCTCTAGACTGTATTCATAGAAGTTTCATTTATGCATTTACTTTCGTCAAGTGACTTCACCCATATATGAATGCATACATACACAAGTGCACGCGCACACACACGCACACACACACACACCCACACACATGCACACAAGATCAGACAACTCTGTGAAATTAATTGTTCTAAGTGCTACATACTTCATTGCTGAATATCACTATGGTCACCTTTGAAGTACTCCCCTTGGGAAGCTATGTACCAATGCCAGCACCTAGTCCACCCTTCAAAGCAATTATGGAACTCTTTCTAGAATGGCTACTGTGCATGGTGGCCCAGTGGCAATTTCAAGAACTTAATTATATAGTTCTCTGTGAGGGAGTTTTTAGCCAAAAAACAAATAACTGTATTGGGACACCCTTCCTACTCATCTGATCTGACCCCTGATAACTTTTTCTTTCCCTGAAGATAAAGGAAATATTGAAAGGAAGATTTTGATGACATTCAGGACACCAAGGGTCATATGGTGACAGCTCTGATGGCCATTCCAGAAAAAGAGTTCCAAAATTGCTTTGAAGAGTGGACTAGGCACTGCCATCAGTGCATAGCTTCCCAAGGGGAGTACTTCAAAGGTGGCCATAGTGCTATTTAGCAATGAGGTACATCATACTTTTTCTGTGACGAGCTCTCAAACTTAATTGGCAGTACTCATATAACCACTTCTTCAGGTATAGATATAGATATGAATATAGATATATCTGTCTTATATGACTATAAAGATAATTACCCTAGTGGAAGAGTGGGTTAAGTGCTACGTCTGCTAACCAAAAGGTTGGCAGTTCAAATCCACCAGGCGCTACTTGAAAACTCTATGGTACAGATCTACTCTGACCTGTAGGGTCACTATGAATCAGACCCAACTCGGTGGCAGTGAGTTTTTTGGCTTTATTTGTTCTATAAAAAAATGAAACAGTTGCCATCCATTTCAACTCATGAAAACTCCATATATGTCAGAGCAGAGCTGTGTTCCATAGCGTTTTCAATGGCAGATTTTCTGGAAGTAGACTGCCAGGGCTTTCTTCCAAGATACCTCCAGGTGGACTCTAATCTCCAGGCTTTTAGTTAGCAGCCAAGTGTGTTAATTATTTGCACCCTCCAGAGACTCTTTGTGCCTTAAGAGGGCTTCTAAGAAGTCCGTGGGTGACACAAATGTAAAGCACTGGATTAGCAACTAAAGGGTTGGTAGTTCAAACCCCACCACAGGAGTCTTGGGAGCAACAAAGCCTGGTGCTCTGCTTCCAAAAGGTCACAACCTTGAAAACTCAATGAGTGCAGTTCTACTCTGAACACATGGGGAACTGTCTCTGTGGCAACTAACAGTGACAAATCCAATTTAGAGAAAGGAGAGAAGCAAGTTCATACACAAGAACAGTGCTATCCAGAATGTCCGATGAGAAGTAGCAGAAAGGACGGGTGCATTTAGTAAAGGTCGATATCACAGAGAGCCTGTTGGGACTCAGTGGAAGCCCTCTGTGGCTGGAGTTCTAAGGTGCAGGAACAGGAGGAACATAAAGACATAAGGTAGAAAAGATGAGAGTATGTTTCCAGCTGAGCATAAATGTCTTTTGTGGTAGATGAAGAGTAGGTGCCACTGAAAGAGTTAATTGAGAATAAGCCAGAATAATAGCATAGGCGACTTTTGGAGTGAGGACCTTGAGCTCCAGACAAAGGAGTCTGTGCTTCTCAGACTGCCAGCAGCAACCTGAGCTCTGCGATGGAAGCAGAACCCATCTCCTCAAGTGCCCACCTCCCTTGGCTGTATCTCGGCTGTTTTGGTCCTGGACAAAGCAAGCAGCCAGGATCTCTGTGAAACTCTTTTGGCAAAGAGAAACATACATTTGATCTTGTACTTCACAGGTAAAATAGATGAGCAAAAACGAGCTTGAAGCCATTTGGACACAGGGCCATGGTACTGGGCCACCTCTTCAAGATCAGATGTTTCTTCCTGGCCTTCCCCACCCAATATGTACGATGCTATTTATAAATCAACTTTTTCTTCTTTCACATCAGAATCCTTCACAGGATCAGCTTTTCCTTCTTTCAAGTCAACAGTAATTTGTAGTTTGGATTGTTTTCTTGAAGAAGGCTGTTTAGATGTCCAGTTTTAGACACCAGACTTCCAGCTCATCTTCTCTGTCCACCCTCATGTTCTGAACAGTGTCAGGGGATGGTAAGCGAGTGGGCAGTCACCAGCCCCTTTAAATCCACAGGCAAGAGGCACCTGCGACAGCATGATGGGCCCCAAAGAGAGAGAAAGAGATGGATACTATTTCTTATTTGCCTTCCCAGCTGCTTCTCCCTATTCGCTTACACTCTTCCTGACTCTTCTACTCTTTGAAAAAGCCTCATCCTGGCTCCCTCCCACTCATAAAGCTAGAAGAAGAAATATGGACAAATACAGCACAATGAGAAAAACTACAATTAAAAAACATGCCTGTGCTGGGAAAGGTATTTGCCTTTTTTGAATGTGAGTTCTTGAGGAACAAAAACTATGGTTAAGTTCCAGAGTGCTCAAATGATGCAATTTGGTGCCTTGAGGACATTATTTAAAATGCAGTGCACAGATAACTGGCAGAATGTAAGCTGATATTATGTCTATGGACAGCAAGTTGACAATCCATCAAAACTTAAAATATGTGTGCAATTGGAGGCAAAAGTGAAACTTCTAGAACTGCAGCTTATAGATACACCGGCAAATTGGCTCTGGACAAGGTTTACCAATGAACTATTAATGTCTGTATTAATGATTTTAAGAAGGGATTAGGAACAAGCAAGTGTTAATAGGAGGGCTGGTTAAGTAACTTAAAAAATATAGGTACAGAACTGAACACTCTGCAACCCGAGCAAAGAATGAGGCAGTGTTTTAGGTAGGACACAGAGAATGCTCCACTAGAAACTGTTTCTTTACACACCAATGGGAGGCGAGACACAAAAGCTCGCATATTATATGATTCTGTTTATATGAAGTCTCCAGAATAGCTAAATCCACGGAGACAGAATGCCGATTGGTGGTTGCAGGTGGTGAGGGAGGCGTTAGACGTGGGGGATGGGAACTAACTACTTGGTGGATCTGAGGTCTTCTTTTGCAGTGATGGAAATATGTTGGGGAATTAGGTAAGAGCTGGGAGTTGCATTGTGAATGTACTGCGTGTCACGGAATTTTTTCCTTTTAAAATGGTTCATATGTGAATTTCATCCAAATAAATTTGGGAAATAATTACGTATGTTCATTTATACAAAAAGTATCTCTGGATGGATACAAATAAAACATGACATTGGCAACCTCCAAAGAAGGTGGTGGGGAGACTTTTCATTGTATAGCATTTATTCTATGTGAAGGTACTACAGAATTTTAAAAAAAGAAAAGAAAATGAAGTGAATTTAAAATATAAACAACTAAATTAGTACCCTATAATGGAAATCCTGGTGGCATAGTTGTTAATTGCTGTATCTGCTAACCAAAAGGTTGGCGGTTTGAATCCTCCAGGTGCTCCTGGGGAACTCTATGAGGCACTTCTACTCAGTCCTATAGGGTCGCTATGAGTCAGAGTTGACTGCCCTGAGTTTGGTTTGCGTTTTAATTATGAGCAAGGAAACCCTGGTGGTGTAGCGATTAAGTGCTATGTCTGCTAACCAAAAAGTCAGCAGTTTGAGTCTGCCAGGCCTTCCCTGGAAGCTGCGGGACAGTTCTACTTGCCCTATAGGGTTGCTATGAGTCAGAATTGACTCAGTGGCAGGGGGTGTGGTTTAACACAAGCAAAGCAGCAAAGCTAATTCTCTTCAACAGGAGCCTGGAGGCTCAACGGCTAAGAACGGAACTGCTAACCAAAAGGGTGGTGCTATTGATCCCATCTAGTGGCTCCAAGTGAGCAGGACCTGCCAATCTGCTCCCATAAAAATGACAGTCAAGAGAATCCAATGGGACAGGTCTACTCTGTCACATGGGGTTGCTGGGAGTCAAAAGCAACCCAACCGCACCTAACAACTACAACAATTCTTTTAGAATAATTATTCTGAAAGACTGGCGGTTTTGAAGTTTCTTTTCCTGAAGGTTCAACAAAATTTCCCCACTTAAACAGATTTTCCATCCTGCTAAGAATAAAAGGGAAATCTTGAAGGTGTAGTGGTTAAGGACTACATCTGCTAATCAATCTGCCAGGCACTCCTTGGACATTCTATGAGGCAGTTCTGCTCTTCTTCTAGGGTTACCATCAGTTGAAATTGACTCAGTGGCAGGGTTTTTTTTTTTTTGGTTTGAATAACAAGACGTTCCAACTACCATTATTCACCTGTACTCCAAAGAGATAAAGCTAAAGAGATGAGGCAGAGAGGAAAATGTCACTAGAATAAGCCATTGTTCTCAAGCTGATCTCACGTCCTGACAACCCCACATGTTACAGAGTAGAACTGATCCATGGGTTTTCTTGTCTGTGATCTTTAAGGAAACAGTTTGCCAGGCCTTTCTTCTGCAGAGCTTCTAGGGGCATTCAAATATGAACCGTTTGATCAGCAGCTGATCACAAACCAAGAGTGCCACCCAGGTTCCTGTCACTGGAGTAGCAATCATGAAAGACAACAAAAAGGAAAGTATGAAAAGGGAGGCAACATTAAACTGAGTTGTTTATTTCTAATTCCCTTGCTTCAGTAAAAGCTGTTGTTGACCACAGTAGATTATATACAACACAGAAACTTAACATCCATAAGAATGAACCCATAAGAATGAACCCATAAGAATGAATCCTGTAATGTAATGAAAAACTGACCTTACCAGAGCAACTGGTAGATTCAAACTGCCAGTCTTTTGGTTAGCAGCCAAATCCTTAACCACTGCACCACCAAGGCTCCTGGTAGAAGAAAGAATTTGGAGTGAAGCACTATGGGAGAGGCGAAATGATCACTGGTTATACAAGGCAATGACAATAAAATCCTGTAAGATGAAATAAAACAAGAAAATTATGACAATAATAACATAATTCAAAAGTTGAATGGAAGGTTTATGAATTGTGTAGGACACCCTGGTAGTTAAGAGCTACAGCTGCTGAACTCAAGACGGGCAGTTTGCATCCATCAGGTGCTTCTTAGAAACCCTATGGGGCAGTTCTCCTTTGTCCTATGAGGTAGCTATGTGTCAGAAATGACTCCGCAGCAATGGCTATTTTGATTGGTTGGTTGGTTTGTATTGTGTAGAAAAAGGTTGAAATGGTTAAAACAAACCAACAAACAAAAAAACTTGGCCTAACTATAGCCTTACACCAAAGTCAGCCCTACTGCTGTCAGGTTGATTCCAACTCGTAGTGACCCTAGAGGACAGAGCAGAGCTGCCTCATAGGGCTTCCAAGACTGTCATCTTTACAGAAGCAGACTGCCACAGCTGTCACCTGCAGAGTGGCTGGAGGTTTCAAAAGCAGGTGAGCGCTTTGCCCATTGTGCCACCAAGGCTCTTCGTTAGCCTTGTACCAAACCCATCACCAGTGAGTGGATTTCTCCTCATAGTGTCCCTGTAGGTCAAAGTTGAATTACCTCACAGAGTTTCCAAGGAGTGATGGATGGCTTCAAACTGCTGGCCTTTTAGTTAGCAGCCATAACACTTAACCGTTATGCTGCCATAGTATTGTAGCAAAGACCAAACCAAACCCCGTGCCATCAAGTGGGTTCTGACCCATAGCCTTACAGTAACTCAAAACCCACCGCCATCAAGTTGATTCTGACTCATAGCGAGCAAACTATTACATATAATATCTTTAAATGTAGGCAGATGCACAGATACCAGCAAAGCATAAATGAGTAGAAGGCATTGTTGCTAGCTGCCTCTGAGACGGCTCTGACTTGCACCTACCCGACACGCAATGGAATGAAACACTGCCCGGCTCTGCGCCCTCTTCACGATTGCTGGTGTGTTTGCCAGCCTAGGGGCTCAGCTCCTACCACTACATCAGACAGTATTTTCTTGTGGCTGATTTCCAGAAGTAGATGTCAGTGCCTTTCTTCCTAGTCTGTCTTAGGCTGGACATCCCCCCAAAACCTGGTTAACTTGGATGATTCTGTTGGTACTTGAAATACCAGCGGCATCGCTGCCAGCATCACGTTGTTACATCGTCATTAGGTGCTGTCAAGTCAGTGCCAACTCACAGAAACCCTAGGTACTACAGAACAAAACATTGCCTAGCCCTGCGCCACGCCAACTATTGTCGTCAAGCTTGAGCGCCTTGCTGCAGCCACTGTGTCAATCCATCTTGTTAAGGATCTTCTGCTTTTTTGCTGACCCTCTACTTTACCAAGCATGATGTCCTTCTCCAGGGTCTGATCCCTCCTGACAGTACTTCCAAAGTACGTAAGATGTTGTCTTGTCATCCTTGCTTTTAAGGAACACTCGGGCATTCCAGCCTCACAGCAACTTACAAACAACCACAGTACCACAAACTGAAAAGCCATGATACGGGGACCAAAGCCATAGAATCCACAGAAGCAGCTCTATGGTGATCAATTTAAGTTAAGAAGCGGTTTCTGATCACCTGAGGAAAGGAGGGACTGAGTATTCTTGAAGATGTCCTCCATAAGCAACACTCTTCTCAGCAGACTTTTCCTTTGTACCGAGTGGCTTTGCCCCTGGAGATATGCTCAGGTGCTGCCCTAGGAGAGACTGCCTGGTTTGAAACTTCAGCAAAACTGGAACTGAATTAACAGCCTTTACATGTAAATGAATGAAAGCTGAAGAGCATCTCCATCCCATGTCAGACTAGAAAGCCTAGTTACTTTGCATGAAGCGAGCTGGTGAAAGGGTCAAGATTCTTGTTGAGAACGTTTTAGGTCCAGTCCAACATGGGCACGAGAGAGGAGGTAAAGTAGACGTTGCATGGATGCCTGCACAGAGTTGATTCTTTTGCCTGAAAAAGACAAAGATGTGTATTCTCAGAAGTTCATCTTAGTCAATTTTTAGAGTTAGAAGAGTAACCAAAGAATACGTACATTTGAACACATGATTTTGTAGTAAACCAAAACCAAGCCCCCTGCCCTCTAGTCAATTCCAACTCATACAGAGCCTATAGGGCAGAGTAGAACTGCCCCACAGAGTTTCCAGGGAGCGCCTGGTGGATTTGAACTGCTGATTCTTTGGTTAGCAGCTGTAGCACTTAACCATTATGCCACCAGGGTTTCTCAAGTTGGTGGTCAATATCCCAAAATAACCTGCTGACAAAAAAGATTCCTTGATGGCTAAATCAGTTGACTTCTACTACCCAGGTGAAGAAAAAAAAAAAAAAAAAAAAAACAGTTAAGTGATAGAAGATGCTTAAATAAGAAAGTTGATTTAGCAATATTTCTTCTAAAGTTATTCTTTCCAGCAGTGTAAATCAGTTAGGATAATTTTTGAACATCATTTAATGCAAAACCCCAAATAACAGTAACGGTTACTTGAAATGAGAGAATTTTATTTCTCTCTCATGTAAAAGTATAAAGTTAGGCACTTCAGGGCGGGTGCGGTGGACCCATGGTTAACACATTGGCTGCTAACCAAAAGGTCTGCGGTTCTAATCTGCCAGCTGCTCCTGGGAAGCCCCATGGGGCATTTCTACTCTGTTGTATGGGGTCACTATGACTCAGAATCAGCTGGATAGCAGTAGTTGTTTTTTGGGGGGTGGGGTTTGTGGCAACTCCATAGTCATTGGGGACCCAGGTTCCTGCTACCTGCTAATGTTTTCCTCCACGTCCTAACTACTCCAGAGTGATTCTCATTTTCAGGAACACCACATGGTCCAAGACGGTGACTATACTTTCTGCCAAAATGTCCACAGATAGCAGGAAATGGGAGGAAAGGGGTGCAACTCCCAACTGAATCCCTCTAAGGAACATTTTTTGAAATGTCACATAAAATTTTTCCTCTATAGCTCATTGAGCCAGCACTTAGTCAAAATGGATACACCTGGTACCTCAGAAAGCTGAAAAACAGTCTCTTAGCTGGTTTCATTGTTGTTTCAAAAAGAAAAAAGCTCAGGATTCTGTCTCTAAGGCCAAGATGATCATTTGGTAGGCACCTGCAAGCTTTATTCTACAGGCAGTATTCAGGTAGGTGTGCTGGCAAAGGAAGCATTGCTCAAAATAAATCTGCTTTATGCAAATAACCATACAGGTCACAGCAATTGGTCTCGATTCGCCTGAAGCAATAGAGGAAGTAAAAAAGGTTCAGGAATAGGAAGAGAAAATGGAACGCATGACTAATTGCCTTCATAACAAATGCCTTCTTTGCCATGAGACCAGAGCACTGGATAGCGACCAGCTACCCTTATGAAACATTTTGACCAAAGATTCTATAGAGAAAAGTCCTCATCAAAAGAGAGAGCAGGGGGTGGAGTGGGAAATGAGGAGCAGAACTTAAAATTCTTTTGGAATCCAGACTTTCTGGAGTCATAAATTCTCTTTTTTCCTTTTCTATTTTTATTTATTTATTTATACTTTTTGTTATTATTACTATTCAGTGAAAATGTACATTCCCATATAAATTTGCATGTCCACTTATGTGCAGCTCTCACTGTTCTCCCCACCTGGTGACAGCACACTCTTCCTCTCTGCTCTATACATAAATTCTTGATAAATCCCCAGAGCTGTTGCTCTCAGATGATCTTTACACCGCAGACCAAAAATATCCCCTCCTTTAAACCAACCTAAATTAGTAAAGAGTAACTAAATTAGTAAAGAGTATCTGGCTGTAGCACTGTGCCCTTTTAAAGATCTGTCTACGTGGGATCCAATGGACAAAAGCAACTCGAAAGCTTAGAGGAGAAATTCAGGAGACAGTGAGTTCGTGTTCATGGTGAAAGAATAATCTGGAAAAGGAGAGTGAGAATGGCTGAACAGCTTGAACAGAACTGTACATACGGAAACTGTTCATGTGGTATGTTTTGCCGTGTATCATTTCAACAACAAAATAAGTAAATCTGTTTTATCTCACTGTTTCGTATGATCTGAGCCAGTAAGACGCCATTCTTACTGCCTGTTTTAGTCATCTAGTGCTGCTCTAACAGAAATACCACAGAGTGGATGGCTTTAACAAAGGCAAGTTTATTCTTACATGGTCCAGTAGAATATGAGTCCGAATTCAGGGTGTCTGCTCCAGGGGAAGGCTTTCCCTCTGTTTACTTTGAAGGAAAGTCCTTGGGTTGTATCAGTCTTTATCCAGGGAGCATCTTGTTTCAGGAACCTCAGGTCTGAAGGACACACTCGACTTCCGGTGCTGCTTTCTTGATGGTATGAGGGTCCCAGCTCTTTGTTTGTGTACAAGCCACCCTCCAGAGAAACTCCCTTTAGAGGGGAGTAGGCAGGTGACCTTAGGAAGGGGTTTAAAGGCCTACCCTAGTCCTCTAACATACAGCATAGGAAAATCACAAAATGGAGAACAATCATAAAATATTGGGAAATCATAGCCCAGCCACATGGCTACACACACTTTTGGGAGGACACAGTTCAATCCATGACACTTCCCTACTACTATGGAACAGCATCTACTCATATTAGTATCTGGGAACATCCCATTTACGATAAACCAAACCAAATCTATTGCCATCGAGTCAATTCCAACTCATAGCAACCTTATAGACACAACAGCAACAACAGCTATGGAATACCTAACAAGACATGAACAAGAACTAGAGAGAAAACATTTTGAAACCCTTTGATGGGCACAAAAGAGCTGAACAATGACAATAGGTTCCATTCTAGAATGCAAAAAACTGCCATTGCAAAAATGTCGGTCCTAATTTTGTGCATCCTTTTAATACAATCTCAAGAATTTTTTTTAGTAGGCACTATAATACTAAACACAGACTGACAGAGCAGTTGCAACCATGGGCTGCAGCACAGTAGCAATTGTCAGGATGGTGCAGGACTGGGCAGTGTTTTGCTCTTTTTCCTGCACAGGGTCACCGTGAGTCAGAACTGACTCAGTGACACCTCACATCGACAGCAAGAACAAAGTTTATTTGAAAAAGTAAATTAGCAAAATCAGCCAGGAAAACCATAGCAGTGAAAAGTAATGTAGGAAAATTAGCTCTTCTCAATGTTGAAATATATTAAAAGGTTTAATAGTTAAAAGAGTGTTGTCTGACACCTGAATAAACAAACAGATCAAGGCACAGAAAGAGGACGCCTAAAAATAGACCAAAACACCGAAGAAAATTTCCTGTATAGCAAGAGCGACAAACTCACTGTCCCCTGGGAGAAGCTTCAGGTCAACAGAGAAAAGACAAATTATTCAGTATATGCTAGTAGGACAATTGAAAGCCATCTGGTAAAAAATAAAAACTAAATAAAATAAAATAGAATTCAAATCTTACGCAGTACACCAAATAAAGTTTCAAAAGGATCAGAAGGTTAATTTTTTAAAAAGGAAACCATAAATGTTCTAGAAGAAAGCATAGACAAGCCTTTCCGACTAGGACTCCAAAATTAAGAGCCTCAAAAGAGCGATAAATGCAACTACCTAAAGACAAAAATGTCTGGATGACAAACTAAAACAAACCAAAGACTAAATCTATAGCCAAACTCAAAAACAAACGACAAATTGGTAAAATATTTGAAATTTACGTTGTAGGTAAAGAGCAAATATCACTAGTACTAGTAGTCTTTGGAGACCCTCAAGGGTCCTTGTCAGACTCATGAGAAAAGAATTAATTGGGGAGACCTGCCTGGCCCATGATGGGTATCTTCATTGGAAGATGAAAGCCTTGGAAGCAGGGCAGCAGCAGAGTG
The DNA here is from genome assembly GCA_028571685.1 of Heterohyrax brucei. NCBI lineage: Eukaryota > Metazoa > Chordata > Mammalia > Hyracoidea > Procaviidae > Heterohyrax > Heterohyrax brucei. The sequence goes on from CM053148.1 coordinate 93,971,671, forward strand.
CACAGCATGCCAATGGGCTGTGCCACTGAGCAAGTTCAGGGTTGGACTTCTACAGCCCGTCTGTGCTAATGGTGTAGCTGGGGAGAACAAATTGGTGCTGGGGTCTGAGGAATTTCCTTTTTTGCATGGCAGGCAGCCACTTGTCCTTTGGTTGCACACACACACACACACACACACACACATGCATGCGTGTGCACACACACACAGGCAGACTTCCAAACTACTCCTGCCACGGAGGCTTCTGGGACTGGAAGCAGGACTTATTATGGGGTGTCGGGCCCATGCAGTTTCTTGCTCCCCTGATTCGATTTTCCAGTCCTGATAGCAGATGGAAAGACACATAAAGCAGTCATCTCCATCTCGGTGCATGTCTCTGAATTTGGTCTAAACTGGCTTTTCTAAAAAAACAACTTCAGGGATAATTTAAACAACTTGTCCCCAGGTGTGGGTGATAAACTGCTTATCACTCTGAAATGTTCCAAGTTGTGGTTAGGCCGGCCCTTCACATCCCTGTCTCACTGTCAGAGTTTCAATAAATGAAAAAATAATAATAAAGATAGGTAAGGGATAAATGAATGGATAAATCACAGGCAATAAAATACAACCATTCTTAAATTTATGAAAAAATGCATATTATAGTCATAATGTAGGGAATACAGGTTAAAACTACACTCAATTACTCATTTTTATCTATTGGATACATAAAAAGCCAGAAGCTCACAATACGCTATGCTGATTAGTCTACGGAGAAATCAGCAGTCTCAGTCTGCTGGCGGGCTAACCTGGTACAGTGTCTAACGGAGTATAACAGGGCAATAGCTACCAGAATTATGGATTCATAATCTACTCTTGTAACCATCAATTCTAATTCTGAAATTTTATTCTCCAGAAATACTTGCACATATGTAAATAACATAGTTACACAGTCACTGAAGTAGTTTTCCTAATAATGTACAACTGAAAACAACCCAATAAAATAATATACACCTATAAAAAGAATAAGAAAGCTATTTAAGTGCTGCTATATCCAAAATATTAAATAATAAAAAATACTCCCAAAACCATGATGCAGAATGATATATATAGTATGTTTCTATTTGTGTAAAAAGCACAGAATAATAACATTTGTATTTGCTTATGTATTATTTGAGTTGATTTACTTTTCTCTCTCTCAGTATGTATACACATGTACATATACGAGCATGCACACATTAAAACTCCCTGGATTAGCAGAATAAATGTGTTTACCTCGCTGGGAGGGTGCTGCCTACTAGAGCAAGTCAGCATAGGCGTTGTTTTAGTCAGCTAGGGCTGCTCTAATAGAAATACCACAGAGTGGATGGCTTTAACCAAGAAAGATTTATTCTTACACAGTCCGGTAGGTTGCAAGTCCATATTCAAGGTGTCCGCTCCAGGGAAAGACTTTCCCCTTGACGGCTCTGGAGGAAAGTCCAGTATTGCATCAGTCATTGTCCAGGGAGTGTCCTAACGCAAGAACCTCTGGTCTGAACGACGCGCTCTGCTCCCGGTGCTGCTTGCTTGATGGTAGCGAGGTTCTCAAATTGTCCTTGGTTCTTTTTCCTTTTATTCCTTGCAAGCTAAAAGCATTAAGGGTGGGGCAAGCCATACTCCAGGGAAACTTTCCCCACAGCAGGAATTCACAGCCCCACCCTAATCCTTTAACATACAGGTTAGCAAAACCACACAATGGAGGACAGTCCCAAGATACTGGGAACTATATCCCAGCCACGTGGCTGCACACATTTTTGGGGGGACACAATTCAAACCATGACAGGCGTCCAAGGAAAACTTTTCATGGTACACATTTTTATGTTGTTTTTAACCAATTAGATTCATTACAACTTTACAACTGATCTTTATAAAAATAGAAGTTTCTATGAGTACCTGTAATTTAGCTCATAATTGTTATATAGAATCAAAGCTGCAGACAGGTCAATAAAAATTATAAATGCTATATTTTTGCTACATAAACAGTCATTTAAACAGTTAGTAGCAGAAGTCTTCCATGTAAAGCCTTTTCATTTAATCTTTATCTGAAAAATTCTGACTTGCAGAGTATCAGGAAAGGGACTGGTATGTCTTTGATACGGTATTTTCCTTTAGCTAATGTATCTATGCTTGGTAAATATGAAAAATACATCTATGCTTGGTGAAGTACAGGGTCGGTGAAAAAAAGGAGATGGACTGACACAGCGGCTGCAACAATGGGCTTAAGCATGAAAACGACTGTGACACCGCGCAGGAGGGGACAGCGTTTCGCTCTGTTGCACTCAGGGTCACTATGAGTCAGAGCCAGCTTGATGGCACCTAACCGCAACAATACATCTGTAATTTAGGAAAAGGACTACTTTTTCACCAAATATGAAAAGGCACTTTTTAAATCATATCAACATGGAATCATATTGGTAGAACTGATCAAATAATCTTTATTCACTTATTTAAATTTGCAAGGATTCTCCAGTAGAGAGTATCTCTTGAACACATCTAGAGTCTTCCAGGGGCAACTGCTTTGGGATTTTAAAATTATGTTAAAAAAAAAAGGGCAGGGGGAGGGAGTATAACTGAGACTTTGTCAGAAAGCAACTCTGTATCTACAGTGTTCTATTAATTGATCTTGTCCATGGCCATCTGGTAAAAGTGAGCCTTGTAAAGACAGGAATTCCACAGCCTCATTCACATAATTTATAATTCCAGTAACTACTTCGTAAACTTCACTCATGTTTCTAGATCTGGTCAGCAATCTTTCCACGTGGATTTATTACACTGATGTTTTTTGCTTTTGAAGTCAAAGCAAAGCTATACATGCAGGCAGTAAACAGGATGCTTGGTACAGTTTAAAAATAAATTAGGGGAATTTACCTGGAAGCGAATCTTGTCTTTTGTAAGAGGTGTTCGCAGCACCTGCTCGTAGTCAAGTCACAGCAGGGCTTTCAAGCAGAATGAACCAGTTGGAAGGCCTGAAAGTGTCTGCGTGGTCTCCTTAGGTAGTGTACAACCAAGAAGTCCACATGAGGTGAGTGCAGGGTTGGAGAAAGTGAAAGAGAAGCTTTTGATAGTCCAGAAAGGTTTTATTATTCAAGAAACACAAGGTAAGCAGAGCTGTCACCTGGCAAAATGTGAGCCAATTTGTCAAGAATTCAGAGATCTCTGGGAGAAAAGTATTAAGTCCAACTGTGCTCCCAAAGCCTGGACCTCTCAAGGTGAACCAAGGTGACTCCTCAGCGTGGTAATTCAGAGAAGAGAGTCCACCTGGGTTGTGGACCTAGAACTCTGAAGGAACTGAAAGTTGCTGATGGGGAAGACCCGAAGCTTTGGTTTGGTCATAATGTACAGATGATGCTAAAAACTCTGATGCGGTCTGTGATTTGGCCTCAGCAGGTGGGTTTGGAAAACAAGAGCTACACCTGTGCAGACACACCAAGAGAACTTGGTAAACCCGCTGAGCCCAGCAGTCTCAGACGGTGCTTCCAGAGGGTGGTGTTACCAAATTGAGCCACTTGTCTAGGGTCCTTTAAACGACTGAGCTGGTACTTAATAAAAGAGCTTTAGACTTCTTGCTAATAGAGCAATGGGGCACTGGAGAGCCCCAAAAAACAACTGAGAGGATGCACTTGTCTGCCCTGAGTTTAGAAAGCCACTGGATGCCATGGTGTAAATTCGGAAACCCACTATATAAGCTTATTTCTAATTCTTTTGTTGTTGTTTTTGTTTTTTCACGAGTTCATTCAGCTGGCTGGCATTCTTTGTCCAGATTTTGGGAAAAAGTATAAACTGAAATACCTTCAGGGATGAGGCTATTTATACAATCCTGTCGCTTTGAGTCGAAATTGACTTGATGATAGTGGCTTTGTTTTGTTTCGTCATATAATAAGAAAGGCTTGTGACTACGGCAAACTCTACCTAAATTCAATCACATTTAGAAACCACAAATTGATTAAAACAAAGAGGAAAATGTCATCTGAGACTGTGTCTGCAGCTTTGATACTCTACATCTACAGTGTGGCTAGAAGCTGTTTTAATTATTCACATCTTTTGCTGACCAAAAAAAAAAAACATTGCTTCCCCAAGGTTCCTAAATTGGAGCTTTAAGGGATTTCATGAAGAACAGTTAATACTATTAAGTCACGACCTAGCTCTAGTTCCTAAAGATTTAGAAATAACCAAGATGAGCTTGCAGGCACACATTGCATATCATCAGCACTGTTTCTTTAGTTTGCTGTGTCCTGTTCCCTTGAGTCATCAGAAATATTTCTCTGAAACATTGTTGAAGAAATCCAATTTTACCTTCCTTAAAGTCAAGTTGGGGTTAATATTTACAAAATCAAAAACTCTGGCCAGGTACCATCAAGTTGGCTCTGATTCATGGCAACCCTGTGTGTACAGACTAGAACTGTCTTCCGTAGGATTTTTCAAGCCCGTGACCCTTCAGAAGCATATCACCAGGCCTTTCTTTCTACATGTCTTTAGATGGATTCGTGCTGCCAAATTTTTGGTTAGTAGGGTCTCCATGAGTCAGATCTGACTCAACGGCACTTGGCACTTTGCTAGTTGAGCCGCACTTAGAAGACCCTTTATTTATTTTAATATGACTATCTGGTATTTTCGTTGGGTGCCACTGAGCCGATTACCAACACTAACCCTGTCGCTGTCAAACCCATTCTTACTCAGCTGGAGTCTGCCAGCTGCTTCTACTCACAGAAGAAGTGGGTTTAATTTAGAGGTAAGGGACCAACTGTCCTCATCTGGTGACTGACCGTCCTCATCTGGTGACCGACCAAGAATCATTTTACAGCTACATCTCCACTTACGGCAAGACCTAAGATACTTTTTTTTAAGTTGTACTTTAGACGAAGGTTTATAGAAAAAGCTAGGTTTTTATTAAAAAATTTATACACATATTATTTTGTGACATTGGTTGTCAACCCCATGACACATCAGCACTCTCTCCTCTGGCCCCAGGGTTCCCTATTACGTCTTCCTGTCCCCAGCCTTGCCCCTGCCTTCTCGTCCTTGTCCCTGGGCTAGTGTGCCCCTTCTGTCTCATTTTGCATTATGAGCCTGTCTAATCTTTGGCGGAGGAGCGACTTCAGTACTGAGTTATAAGGGTCACCTCCCCTACTCTCAGGGTTTCTCCAGAGACCAGACATAGTTCTACCGGCTTCTCATTCCTGAGTCTGCACTCTGTGTTTACTCCTTCTGTCACTTAAGCCCTGGACACCCACACACCCTGGTTTACACAGAGACATAGTAGGGTGGGGGTGGAGCTTCATTGCAAAATAAAAGCTTCTCTACATTTAGCTTTTTTCCCACTCCTTTCCCACATTTCCAGCCCTCAAACTATCTCTTTCAACTCGAGGAAAACACCCAAGATGATTACAGTGATAGATTACTTAATTGCTTAATTTTTATCTAAGAAGCTGTTCTCTGTTTATTTCGTGTACAAATTTATTTCCCATGTGATTTCAGCTCTGACTTTGGGCACAGAAAGGGACACTTGGACACTTGCCCCACCCCAGCGGAGATCCAAGGGGGTCCGCTGGGAGATGTGCAAAATGACGTTCCTAGGAGCCCCAAATACGAAAGGTGCATGACTGAGGAAGTGGGATAAGAAGGGTTTTGTCATTTCTGCCAATGCGTTCTGTCTATAAATGTCTGCCCATCTTGAAACAGTGGGGGTGCAGGTTGCCCCTGGGCTCTCATCGTCGTCCTGAGCCCCTGGACTTACATCTCTGTCTCTGTGCCTTCTGTACCACCAGAGTTCCTGCCAGACCATGTGCTTTTTTACAGGCTTGACAATTTGAACTGAGTTCGGCTGGCCTGCAATTCTGGACACCATTTCTGATCTTGGCGTTGTCAAGCCTGCTGACACAGATCTGGGTCTTTGGACATGAAACCCAGACCTAGTTTCCTGGACTCTAACCCTTGCTTTCCCTCTCGTTTGGCATAAAATTTTTACTTGATTTTCCTTCCTGTAACCATGGCATCCTTACTCCCTTCTTTCCCTGTAGACAGATGTTCCTGCCCGGAGACGAGCTTTCTCCTCTGCATGCTCAGCTCCTCTGCTCAGCTCCAGCTCCTGCTCCTTCTCACCTGGTCCTTTCCTCTTGCACTCAGAATTCCATCCTGATATGCAGAAACCTGGTGTTGTAATTCTAGAATCTGCTCAGAGGATAACTACGTGAAGTCAACATGACTGAGAGTCATTTTGAATTGGACTCTTCTTCCCTTTCACAAAGGGCAGATTTAGGAGTACATGGTATTTTATTAGTTATTTGCAGTGTGGGTCTGTGTTTTTTATTATTCCTACAAGACACGTTATCTGTTGAACCTAGGTCTTTATGCATAGTGGTTAAGCCACTACTGCTAACCAAAATGTTGGCAGTTCGGATCTACCAGGGGCGCCTTCGGAACTCTATGGGGCATTTCTACTCTGTCCTGTAGGGTTGCTGCGAGTCAGAATCGACTTGATGGCATTGAGTCTGTGTTGGAAATTGTCTTTCTGTAAAGCAGCCTTTAGAAAGCAGTGATTGACAGTATACAACTAGAATAGTAAAAGACTTAGCAGTTCTACTCTGTCCTATAGGGTTGCTGTGAGTCAGATTTGACTTGATGGCAATGGGTTTGGTTTGGTTTTGGTCTGAGGGTACACACAAGAATGTCATCTCTTAGAGAAAGCTTAAACCTCCTTTAACCTTCAGCCTCCAAAAAGTTCAAACACCAGGAGAAAGGTTTTTGTTGCAGAATAAAAGCTTCTCTACATTTAGCTTTTTTTCCCACTCCTTCCCCACATTTTGAGCCCTCAAACTATCTCTTTTAACTCAAGGAAAACACCCAAGATGTTTATAGTGATAGATTACTTAATCACTTAAATTTTTATCTAAGAAGCTGTTCTCTGTTTATTTCATGTACAAATTTATTTCCCGTGTGATTTCAGCTCTTTCTCATTGTAATGAATGAAATCCATGACAATCATTTCTTCAGCCCCAAGGACTTTTCTAGACCACCCACTAAACATTTGATGTCCTCGATATAAGTATTTCTTTTTCTTTCTCACCCAGTTATTTCTCACTACATTCCCCTAGGATATAATCTAGGCTCAACAGACAGCATTTCTCATAGGAAGAATAAAATCCACAGATACACACCCCCAAGTAACTAATAAAATATCATGTGCTCCCAAATCTGCCTTTTAACTGCACGTGTGTTAACAGTGAGAATGGTAAGGGAGAAGGAGAGTCAAACTCTAAGTGACCTCAGTCGTATTGACTTCTCATAGTCATCCTTTCAGCAAATTCTAGAATTTCAACAGTTTGAATTATAACAGTTGAAGGCCACACTCAGAGGCCAGTGTACTGACCCGTTTGTTACACTATGCCTGCAAGAGTAGTAATTCAATTGTTTCCCAATTGATACATTTCTTAAAATTATACTTCATTTTGTTACGAAATAAATGTAAATGGTGAGTATAAATAGTAAGCGAATGTGCATACGGTTGGCAGCCTAGCCAATTCCAGTTTTTCACAAATTTCCATCTCCCTAAATCAGCTGTTGAACACACTTTTCACCGAAAAGTTATTATGATGACTTCCTCCCAAGACAGTGGCAAAGCCCACTCATGCTTCTCATATTCTTAGTTGAGGTCAGGTTGGCTTCGGCTCACAGCAACTGTAGATTTAACAGAATGAAATGTTGCCTGGTCCTGTATTCGTCAAGGATTCCTCAGTCTGAGTCAGCTCTTAGGACAGGTGAATGAGGTTGTCTGCTGGTAAATTCCTGAAAGAATTCCACTTTGGATTGCACCAAGAGAAGGCACTTCTATTTGTCTTCAAATACATTTTATGAAAAAGTTCTCTTGTGGGCTTTTCTAAGAATAAAGCCACAGAAGCTGGCTGGCGCAGGAAACTGCCTCGTGACCTGGCAGCCTGGCAGTTTGTCTGTTTGTGGTTGCTTCCAAAACTGGGAGCCACCAAGTCAAAGTTAAATATAAGCTAAAATTAAATGACTGCTTCTCTTTGTTTATGTATTTCTACTGAATGAGGAGATTGTAGCAATGATACTACTTTTATTAGGAAGATGGAATGTCACAGTAAGCCAGTTAGAGTCATAATGAAAATACTGAGACATCCTTATATGTTTTTTCCGTAATTTGCTATGTCGAGTTGTAATAAAATACAGGATTTCTACTGACATGACACTAAAAAACCAACTGTGGCATTGATTCTGATTCAGAGCAACCCTATAGAATAGAGTAGAACTGTCCCATAGAGTTTCCAAGGAGTATCTGGTGGATTCAAACTGTCACCCTTTTCATTAGCAGCCATAGCTCCTAACCACTACACCACCAGACTTTCCCATAACACTACAGAAACCAAAAAAACCCAAGCCCATTGCTGTCAAGGTGATTCTGACTCACAGTGACCTTTTAGGACAGAGTAGAACTGCTTCACAGAGTTTCCAAGGAGAACCTGGTAGATTCAAACTGCAGACCTTTTGGTTAGCAGCCTAGCACTTAACACTACACTAGATAGTACAATAGCCAAAGCCACGGCCATCAAATTGATTGCAACACACAGTGACCCTATAGGTCAGAGTAGAACTGCCCGATAGACTTTTCCAAGGAGTACCTGGTGGATTTTAACTGGTTAGCAGCTGTAGTACTTAGCCACTATGCCACTGGGGTTTTCATATCACACTACACATAAAATGTACATTCAATGTATATCTAAATGTGAACCAATGTAGCTGACAGAGATTTGTGAGCTGTGTTCCACAGTTACTTGAGAACATCTAGATTTTTATCTATGAAACACATTTTTTCTAGTAGTAAATTATTTTGTATCCTTTCTAACTGAAAACTATCCCTTTAGAAATGATTAGTGAAAAACATGAAGTGTTTTACAAGGGAGAAGAATGATCATCAAACCTATTGGCATTCACCAAAAGGGAGCAGAAAAGTCTAACAGCTGACTACGGACACAATAGAAGCTAGAAGACAGGGGGGTTTAGAAGGGAAGCTAAACAAGAAGAGAGAGATTGGTGATTCTGAATGATGTTGGGATTGCTACCTGTAGTCCACGGTTAGTCTTACCTTCACAATATATCCTGATCTGATTTATTCCAATATCGAAGCATGTACTCTCTCCTGTCATTGCTAAAGTTAACTGTGTCTGAATATCAGTTTAAGGATATGTGTGTGGGTATGTGTCTTAGTCTTCCAGTTCTGTTGTTTAACAGGCCTATCACGAGTGGGTGGGTATAAGAACAAAAATTTACTTTCTCCAGTTGAGGAGGCTAGAAGCCTGAATTCATGGGGCTGACACTAGGGGACAGCTTTCTCTCTCTACTGGCTTTGGAGGAAAGTCCTTCTCTTTTCTCAACTTCTGTTCCCAGGTGATCATCCCGTGACGTGGTATCTCCCTCCTTCCCTTCCTTTCCTGCTCCGCACACTTGTTTGAAAAAAGAGAACCAAACCCACAGCCATCAACTTGATCCCAACTAATAGTAACCCTATGGATCAGAGTAGAACAGCCTCACAGAGCTTCCAAGGAGCACATGGTAGATTCGAACTGCTGACCTTTTGGTTAGCAGATACGACACTTAACCACTACTCCACCAGGGTTTCCACTTGCCTGTTTAATCTCTGTTATATCTCAAATGAGGCTGATTCAATATACAGTTTATACTAAACCTGCCTCACTAACATACCAAAGAGAACACCGAGTCCCAAATGAGATTATAACCGCAGGCACAAACCAAAATGACACCCACGGCTCTGAGTAAATTCTGACTCATAGCAACCCCACAGGATGGAGAACTGCCTCCATAGGATTTCCAAGGAGCAGCTGGTGGATTTGAACTTCCAGTCTATGAAAATAGGAGCCAAATGCTTAATGACTGTACCGCCAGGGCTCCAAAACACAAACATAGAGGTTAGGATTCACAGCATGTGTCTTGGGGAGACATAATTCCACCCATAACACCATGAAACAAAACCAAAGTCATCAGTTACAACAAATGCTTTTCTATGAGTCACCCCATAGGTGCCTAACTCCCCACTTAAGAATCACCACTTGTTCACCTGCATCGTCTAGTTACTTCTGTTGTGGTTCCTCACTGAGGATGGAAGAGAGGAGTAGAAAAATTAAACTCTGAGCCAACTGCCAGAAAAAACCAAAACCAGTCATTGTCAACTCTGAACCACGCTCTATAGTGTTTTCAATGGCTGATTGTTTTTCCTTCCGGAAGGAGACTGCTGTGCCTTTCTTCTGCAAAGTCTCTGGATGGACTTAAACTTCCAGCCTTTTGGTTAATAGCCATTTGCATCACCCAGGGACTCCAGTATCAGGGAAACACATTTTCCCTTAAATTATGGCTAATTCAGAGCACAGTATAGAATAGTCATCAATTAGTATTTCTATAAGTGGGGTAAAGAATTTGACTTTATCCACAGTAATTTGGTTTTTTATCCTTCAGTCCTGAGAGATAACTCTAAACCTTCAAAATTTGCTGAGTAATTGAGGTGTCTTTGTTATTTTAGACACCTCCAGATCACATCTGAGGGTTTATACCAAAGAGGAGACTCTTGAGTGACAGCTGGCCAGGCCAGAAAGACTACCAAGTGATGTAAGATCAGCTGACCCCAGGGAGGGGGTACCTGAATTCAATCAATCATTCCTGATACAATGAGGCCCCAGTAAAGGCTCTAGCCACTATGGATGATTCCAGCTCATAGTGACCCTATAGGTCAGAGTAGAACTACTCCATAGAGTTTCCAAGAAGTGCCTGGTAGATCTGAGCTGCCAACCTTTTGGTTAGCAGACATAACACTTGACCACTACACCACTTGTGTTTCCAGTAATAGCTCTAGACATAGAAATTCCATGCACTTACTGGACACATCAGTGTGAAAGGATTGCATGTTCATTTCTGGACACAGAAGCTCCAAGTTAGGATCTCTTCCAGACCTCATCCTATGTGTCTCTTCATTTGTATCCTTTTTGCTATAATCAAACTATAATCCTAAGTATAAAGCTTTCCCTTCTTTGAGCCATTCCAGCAAATGGTTAGTGGAGTGATCAGTGGAGTGAAAGGAGAAGTTGGGGCTGGATATCAGTGGTCTTTCTGGGCTGGCTAGCTCACCCAATAGTTAGCTCTTTGTCTCATTAGCACAAGTCCTCAAGTGTGGTTTTCAGGCCGCTTAGATAACAGAGACAGCTCAGTTATTCAGAAAATAAGTTCAGAGATATCACTTAGGAACCGAAGATGAAAACCAAATGACTTTGGGTGAAGTTGACACCCCAAGTATCAGAAACTTCCAATATCATTTACTTGCCACATTAGCGCAAATTGCGTCAACATTCTGTTCCTCAGGAAGGTGATGTCCAAAGACATTTTCAACAGAACATGTATTTTGGTTCAAGCTCATTGGCTTTATATAGCAATTCACCAATTGGACAGCATCAAATCAAGCTAGAGCTGTGACAAGTGGTACAAGACAGAAGGGTTTTAAAGAATACAGACACACAGGAGCAAAGAATCTCTTGCGGATTGAATTGCAGTCCCTGAAAACATGTAAATCCTAATAGCTATGCTTGTGGTTATAATTCCATTTGGGAATTTGTTGTTTCTGTTATATTAGTTAAGACAGGATCGGTGTAGTTAGGGTATGTCTTAGATAAACCTTTTTTGAGATATAAAAGAATTTTAAACAAGTGAGTCAAAGACACAGAAATGGATAAGATAGACGCCAAGACACGTAGGGCTCACCAAGGAACCAGGCAGTAGCAGCTGAAGGGACAAGGACCTTCCTCCAGATCTAGAGAGAAAGAATACCGCCCCTTATGCTAGTACACTGAAATCAGAATTCTATGAGAAATGAGAAAATAAATTTGTTCATGACAGCCATCCACTTGTGGTGTTTCTGTGACAGCAGCACTAGATAACTAAGACAGATACCCAACGTAACTCTCGAAAAGGAAGAGCAGGAAGATTTTCCTGGAAGAGGTATGGGGATATAACATCTAAATGAATAGCTGAAAGATGGGTGGACGAGGCATTTGAAGAGGTCTGCGCAGTTTTGAGTGAAGGACTGAAGAAGAGAAAGCAGCAGTAGAGACTCACGGAAATGACGCGGCTGTTGATAGAGGAGGTGAATGAAAAGGACAAAGGACAGTGAACAAGGAGGAAAACAAAGAGGAGATGCTAAAAGGTCTGGCTGAAAGATAAGCGTGGCATTAATGTAGCAAACTCAGATCTGTAATTAGCCCTTTTTTGTACTAGGACTTTTATCCTACAGTAAAATTAGTGTCTCTTAAAAGTTTAAAGCATGGAGAACTGACATAAGGAGAACTGCAACTCAGAAGTAACACTCCAACCTCCTTAACCACTCATTCCATTGAGTGGATTCCAACTCCAGCTTCACTGGACGCTATGAATTAGTCTAACAGAAAAGTGGTAGACGCCCAGACCAGATGTTTTGACAATAAAATACTAAACCAAACTCACTGCTGTGGAGTTGATTCTGACTCATAGCAACCCTATAGGACAGAGTAGAACAGCTCCATAGAGTTTCCAAGGAGCATCTGGTGGATTCTAAGTGCTGACCTTTTGGTTAGCAGAAGTAGCACTTAACTACTACACCACTAAGAGGCAGAAAAAATGGAAATGAGACGTATTTGAGACGCAGACTGAGCAGAATCTTGTCAAGAGTAGGTTGTGAGGTTGAAGGAGGCGTCAGGCAGCCGAGAGAGTAGAGACTTAGGAAATAATGATCGACAAGAAGATAAATGATCAGAGGGAAGTCAGGAACAGAGAAAATGGATGGTGACCAGGTTCCAGGTAAAGCACACTGAGTACTCTCTACATTTATAGAGGACGACCGTGTGGTGCGAGTGATTATTACACTCACCTACTAACCCATTTAGAGGTCTGAGGTCATCCAAAGCTGCCTCCAGGGAAAGCCTAGAGATCCACTGAAAAATCAGCTATTGAAAACCCTATGGAGAGCAGTTCCACTCTGACATACATGGGCTTGCCATGCATCAGAACTGACTCATTGGCAAATGGCTTGGGTTTAGACAAGATTTAAACCTGAGAAGGCAGATAACAGCACAGAGCTGCCACAGGCTGGATAAGTCCAATTAGCTGGACTCCATCAAAACCCATCACCATCGAGTTGATTCCAACACATAATGACACTACAGGCAGAGTAGAACTGTTCCACAGAATTTCTAAGGAGCGCTTGGTGGATTTGAACTGCCGGCTTTTGGGTTAGCAGACATAGCACTTAACCACCACGCCACCAGGGTTTCCATTTAACTGGAAAAACTCTTAAAAGAATGAACCCTAATATAACCCTAGAATTTAATCAGAATTAGGCCCTTCCCAATGATAGAATTTTCTGTATCGGGCTTTTTTATTTTTTCAGTATAAAGGGGTGTGTGTGTGTGTTTTCTGTGTGTATGTGTGTGCACGTGCACGTGACAGTGGGTACACCTGTATATGTGTATATTAGTGTGCATTCTGATGGGAATGATGTATAATAAAGATTTTGGATAGCTAGAAATTACAGACTGAATAATTTTCATAACTCTAAGAATGCTGAAGATAGATAACTTCACTTGAAATACTGAAAATAAAATTGCCCAGCAGGGTTTTGTACAGAGCTTGCTCCACTTGAAAAATAAATACAGAGAGAAATGAGTGGGTTAGTTTGTATCCCAACCAAAACGTTGGTTCCCCTGCTTCTGGTGATTCAGAGTACAGGTCAGCATCCAAGGGGAGATTTTAACCTTCTTGCTTATTCTGAATTTTACTCAAGATCTGAAATTCACCAAGTTTTCTATTTTTCCTCATCTCAGTCTGCATTTGTTTTTGTAACACGCCATGGAACTTATTTCAAGTTGTACAACAGTATTTACATGACCACTAACTTTCTTCATTCTAAGTCTTCATTCACCTTGCATTCTGTTAAAGTTACCCTTTTTTCCTTGATGTATTAAACAAACCAAAAACCAAACCAGTCACCACCCAGTAGACACTAACTCATAGTGATCCTGTGTATGTCAGAATAGAAGTGGGATCCACAGGACTGACAATGGTTCATTTTCCAGGAGTAGATTGCCAGGCCTTTCTTTTGAGGTGCCATGCGTGGACTTGTACCGCCAATCTTTCAGTTAGCAGCTGAGTGCGTTAACTAGAGTGCATTAACTGAGTGCATTAGCTGTCTAGTAGACTAGATAGAAATCAAACCAAATCTGCTGCCGTCAAGTTGATTGTGACTTATAGTAACCCTATAGGACAGGTAAGAACTGCCCTATACAGTTTCCAAGGAGCACCTGGTACATTTGAACTGCTGACCTTTTAGCTAGCAGCTATAGCATTTAACCACTATGCCATGAGGGTTTCAGGACTAGATATAGGAAAACACTTTTTAAAAATATAAGGTCTCCAGGAAAGAACATAAATACTGACTTGGTAAGGAGAAATATATACAAGCCTTGCCCCCAAACCTATCATCTCAATTCAGTGAGTGTAAAAATAAATATCTTTCTGGTTTATTTTCATCTATGCTTTCTTTCTTTCCTTTTGTTCCCAATTTTGATGTCACTCTCTGTGATGGATTCAATGGTGCCCACTCCATTTGGCGAGCCGTGATTCCCAGTGTTGTGTGATTGTCCACTAGTTTATCATCTGATGTGGTTTTCCTACATGCTATAAATCCTATCTCTATAATGTTAATAAGAAGGGATTAGGATCAGTTATGTTACTATGGAAGGACTCAATCTGTAAATTATGTCTTAAACCCAATCACTTTCGAGATACACAGAGAAGTCAGCAGAGAGACACGTGGGCCTCACACCACTAAGAAAGCAGTGCCAGAAGCAGAGCATGTCCTTTGGACCCAGGGTTCCTGGGCAGAGAACCTCCCAGACCAAGGGAATACTGGCGACAAGCGCCTTTCCCCAGAGCTGACAGAGACAAAGCCTTCACCTAACGCTGGGGCCCTGAATTTGGACTTCCAGGTCTTAGACTGTGAGAGAATATGCTTCTCTTTGTTAAAGCTGTTCACCTGTAACATTTCTATTACCACACAACTAACAGCTAAAACATTTTGACATCTCCTTTCTTCTCATCGCCTTATGCTGTTTTCTTCTTCCCTCGTCTTGTTTCTTGCTTTTTCTTTTCTCTCTGTTTTTCCTCCCCTTCAACCACTCTCTCCCTGTCTCACCTCCAGCTCCCATCACTCATGTCCACTTCTGCTTTCCACAGTCCTTAAAACCAGCAGATGCTGGGAAATGCCATCTATCTAGGAGAGACAAGCAGCCATGTGACGCCCCACTCACCAGATGGGATTTCAGGGTGACCTTGTCTGATTAACACAGTGAAATTCATGGCAGGCAAACTACTTGCAGAGTGTGTGGCAGCAGTGTGACGGATGGGCCCGCCATGATGGATGGCTTCTCTCTTGCCCTTAGTCATGAATTCTGCTTTAGGAGTTTCCTCCAGCAGGGACAGAGCTCTCCCAGAGTTATGATAATAATACTCTACCAAAAGCTTGGCAGGTTCTGGGTTTATTGCTTTCTTTGGGTTTTGGTTTAGACAAAATTTAAACCTTATCACCCTCATTATTCAGTGAAGTAAATTATTATCAGGAATACAAGGTTTTAGTCCATTTCAGTGGTTCTTAGATTAAACAGATGGTCTGGCATATGGATCACGATTCCCAGTACTGTAAGAAATTTCTCATTTAAAGTAGGTACAAAACATAGAATTCAACTAAGAGGGAAGATTTATGTATAGATGCTTAATATACTTCCTTGTCATCTGTTCTTTAAGGTAAAAAGCTGTTGGAGGTCACTATAATCTTAGTCTTGCATAGTTGTACGCTTTTGCTTATTATTATTTTTTTCCTAATACATGACTCTTTCTTAGTATTAGGAAATGAATTAAAAACTTCAATATGAAAGAACTTGGGTGACTTTAATACACTAGCTAACATCTGCTCATTAATCCTCATGGTGTTTCTGAAAAATGTATGCAGTGTGTTTTTATCTTCCTTTTACAGAATGTGAAACCAAGATATCAAAATCCTTTAACATACTAAAGGTCACACAGTCACTCAGTGATATTGTTAGGAGCTCGCTTTTCTTTTCTTTTCTTTTTTTTTAAATTTTTATTTAACATGACTGAGTGAAAATATACATTCACATATAAATTTACATGCCCACCTATATGCAGCTTCCACTGCTCTCCCTGCCTGGTGACAGCACACTATTCCTCTCTGCTCCATACATGTCTCATCCTCCCAATAGCCTTTTTTCCCCTCCTCTCCATCCACTCCCCTTCCTCCAGCCAGAGGTCAGCAAGATGATATCCTATAGATGTATAGAACCATAAAGTGCTTCCAATGTATGGTCACTCTGCATTGCCAAGTCCAATCCATTCCTGTCCAAAGAGTGGACCTTTGTTATAATTTATGGGAAAGGGCAGCATCAGGGCCGGGGGACATGCTCTCAGAGGAACCCCAAAACCGCTGGACCATCAATTGAGGTCTTTTAGTGGAGACCTCATGATGCACCCCTTTTTATTCCTGTGTTGCCAGTGAGACTCCTCTCTGTGAGCTCCATCGTGGCTATCACTGGTGGTGGTGGGGCACCATCTGGTTCTTCTGGTCCCAAGTCGATGTAGGCACCCACTCTTGTGGGTCTCTCTGTCTTCTCGGTTGTCTTTACCGCATGTCATTTTGGTCCTCGGTAAGCATCCATTCCTGCTGATGCTCCTCATCAAAGAAGTCTACTCCTTCTTTGATGAATAGACCATTTGCTGTGTCCTCGGATGGCAGCTTGGCAGCTTTGAAGACCCCAGACGCCACTCACCAATGTGGGGTGCAGAGAGCTCTCTTAGCAAAACGCTAGTTGTGCCAATTGGCCTGGAATTCGCCTAAGAGCATGGTCCCCCGCCCCCTGCCCCAGCTACTCTATCCTTGCAGTATTGAGTTAAGATGGAAGCAATTTATGCTGAAGTCCACTTAATGTTGTTCTTGTTTCTAATGTGTGCTATCACTGCTTTCTCCCAACTAGATTTCTAGTAACTATCTAAACTAAACCCTCCCCCCTAGCCTTCCTCCCTCCCCTCCCTTGCAGCTGTCAAAGAGTCTTTTCTTCTATACACAAGTCTGTTTTTGAGATCTTATTGTAGAGGTCTCATACAGTATTTGTCCTTTTGTCACTGATTACTTTCACTCAACATAATGTCTTCCAGTTGAAACCAGGTTAGGAGATGTTTCCTGGAATCATCGTTATTCTTTATCATTGCGTAGTGCTCCATTGAGTATATGTACCATAGTTTACCTATCCATTCTTCTATTGTTGGACATCTGGGTTGATTCCATCTTTTTGCTATCGTGGACTGTGCTGCGATAAACATTCTGGTGCATGTGTCCGTTGGTGTGAAAGGCCTTGATTCTGTAGGAGAGCTCGCTTTTCTAACAGGAAACACAGCAAGTCTACTCCTTCTTTGATGAATAGACAATTTATCTGAAAACTGAATGCTGATTTGAACTGGAATAACTGTCATCATGGTAGGTAACTTTATATCTGCTGAGGATTTCTGGCCCACAAATCTGGAATACCACATGTAGTCCCACTTAGATTTGGTACATTACCGCAAAGCTATTTACCAAGAAAATCTTATTCTCTCCTACTTACTTCATTTATAAAATTCAAAAAGTCTTTCTTAAGGAAAACATAATCTGTAGACCCCACATGAAAAAGAAACAACAATTATTAGGTCAAAACCTTGTAAGAAGACAGTTGACAGTTGAACATCTTAGAAACAGGACTCAGTTACCTCTTAAGGCTCCCAGTTCCTGGTTCTGGTGTGGACACTGTCAAGTATAAATAATAATAATGGCCGGATCTACATGGAACACTTGCAGAAAAATCACTCCCATGTCCCCAGTGCCTGGCTTCGCCTGATACGAAGCAGACATTTTTCAGGAAATCATTAACTGAGGAGGCAGAGGACAGATCAAGAATCAGTAATATTCAGTGTACCTCTTTTATTCTGGAAACTCTAGTGGCAAAAGTCAGCAGATCAAATCCACCACAGCTGCTCCTTGGAAACTCTGTGGGGCATTTCTCCTCTGCCCTACAGGACCACGATGAATTGGAATTGACTCAACAGCAATGAATCTTTATTTTATTTTAATTTTTAGGGGGGTTCTTACTCTACCCCAGCATATATTCACAGGTCATCCTAATGTTCCTGGAATATTTCAAATTCTTCCACTTCTTAAAACTTTTCCAGGTAAGACAGATCTGCACAGTGGTGGATTTGTTACCTGGCTTCCTTCCCTACAGTGTATAGTGTTGTATTGCAAAAAAGCATGTCCTTTGCTGGGCTCCCCTCACCCATCAGCCTTGCATTTTAATCCTGCTTTTGCTCAGAGTTTATATGTAAATCCCATTGTGCCTGTGTAGTATAATTAAGACTCTTGGTGATATAACCTAGCAACTCTGGTGGTGTAGGGTTTAAGTGCTAGGTCTGCTAAACAAACATCAGAAGTTCGAATTCACCAGGTGCTCCTTGGAAACATTAAGGAGCAATTCTCCTCTCTCCTGTAGGCTTGCTGTGAGTTGGAGCCTTCTCAATGGCAGTGGGTTTTGTTTTTGTTTTTTGATTAACATAATTTGTAAGAACTCCCTACTTGTAAACCCTTGGTGAGCAGTCTTGGTCACAGTAAGCACCGACTGACTCCATTTCTTTGCACAAAGAAATAAAGATGATATTTCTGTTTTTTCTCCTTGATGTCTCATTGATTTGACAATGTGAACCATCTGAGTAAGAACCTTGGGTCTCTGCCTAGTAAACCAACCAGGAGATACCATGCATTTATCTTCAACTCCAAGATTTTTCAATTTCTGGAATCCCAACCACTAACTCAAACGACAAACTCAAATTCAGCCGACTTTACAGAGGGTAGAATCTCTTTGGTGTGTGTTAAACATTCAGATTCTTAGGCTATTATGGATTGAATTGTGACCCACTAAAAGACATATTGGCATCCTAACTCCTATAATCCCATTTAGGAAGAGCATCAGAAGCCCCAGGGGTGCAGTGGTTGAAGTGCTTGGCTGCTAGCCAAAAGGTAGCAGTTCAAAGCCACCAGCGTGTCTACCAGAGAAAGATGTCACAATCCTCTTCCACGAAGATTATAGCATTACAGCCTTGCTTCTTTAACCTTTTGAATGAGAAACTAATTTACACTGTAAACTGTCACCTAAAACACAATAAAATTGTTTTAAAATTTACAGTCCATTGGAAGACAACCATATTTTTTAAAAGTTAAAATTTAATGAGAACTATATTTTAATAAAATTATATGAAGCAATATAATCTATGATCATCATAAAATAGTTATAATTTTCTGTAATTGTGTGTAATAAATTACATTCTACTATTTTTAAGACAAATTGCAGCCTTGGAAACCATCTGGGTCAGTTCTACTCTGTCGTCTAGGGTTGTTATGAGTCAGAATTAACTCCAAGGCAACAGTTTAGTTTGGGATTTGGGAAAAAAGTTTTTCTTTGTTATGTTATTAACAGCATATCAGTGTACCATACCTTTAAAACCAATCACTTTTGAGATATGAAAAAGAACAGATTAGGCAGAGAAACAAGCAAGCACAGATGGGAAAGGAAAGATGCCACACTACACGAAGACAGCCAAGGAACTGAGGAACAGGAGCTAAAAAGGGACAAAGGGTTTCCCCTAGGGCCCACAGAGAAAGACAGCCTTCTCTTTGAGCCAGTGTCCTCAATTCAGGCTCCTAAACTGTGAGAAGTAAACCCAAGAGGCCATCAGTTCAAATCCACCAGGTACTCCTTGAAAACTGAGGGGCATGCAGTTCTACTGTGTCCCACAGGGTCACTGAGTTGGAACTGACTCGATAGCAACAGGTTTGTCTGGTTTTTTTTTATTTATTTTATTTTATTTTTTTAATCAAGAACATATCTTTTTAACATAGGCAGACATTTTGGAAGTAGGTAGCCCTGACTTTCTTCTGAAGCACCTCTGGGAGGACTCGACCCACCAACTTTTCAGTTAGTGACTGAGTATGTTAACTGTTTGTACACCCTTGACGTCCTGAGTGGCATCAAAATGTCATCATTAAGGAAATAAAACCCAAACTAAACCCAGTGCCATCAAGCTGATTCTAATCCACAGCAACCCTATAGGACAGAGCAGAACTTTTTCTCCAGGGTTTCCAAGGAGTGCTTGGTGGATTCAAACTGCCAACATTTTGGTTAGCAGACATAACACTTAACCACTACTCCACCAGAGTTTCAGAAAGGAAATAGAGGCTCAGAGAAGTTTCTTGTTCAAAGCAACTCACTCATTCATTCCATAAACACTTAGTAAGAGCATTTAGTTTGTGCAGAAGTGGAGGCTGCTCTGGTTCCCAATCCACTGCTATTCCTACTCTGCTTGCTGTCAGATGTTATGGAAGTTCAAAGCAATACAGGAGGCTAGTGGGGTGTGGTTACAGAAAGCTGTCATGGAGCAGTTGTATCTGAAATCAACTTCCAAATTTCAGGCAAGATGAGGAGAGGTCATCTGGTTGGCAAAGATGTTGATAATGGTAACTGACTTGTGTCCAAACTTCAGGTAGTACCCATAGGATGGGAAACGTGACATGTGGATGATACAAGGATAACAGGGCCACCACTCACATGTCATGGGAGATTCAAAGGCTTACCTCGTGTACCTTCTAACCAGTTCTCATCGTGACATACAAGTTTCCTGGAATTTCCCACGGAAAACAAGAGAGTCCTAGCAGCAGTGGCTGACCCCTCCCTGCCAAGTCCCCTGGAGTTTACAATGTCAGCAGCCTTTTTCAATGCATCTCTCTCCCCCCAGGCACCCCAGTGGAGAGAACCTCTTCCTCACTAATGATCTACTGATGCAGAAGTTTAGAGAATGACACAGAAAAGGCCAACATGTAAAAACCAGGCAAGAGGTATACGTCCTAATACACAAGAACTGCCAAATAAGTTTGCAAATTCATCCTAGAAAAAGTGACTACATACCTCACTGCTGAGTATCACTACTGTCATTCCAGGTATTCCCATTGGTAAGCTGTGCACTGACCAGTGACTAGTCTACTCTCCAAAGCAATTCTGGAACTCTTTCTGGAACGGCCATCAGAGCTGTCACTATATACCCTTGATGTCCTGAGTGGCATCCAAACGTCTTCCTTTTAATATTTCCTTTATCTTTGGATAAAGAAAAAAGTCATTGGGGGCCACATCACATGAGGAGGGAGGGTGTTCCAATACAGTTATTTGTTTACTGGCTAAAAACTCCCTCACAGACAACTATACAACTAAGTTCACTAACTTGCCACCATGCCACTGTGCACAATGACCATTCCAAAAGAGTCGCAGAATTGCTTTGGAGGGTGGACTAGGCACTGCTATCAGTGAATAGCTCCTCAAGAAAGTACTTCAAAGGTGACCATAGTGATATTCAGCAATGAGGTGTATGGCACTTAGAACAATTCAGTTCACAGACATAATTCTCAGAGCTCATATACTCTGATAAAAGTCCTCTGGATGCTAGAGAAGACAAACACAGGTCAAGATGTAGCAGACAGAGTAATTTCTCAGGGAACTTGGATTCTCAACTATTGCTGCATATTAGAATCACCTCAAATCAGGTTGCATATTAGAATTACCTATAGGATTGTTATGAGTCAGAATCGCTTGACAGTAATGGGGGGCTTTTGTTTGTTTGTTTGGTAAGAAGCTTTTAAAATATATGCTGGTGCCCTGACATCCTCATGGACCAATGGAATCAGAATCTCTAGGGTTAGAATTGAAGCACCAGGAGGTTTTTAAAGCTAACCAGGTGGTTCTAATGTGCATCCAGGATTGAGAACTACTGATCTAAAGCAGAACTTGGAGACAACAATTGTGGCTTTGTTTTACTAAAAATCACAGCCTTGGAAACCCCATGGGGCAAGTCTACCTGTCCTACACAGTCGCTATGGGTTGGAATTGACTCTATGGCAATGAGTGTGGGTTTGACAATATCAAATTGAATGTAAATGTGCTCGATGTAATGTGTTGGAGTCAATAAGTCAAGATAGATGTGGCTTTGAACAGAGTAATTTCAACCTGTGACTAAGAAACCCTACAAGAAAGGATTCAGCCGTCCAAGGAACAAGGGAAAGGTGTCAGCTAGCCAATCTCAGAGTGATACCCAGGGTTCCTGCCTATGGAGGATGGAAATAGTAAGCCAAAGTGAGCCCAAAACAACAACAACCAAAACCACTGCTGTTGAGTCCATTCTGACACATAGCAACCCTAGAGGGCCGAGTAGAACTGCCCCATAGAGTATCCAATGAGTGCCTGTTGGATGTAAAATGCTGACTTATGGTTAGCAGATGTAGCACTTAACCACTATGCCACGGGCTTTCCAAAATGTGCCAGACTAGATAAACTGTTTAGAAATAAAGATAAATCTATCATTAACCCAACTTTTCAAATAAAGGAGTATGTCATACAGAGATAACATTGACCAGGTACTTAATAGGGGACCTGTTCAGAAATAAGTACACCTTCTCATCACTTATTGACACGGTTAGTTTCCAAAGACCAGGTCGTTACACTTAAACTGATGTTCTTTGAAAATGGAGAATGATCACATCAGATCACAAAACGGAGGATGACTAAATCATTACCTAACTGCCAAACCACTTTAACCATCAAAGCCAGAGTCACTCTTGCCTTACACTTTGGCAGTCGCTAACACCAGACATGCATCATTAATGCACAAAATAGTCAAATAAGAGATTTTTTTAGTATTATAGCCAATGCAAGATACCAGATGAGAAAGTTGATAAGTGAGGAAAAGGTGTAAATGAACACTTATAAAATCAAACTGATTTTTATCACATTGTTATTTTTAAAGCTCAACAGTGGTTGAATACAGGCCATTCCACATGGTTTATTCTAATACCTTCTTAGTGCCTGTGGGTAGTGCTCAAGATTAACATGAACGTTGCTAACCGAAAGACTGGAGGTTTGACACTACCGCGAGGCACCTAGGAAAACATCTGCCGATCTACTTCCAGAAAATCAGCCGTGCAAACCCTGTGGAGGACAGTAGCTCTGTGATACATATGGGGTCTATGTGAGTCACAGACAACTCAGTGGCAATCGGTTTAATACCTTCTCATCAGATCTTAACCTTTTGAAAGGTGTGTGTGTATTTCATAGACTGAATTTTCAGAGACATTTTAAGTTGACAGAAAATTTGTGCAGAAATTACAGTGAGTTCCCAGCACACTGCTTTCTGCATTAACATCTTGGGTGTGTTTTTTATTCACCTGCTGCTGCTCACATGCTTACATAAACGTCTAACTGTATCTTGGCTTGATATTACTCTGAAATCTTCTAAATGCTGGTTCCAAGAGAATTGTCTATATTCACGTGTCAACTTACCCGTCCATCCTTGTCTCATACTGACGATCATTTCCACTTGATAAAGAGCGTAAGCCGAAAGAAGCAGAGTAAAGGACTCACCCGGACAACAAAATCAGACCAATACACTTTCACAGGGCTATCAGACTTAGCAGGGAGAACTAATGTGCCCTACCTGGCTGTCGGGTTTCTGCAAGGACAAGGACCATGACTAAAGCAAATTCACAGAAAGCCTGTGAACTTAATGTTAACCCACGTTTAATAGAAGTAAGAAAAAAAGAGCAAACTTTTCTCCCCTTGAGAATGTACTGGGCACCAAAATATCCTAGAGGAATCTGTCTGGCTCTAATGTTGGTTCAGTACTTAAGATTATGCCAGCCAAGCCAGGTGCCGTCGAGTCGGATCCGACTCATGGCATGCTTAATTTGATTGGCACTGTGTTAACTCCGTACTCCATCAAACGGTACCATTCTTTTACTCAGCCTCACCAGACTGCTCTGAGTGTGACTGCTCCATGGGCCTGATGTCACCTCTGCCCATTTCAGTTCTGTGGGATCAGAACCTACCACTCTACCTGGCATAAGGTATCAGTCAGTTTTGGAAAGACTGAATACATTTATAAAAGCAGGAGCTATAATTTGATCACAAGACAAACAGTGGCTGGTTTTCTGATCCCAACTTGCTGGCTGTGCTACATTGGACAAGTCATTTCATTTAAATTCCTGGAGTCTCCTTTTCTCATGAGTAAAAGAAGGTATTGAGGTCAAGTCCCTCTTCCCATCTCTAAATCCAATTACAGGAGACAAAGAGTCATTGTATTAGGCCTTTCTACAGTATAGTTGATTTACTGTATTTTAGTTTCTTTTTTCCATCCCCATTCCTCTTTTCCCTGGTAACCATCACAGATTGTTGCTATGTGTAAACCTTTTCATGCATACTAGTGGTCTCACACATCTGTTTCTCTGTGACTGATTCATTTCACTCAGTGTAACACCCTCTGGTTTGTTCCGTCTTATGAGATGACATCAAGTTTTGCCACTACCATCGGACAAAAACCAACCGAAACCAAATTCATTGCCTTCCAGTCTATTCTGACTCACAAGGACCCTATAGGACAGAGTAGAACTGCCCCAAAGAGTTTCCAAGGAGCATCTGGTGGATTTGAACTACCTACCTTTTGGTTAACAGTCTTAGCACTTAACCATTATGCTACCTGCATTTCCAAAGAAGACTGTGCTTTTCCCATTTGATGGACTGCAGGCCCTTGTGGAAAATCAGGTGACCATACAAGGATGGATTCACATCCGGGTTCTCAGATCCACTGGTCAATGTAGCTGTTGCTGTACTAGTATCAGGGGGTCTTTGTTTCTAACATGTGTCTTGTGTAAACAGCAAATTGATGCATCCTGTTTTTGAATCCATTCTGTCACTCTTTGTCTTTATGGGTGCATTGAAATCATTTACATTCAGTGTAACTGTCGATAGGTATGCGTTTATTACTGTCGTTTTCCAGTGCTTTTTTTGTTGTGCTGACATTTTCTTTGGTGCTTTTACTCTCCTGTGCTGAATTCCTTTGGTTTGTGGATTTTTCATTTCCTTTGTTTTTGTAGCTTTCATTTTCATTGAGACTTCATGTTTTTCTTGTTTGCTTTGATAAATAAATTTATTAACTTCCTTTGTGGTTGCCTTGAAATTGACCTTGTCTTCCTAGGTTTGAACCGGTCTATCATCTGCTACTTCCAACTCCGTCAGAAAGTTCTACATCTATACTGTTTATCTCCTCTTCTATTTTTCTAATGCTGCTATAATTTACAAATTAACCTCTTTGACTCCCACTTGTAATTCTGTTGGTTTTGGCTAATCTTTGAGGTTCATTTTTTAGGTTGGTTTCTGGCTGGTACAATCTGGTATCCTAGATTCAGGCTGCGGTCTGATGTTGTTTGCTCTCAGATCAAAGGACTCTCTAATAATCTTGTAAGCTTGGTTTGGTTTTTACATATTCCCTTAATTTCTGTTATCTGGAAATGTCCTAGTTTCACTATCATATTTGAGCAAGAGTTTTGCAGGATACATTATTCTTGGTTGGCAATTTTTTTCTTTCAGGGTTTTAAAAGTACATGTATATCATCCCATTGCCTTCTTGCCTGCATGATTTCTGGTGAATAATCAGGGCTTGCTCTTAATTTTTCTCCTCTATATGTAACTTTATTTTTTTTTTTCCTTGAACTACTCTCAGAATTTTTTCTATGTCTTTGGTTTTAGTGAGTATCATTATGATTTTGATGATTTTCTTTTAGGGTCTATCCTATATAGGGTTTGTTGAACTTCTTGGATGGTTGGTTTTTAATCTTTCGTAATGTTAGTGAAGTTCACTGTTCAGCAATTCTTCAGTGACCCTCTCAGTGTGTTTTACATTTTTTCTCCCTGTTCTGGAACTCTGATTATTGGCAAATTTTTATGTTTGATTGTATCCTACATGGAGTGGGAGCGCCCGTGAGTCAGATCCAAGTCAATAGCACTTGGCTGGCTTTGGTATCCTACATAATTCTCAGAGTTTCTTTTTCTTTGCATTGTTTCTGGTTTTTCTCAAACAGAAATGTGTCCAGATAGATGCAATTTTGCTGATCCTGTGTGCCATTGTTTCAGACCCACTCCTCAGCCTTTATACGGCACTGTCCTTTCCTGGAACTTTGTTGTTTATCTTTTGCATTTCTAATTGCTGTTTTTACATGATTGCTAGTTGTGGATTTTTAGCATTTTGTTCCTGTGTTATTTTCATTAATACTTCCATGAATTTGTCTATTTTTTTTTCTTCATTTTTGTCTGCTTTTTGCTTCAACTTTTGGATGGCTCTCAATACTACAGATTTGAATTCCCTATCAGATCATTTGGAAAACTTGGTGGCATAGTGGTTAAGCTGTATAGCTTCTAACCCACAGTTTGATTCATTTAAATCTGCTCTGTCCCATAGGGTTGCTATGTATCAGAATTGACTTGATGGCAGTGGGTTTTGTTTTTTATCAGGTAATTTTAGTGCCTTTTCTTCTACTGGGAAGTCGTCTGACGTTTTGTTCTGGATACCTCCTGGAACCTTCCTGTCCTGTTCATTATATGTTTTGACATTGCCTGCTGTCTTCAAGCCATTCAGTAGTTATTTTCATTGTCTACTAATTGCAGATATGTTTGTTTTGTCCTGCTCTTTTTATTTGATTACGTTACGTTAGAGCAGGCAGTCTGTGTTTTATTGCTCGTTCCTCTGTCATCATGATATTTTTCACCTCCTTGTCCAAAGGGCAGGGCCAGTCATTTAACCGTCGTGCAGCAAGGCAGGTCCAGCAGGTGATCTGTGTATCTGTGTTCTGCTAGGAGCTCTTGAAGATGTTTTTGCATACTGTTCATCTGCCAGTCTATGATGTTGGTGGGGAGAGTCCAGACTGCATAGGCAATCGTATGTCTTGGCCAACTGAGCCACCCAGCTAGCCAGGAGGCATCTGAGGTAGAGCAGTGGGGAGAAGATGAGGGTGGGAAAGTATGCCTTCCTTATTACCGGGTGCTTTGTCCTCTGCAGAGACCTCTGTGGATCTATTCTCCCATGCTCACTGTTTGCCAGTCTCTGATAGACAGCCAAGACGGCAAATCCATTCTGAGTTAGCTGATAGGGAACTTTCTCTTGTACTTTTTCTCACTCTCTGTTTTTTTCTCAGTTTCTAATTCCATTACATTTTTGGCTGAGATCTTTATCTCTTCATTCGACACTTCTCATTCTAGGACTGAAGTTCTTTTCTCTTTTGCTTAGTTTTTCAGTTCTTTGCTGTAGATGGATGGCATGGTACTTCTGCCTATGGTGCCATGTTGGCTGGAAGACGTGGTTGATGTTTTTGACCTCTTTGCTCAGTCTGCTCATCATTCCTCTCTATATTTACCCAAGAGCACATCAGAGAAGGGCAGGCATGGTAGTTTCCTACAGCTACCATAACAAAGTACCACAAACTTGGCAATTTAAAACCAACAGAAACATCTTTTCTCACAGTTCTAAAAGTTGCCCACTGCCAACCCACTGCCACTGAGTCCATTCTGATTCACAGAGACCCTATGTTCTTAAGGTTGTTGTTTTTGTTAGGTGTCATCGAATCAGTTCTGACTTACAGTGACCCTTCGAACAACAGACCAAAACACTGGCCGGTCCTGCACCATGTCCACAGCTGTTTTAAGATTAAGCCCATTGTTGCAGCCACTGTCAATCCATGTCATTGAGGCTCTTCCTTTTCTTCACTGACCCTACATTCTACCAAGCATGATGTCCTTCTCCGGGGACTGATCCCTCCTGACAACACATCCAAAATATGTAAGACACAGTCTTATCATTTTCGCTTCCAAGGAATGCTCTGGTTGTACTTCTTCCAGAACAGATCTGTTTGTTCTTTTGGTGGTCCACAGTACATTCAACATTCTTCTCCAACAATGCTTTAAAGGTTAAAAGTCCAAAATCAAGGTGTCGATGGTGCCATACTCTCTGAAGGCTCTAAGTGGGGTGTCTTCCTTGCCTTTTCCGAGCTTGTGATAGTGCTGGAAATCCTTGGCATTCTTTGGCTTGCAGGCTCATCACACCAACTTGTGCCTCTGCTGTTACATGGAATTTTCCCTGTGTCTATGTGTCTATGCCCCAATTTTCTTTTCTTCTTATAACGATACCAGTCATACTGGATTTAGGTCCAGTCTACAGTACGACCTTATCTTAACTTGCTAGCACCTGCAAAAACATTATTTCTAAGTAAGTGACCTTCCCAGATTGGGGAAGAGGGCATTAAGATTTCAATGCATCATTTTCTCTCTTTGTTTTTAACAGGCAAGAATGGCTTTCATTTAACAAGGCATTGCAAGGGAAGAGAAAGGAACAAAAGTGGAAGAAACACTGTAATAGGAGGGAGAAGGGCCACTATGGTGATCAGAGAGATACCAGAATTAACTGACTCCAACTCCCTTGACGTATCCTTTGGGAGGGAAAAACTCAACCCCTAACTATTGTCATTGTTGTTGTTGTTGTTAGGTGCTGATGAATCAGTTTCAACTCCTACTGACTCCATGTGCAACAGAATGAAGCAATGCCCTGTCCTGCCAAATTTTCACAAGTGTTTCTATGCTTTAGCCGATTGTGGCAGTGGTTGTACCAGTCCATCTCATCGAGGGTCTGCCTCTTTAGCCCTGATCCTCTACTTTACCAAACACGATGTCCTTCTCTGGGGACTGGCCCCTCCTGATAACATGGTCAAAGTACGTGAAAGAAAGTATCACTATCTTCACTTTAAAAGAGCATCTGGCTCTTCTTTTTCCAAGACAGATTTGATTGTTCTTGTAATTCATGGTATATTCAATGTTCTTCACCAGCACTGTAGTTCAAGGACTCAGTTCTTCTGTGGTCTTCCTTAGTCATTGTCCAGCTTTCACATACATATGAGGTGACTGAAAATCCCACAGTTTAGGTTAGGTGTACCTTAGTCCTCAAAGTGACTTCTTTGCTTTTTCAACACTTTAAAGCGGTCTTTTGCAGCAGATCTGCCCAATGCAACACACCCTTTGATTTCTTGACTGCTGCTTCCATGGATACCAATTATGGATCCAAGTAAAATGAAGTCCTTGACAACTTCATTCCATTCTCTGCTTGTCATGATGTTGCTGATTGGTTTAATAGTGAGGATTTTTGTTTTCTGTAGGTTGAGGCTGTGGTCTCTGGTCTTCATCAGTAAGTACTTCATGTCCTCTTTGCTTTCAGCAAGGAAGGTTGTATCATCCTACAGTTTGTTGAGTCTTGCTCCAATCCTGATGCCATATTCTTCTTCATGTAGTCCAGCTTCTCAGACTATTTGCTCACCAGACTGAATAAGCACGGTGAAAGGAAATAATCCCGATGCATGCCTTTCCTGATTTTAAAGCACGCAGGGTCCCCTTGTTCTGTTGGGGCAGCTGCCATCTCGTCTTGTGCAGGTTCCTCATGAGGACACTTAAGTGTTGTGAGATTTCCATTCTTCACAATGTTATCCATAATTTATTATAATCTATAGAACCAAATGCCTTTGCATAGTCAATCAAACACAGGGAGACAACTTTCTGGTATTCTCTGCTTTCAGCCAAGATCCATCTGACATCAGCAGTGATATCACTCACTCCACACCCTCTCCAGAATCTGACTTGAATTTCAGGCAGTTCTCTGTTGCAAACCCCATAACAGCAGGGAATGCAAAATTATAAACCAAATGACAAAAGATTCTCAGAAGGCTTCTTGAGGTAATCTGCATTTCTCTGACCACATGAGACTTTACAATAGCAAGGCTCATGAGGACAGAATCTCAGTGTGCAGTAGTTACATTTTCTTTATACACTGCATGATTTGATTTAGGAATAATTTCTCTGTTATAGTTCTTTCCATGAGGTCTCCATTTTCACTGCAGTTCAGTCAAGGTTACATTCTCTCACTTTTTTAAATAATTGAAAACTTTCAGTGAAAAGCAAATTTCTCCCCAGTGGGTGGATACCAGATAACAGCATTGTCGTAGCAAGGTCAGACTTTTGAAGTTTCACTTCAAATGGAAAAATTTATTATATCTAAGACTAAGAAATCCAACTCCCTGTTCTTAGGGACAGACATGTCCCTCCAAGTGCTAAATGGCGTATGTCCTAGGATTCTACTCCATTCTGAAAATGGGAGGTAACCCCAAATGACATAAGTTTTTTTTTTTTAACTGCACTTTAGATGAAGGTTTACAAAATAAACTAGTTTCTCATTAAACAGTACACATATTGTTTTATGACACTGAATAACACTCTCCTTTCCAAATCTGAGTTTCCTGTACAACCAGCTTTCATGTCCTTGGTTGCCTTCCAGGCCTTGTCCTTGGGCTGGTTTGCCCCTTTAGTCTCCTTCTGTTTTATGGGCTTGTGCAGTCTTTGGCTGATGGATGAACTGTGGGTGTACTTCATTCCTAGCTAAAAGTTGTTGGGGGAGGGGAGCACACACTCAGCGTTTCTCTAGTCTCTGTTAAGCTGAGTCTAATCTTTTTTGTGAGTTAGGATTTTGTTTTACATTATTGTCCAGCTCTGTCTGTCCAGGACTCTCTGTTGTGATCCCTGTCAGAACAGCCAGTGGTGGTAGATGGGTACCATCCAGTCATACAGACTTAGTCTGGTGGAGCCTGCGGTAGTTTGGACAAATCTTTCCCTTGTATCCTTAGTTTTCATCATTCTCCCATGCTCCTAAAGGAATGAGGTCAGTAGAGTATCTTAGATGCCCACTTACAGGCTTTTAAAACCCCAGACACTACTCACTAAAGTAGAATGTAGATCATCTTCTTTATAAAGTACATTATACCAGTTGAGCTAGATGTTACCAGGCACCATGGTCCCCCACAGCTCTCAGCCCACAAATTCAGTTCCTTGAGGAGTCTGGATGTATCTATGGAACTTCCATGACCTACATCAAATCGATTATTCAATGTCTTTGCCTTGTACAAAATGTGTTGGTTTCCCCAGTATTGTACACTGTCATGGATTGAATTGTATCCTTCCAAACATGGGTGTAGCAATTTGTCTAAGGCATGATTCCTGGTATTGTGCGATATTCCTTTATACTCTAAACCCTATAATGTTAATGAAAGAAGATGGGTGGCAGTTGTGTTGGTGGGGCAACCCTCAATGTGTGCAGTTGTATTGTGCCTTGAAGCAATCTGTTGGCATATAAAGGAAAGGAAAGCAAGCAGAGAGTTGGAGACGTCATAACACTAAGAAAGCACTTGTGGGAGCACAGCCTGTCCTTTGGAAAGGACCGGGGTCTCTGTACCTTAGAAGCTCTTGGTCTAAGCAAAGATCCATGACAAGGACTTTCATCTAGAACCAACAAAGAAAGACTTCCTCTGGAACTGATACCCTGAATTTGGACTTTTAGCCTACTGGACTGTGACAGAATGAAAATTCTCTTTGGAAAGATGTCTACTTGTGGCATTTCTGTTATAGCAGTACTAAATAACTAAGACATGTACTCACCCTCCATCAAAGTTACCACTCATCTATTGTCTATTTAGTATTTTTCCATTCCCATCCCTGCCCTCCATCAAAGATTTCTCTTTTTGTGTATAAACCCTTTTAGGCTTTTGTATAGCATTGGTCTCATACTACAGTAAATGCCATGGATTTTCATCCTCTATTGACTGACCTCACCTAATTTCTTTCCACAAGGTTATAAATTAGATCAAAACAACTATAAACTAAAGGAAAGGGAGAAAGCACAGAGAAAGACAAAAACCTGGCTGTCTTCATATTTACTCATATAACAGAAAAAAAGGACTTGACCTCTTAAACATAGATTCCTGTATGTATCTAGGCAGATAACAGAGTTCTTAGACTCTTAGTCTCATAATGAATTTTTGAACAACACATTTAAACTGTTAATTCATGTTGGAACATTTAGCTGCCACTTACAAAACAACTTTGAAGAACAGATCACTGTCACAGGTATCGACCAAGAATGCCAAGCAACTGATGTTTCTGTGATTTATTGCTGTGTAACAGATCAAGCAAACATTACCAGCTTAAAGCAATATGGTGTTTCTTATAGCTTAAGATATTGTAGTAGAAATTCAGGCAGGACTCAGCTAGGGGAACCTTCTTCATCTGGCATTAGCTGAGGTGGTGGCTGTACTCTATGGAGGCCCCAACTGGACAGCTGGTTACATGGCATTAATATACGTATCTGGCACATTGGTAGGGATGACCAGGGCTTACCACTGACCAGAGCACCTGTACAAGGCCTCTCCAGTGCATGGCAGTCTCAGAAGCTAGGCTTCTTACATGGCTTCAGTCATCCTAGAGAAAGTTTTCTAAGAATCAAAAATAGAATCTGTTTCTTAAGGGACAGGCCAAGCAACTGCCACTATATAATTTTCATCCTTTTCTTTCGGTCAAAGCAGTCTTTGAGTTGCTCATTTTCAAGAGCAAGGACACAGATCCTCCTGCCCCCACAACACCACTGACGGGAGACGAGTCAGGGAATTTGCAGGCATCTTTAACCTGCCACAAAGTAATGTTACCCGAGGGTGCCCAGATCTGTAACTAGGCGACTTAACATAGGCTGATGAAGCCTGTCAGAAAAGGAAGGTTGAGAAACACTGAAACCAGGGTCAGGACAGAGGAGTGTGAACCTGAAGAGAAAGGAGGATGCAGCAAAATCACTGGTTTGTTATACTAATGCTGGAGGCAGGAATCCCGCTGAGTGGAGCAATGAGAGGAGAGCTTGGCAGAGATGATTTGTAAGTGTGATACTATGAAACATCAATCATATTGTCCTCTGATCCAGTTGGTGAGGAAACTGAGCTCCCAGTTCTTTTTAGAAGATGAAAGCCCTGGAAAATGAATAGACTGCATAAAATTAGAGTTACAGCCTTTGGAGATTTGTAAAAAATGATCAAAGCATTACTGCTTGGGACCTTAATAACTTGAATACACTTTAGAGAAACTTTAATAACTTTAATACACTTCTTTCCTTCTACGTGTAGTGGTGTCCCTTTAGGACACCAGCTCTCAGTCTTACTGTCGGGAATGTTGTCTCCTGATGGGTTCCAGCTGAATGCCTCCCTGGGAATTGCCCACAGCCAAAGAGAGTCACTTTACCCAAGACCATTGTCTCAATCATCTGGTACTGCTCCAGCAGAGAATACCAAGAGTGGAAGGTTTCAGAGAGAGGAATTTTATTGTCACAGTCTGGTAAGCCACAAGTCCATTTGTAAGCAACAATCCATTCAATATAAGAAATTATCAGAGTCCAGAAGGCTAAGAGTCCAAATTCAATGTAAGAGTATCTTGGCTCAGGAACCCCAGGTCCCAAATACATGCTCTGCTGTCAGGGCTGCTCTCTTGGTGGAGTGAGGTTCCTGACTCTCTCTGCTTACTTCTGTCTTGTATACCCCACAAGCTGGTAGCTTGAGTTCTGCCTCACCAACCCAACTGCTGCCCATTCACCCTCATCAACACCACAGAGGCAGGATTCACAACACATGGGAAAAATGACTCAACACTGGGAATCACGGCCAAGCCAAATAGAGGCACACATTTTGGGGGGGTACACAGTGCAATGCCTGACAGTCACACCCTCTGCCTATGGGCAGCACCCATCTATAGCTCATCCCTTCCCAGGGGCTTCCCTGGGATCTTTGTGGTGATTACATTGCAATCCCACAACTTCCTTTTCCCCACCAACCAAAACCAAACCTACTGCCACTGAGTCAATTCTGACTCATAGCTACCCTACAGCCAGATGTTGAAATTTAGGGTCCTCCATCATAAATTTTTGCACAAATATCCATCTCAGGATTTGTTTCCCAGGAAACTTAACCTAACATAAATATAAAAGCAATTGGAAATAACAGCAATGATGAAGAATCTGTGCCTACTCTGGAAATCATGGGAATGACCAAGTTAGACTGAACCAACCAAGCAGTAGATGTGCCAGTTACATTGTCCTCATTAGGAAAGCCTCAGGATAGTGACTCCACAATCAGCAGAAGGGGTTCCGAATGCTTTCTAGGGTGGACCTTATGTTCCACTCTTTTCTATACAATGTTGGTAAACTGGCTATCTGGGAAAAAAGATCCCTAATTGTAGTCTTTGCCGATTTCAGTAGTGTCAGTGTGTAAAATCCTTGTACTGTGGCTGATTTCAAGCTAACAACTGTTTAACAACCAGGCTATCAAATTCCTAGGTACTTCACAGTTGACCCTCGGGAACCAGAGGAAACAGGCTCTAGCAGGCCACCGCATGTGAACAGACTGCTGCTTGAAACATGAGTGAAACAGGCATCAACTCTGATGGAACAATCACATCCTCTAGGTGCATTTGCATGCAAGGTATAAAGACAATATGAGCAGCAGCTAGCAGAGACTGAAAGCTAAGAAAATCAACAGACACAGTGATACCAAAGTCACCAGGCAGTGGTGAAAACTATGAGTGAGCAGTTGGTTGTGAGAGATTACCAAGTGGTAGCAAAAGCAGAAACTCAAAGATAAGCCAAGTGATAGAGAAACAGGAAGTGTAGCTGAGCTTGTAGTAGAGCCACAGGGCAGAGAGGAATCAGCTCTGCTGACAGGCTGACCAGAGCTGCTGCTGGAGCGGCCTTTAATCCGGGAAAGCTTTTAGTGTTCTGTTATCTGAGGGAACTGCCTACCCAGCTGAGATCCCTATCTTCCTCATTTTCCCACATATCTTTACATCAAGCCCTTGTCATTTGAAGTAACTAGAGAGAACCTCTGTTGCTTACAAGGACATGAGTTTATTAACCCCCAGCCACCTCGTGAGCTGAGCAGCCACAAGGCAGAAACAAAGGCACAATATTGGTGTGCAAAGATTGTCAGCCTCATCAGAAGCAATGCCGAATGGAAACACAAGAGTCCCCCTACAATCAGGGAAAGGTCAAGCTATTTTCTTGGCCCTAAATAGCCATTCAGATGCATAATTAAGCCACCCCTATACAGCCAACTCCCTAACAGTGAACAATGAAGTGAAAGACTTTTGGGGACTTATGTACCATTCATTCATTCATTCAATCAAAATATATTTGTTGAATGTCTACTCTGAAAGCCCCACACACTGCTTGACTCTGGGAACTCGGTGGTAACCAGACACAGACACGGACCCTCCATCATGGGACCTATAGCCTATGAGAGTGTCGCAGTCCAGGTTCGTCAGAGGAACAGAACCAGTAAGACACAGTTACACGTGTACGTGAGAGAAAAAGAGAGAGATTTATTAAAGTTTGTCATTGCAGAGGCTAACAAGTCTAAAATCCAGCTGCCTTGTTTCCCCAAATCAACAGTCCAGGCAGTGGAGGAAGTAGAGGGAGAAGGATTTTGGCAGAATGCATATGTTTAGTCTTGAGGTAAGGCAAAATCTTTTTCCCAAGGGAAAACTTAGTTTATAGGGCCTTCAACTGATTGGATAAGGCCAGAGAACATTATGGAAAGCAATTTACTTAAGGTCAATTGATTTAAATGTGTCTGTTGACGCTGGTAATGTAGTGGTTAAGTGCTATGGCGGCTAACCGAAAGGTTGGCAGTTCAAATTCACAAGATGCTGTTTAACAGAAACTCTATGGGGCAGTTCTACTCTGTCCTGTAGGGTCGCTATGAGTTGGAATTGACTCAATGGCAGTGCATTTTTTGTTTTTGTTTTTGGTTATTGTGTGTGAATTCTGACTTCTATGATGGGTTTGATTTGGGTTTCAGTAATCCTTGTGGAAAGAGATACCCAGGTCTTATCTCCCATAGAACAGTGGTTGGTGCGTAACCATGGTGCAATGGAGGTTTAACTAATTAAAGTGTCTGTCTAGTAAACAGGAGATTCTGAGATTAAATCCCAGTGATGCCTGGGTCAGTCAAGAGCACTTAAATTCTAAACACATGTAAACACCTTCATAGCAACATCTAGACCAGTGTTTAGGCAAACCAATGGGTGCCATAGTGTAGCCCAGTGGACACAGGAAGAGGCACAAGTTTCCATAATATTTCACAACAGGATTGAAGGAATTTGGCATGGCTGCAGAGGTCAGAGAAGTGATAATGAACTGAGATATGAGCAACACGTCATTAACCATGGGAGGAGAGAAGGGAAGTTTCTGGGGAAGACTGGGAAAAACATACAGAAAGCTTATACAAAGGAACCCTCCCCTCCCCGCCAAAAAAACCAAACCCACTGCTGTCAAGTCGATTTCCACTCACAGTGACCCTACAGGACAGAGGAGAGCTGCCTCATAGAATTTCCAAGGCATGCCTATCAGATTCGAACTGCCAGTCTTTTGGTTATCAGGCATAGCATTTAAGAATGATACTACCAGGGGTCCGCAGGGGCTGGAAAACCTTGGAATTAAAGGAGGATTCCAGGACCAACAACATTGTGATCACCTGGGGAGCTGGTTAGAAATGCAGACGCTCAAGCTCCATTTAGATCTCTTTAATTGGAATCTATGTTTTAACAAGATTCTCAAGGGTTCTGTACATGTTTTAAGATTTGAGAGACTGAAAGATCAGTGTGCCTGGTGCTAAAAAAGTTAGCGGTAGGTCATGGTGCCTGCTGAGGCCGGACAGGCACGGAGACCCACAACAACCAGAGCTCGATGGGTTGCTTTAGGGATTTGCCCTTATTCTAAAAGTATTGGGAAGTCAATGAAATTTTTTACAGTGGGTAGCGGACACTTGGAAACTGTGGATACTTTCTAGATGAGATCAGCATTAAATGTGATGGGCAAATAGAAGGCTATTATCATGATCCAGGCAAGAGCACACGAGAAGGTAATAAAGTTGGCAAGAAGGAGGTAGATCCAGAAACGATTCAAAAGATTAAATTCAGCAAGGCATGATGACAGTTTGGACTTGGGAAGGGTGATAATAAAAAATAGGATGTTTTGTGATTTACACAAATGCTTTTCAGAGTCCCTGTTGACTTTTTTGAGAGTCCTGGTGGCCCTTAATAATTTTTGGAGCCCTGGTGGCACAGTGGTTTAGAGCCCAGCTGTTAACCAAAATGATGGCATTTTGAATCTGCCAGCTGCTCCTTGGAAACCCGATGGGGCAGTTCTACTTTATCTTATTGGGTTGCTCTGAGTCAGAATCAGTTCAGTGGTAATAAGTTTGGTTTGCTGATTTTTAATGTCATATTCACAGCACAAGCAATGATTCCTTCCAAGTGTTCAATAAATATGTGGTAAACGAATGACTAAACTGGATGAAAGGCTTGCTTTATCATTTTACTGGGAAGATCACAGCTTTCCTTCAGAATTTTGGGGGATGTCTTTCTGACATCTAAAGAGAAATGTCCTTAAGTATTTTAAAATTTGGATCTGGAACTGGCCAATTACCCTAATGAAAGATTTTAGCAGAACTCGCTATTATTGGAGTTAAGCACCCCTGTCATACCTCTCAACCATTGTTTCTGAGTCACCTTTTGAGTCACGAGCAGTCTATGAGATCTCATTTATGACTGTGGCAAGGCTGGAAGTTGAAGAAAACAATGTTGGAAAAAAAGTTAAAAAGAAAAGAAGATACCTATTATAGAGAGCATTGAGAGAATTACTCCACAGGAATGTTTCAGCTTCCGCTTCAAGGGCTAAAAGATGTTTCCTTTACTCATACTGATGTACTCCCTATTTGGGTAGAGTAGCTGCCCAGCAGCCTTTTAGAGATTTTCTCTAATTCAGTCATCTCTTTACAAGAAGGGCAGGGAGATTGTCTTTCTGGGCCTTCCATGGATATAAACATTAATTACCTGTAAGATTCTAAAGATCACCATCATTTATCAGAAGCCAGACTACCTTGCACACCAACTGGGTAACAGAGATGAAATTGTTGCAATAGGTTCATAACCAGTGCTCTTCTGTATCTATCAAAGCCTCTGTCAGTTTGTCCTATTGTGGTAGCTTATGTGTTGCTGTGATGCTAAAAGCTGTGCCACTGATATTTCAGACATCAACAGGATCACCCATGGTGGACAGGTGTCCTAGTTATCTAGTGCTGCTGTTATGGAAAATGAGGAAGCAAAAGACACCCAGGAAGAGGCAAGAAGCTGTTTAATTACGCCGGCGGGCCACCAGGACTTTCTCAGGTTCCAACAAATGGCCCCGAGTGAAGTTTTGAGAGCGTAGATATAGTGCAGTTTGAGGATGTCGTGGTTGAGACAAATGGGGTGAGCCGGCAGAGTTCTGAGGGGTGGGGGCATTCCACCAGCCGGGGAGCCGGGCTGGGAAAGGAAGGTGGAAGTGTCCTGTCAGGCAAGTGCCGGCTCGGAAGGGAAGGGAGTATCATATCAGGTGCCGGCAGGGGCAGCGAGGAGGGGGGGGATAATTTTTCAGCCTCAGTTATCCATATTACTGCTATAACAGAAATACCACAAGTAGATATCTTTAACAAACAGATCTCACAGCCTAGTAGACTACCAAAAAGCAAACAGAACCCACTCCCACTAAGTCAATTTCAACTCATAGTGACCCTATAGGACAGAGTAGAACTGCCCCATAAAGTTTCCAAGGAGTCCCTGGTGGGGACTGCAAGCCTTTTGATCAGCCACTGTAGCATTTAACCACTATGACACCAGGTTTTCTGCCTAGTAGACTAGAAGTCCAAATGCAGGGCATTAGCTCCCAGGGAAGGCATTCTCTCTCCATCAGCTCTGCAGGCAGGTCTCTGTCATCAATTTTCCCTTGGACTAGGAGCTTCTCAGCACAGAGACCTAGGTCCAAAAGGCATAGTCCTCTCCTGGCACCACTTTCTTGGTAGTATGAGGTCCTCCAATCTCTTTCATATCTCAAAAGAGACTGACTGAAGATACTACCTACTCTTATAGATTAAGACCTGCCTCATTAACGTAACTGTCCTTCCTCATTAACATCATAGAGACAGGATTTATAACACAAAGGACAGTCATATCAGACCACAAAATGGTAAAGATCACACAATACTGGAAATCACGGCCTAGCCAAGTTGACACATATTCAAAAGAAGACACAATTCAATCCATGACAACAGATTTCAGCTGAGCTTTCAGACTAACACCATCTAGGAAGAAGGACTTGGTAGTGAAAAGAACTGGCCAGCAGGAACCTTGGGAAAAGTGGCAGAACACCATCTGATGCAGTACTGGAAGATGTGGTTTTCATGTTGAAAAGCACTCAAAATATGACTGGGGAAGGGCTGCCTCCTCAAACTGGAGTCAGCAATCATGATATGGATGGAGTTAAGCTTTCAGCACCTTCATCTGCTGATGTAGGTGACTTAAAATGAGAAGAAAGAGCTACAAATATCCATTAGAAATACAATGATTGAATGTACAAAGTAGGAATCTAGGAAAATAGGAAATCATTCAAAATGAAATGGAACACATAAAGATTGATACCTAGGCCTTAGTGAGTTGAAATGGACTGGTATTTGCCATTTTGAATTGGATAATCGTATGATCTGCTATACTGGAAATGACGAATTAAAGAGGAATGGTGTCACATTCATCATCAAAAACAGTATTTGAATATCTAAAATACAGTACTGTCAGTGACAGAATAGTATTCTTATTTCTACAAGTAAGATTAATTAATATGATTATTATTCAAAATTACTTACCAAGTCCAAAGGCCAAAGATGAAGACATTGAAGACTTTTACCAATTTACATGGTTTAAAGTTGATCAAGTGTGTAATCAAGATGTATTAATAATAACTGGTAATTAGAATACCAAAGCTGGAAACAAAGACAGTTCAGCAGTTGGAAAAGACAACTTTGATGATAGAAATGATGCTGGAGAGCTCATAATAGAATTTTGCAAGACTAAGGACTTCTTCATTGCAAATACCCCTTTTCAACAACATGAATGGTGAATATAACCATGGACCTCACCATATGAAAATCTCAGGAATCAAACTGACTACAGCTGTGGAAAGGGATGACAGAGAAGCTCACTATTATCAGTCAGAACAAGCCAGTGGTCAGCTGCACAAAAGCCCATCATCTGTTCGCACACAAGTTCAAACGTCAGCTGAAGAAAACTGCGGCAAATCAAGGAGAACCAAAATATGAGGACGGCCAATTAAGTTTCTGAACTCATCCTAGAAAAAGTGCCACATACCTCATTGCTCCTAGTCCACCTTCCAAGCAATTTTGGAACTCTTTCTGAAACAGCCATCAGAGACATCATTGTATTATCCTCAATGTCCTGAATGTATCCAAATGTTTTCCTTTCAGTATTTCCTTTATCTTTGGTAAAGAAAAAAGTCATCGGATCAGATGATTAGGGAGGGTGTTTCAATGCAGTTATTTGTTTACTGGTTAAAAACTCCCTCACAGACAAGTATACAATTAAAGTCATGAACTTAACGACCATGCAACCTTGCACAATGGCCATTCCAGAAGAGCCTCAAAATTGCTTTGAAGAGTGCACTTGGTGCTGGCATCAGTGCATAGCTTCCCAAGCGGAATACCTCTATGGTGACTGTAGTGATATTCAGCAGTGAGATATGCAGCACTTAGAAAACTTAAGTCTGAGGACTTCATTGTCAGATCTCATGACCTTGAGTACTGTCATGAATTGAATTGTGTCCTCCCCCAAATGCATGTTAACTTGTCTAGGCAATGATGCCCCAGCATTATGTGGTAGTCCATGATTTTGTGATCATGATGATTGCACTGGGCAAATCTGCTGCAAAAGATCTATTTAAAGTGTTAAAAGGCAAAGAAGTC
The DNA here is from genome assembly GCA_028571685.1 of Heterohyrax brucei. NCBI lineage: Eukaryota > Metazoa > Chordata > Mammalia > Hyracoidea > Procaviidae > Heterohyrax > Heterohyrax brucei. The sequence continues at coordinate 94,012,436 of CM053148.1, forward strand.
ACTTTGATGACTAAGGTGCACAGGACCCAAGCCATAGTATTTTCAGTTGCCTCATATGCATGAAAAAGCTGAACAGTAAATAAGGAAGACTGAAGAAGAATTGATGCTGCTGCAATTCTGTGGTGTTGGCAAAGAATATTGACTATTTCACAGACTACCAGAATGAGCAAATCTGTTTTGGAACAAGTATGACGAGAACACTCCTTACAAGCGAAGATGCTAAGACTCTGTTTTAGTCATCTAATGCTGCTGTAACAGAAACACCATAGTGGATGGCTTTAAAAACAGAAATTTTATTTTGTCACAGTCCAGTAGTTCAAAAGTCCAAATTCAGGGTGTCATCTCTAAGGGAAGGCTTTCTCTGCTGGCCCTGTAGGAAGGTCCTTGTCATCACTCTTCTCCCAGATTGGGAGCTTCTGAAGTGCTGGGACCTCAGTCTTTCCCAAAGGGCACACTCTGTTCCCAACACTCCTTTCTAGGTGGCACGAGGTCCCATCTCTCTACTTGCCTCCCTTTTCCTTTATATTTCAAGAGGCTCTCCCAAGGCACAACACAATCTCACACACTGAGTCCTGCCCTACCAACACAACTACCACCCATCCTCCCTCATTAACATCATAGAGGCAGGATTTACAACAAGGAGGAACATCACAATACTGGAAATCATGGTGTAGACAAATTGCTACATATATTTATCGGGGGACACAATTCAATCCATGACAGACTCCATCTCACATACTTTGGAGATGTTATCAGGAGGGACCAGTCCCTGGAGAAGGACATCATCTTTGGTAGGGTAAAGGAGGAATGAAAAAGAGGAAGACCTTCAAAACGATGGATTAACACAGTGGCTGCAATAATGTGGTCAAGCATGAAAACCATTGTGAGGATGGTGCAAGACAGGCCAGCATTTTGTTCCATTGCACATAGGGTAGCTGTGAGTCAGAACTGACTTGACAGCGCCTAACAACAACAACCGTACAACTGGACCCTGAGATCACAGAATAACTGACCAGGAATGTGGCCTGACTGAGGAGAAAATCGCATTGTTTTCCTTGCTTAGGTTTCTGTTCATGACAGCTAGCCCATTCTTCCTGCATAGCTGGCCAGGAGGAATTTCCTTGAGTTGGCCCTATAGACTGTTCTGGCCTGGAGCAGGGCTGTGAATTAATATCATCCCTCCAGGGCAAGGAACAACAGAGACCTTTTACATACCCAACCCAACTGAACCCAACCTGATTCTGACTCAGAGGGACCCTAGAGACAGAGTAGAACTGCCCATAGTTTCCAAGGAGTGGCTGGCAAATTTGAACTGCCAACCTCTGGTTAGCATGTGCAGCACTTAACCACTATGTCAGCAGGGTTTCCACACAGATAGGTTCAAGTGATGAGTATTCTAGTAATCCACATCTAGTTTAATTGTCCAGGGCTTGAAACCACATGTTCTGAATACAGTGCAAGAGCAGTTCTAAGGAATCCCAAATTAGTTCACCTAATATGGCCAAACTTACAGAAAGAGACTATGCCAGAGAAGCGATGGCTGTGTGTAATTTTATCCAGAGATTTCTTCTGTGAGTCTTAGAACAAAGCTACCTGGAGGCCAAGTCCAACTCCTCTCCACTCTCCTCCTGATCCTACTGCCATTCTACCTGCTATGCTATCAGAAGTAAATGCTTTCGCAACTCTAAGCCACCTTCAACAAAAATTATCTAGGGAACACAGAGAACTTGTACAGTAGACAACACCAAGGGGACAGGGAGAACTGGTTAATGGGTGGCTAGAGCTAAGAAAATGGAAACCCTGGTGGTGTAATGGTGTAGTGGTGTAGTGGTGTATGTGCTACGGCTGTTAACCAAAAGGTCAGCGGTTCAAATCCACTAGGTGCTCCTTTGAAACCCTATGGGGAAGTTCTACTCTGCTCTCCAGGGTCCCTAGAAGTCAGAATTGAATTTTGAAAACCCTAGTGGCGCAGTGGTTAAGTGTTACGTCTGCTAATCAAAAGGTGGGTACTTCAAATTTACAAAGTGCTCCTTGGAAACTGTGGAGCAATTCTACTCTGTCCTATAGGGTGGCTTTGAGATGCAATTGACTCAACAACAAGGGGTTTGGTTTGGTTTTAGAGCTAAGAGAGACCAGCCCTTTCTCTACCACAGAATTCTTAGTTGTCCCCTGGCGTCCTCTTACTGCCTGCTGCCCTACCTAGATTGGTGGGCTTCATCTTTCCCTCTGCAGGCCTAAACATGAACCAAAACCTTGTTTTTCAACTTCCCTTGGTTATACAGCCCAGGAAACGTCTCTGCCATCTGTCCTTCCCTAGCTGAGGAGGGTGAAGTTGAGGTCCCCACCCCTTAGTACTCCTGAATTCATAACCAAACCCAGTGCCATCGAGTCAATTCCAACTCACAGCAACCCTATAGGACAGAGTGGAACCGTTCCATAGAGATTCCAAGAAGTACCTGGTGGATTCAAACTGCCAACCTTATGGTTAGCAGACATAGCACTTAACACTAATCCCTACTAGCTGCAAATGCGGCTCATACAGACTCAATAAAGCAGGACTGCAGGTGAGCTGTATTGGAGTGGAAAGAAACCATATCACACCAAACCACTGCTGTTGAGTTGATTTCCCATAACCACTCTATAGGATACAGTAGAATTGTGCCATAAGGTTTCTAAGAATTGGCTACTGGATTCAAGCTGCCAACCTTTTGTTTAGCAGCTGAGCTCCTAAACACTGAGTTACCAGTCCTCCAGAGTGAACAGAGGAGACAGGTAGCTAACTGAAGACTTTGATCACTGCCCTGATAGATGTTTTCAGTGTCACCAAACCACTTAAGGGAGTGGTGAGGATCTTGAATAGTTGGAATCCAATCCTGGCAACTAGGCTGTTTTTCTACCATCTTTCCCAGCCTTTTTATAGTTGCCTGGAGCTTCGCAGCCAGTCTCCTTCTGTGTCTCCTTAGTTCTGGAGTAGGAGAGGGAAGGGAGGGAGAGCTTCCAGCAGGCTCACACTTGCTCAGCAGTGAGAGGGTGAGCTAATCTAGTCATTTTCTTAAGATACAGGTAAGTGAACAGAGATCTGTAGCCAGGAGCAGTGCTACTTCTGTTGAAAACTGCCTGGTTACAGCACCTCAGTTCAACTGAGCTGTTGTAGGGAGGGTTGTGGTCCTGCAGAGAACTGAGAATTCAAAGATATTTTAAAAAAGGAAGCTGTTCAAGCCGACTCCAACACATAGCGATTCTATATTACAGAGTAGAAGTGCCTCATAGAATGTCCAAGGAGTGACTGACCGGTAGCCTTGAACTGCAGACCTTCTTGTTAACAGCCAAGTGCTTAAGAAAATGGAAACCCCAGTGGTGTAATGGTTAAGTGCTATGGCTGTTAACCAAAAGGTCAGCAGTTCAAATCCACTAGGCACTCCTTCAGAACCCTATGGGGCAGGTCTACTCTGTCCTCTAGTGTCACTATGAGTTGGAATTAACTTGACAGCAATGAGTTTTGGAAACCCTGGTGGTGCAGTGGCTAGGTGCTACATTTGTTGATCAAAAGGTAAGCAGTTTGAATTTGCCAGGTGCTCCTTGGAAACTCTATGGAGCAATTCTACTCTGTCCTATAGGGTACTAGAGTAGCCACAGCATATACACACTGTCCTTGGATTACAAACGAAATGTGTTCCTAACAGTCTTGAAGTCTTTCTGTTTAATTTGCAGGTGAATTCAAACAAGTGCATACTGTTCTTACATAGCTTTACTTTAGTGCAAGAAAAGGCTCAAAGTCTTTTCAACATTTAAAACTGCACATTCACCAAGTGAAGGTGATTGTGATGAAGAAACTTTTGCAAGTAGGGGATGGTGCAATCCATTCAAAGTGACTGCCAATTTACATAACATTAAAGGGCAAGTAGGAATTGTCCATAAATCTAAGCTTCCTAACTGGGGACTGCTTATAGTCTTAACTACTCTCTATTTCCTGTATGCAGCGAACATAAAAATTTAAGAAGGGCAATACCGGTAAGAAAAAGGAGAGAGAGAAAGACGGAGGATGAGGAAAAGGAGGAGGAAAGATAAAGAGAAGAAAGGAATATGGGGTAAAAGAGGGTGAGATGAGAGAAGAGGAAAACAATAAGGTTTTCCCTGCTAATGCTGAATGCCTCTCTGGCTTCCCCAGCCCCTTGATCTCCTTCAACCTATAGCCTATAGATGAGGTCTGATGCTCGTCTCCCCGGGAAAGCTCATTCTGACCCAAGTTCAGTCAGAGAAAGGAAGTTATCTCATCTAGTTACTCCCTTTTGGTATGTCTCAAAATTAACCCCAAGTCCTAGAAAAGGGCCTGGTGGCCAAGTAAGAGGAAAAGAACTCCATAGTTGTCTGCTGGCCAAGATTCTTTTGTTACTAAATGAATCCTGGGCTTGGTATCACTTATTTTCCTACCAATTTTTTTTTTTTTTTTTTTGAATTGTACTTTAGATGAAGGTTTACAGAGTAAATTGGTTTCTCATTAAAAAGTCAATAGACATCTTGGTCCTCTAGTACTGCTTTAATAGAAGTACCACAAGTGGGTATCCTCAACAAAGAGAAGTTTATTCTTTCAGAGTCCTGTAGGCTAGAAGTCAGAATTCAGCATGCCTGCTGCAGTGGAGGAAACCCTGGCGGCCCAGTGGTTAAGGGCTTTTTTAAGGAGAAGGCTTTCTCTCACTGTTGACTCTGGAAGGCTTTCTCTCACTGTCAGCTCTGCAGGCAGGTCCTTGTGATACATTAGTCTTCTCTTGGTTCATGAACATCTCACTGTCAGAAGCTCAAGTCCAAGGGTTGCACTCTGTTCCCACCACTGCTGTCTTGGTGGTATAAGGTCACCATGTTTCTCTGCTTGCTTCTCTCTTTTATAACCCAAAAGATATTGGCTTAAGACACTAATCTCACAGACTTCATCAATATAACTGCCAATAATTCCTCTTATTAAATCATAGTGATAGGATTTACAACACATAGGGAAATCTCATCAAATAACAAAATGATGGACAATCACACGATTCTGGAAATCGTGACCCTGCCAAATTGATGCATACCTTTTGGGGTGAACATAATTCAATCCATGATGGGATATATACGTATTATTTTGTGACACTGGTTGCCAATACTAAGACATGTCAACATTCCCCTCTTCTTGACCTCAGGTTTTTCATTACCAGCTTTCCTGTCCCCTCCTGCCTTCCAGACCTTGTCCCTCGGCTGGTGTGCCCCTTTAGTCTCATTTTGTTTTATGGATCTACCTCATCTTTGGCTGAAGTGTGAATCTCAGGAGTGACTTCAGTACTGAGTTAAAAAGATGTCTGCTGCCATACTCTCAGTGTCCTACTAAATATTTTGATCCAGCGATGGGATTCTGCCTGATTCTCCTCATCTCTGAGGTTGTCTTCTTTACAGTCCAGCTCCTTCCTCTAAGCCAGCAGCTATCCTTCACACCCAACCAGAGGACTAGTGTTCCTTTTTCCCCCTTCCAGTCCTTGTCTTGTTCCTGTAACTTTTCCTGCTAGATTAAGTCTCAAAAATAGAAATACAGCTATTAGGCTGACAGCTTCTAATGGCTTAACTAGATTAAATAAGACAATGGAGACCATTCACTATTAAAATTCAAAACCCAGGTGGGCATCCAAATTTATATGGGAATGTACATTTTCACTCAGTCATAATTAAAAAAAAAAAAAATCCAAAACCCATTGCCGCTGGATCAATTCCAACTCATAGCAACCCTATGGGACAGAGTAGAACTGCCCCATAGGGCATCCAAGGAGCAGCTGGGGTGGATTCAAACTGCTCACCTTTGGTTAGCAGCTGAGTTCTTAACCACTGGGCATTAGGGCTCCCATTTGCTATTAATCCCCTGATTTTTTTAAAAAATTAATTTACTTATTTAGTACAACTGAGTGAAAATGTTCATTCCCGTATAAATCCCCTGAATTTTAAATCATATTACCTCACAGGCAAACATGTAGACTACCATAATTCTATTTACTTGCTTCATTTCATTCTGTTCATTTCATCAACACACAGAGTATTAATAAGGTTACCAAGGGAACCTGATCAGTCACATGTCAACAGTTCTCCCCAGCAGTTTGTGATGCAAACACGAGTTCTCCCTGGCAGTTGTGAGACAAATACAGCAGTTCCTCCTGGCAGTCATGAAGTGCCTACAGAAGTCTCAAACCCAATAAAAAACCAATTGGCTTGGCTTATCTATGACAAAAGCCCCCTGCTTTTGTCAAGAAAAAGCACCCCCAAAATCCATGCAGGGTCCTTTTCCACTCATGGAGAATGACCTATTCCCTCTTTGGAATGTACTTTCCCTTAATAAATTTTTGTGTCACTTACTACCGAAAAGAATGCATCTGGTGTGCTTTGGGGGAGGGGAATCCCAGTTTGCCACCCGTTGGGAGACCAAACTTGCTAGCTCAATCTCCAGAACCTGAATCAGATCACTCAGGGTCCAATCAGTTACATGACCTCAAAACATCATACAGTTTCCAAGGAGCACCTGGCAGACTCAAACTGCTAACATCTGGTATAGCAGCCGTAGCATTTAACCACTGTGTCACCAGGGTCTCCTCAGTGTACCTACAAGCTAAACCTCTGTGCCCATTTTCCTCCTTGAACCTTCTAATGTGCTCCAGCCGGAGGTGTCATTATTACCCAGTTACAGTGATGCTTCCAACCACGTGGCTTTGACTGGATGCACTGTTTTTGTTGTCGCTGGTGGTTTCATTGTCTACTGATTTTGTAAACTTTTCTGGTATTCTAGCTACAGTATTGCAGTTGTCAGTATTTATGAACCCATATAAATAACTTTTGGGGAATGAAATAGTAACTAAAGGCAAAGAAGGAAAAAAAATCTAAAAAGGCTTCCATTTAGTTACTAACAGTGTTGTAATTCAATGTAGAAAGAGTTTACTAAACAATTTTGTTCATGTCGGATCCGACTTGATGGCACTTGGCTTATATAATCTAAGAAATATTACAATTAAGCAATTAATTTATAATCATCTTTATTATATATAATTATATGACTTAAATTGATAAGAAATGTTACTAAGGATTCTGTATGGTCTGGGCTCACAGGGGGTATGACACCATGAGTTACTGTACTGGGTGACAGCAGCCCTAGTGATGCCACTGTATGCCACCAGTACATAAATGTGAGGAGGGTCATCCACGTTTCAAAAGAGCTTCCAGACAAAGACAAACTAAGAGAGGCCTAGTAATCACCTTCTGAAAATTAGCAATGAAAGCCCTACAGATCACAGAATGTTTTTCAAGATTTCTACTGGCTAACTTTGGATGTATTGTCAGAAGGGACCAATAGCTGACAAAGGATATCATATTCCATAAAGTGGAAGGCCAGCACAAGTGAGGAAAATCCTCAGTAAAGTGGTTTGACACAACAGGTGCAGTAATGGACTCAAATATACCAACAATCATGAAGATGACACAGAGTAGGCAGCGTTTTGCTCTGTTATACACGGCATCTCCATGAGTTTGAACCAAGTCCACAGAAACTAACAACACTACCAGAAGCTGGCAGAGACAGGAAAGGATCGCCCTGTAGAAACTCTGGAGACTGATACGTTGATCTGAATTTCTAGCTCCCAGAATTATGAGATAATAAGTCTCTGTTCTTATAAGTCACCTATGGCTAACATTGTGTAAAATGGAAATTCCAGAACACTTAATTGTGCTCTTAAGCAATCTGTATATGTATCAAGAAGCAGTCGTGCAAACAGAACAAGGGGACACTGCATGGTTTAAAGTCAGGAAACGTGTTCATCAGGGATGTATCCTTTCACCATACCTTTTCAATCTGTATACCAAAAAAAAATCCAAGAAGATGGATTATACAAAGAAGGATGAGGCATCAGGATTGGAGGATGGCTCATTAACAACCTGTGTTAAACAGGGGACACTACCTTACTTGCTGGAAATAAAGAAGATTTGAAATACTTACTGATAAAGATCAAGGACCACAGCCTTCAGGATGGATGGCATCTCAACATCAAGAAAACAAAAATCTTCATAACTGGACCAGAATACAACATTGTTGTAAATGGAGAAAGGATTGAGGTTGTCAAGGATTTCATTTTACTTGGGTTCTCAATCAACGCCCACAGAAGCAGCAGTCAAGAAATCATTGTCTTGGGAAAATCTGCTGCAAACGATCTCTTTAAAGTATCAAAAAGTAAAGATATCACCTTGAAGACTAAAGCACACCTGATCCCAGCCATGGAATTTTCAGTTGCATCATATGCGAGTAAAATCTGGACCATAAACAAAGAAGACAGAAGAAAAACTGATGCCTTTGAATTGTGGTGTTGGAGAAGAATGTTGAATGTACTGTGGACCACCAAAAGAACAAAAAGATCTGTTCTAGAAGAAGTACAATCAGGGTGCTCCTTGAAGTAAAGATGCCAAGACTGAATCTTACACACTTTGGACTTGTTGTCAGGAGGGACCAGTCCCTGGAGACGGACATCATACTTAGCAGAGTGGAGGGTCAGCAAGAAAGAGGAAGAGCAGCAACAAGATGGACTGACAGAGTGGCCACAACAATGGGCTTAAGCATAAAAACGATAGCAGACATAGCGCAAGACCAGGAAGTATTTTGTTCTGTTGTGCATAGGGTCACTCGGAGTTGGAACCAGCTCAAAGGCACCTAACAACATAACAGCAACATAAGTCATCCAGTTTGTGGTCTTTTGTTACAGTAGCCATAAGAAACTAATACAGTACTGTTATCTCCATCCACTCTTAAAACATCGGTGTTTCCAAGTATCCATTCTCAGCCCATTCATGCTGCATGGTTTCCATCCAATTTCAGCCTTTCTTGACATTTTAATGGCTACCTACATGACAGTGAAGGTCACTGGATGGCACAAATGGTTTGCGCTGAATTATTAACCTAACGGTTGGTGGTTGGAACCTACCCAGAGGCACCATAGAAGAAATGCCTGGCAATCTGCTTCGGTAAACATTCAAGTCAAGAAAACTCCATGCAGCAGTTCTACTTTGTAACACATGGGATTATCCGAGCTGGAATCAACTCACGGCCGACGGGTTTAGTTTTTTGGTTTGAAAATGATGAACTCTTTATATGAGGTCTGACAATTAAGTACGCAAACGTCATTGCTTTAAGTGCTACCTCACTGCTGAATACCCGTACATTTACCTTTGAAGCATTCCCCTTGAGAAGCTGTGAACCAATGCCAGTGCTTGGTCCACCCTCCAAAGCAATTTTGGAACTCTTTCTGGAATGGCCATTGAGCATGGTGGCAAGGTGACAAGTTCGTGAACTCTATTGTGTAGTTGTCTGTGAGGGAGTTTTTAGCTAGTAAACAAATAATTGTAGTGGAACACCCTCCCTACTCACTTGGTCTGGCCCCCAGTGACGTTTTTTCCCTACCCAAAGATAAAGGAAATATTGAAAGGAAGACATTTGGATGACATTCAGGACATCAAGAGTCATGCAACAACAGCTCCAATGGCTGTTCCAGAAAAACAGCTCCAAAATTGCTTTGAAGGCTGGACTAGGCACTGGTATCAGTGCATAGCTTCCCAAGGGGAGTACTCTGAAGGTGACCATAGTGATATTCAGCAATGAGACATGTAGCACTTTTTCTAGGATGAGTTTAGGAAGTTCATCGGTAGTCCTCGTATGTCTGAGAGTTGTCCCCAAAGCTTCAGACAAACAAATCTAATTTGTTACTCAATACTTTATACTGATGTCCCACGTTGTTGTTAAGTGCCATCAAATTGATTGTGACAGTTTTAGCAACCCCATGTGACAAGGTAGGACTACTCCAAAGAATTTTCTAAGCTGTAATTACTATGGGTCAGAATCAATTGACTCAACAGCAATGTTTGTTTCTCTTTTTCTTCAATTCTTTACAGGATCAAATCACCAGATCTTGCTCCCATAAAGCGACTGGGCAGATTCAAACCAACAATCCTTCTCTCAGGAGCAGAACACTTCCCACTGTGACACCAGGGCTTCTGGGATGCCTCATACAAAAAATAAACAAACCCAAACCCATTGTCACTGAGTTGGTTCCAACTCAGAGCAACACTACAGGACAGAGTAGAACTGCCCCATAGCATTTCCAGGGCTACAAACCTTTTTTTCTTTTTTCAAATACTTTTATTCATTATGTTGTTGCTGAGAATACACACAGCAAAACATACACCAGTTCAGGAGTTTCTACATGTGTCATTTCCTAACATAGATTACATTCTTTGAGTCATGCAAATATTCTCCCCTTCCCTTTGAACTGTTCAGCGCCCACTAACATAATTTCATTGCCCTCGCAGGTTCTTATCTAATCTTTCTAGTTGCTGTTGTCAATATGATAACATATAGATAGTTCTGGAAAGAGCATACTGCTGAAGGAAGACATTTTTTACTAATTAAGCTAACGTCTTGTTTGGTTTAAAGAAGATTTCAGGAGGTATTTTTTAGTTTAAGGTGTAAAGATTTTCTCAGGGCAATAGTTTGAGGGCTTCATCTAATCTTCATGGCCCTAGGAAGTCCGGAATCCATGAGAATCTCAAATTCTGTTCCACATTTTCTCATTTTAATAAATATTCTTCTATGGAGTCTTTGATCAAACTCTTCAGTGATGGTAGACAAGGCCGTAAATCTTTACAGAAGCTGACTGCCACATCTTTTTCCCATGAAGCAGCTGGTGAGTTCAAATTGCTGACTGCTTAACTACCGTGCAACCAGAGCTCCTGGATGTTCCGTAATAACCCAAACTTCAGCGTGGTCTAAAATAAACCATCAGCTTCCGTACAAAAATTTTTCCTGTAGTCCACTTAGCTAAGTCAAAAACCTGACTGTCACCTTTGAACTTCACTCTACTTTCTCCTATAAATATATTTTCAAAGTTGTCCAGCTATGCTAATTATGTCTCTTAAATAGTTCTTAGAATTGTAAATTGCTTACGCATTCCAGTGGCCTCCCCACTGTACTTGGCATAAAATACAAACTTCTGGGTTCCATAATCTCCCCATCTTTGCTCTCTGCCCACATATCCTGCATGATGTCTTTTGTCTTACTGGACTGTGGCCACACTGCACCTCTTTCTGTTCTGCAAACATTCAATCACCTTCAGATCTCAAGATTGGGCCATTTGAGGTTTCCTCTTCCTGGAAAAGCTTTCTGTCAACGCTATGCATGGCCAGCTCCTTCCTCATAAACATTTTTCAACATGAAACTCAAGTCTGAGGTCCCTTCCCAACCATTGATCTAAACAGGCCCAACCACCCTTAATGAGCAGACATATCATCGCTTACAGTTTCTTCATGGCAATTATCACTGTTTGAATCATCTGGCTTGGCAATGTGTCTGTTGTTTATCTCCTCAGTAGAACAAGCATCTGGCATTACTAGAAATATGGTATTTGCTTAACTTGTTTTTGGACCCCATTACCGGCTAGAATTTAAGCATTACAGTAGCTGGGACTTTCATGTGCCTAATATTGACAACTTCAGTTCCCCTTCTGACACACCTGTTATAAGGGGAATTTACTTAGGCTTGCAGTTTCTGAGAGAACCCTATGTCACTTGGTTGAAGCCTGACAACCAGCCTAGCTGTGATATATCCCCTCTCTGGGTCTTAAAAAAAAAAAAAAAAACCATTGCCATGAAGTCGATTCCAACTCATAGCAGCCCTATAGGGCATAGTAGAACTACCCCAACGAGTTTTCTAGAAGCATCTGGTGGATTCAAACTGTTGACTTTTTGGTTAACAGCTATAGCACTTAACCACTATGCCAACAGAGTTTCCTCTCTGCAACTAGATCCTCAGTGTTAGTGAGTCCTTTACTCCAAAGCAGAGGCCCTGGGTGGTGCAAATGGTTACACACTCATCTGCTAACCAAAAGGCTGAAGGTTCAAGTTGCTCAGAGGTGGCTCAGAAGAAAGGTCCAGTGATCTACCTCTGAAAAATCAGCTGTAGAAAACCCTATAGAGCACAGTTTTACTCTGACACACCCAGGGTCTCTGAGACAGAGGAGACTCAACAGCCAACCAGTGGTTATAGGGGTACTCAGTGCCATGGTACTCACAGTGTGTTTCTGTGGATGGGCTTCTGTACAGAGACACCAATTATAAATGGTGCATCCCCCCCTGCCATGATCGCTTGAAGTAAAATTATAAAATAGGTAACAAGTGTAAGTAGCACTCCAAAGCAGAGAAAATTCCAGAAGCACTGGTCTTCACCAGAATTATCCAACTTGAGGCAAGCAAAGATTTTCAGCAGGGGAATGACATAATCAGACCTATGTTTCAGAAGAATGAAACCCAAACCACTGCCATTGAGTCAAGTCTGACTCACACTGATACTATAGGACAGAGCAGAACTGCCCCGTGGTGTTTCCAAGGAATGCCCAGTGGATTCGAACTGCTGACCTTTTGGTTAGTAACTGTAGCACTTAAGCATTATGCCACCAGGCAGGGGAAAAGCAGGATAGACATTGAGAAGACTGTTGTAGTTATTTGGTGAAGGGAGACAGTGAAGAGCTGTGCAAAGTAGTGGCAGGAAGTGTAGAGAAGAAAGGACTGAGAACTTGGTTACAGATTACAGGCAGACAAGAAGAAGGCAAAGATGACATCAATTTTGAAAAAGTGAAATTTTAGCTGCATCAAAATCTTAGTGATCTTGTGTGGCCATGACAGAACCATCACAACTGGATGATTTTAACAAAAGAAGCTTATTCTGTCATAGTCTAGGAGGCTACAAGCCTGAATTCAGAGTCCCAGCACCTGTGGAGAGCTTTCTCTGTTGGCCCTGAAGGATGGTCTTTGTCACTGGTCTTCCCTGAGCCTAGGAGCTTGTCGGCGCAGGGATCGTAGATCCAAACAATCTGCTCTATTCCGGGCACTTCTTTCATGGTGCCGTGAGTTCCCTCTCTTCTCTGCTCAATTCTCTTTTTTGATATCTCAGAAGGGGTTGGCACGACATATGGCCTAATCCTGTACATTGAGTCCTGCCTCACTGACAGAACTATCTCTAATCCTGCCTCACGAACATCACAGAGGCTAGCATTTACAACACAGAATAATTGCATCAGATAACAAAACGGCGGAAAACAGCACAACCCTGGGAGTCATGGTCTAGTCAAGGTGACACAGATTTGGGGAGGGGGCCATAATTCAATCCATAACAATCAGCTATTCATTTCCATACCACTTGTTACCTATTTTATAATCTCGTTTCAAGTGTTCACTGCATGGGGAAGCATCATTATTACCTAACGTCACCATGTACTGAAGCACCATCCACAAAAACACACTGTAAGTACCACGGCACTGGGAGACTTTCCCCAGCTTCAGCCAATTTTCCTACTATAAATATTAAAAGTTCTTAGAAATGTACAAAGTGAAGATCGTCTGCAGTCATCAAAAGTAATGATATTATTCTGACTGCAAAGTAATTCCTTGAAATGTTATTTTAGAAAAATAAAAAGCATTATTATTTTATCTTAGACATGTGGTTCCTTTTATTCGTTTTCCATGTAAGCCTGGTAAGCTAAAAAATTTTCAAAAATTCAGTGGTAGATCACTAATCTTTTGAAACCTGTTTTTCATGTAGGCACTTCAGCTTTATTAACCAGTTCACAAGTTTATTTCTGACTAATTTGAACAAGTGTCCATGGTTTTAACATTCAGTCAGGACAATTTCTTTTCTTTTGTAAAAATAACACAAAACCATTTTGTGCTCTTGGAAAATTCATTTCTTCTAAGATTCTGAGAAAGGTGCATAGATTTCAGGGAACTGCTTAAAATTTGGACTTACTTTTAGCCTTAGAGGTGCCACTTAATTTATACAGCTATCATGCTAAAAATCAGTTTAATACCCAAATGCTATCCATGCGCCATATCTTGTTTCCTTGAATGGTTATAACTGCCTCTTAGACTCTGCTGGAAGTTGCTAAATAGAAACCAGAGTGAAATTAAGCAGTAAACCTGCTGATCTAGGATTCTTCATTGTAAGTTTGGCTCATGTCCAACTCTAAATGAGAATACAACAAAACCCTCAGGTTTTATCTACATAAAAACTTGACTCTGGTGCTGAGCCCGGAAACCCATGAAATGCAAATGTGGCTTCCTGAACTGCCAGTCTGGATAAGTACCAAAGGCATGATAGATCTGGACACCAAAAGCAACTCTACCCAGAATGTTATTTCTCCTGACTTTCTTCTTGGAACAGAATAATGGAATGATTGCCAAACTCCGTTTTTCTCCTGCTCCACAAACAATGGGAGTGGGGGGGGTCGTTAACAACACGCACTGTGAAGTTATCTTCCTCCTCCACGAGTCTGCTACAGCCTCTGTGTGTGAGAAGGAAAACCAGTCCCTCCTCCCCCGGGAGCAGATGAAGAATTGCTTACAAGTAAGAACAATGATCCTGGCCAGAGAAAGGGAAGTGGCAGCTCTCTACTTGGTATCACGTTTCTTGCCAACTAACAACTGTGATTTTCCACCCTCTAGCTTTAGATGGAGAAACTGACCCTGAGAGACTGAGCTACTGGCTGAGGGCTGGAAACCAAGGCCTCTGACGACCTCTAACATGATTGACATGACATAGCCTATATATATATACACAGAAAAAAAAATGTTCTACACCCCTTTGTGGTGAGTAGTGACTGAGGTCTTAGCGCCTGACAGCAGCCGTCTAAGTCACATCTACTGGTCCCATCCTGGGTAGAGCAAATGAGACTACACCAAAGACATCCAAGAAAGATTAGTTCAAAGGGCTAATGGACCCCGAGTATCAAAGCCACTACAGCCCCCACCAGACTGAGCCGAGAACAATTAGGTGGTGCCCAGTTACCACCAATAACTGCTCTGGGAGGGATCACAAGAGAGGATCCCAGACAGAGAAAAATGTGAAACAAAACTCAAATTCACTTCACATACACCAAAAAAAAAAAATAGACTTGTTGGTCTGACAGACTGGAGAAGCCCTGAGAATGTGGCCACTTTGACACCCTTTTAACTCAGTACTGAAGACACTCCCAGGTTCACCCTTCAGGCAAAGATTAGATAGGTCTAGAGGACCAACAGCGCCACATGTGACGGATGGGCTTCCCAGTTCATTCCCGCGTGTGTGACTAATGGGCATACCAACCCAAAAGCAAAACCAAGAAGGCAGGAAGAGACAGGAAATCTGGAGGAATAAAGTGAGGAACCTGGGGTGGGTGGAGAAGGGGAGAGTGTTGACACACCTTGGGTTGCTTAGCTACCACTGTCACAAAACAACTGGTATATTAACTGTTTATTGACAAACTAATTTTCTCTGTAAACTTTCACTGAAATCATAATTTTAAAAAAAGAAAAGAAAAAAACAAAAGAGGATAAAGCCCTGGTATGAAGTGGTCAAGCACTTGGCTGCTAAGCAAAAGGTTGGCTGTTCAAAACCACCAGCCACTGTGTAGGAGAAAGATGTGGCAGTCAGCTTCCCTAAAGATATGCAGCCTTGGAAGCCCTGTGGGGCAGTTTTTCTGTATCTTGTAAAGTTGCTAGAAGTCAGACTCCAGTCAATGGCAATGGGTTTTAGATTCGGAGGGAGTGGTCTTCTTCCAGGCAAGCTAGAGGGAAGAAGAGGGCAAGGGGCTGGAAGGGAGCAGTAGAGGTTGCCTCATTGCCTGCTGTGTGAACTTCTGATCAAGAAGCAAGAACCTCTTACACTGGCAAGTAAGAACAACACACACCTGACGTAGGAATTTGGAGTTGAAAGCCAAGTAACCAGCACTAAGAGTTTGGAATTTGCTTTAAGCCAAGTTACCAAGAAAGTCAGCACAGGCTGAAACTTGATGGGACATCTGAGGACTTGACATCTCCCTTCTTTGGCTTCTTCCCACTTGGCATTTAAGAATAGAGCTGACTGGGCATGTCAGCTCCACCATTCACACTGCTCTAGACCCACTAAAGTCGTCCGAACACGAAGTTCTTGGGAAATTCGAGAAGAAATGTGTCTGTGGAACAAAACCGAAGTTAATGCCTTTTCTTAAAAAATACTCCTGTTTTTAGAAAAATTCTGTGTGATGATGAATGGGGCCTCAGGAAGAAAAAGGAGAGAGGATGTCATAGAGTTAAATGGCATCTGTGCTCCAAGCCGTGACAGTCACGTGATCTGATTTTCCATTCTTTCCATAAAGGACAAATACTGGCACCATGTGATGAATGTGGTAAACTGAAGCTTTAGAAATGTTAGGTGATTAGCTCAGGGTCAAATGATTCATGTAAGTTATGGTAAGGTTCAACCCAGTGTTGTCCAGTTCCCAAGCTGGGGTTTGTCCTTTGTCCTAAAGCAGCCACTGTCATCAAGTCAATTCTGACTCAGAGCAACCCTATAGACAGAGTAGAACTGCCCCATAGAGTTTCCAAGGAGCACCTGGTAGATTTGAACAGTGGACCTTTTGGTTAGCAGCCATAGCACTTACCCACTACACCACCAGGATTTCCATGGAGGACACTACGCTGAGTTAATTAAGTCAATAACAAAAGGACAAACAATGTACAGTTCCACAATTATAAAAAGTCAAGAATAGACATACACACACAAAGTAGTGTTCTTCAATGGCTACCAAAGATGAGAGGGAGAAGGAGGGCGAATCACTTTACAGACTGGAGACACTTGCTGGGAATGGGATGATGATTGGGAAGGCTATACTAGACAAGTGCAATCTGTACAACTTGACCAACACAAATGAAGAGGCTAAGAAGTACACAAGAAAAAGAAACAATTTCAGTAATTGCTTTAACATATTCTTTTGCAACAACAGTAGTAACAATCAAAAAGTATGTGTGTGGTTAAACAGGCAAATATGTAGACATAGGTGTGTATAACAAGTCTGCAAGTCAATGCGTGTGCCCGTACAGGTGTATCTGTAGGCATATGTATATACATGTTCATGTGCTGCCTGAACATACATATATGTAATAAAGCTCACAGCAGGCACAGTCATGGAGACTTCCTACACGTATGCAAACAACTCATGGGATTAGTTTACTGGGTGAAAAGGCTTAGGATCACGGTGTCGTGGGACAGCTTAGCCAACTGGCATGACATAGTTCATAAAGATAGTGTTCTACATCCCATTTTTGTGAGCAGCGTCTGAGGTCTCAAAAGCTTGCTAGTGACTATTTGACTCTGCTCATCTGGAACAAAACTATTTGACTCTGCTCATCTGGAACAAGAGAGAATGAAGGAAACCAAGACTCAAAGAAGAAACTAATCCACAGGACTCATGACTCACATGAGCCATTACCTCTTCTAACATGAGACCAGAAGAATTAGGGTGCCCAGCTACCAGTAGCAACCATTTTGAGAAGGGATACCATAGAAAATCCTGGATACCCAAAACCAAACCAAACGTATTGCCATTGAGTGGATTTCAACTCATAGGGACCCTGAAGGGCAGAAGCAGAACTGCCCCATAGAGTTTCTAAGAGGTGCCAAGTGGGTTCCAATTGCTGACCTTTTGGTCAACAGGCATAGGAGATAATCACTACGTCACCAGGGTTTCCAATCTTAGATAGGGTGGGCGAAAATATAGAGCAAAAATCAAATTCCTAGACAAGGGCAGACCTACTGGATTGATAGAGACTAGAGAAACCCCCAAGTGCCGGGGGCCAGCCTCGGCAGGGTCTGGGATCACGTAGAGATGGGTGGTGTTGGTGAAGAAGAAATGATGAGACGCAGACAACCAGGAATCTGGAGATCAGCAGCCTGTTAAGGCCTGTCTTTATTTTTTATATAATCAGTGAGTGATGTGATTTCTCTTTGACCACATAAGCTGTTGGCTGATACCTTGTGGTCTTTTTTCATGTTAATCATTAGAGTTTTTTAGGTAATGGCCCGAGGTGAGTATATTGTGGTTACAATCAACAGTGAAAACAAAGTTATGCCTTGAGCTCAATTTGCTCTATCTATACCTCAAGGTCAAAAGGTGCATGAGGAGGGGTACAATCTGGCTGTCTCTATTTGTTCCTTCTTTGTTCTTTATTTTATCTCTTCCTCTGGGGACAGTAAACACCTACCATCCCCCACCCATGCCTTTCTTAAGCTGTTCTAAGAAGGGTATTTCTTTAGTATTTACTCATTTTGCCATACCAAATATAATAGACTTGGGCATCTATCCATCTTCCTGATGCAGGGAATGGGATGTCTATATCTAAGGGCTGTGCAGGGGGTCTTCCCTGGGGAGCTTCCCAGGGCCTTCCTGCAATCTAGTTTTTCACATGTGGAGGGGGATGTGCAGTTGGGGGAAGCCAGCAGGGCTGGGACAGCCTTGGCATTCCTGGGCTGGGCGTTCGCTGGCTGGGTGTTCTGTGCTGGGATTCATTAAGCCGAGGGGGTTGTAAAACCCTTCTTAGAAGGCATCTTCCTTGATCCTTGTGCCGGGAGATAAGAGGGTACTTTTGAGGAAGGTTTAATTAGGATGCAAAATATCATCAGGGAGAGTACAGCCAAAAAATATGTCAAGGGTGAGATGCGTCCACTCGCCATCACATAGGCGTGTGGCTTTGCTTACAGAGGCTTCTGTGGGTGACGGGCCTCGGCACTCAAGGCTATTTTCCTAAGGTAATCCTTGAACTTGGAGCTGAAGCTAGTTGTGGAGGTCATCTTTCAGCCAAATGACAGATTGGCTTATAAAACTTGTAAGTAATGTGCTTCCTTAAACAATTGACTATATGAGACCAGTCAACATTTACCCAAAAGCAAAGAGGAGAAGGCAGAGAGGAAGGAAGGGAAGCTAGATGAATGTGAACAGAGCAACCAGAATGGAAATAATGAGAATGCTGACACGTTGTGAAAACTGTCACCGATGTCACAAAACAATCTGTGTGAAAACTGTCGAATGACAACCAAATTTGCTGTGTCAACTTTCAAAAATTAAGATCCAGTAGTGTGCATAGCCAGAAACTCTGGTGGCATAGTGCTTAGGTGCTGTGGCTGCTCACCAAAAGGTCAGCAGTTTGAATCCACCAGGTCCTCCTTGGAAACTCTGTGGAGCAGTTCTACCCTGTCTTATAAGGTTGCTGTGAATCAGAATCAACTGGACGGCAGCTGGTTTCATTTTTTGGTTTTGGCACACAGCCTACACTGAGACTTATGGGGTGGCTGTGAGTTCGAATCAACTTGACTGCAACTAGTTTTCATTATTTCATAAAATGAAGGTGCATACTTGGGGCTAATTCATCACCCACAATTATCTTACTGCAAAACCCTATATATAGTAGCCTGCAGTGTTTTACATTTTGCTCACATTTTGGTGACTCAGAAAGCTGAGGCTACCACGCTCAGAAAAACTTTAGCACCTCAGAGATGTTTTTAGATTGACTGTACCTTCAGGGCTTTCATTATTTTAGGTGTCGAGCTATGCAGATGTTTCAACCAATGTTCTGTAACACCCTTTTTTGTAAGACAATTTGATTTTTGCTTCTTGGTAAAGGCTGTGTTGAGGATCTCTTAAGACTCGAGATGGGCTTTTTATATCCTTATGCTCTCCAGTCATAAGTACTTTGTGTCTCTACGTCAGATGTCAAAAATTGATTTCTCCTCACTCACCCCTTTACAGGAAACCCTGGTGGCACAGTGGCTAAGTGCTACAGCTGCTAACCAAAGAGTCAGCAGTTCAAATACTCCAAGTGCTCCCTGGAAACTCTGTGGAGCAGTTCTACTTTGTCCTATAGTGCCACTGTGAGTTGGAATCAACTGTACCACAGAGGGTTATATGGATCACTCCTTTACTGGGAAGGGGTTCAAAGACTAAAGGAGGGTTCAGAAAACATACAAGCTGCTGGCCAAATTCTTCAGAGCACTTACATATATATATGTGTTTTATATATATATATATACACATATATATATACACACACATAATTCATATGTATACTCATTTGGGGGGTATTTATATTATATTTAAAAAAAATCACTGCCATCAAGTCAGGTCTGACTCATAGCAACCTTAGAGGTCAGAATAGAATTGCCCCATAGAGCTTCTAAGGAGTGCCTGGTGGATTTGAATTGTTGAACATTTGGTTAACAGATGTAGTACTTAACCCACTATGCCACCAGACTTTCCATATATATTATATATACAAAATTATATGTATATACTAGTATATACACTTACATATATAAATTATATAGAGATGTAATTTTGTTGTCGTTGTTGAGAATGCACACAGCAAAACATATACCATTTCATCAGTTTCTGAGTGTACAGTTCAGTGACACTGACAGCATTCTTTGAGTTGTACAACCTTTCTCACTCTTCTTTTCTGGGTTGTTTCTCTCCCATTAACATAAAGTCACTGTCCTCTAAAGATCTTATATAATCTTTCAAGTTGCTGCTATCAGTTTAACCCAATATAAACCAAAAACCAAAAAACCAAACCCAGTGCTGTTGAGTCAGATCCGACTCACAGTGATCCTATAAGACAGAGGAGAACTGCCCCATAGAGTTTCCAAGAAGCACTTGGTGGATCTGAACTGCTGGCCTTTTTGTTAGCAGCCAGAGCACTTAACCACTGCACCACCAGGGTTTCCTGATCCCCTATAGGTAAGCCTAAAAAGAGCAAAATGCTTAAGGCAGACATTTTTAATAGTTAAGCTAAACTCCTGTTTGGTTTTAGCAGTTGTTTAATAGTTGTAAACTACTGTTCTGTTTTGGTTTTAAGTGGAATTCTGGTTTACAGTTTAGAGTGTATCTCAGCTGGGGAAGTCAGCATAACTCGACCACAGCAAAGTCAAGGCAACTTCCTAGACACACTCAAACACCCTATGGGACCAAGTAAATGGAACTGAGGGCTGTGGTCTTGAGGACCATCCAGCTCACCTGGTACAACACAGGTTGTTAATGAGTCTTCCTCAGTCTGGACTCCCATTCTTCTTCATAAAATAGCTTCTCAGATTATTTGCTCGGCATATGGAGTAAATAAATGTGGCCAAAGGGTACAGTCCTGGTGCATACCTTTCCTAACTTTAAACCATGCAGTGTCCCCTTGTTCTGCTCAAATAACTTCATTTTGATCCATGTACAAACTCCACATTAAACAAATGTTCTACCACTAACTGTGGTAAGTAGCATCTAGGATCTTAAAAGCCCCATAGAGTTTCTCCAGAAATTGACAGAATTTCAAATGGTATGTTTCAACATATGGATGGAGCACTTGAAGTGCTCAGTCATCTATGTCAAGAAATTTGCAAGATGACTACCTGGCCAACTGACTGGAAGAGACCTATATTTATGCTTATTCCCCAAAAAGCTTGTCCAACCATAAGTGGAAATTATCAAACAGTATCATTAATATTGGAAAGCCTGGGGGATAAATGCTACATCTGCTAACCAAAAAGTCAGCAGTTCGAAACTGCAAGGTGCTCCTTGGAAACTTTGGAAAGAGCTTTTGGTTCTTTCAAGCCATTCTACTCTCTCCTATGGTGTCACTATAAGGCAGAATCAACTCAAAGGCAGTGGGTTTGTCGTGGTTTTGGTTTTGGTTTTTTTTTTTTTTGGTCTATCATTAATATTACCCAGAAGTAAAATTCTGCTGAAGATCATTCAAAGGGGACTGCAGCAGCAGTATATTGACAGGGAACTCTCAGGAATTCAGGCTGGATTCAGAAAAGGAAGTGGAATCAGTGATATCATTGCTGATATCAGATTAATCTTGACTGAAAGGAGAGAATGTCAGAAAGATGTTCACCTGTGTTTTGTTGACTATGGAAAGTTATTCGACTGTGTGGATCATAACAAACCACAGAAAACACTGCAGAAAATGGCAATTCTATGACACTTAGTTGTGCTCATGTAGAGTATGTACATGGATCAAAACAAAGCTATTCAAGCAGAACAAGGGGACTCTGCATGGTTTAAAGTTAGAAAAAGTGTGCGTCAGCATATCTATTTACTCCATATGCCAAGCAAATAATCTGTGAAGCTGGATTAAATGAAGAAGAAGGGGCATCCAGATCGAGGAAGACCCATTAACAACCCGCATTATGCAGACAACACGAGCTTGCTTGCTGAAAGTGAAGAGGACTTGAAACACTGACGAAGATCAAAGAACACAGCCTTCAGTGTGGATTACACCTCAGCATGAAGAAAACAAAAATCCTCACAACTGGAGTACCATAATAAACGGAGAAAAGATTGAGGTTGTCAAGTGTTTCATTTTATTTGGATCCACAATCAATGTCCTTGGAAGCAGCACTCAGGAAATCAAAAGACACATTGCATTGGGCAAATCAGCTGCAAGAGACCCCTTTAAAGTGCTGAAAAGCAAAGACATCACCTTGAAGACTAAGGTGCACTTGAACCAAGCCATTGTATTTTCAATTGCATCATTTGCATGCAAAAGCTGGACAACGAATAAAGAAGACAGAAGAAAAATTGATGCCCATAAATTGTGGTGTTGGAGAGTATCGAATGCCCCATGGACCGCCAAAAGAACAAACAGATCTGTTCTTGAAGAAGTACAATCAGTGTTCTCCTTATAAGCAAAGATGGTGAGACTAAATCTTATATACTATGGACATGGTGTCAAGAGGAATCAATCCTTAGAGAAGGATATCTCGCTTAATAAAGCCGAGCGTCAGTGAAAAAAGAGAAAGACCTTCAATGAGACAGATTAACTGCAACAACAGGCTCAAGTATAAAGATTGTGGGCATGGCTCAGGACTAGGCAGTGTCCTATTTTGTTGTACAGAGGGTCTTTATGAGTTGGAACCAACTCAGCGGCACCTAACAACAACATAGGTCCAACAATAACACATGTGAGGAATGCGCTTTATAGTTCAATCACATACATGATACTAATGGACACCCCCAAAAGCAAAGACAGGAAAGGGCAGGAAAACCAGATGAACGGAAACAGGGAACTCAGGGTGGAGAAGCGGAGAATACTGACACACAGCAGGGCTGGCAACTACTGTTACAAAACAGCATGTGCATTCACTGTTTAAAGACAAACTAATTTGTTCCATGAACTTTCACCTAAAGCACAACAACAACAACAAAAACCTAAAGATTAGATCAGAGCAACAGTTTCAGGGTTCATCTAGCTTCCATGACTCCAGAAAGGCTGGACTCTGTGAGAATTTTAAATTCAGTTCTACATTTTCCCCCTTTTGATCAGGATTCTTCTACAGACTCTTTGATCAAAATGCTCAGCAATAGTAACCAATACAGAATAGTAACCAATACAGAAGCACAACCACATCCATCCTTTTACCTGTCTATTGATGATTTCACACTGTAATAGCCAAGCTGAGTTGCCATAAGTACTCAGAGATCACGTGGCCTGCAATTCCAGAAGCATTTTACTGTCTAGCCCTTTACAGAAAAATTTTGCTGAGCACTGTACTAGAGACACATTTCCAGAGAACATGTAGAGAAACTCCCAATAGGGAAACATCACATACACTTCCAGGATTACCCCACATTGCAGGGGTATGCTGTGGGACTATTGCTGTTTCCGTATTTTTAAGAGCATTTTTAATCCTAAACTTCAGGCACAACATAGAGATTCTTCTTTCAACCCCATATTCAGGTATCATTGGTTTTTAAAGATGCAATATTAGGTCCTAAAAATGATAGACTGTCTTGTCTATCCTTTAATGTATCATGTATCATCCAGTTATGCGCGAGAAGTGGAATGGGGAAGATTATTTGAATCTATCCATTTGTTATAATTTCCTTCACTTATTTATCCTACATGCTAAAAGGAACCCAAGTACAGTAATTCAAAACTTGTGAAACTGATTAAAAAAGGAAACAATTGTTTTCTTTCAATTTTCCCCACACCATCTTTTAAAAAAATTGCTGTGCTTTAAGTGCAAGTTTACAATGCAAGTCAGTTTGTCATGCAGAGCGTTGCACACACACTGCTATGTAACACTAGCTGCTCTCCCCACCCTGTGACAGCACATTCCTCCTTCCCACCTTGTATTTCTTGTGTCCCTTCATAGCTCCTGTGTCCCTCTGCTCTTTGTCTCTGGACAGGAGCTGCTCGGCTAGCCCCATGTATCTCCTTAAGCCAAGAAGCACACTCTTCGCCAGTATTTTATTTATTTATTTTTTGTCTGAAACCTTCCAATACACCGTTTGAAGAGTTGGCTTCAGGACCGATTTCAGCTCTAGGCTAACAGAGAGTCCGGGGGCCATGTCTTCCGAAGACCCTCCGGTCTGTCCGACTATCTAGTCTGCTCTTTTTAATAGAGCCGAAACCGTTGTGATAATTGGCAATGACACACCGTCTATAGCTAATAAATATTAACCCAGGAAAAGAACGTTTTGGAAAATAGTCTCCTTTCTCACTACGATAATAGAAAGTAGTATGCCTTTAAAAGTCTTACTATTCTTTTCAAAGTCTACAAAAATTACTAAGGAAACTCTTCTGGATTTGATAACTCAATGATTGCAGAAATCTGCACCGGAAATTCGTGTTTTGTCTTTAACTATGCTCTCAACCTAGCAAGTCATTCATATTTAAAAGTGTCAGGGCGCCCTCCTGTGGTGCGTAGCAGTTACTGTACTTTTCTATTGCAAATTTTGAAGTGTGATATAGATCCGTTCAATATTTTTGTAGCTCGTTTTCCAAGAGACTTCTCTACCTTATATTTCATGTGTTATAGACTGACATAAAGCAATAATCAATAATAGGTGCTGGAGCATTCAGAAGGCACTGTTAAAATTGTTTGAGCCTATAAAAAAAATATATGATTATCCATGTTTGAGACCCAAATTCCCAAGAATAGTAATAAAACAGCCACCTATTTTTGGTCCATAAGGGTGAAAAATCTTGAAGTCTAAAATTATTGCAGTCTTGAAATTAAAAAAATGAAAAGTAAACCAACTATGATTCCAACTCACAGTGAACCTATGAGACAGAGTAGAACCAGGTCACAGAGTTTCCAAGGAGCGGCTGGTGGATTAAAACTGCTGACCTTTGGGTTAACAGCTGAGTTCCTAACCGTTTCACCACCAGACCATCATATTCTTGAATATGAGGGGTTAAAAAGAATTACTACGTTCTCTGCTTTCTGATTTAACAAATACGTCTCTGTAAATATTTTTATGAAAGGGCACATGAAAATTCCCCCAGGTGTAATCATGAAAAAAACTTGTGAAAGTCAAATCTAGTTGAAGTTTCTAGTTTTCTCCTTGCAGGGGGTACTTTGGGTACCTGGTCACTCTACTTTGTGAATTCACTGACTTAGGTCATAATGTGAGTCCCAAAGACCCCTGAGATTGTATTTTGGCACTCTGAAACCCACTAACCATGTCATCTCTGTGCCAAAGCCAAAAAGCCACTGCCGTAGAGTCAACTGCAACTCATGGCGACCCTACAGGTCAGAGTGGAACTGTCCCATGGAGTCTCCAAGGAGCATCTGGTGGATTTGAACTGCTGGCCTTTTGGTTGTACGCAACACCAAACCAAGAAAAAAAAACTCCTGACCAAAGAGTTGGTTCCAACTCATTGAGACCCAATTGCCTGAGGGCAGAACTGTACTCCATAGCGTTTTCAACAGGCTGTGATCTTTGGGAAACAGATCTCCAGGCTTTTCTTCTTAGGCACCTTTGGGTGAATTTTAACTGCCAACCTTTCAGTTGGTAGTCAAGCGTGTTACCCTTAGCGCTACCCAGGAACTCCATACAGCACACCTTAATTTGTCTTCTGTTACATATTTTCTCATTTTTAATATTTTAACTCTCTCCTTTGGTGTAGTGGGTTAAGTGCTACCACTGCTAACCACCAGGTCGGCAGTTCAAATCTACCAGGTGCTCCTTGAATACTCTAGAGGGCAGTTCTACTCTGGCCTCCAGGGTCGGCATGAGTCGGATCCAACTCGACGGCACTTAGCTTTGGCTTTTCGTTTATAGCCACTGAGAGCTCAGAATCTGGAGTCCTGTCTTGGCGTTTAATAAATTCATTTGTGGTTGCAAGTTTCATGACTTAATACTTTCAACTGTGATCCCTTGTGCAAGTTACTTGAACCTTTCAGCCTCAATCACTAATCTGTAGAATGGATGCACTATAGCCCACTCATCACCCCGTTGTGACACTGTAATTCAGTAATGCAGACAAGATGCCTGGCCAGGGGCTGGACACACAGGAATTGTTTAATAAATGTTAGGACCAGTGCTACTGTAGGTTTCTGAACATAGTCAACACTTCAATTTCAAAATATTCCTTCTTTCCACTCATCGCCCGTTGGTTTTCTCATTTATTTTTGGTCTGTTTTTTAAACCTTTTGTTTCTTTGGGTGTGCTGTTTCTTACTACGTGACACTGGAGAAGCTGGATTGAAAAGTGTGGGATCTTGTTTCAGAGCCCTTTGTCTGAATGGACTTAGTGCTATTTTTAATGCAGGAAGGCTATGTCATAAGGCCAAAACCTAGAAATTTACGTAGTGGGATATTTTGTGCTACTGAGATAGAGATCTTTGGACATTTTTTGTATTTGGAGAGCTGAAACAGAGGCCTACTGAGGAGACTCCTGCTGGATACAAGGTGTGCCACCTTGTAAGTGACCCCTCCCCATCTCCCAG
Organism: Heterohyrax brucei; assembly: GCA_028571685.1. Lineage (NCBI taxonomy): Eukaryota > Metazoa > Chordata > Mammalia > Hyracoidea > Procaviidae > Heterohyrax > Heterohyrax brucei. Next base: position 94,039,043 of record CM053148.1, read on the forward strand.
ACTGATAATGGACAGAAAGTATGTGCTGCATGGCAGGTGATTACTGCTGAAGTCACTCAAGCTATCTTAACGGGGGCATGGGGGAAGGGCTGTACACCGGTCAATCCAGCCTACCCTGAACAGGGCAATAGATGGTGTTCACTGCGTGCAGGAGGGTTTCCACTTTTATTATACCCCTTTATGTTCTACTAGTTCTCATATACTGCCCCTTCCCCTACCTGCTCTCTGCACAGGCCATTGGGTACATAGACGAGGCTGTTCAACTGGTATTTAATCCCACCTGGGAGAGGGAAATTTGGGAATTCTCCCCCCGAGAGGTGAACTGGGAGCCTAATATCAGGGAACATGGGTTGTCAGTGAGGTGTGTTGTGCTCTTTCCTGTCCTGTTTATTCTGGAGCAACGAATGCCTTTTGAGGCCCCATTAGAAATGTTTGCTCTGCTTGGAAGCCCTAGTGGCATAGTAGCTGTATGCTACTTCTGCTAATGAAAAGGTCAGCAGTTCAAATCCACCAGGTGCTCCTTGGGAACTCTGTGGGACAGTTCTACCACTGTCCTGTAGAGTCACTGTAAGTTGGAATCAAGTGGGTGGCTGTAGGTGTGGTTTTTGGGGTTTTACTCCGTGCTCTCCTTCCAATGGTTTTTCACTAAAATGTGTAAATACAGCAACATTGTAAAATTTAAAAAATATAAAGAGTTACATAATCAACAAGTCCTTGTTGTCTCTTAATTCAGTGGTCAAAAGATTCTTTTGCAGTGACCTGGAAGTTTCTAAATGCAAGCTGTTTCACTGTGAGAAAAAAGTCCCAGCTCCCACATTGTGTATCTGTCCATGCTAGAAGAGGAATAAGTATTGGATAGAGTACATCCCTGGCAGGAATAGATGGTACAACTGTTGAGAGTATATCTTTGCCCACAGCTTCATCAAGCCTCAAGAGTGACTTTCTGGGTCAGCTCCAGCTGAGAAATATTTATTTTAGAACCCTTAATTTTGCTTCCCTGGCAATGCTGTGAAATCCCATCCAGGATCTTATAGTCAAAATGAGGGCCCCAACAGGCTTCTCAATTCTTCTTCTGCAACTCCTATTTGGAGATGTCTTAATCTCCTCATTATATGTAGCCATGACTAAAACATGGTAAAAAAAAGAGATGCTTTTCCACCAGGAAACTTCAGATAGCATCTCATACCGCTGACAAGCAGATTGTTACCTCTGCACAGTCTGGTAGGTCTGGTTGTTGTCTCTTACCTAGAAATTAAATGTGTAACTGCAAGGCATGATCACTATAGTAACCAGGAGAGTACTGAGATGTTGAAAACGGAGGGAGATGTTAAATTTAGATCAAAGTGGATATGTGTCACGTTATCAATCCTACTCCTTAGAAGCACATTTTCTTCAAAGATCTTTCTGACATACCATCACATGAGGGGCCTTTTTTTGGTGACAATTTTCAAAACTGGTCAAATTTGGAAAAAAAAAAATGTTTTTTTTTTCCTTTCGGTTTGCAAAGATAATTTTTTTTTTCCTTTCTAAAATATGACTTAAAATAAGCACGTCCCTGTGTTATTTAGCTTCCACCGACTGGTAAACAGTACTAACATCTTCTGTTTTCCACAGGCACACTCTTAAGTAATCTTGCTATTGTTTGTGTGTTTTCGGGTCAGAAGGGCGCCGCCTGACCTGCACTGGGACTCTGGTGGTGAGTCACTCCTAAGCCGGCCTGTGGCAGGATTGGAGGGCTTTTTGCATCGTTAACTTGCTGACTCACAGTTTCCAGACTGCCCAGATGAGGTCAAACAGCTGATGGCGTTTATTTATCTCTAGGCGTCAGAAAGAATTCAGTTCCACAAAGTGAAATGCCTTTCCGGGAGAAAACATGACCACGTGAACACTGGACTTCAAAGGCAGACGTGTCGTCCATCTCCGTTTATTGTTCCCCATCGGCCTTTTTTACTTTCTTACTTTTTCCTCCATTCTCATTCTGTCTGCTCTCTGAATCATAATTAGGGATCTAGAGGAGAGATTCAGCCTCCACATGCCCTTGCTTTTTCTTTTATTTGTAATATACACAGTTAAATGGATGACTAAGGTGACCTCGTGGTGTAATGGTTAAGCATTTGGCTGTCATCCGAAAGGTTGGTTGTTGAATCCATCTAGCAGTTCTGAAGAAGAAAGCCCTGGCCACCTGCTTCCACAAAGATTAAGATCCCAAATGAAGCCCACTGCCATTGAGTCAATCCCGATTCATAGTGACCCTATAGAACAGAGCAGAACTGTCCCCACAGAGTCTCCAAGGAGCACCTCGCAGATTCGAACTGCGTACCTTTCGGTTCTCAGGTATAGCACTTAACCACTATACCACTAAGTGCTCCTTGGAAACTCCATTGGGCAGTTCTACTTTGTCCTACAGGGTCACCATGAGTCAGAATCGACTCGATGGCAATGGGTCTACAAAGTTTACAGCCTAAAAACCCTATGGGGAACCTCTACTGTCTCCCATGAGGTTACGATGAGTCAAAAGTCAACTCGTCAGCATCGAGTGGATGAGTGTCATGCGCCTTCACAAACAATGGAGTCGGCTTCTTTGGTGTTCCCACTCAGGTGTGTGGAGGTGCTAGCAGTTTTCTTATGCACAGTAAACTCCGGAAGAAGTGTGTTCCCAGTAGTAGCACAAAAACAAGCATTGCTAGTTCCGTGTCTTGCTTCATCTATCCCCTATTGTTGTCTAAAAATAACCAGTGCTCAAGGTCTGGCTCTTAACTAAAACCTTCTGTAGGAGTCCACCTACCTTGGACTGTGTCTCTGGGAGAGCTGACCTCCTGAAGGGCGGAGAGACTGGACTTTGTTTCAAACCAGATTCCCTGATAGACCAGGGACCTCCCATTGGTCGGGACTGAGGAGGGGATGAGAAATGTTATCTTTTCATAGTTCAACAGAACACGCTGGATACATTGCAATTTCATTGCAATCTAAATACATCCCCCTCTGCTCTGTCCACATTGTCCCTCCAAGGACAGTGTTCATTACCAAAAAGAAACAATCCCACTATTCACTTGTCCAGATAAACAAAAAGTCCAGAGGATGAGGGAAAATAATTCTTTTCCAAGGAGTTGCCCTTTAATCCCAATGAGATAGTGGTCTTAGGTGGGTGCCTGGGAGTCCCTTTCCTCTGCACTCTCTTTGCTTTTCCTTCCTCCCCTCAAACTTTTCTACCAACCCTTCCAACAAACACACCTTCCAGGGTGCTCGCTTCACCTTCCAGGGTGCTGGCTTCTTCTTGGGAGCCGAGTGAGCAGTAAGATCCTCGAAGGCCTGGTGCCTTCTTTTCTGTCCAGCAAATCAACCACTGCTCTGTCCTCCACAGACAGAGGCTCTGACATTCCAAAATCTTGTAAATGGAGCATTTAAAATAAAGATAGGTGCTTTTTCTTAATAATACTAACAACTGTTCAGAAATCAAAACCCAGCCCATTGCCACTGAATTGCTTCTGACTCATTGTGACCCCACAGAGAATGTGCTTAAAATCTCCTTCCCTTGACTCTGTACCACAAAAGTCCCTTCACTAGAAATCATGAAATGATAAAACCATATGGTACATCCACTCATGATGTTCAAATGTGAGTTAGTCCCATCTTTGAACCAGGAGTTGTGGTTTGTGCTGGAAGCATAGGCCTTAATAATTCATGGCCACAATCATGTCGGTGAATTCAGAATTTAATTGGAGGTAAAGAGGAGGTGGTAAACAGACATATAAAAAATTAGTGGCGATGCAGTCCTCTCAGAACTCGCATCTGGGCATGAGCAGAATGGTGTGTTAGCTCCATCGAAGGCCCCACTCCCTGGAAGAGGCTGGGAGAGGGGCAGGCAGGCACAAGGACACAAAAGAAAACAAATACCTTGACTGACTCTTCTGGGAGCTAGTTTCCCCACAGCCAATCCCACAGTGGACCTATGCCATTTTAGACAATGGGTTCCCATTCCATGCCTAGTGCTTAACTACTGAGAAATAGACACAGTCACAGAATGCCAAAGGTGGAGATGCTGGGAGGGGAGTGCTGTGAATTGAATTGGATCCCTAAAAAATATGTGGTGAACCCTGACCTCTATGCCTGTGGTTACAGTCCCATTTGGGAAGAGGTTGTCTTTGTTATGTCAATGGGGCAGAACTCATGTAGGGTCTGAGTCAATTCCTTTTGAGATATTAACAAAACAAAACTCACCATTGAGTGGATTCTGACTCTAGCAGCCCGGTTATCTAGTGGTGTACTGGTTAACTGTTACGGCTGCTAACCAAAAGGTCAGCAGTTCAAATCTACCAGACACACCTTGGGAACTATGGTACAGTTCTATTCTGTACTATAGGGTCACTATGAGTTGGAGTTTGAGTTGTGAGATATGAAAGAGATTAAACAAGCAAGATAAGCAGCAGAAATGAAGAGAGACCCTAAGCTACATAAAGACCAGCAAGGAGCAAAAGCTTTGAATGGACAAAGACCTTCTTCCAGAGCTGACATGAGAAGGAAAGTCTTCCTCAAAAGCCAGCACCCTGAATTTGGACTTCTAGCCTCTTAAACTATAACCCAAGTGCCGTTCTACTATTCTTAAACTATGAATGAACAAAAAAAAATTTTGTTTGTTAAAGCTACCCACTTGTGATATTTTCATTATCACTGCACTAGTTGACTAAGACAGAAAGGGAATGCTGATTTCAGTAAACCCGTGATGCCTAGGCTACTGCCATTGCTGTTGCTTGCCATCAAGTTGATCCTGACTAATGCAGCCACGTGTGCAGAACAGAATTGTTCCACAGTGTTTTCAAGGCTGTGACCTTTTGGAAGCAGATTTCCAGGCCTACCTTCCCAGGTATTTCTGAGTGGTACGACTTTGTTGATATAATTTTGGGGATAGGCCAGTGCTTAACCACTGTTGTCATCCAGGGATTCCGCAGCCCATAGGCCACTGTTTGGTCTTGAAATATTTGGGAAGGTATGGGAAGGAAGCTCCAGCTATGAGTTTCTCCTTTAAGGGGAAGAGAAAGAGAGAAACAGAGGAGGGAGACAGGGGAAAAGGAAGGAAATGAAAGGAGGGAGGGAGAGAGAGAGGACAGGAGGAGGCAGGAAGGAAGGAAAGAACAATTCCTGGTCTTCTTAGAACTCCATAGGAGACTAAGGTTGGGTTGAGATGACCAATAGATTTCAAGTGGTGTGCTACTAGTTGTGTGCTATTGGCTGGGACCATTGTGGAGCTCTGCAAAAGGACAATCACAGAGGGGAGACTGGAACAAAGCAGATGGCACTGTCCTTGGTGTGCTTTAGTAAAAACTTGAGGGAAACTGCATATCAGTAAGACCAGCAAATGCTATGACATTCTACTATAGGCATCTCATGATAATAGTATGCCAGCAAGAAAGAACTGTATTTATAATTATTATCAGTTATTGATTGCCCTCCATTTCAGTCCAGCAGAGAAGTTAGGAGCATGGGCCCTACAAGAAGGCAATCTTCCATTTGAGTACCAACTCTACCACTCACAATGTGACCTTGATGTTTTCTACACTTCAATTTTCTCACCTGTAAAATGGGAATGAGTACGTCTTCCTCCCGAGGGCTCTAGGGAGGATTATATGAGTAATAAATGCAAAGATTTTTGCTATTACTAATAAATTTTTCAGGGACTATATATAGTACTGGACAATGAACAAGGAATACAGAATAACTGATGCCTTTGAATTGTGGAGAAGAATACTGAATGTACCGTGGTCTGCCGAAAGGACAAATCTGTTCTGAGAGAAGTATAACCAGAGTGCTTCTTGAAAATAAAGATGATAAGATCGTATCTTACATACTTTGGACATGTTGTCAGGAGGGATCAGTCCCTGGAGAAGGACATTACGCTCGGTAGAGTGGAGGGTCAGTGAAAAGAAGGAAGACACTTGACCAGATAGATTGACACAGTTGGTGCAATGATTGGATTAAACATAAGAACAATTCTGGATGTGGCACAAGACTGGCAGTGTTTCCTTCTTATGTGTGTGTATGGAGTCCCTATGAGTCAGAATGGACTTGATGGCACCTAACAACAATAACAGCATGTATATAATATGGACACTCTGGTGGGGTAGTGGTTAAGCACTACATCTGCTAACTGAAAGATCAGCAGTTCAAATACACCAGGCTCTATGGAGGAGTTCTACTCTGTCCTGTAGGATCGCTGTGAGTCAGAATCAACTCAACAGCAGCGAATTTGGCTTTGGGTTTATATATTGTATGGAGCCCTGCTGGGGTAGCGGGTTAGGAGTTCCACTGCTAACCAAAAGATCAGAAATTTGAATTGACTAGTGCTCCTTGGAATCTCTGTGGGGAAGTTCTACTCTGTCCTACAGGGTTTCTATGAGTCAGAATTCACCTCATGGCTATGGATTTGGTATTGTTTGGGGTATATATAATCTGGAAACCTGGTGGTACTGTGGTTAAGAGTTACAGTGAGCTATGGCTGCTAACCAAAGAAGGCACCACTCAGCACTCCATGGAAACCCTATAGGGCAGTCCTGCTCTGTCTTATAGGGTCATTATGGACTCAGCAGCAATAGATTTTGTTTGTTTTGGTTTTACACAGTAAGTGTTTTATATATTTAATCTATTTTTAGCCTCCACAAAAATCGTCTCATGTAGGATATGCAACATTAGTCCCACAGCTTCCTGGTATCCCACCTACCCTTGCTATCATGAAGAATAATGTGTGAGAGCACTTTACTCCTCCAAACTGACAGCGAGAGCAGCTTCAAGACCATGTCCTTTCTCCATTCTCTGGATAGTACATTCTGCTCACCTGTGCCTGGCTGCGCTTCTACACCGTTTCTATGACAACCTCTCTCTGGAATATTTTTCCTCCCAGCTCTCCATAGTACTCAAGGCTCTTCCTGTTGAAAAAAGAAAACAAAAAAATCAAATCAAACCCTAAGTAAAGGCTACCTTTTAAACAGAAAATTTCCAAAAGGAATAGTGATGCTGCAACTTCAATCAGCATAACAAACTGATTTAAAATTGTTTTGTTTAACGTTATAAAGCTCCAGTGCATTTTGTCCTTCCATCATAATTACTGGTGATGTGCAGAATTAGATCTCATAATTATTAGGTAGTAATAACCACTAGTAAAATGCAAAGCAGAGGTTACAGTTTCATTTTGATGTTGGAGCCCTCTTACAATGTTTTTCTCCAATACTCTTTCCGTTTTATTGTCAGTTGTCATTTGCTTACAATACCACAGTGTGTAAACACCGAGAGCTCTGTGTGGACGTGTTAACTCTAATGTACACCCTAGGGCCCAATTAGCACAGAAAGTGGCCTAATAGAATTAACACCCTCAGAATTGGCCAGGCAGCATTCAAAAAAATTTTTTTAATCAAAATCAACTATATAGCATGCTAAAAATAATTTTTAATTGAAGAAAGACATGGTTTGAAGTTCTGTGAGTGTTCGGAGTACAGCACCTCCACTTTTGCAGGGAGAACATGGATCAACTTACTGGGTCAACAGTTCAAACGAGAGGACAGCTCCCAGATCCAAGACCCCACTGTCATTGGGTCCCTGCCCACAACCGATGGTTCTGTCATCAAATCTGACCCAAAACCCTGACCCTTCTGCCATCAGAACATGCTTGCCTCTGTCTTGGAGACAGCCTTTCTTGAAGACGCTGGTCATTGTGTCAAGTGGTGACAGTGAAAATATTTCCATGTATAGATAGCCTGTATGATTGTTTTGTTTCTGCTAACTAAAAGCCCTTTGGATTATTAAAGGAATATGGTATGAAATGTGCTTTTGCAACAACCTCCTGGGAATAAGGTGATGGGTTAGAAACACAGAGATGACACCCAAACCAAAACTGACTGAGTCAATTATGACTCATAGGGACCCAATAGGACAGAGTAAAACTCCTCCATAGAGTTTCCAAGGAGCACCTGGTGTATTCAAACAGTTGAACTTTTGATTAGTAGATGTAGCACTTAACCACTGTACACCAAGACTTCCTAGTCCTCTCTAAACAATCAGAGTTCCAGTGATTTTCAAAGATACATGGCATTGACTTAAATAGGGTTGGATTCTTACTCAACACATATGCCCCAGTGATTCTGTGTCACGGAGGCACCCATTGAGCTTTATGCAAGTACAGTCTCACTGGTCAGAATATCACCTTCAGGGAAATTCACAGTGCTCTGGTTTCCAGAGTAAGCTGCTGAATCATGCATCTTGGGGCTCATTTCCAAATTCATCTGTAGTATCATGCATCTGATTGTGGTCTGAGGCTTCTTTATTTATCCACACTCTTTCACTCCTTCTATATTAATCCAGCACCTCCTAAGAATCAGGGACTGTTACAAGCATCCAGAACATGGTGGTAACCAACACAGTCAGTGGCTGTACTCATAGGCCCCACAGTCTACACAGTGCTGTAAGTTCAGATGTCATTTAAATTTCCTAGAAACAGGTGAAATTAATGTTAATATCCTATATATTAGTATTTTCTTTTATACTTTATAACAGTAATATATTACACTTACATCAAAATACTAAGGCAACTATTTAAACCAAAACGTCATTTCAACATGTAATTGATAGAATAAAATGTTAATGAAATATTTCACATTATCTTTTGTACTAAATCCTCAAAATCTGGAGTGTATTTTATCACATCAGAATTTGGTATCACATCTGTGTTAGGCTGGATTCTCTAGAGAAACAAAACCAGTGAAGTGTACATATACATTGCTTTGAATCAATTCTGACTCATAGCAATCCTACAGGATGGAGTAAAACTGCCCCATAGGATTTTTAAGGAGCAGCTGGTGGATTCAAACTGCCACCCCTTTGGTTGGAAGCCAAACACTTGATGACTATGCCACCAGGGCTCTAGATAAAATATATATAAAGAGAGCTTTATATCAAGGAAATGGCTCATGAGGTTGTACACACTACAATGTCCAAGTCTCTGGGTCAGGGTATAGGCTTCTCCTGATTCATCTGGCCACAGGGGCTGACAAACCCAAGGTAGGCAGGTCAGAGAGCAGGATTCCTGCTCATAGGCTGTGAAAATTGATGAATCCCAAGATAGGCAGGCAAGACCACAGGAAAACTGCTAACTCAAGCTCCAAGAATTGGAGGTCAGACAAACAGGAACGAGCTGCTGGATCCAGAGCAAGCAAAAGCCCAAGAGCTTTGCAAGAAAGTCTACCCCTTGGAAACTCTACCAGACAATTCTACTCTGTCCTATATGGAATGCAGGCCACACCCCCTAAGAAACTCCTTTTCAGCTGATTGGCTACTCACAGCAGATCCCATAGATAATATGATATTAAGTCTCAACATGGAGGTTGCCATGGATTGAATTATGTCTCTCCAAAAGTATGTGCAGCAATTTGGCTGGACCATGATTCCCAGTACTGGGTGGCTGTCTTCCCTTTTATGATGTTCCTATGTTGTAAACCCTAATCTCTTTCTGTGGCTAATCGGGCAAGACTATATTTATGTGAAAAAGGGATTAGTGTGGTACTGTTAACACCCTTGCTAAGGTCACTTCCCTGATCTAATGTAAAGAGAGTTTATATTGGCCTGGGCCACCTTTTATTCTATAAGAGAGAAAAGGAAAGGGAAGCAAGCAGAGAGCTGAGAACCTCATACCACCAAGAAAGCAGTGCCAGGGCCACAGCATGTCCTTTGGACCTGAGACTGGTCCTTTGGACCTGGGACTGATGCTCCCAGACCAAGAAAAGACAGGTGTATCACAAGTCCATTCCTCCAGAGCTGATGTAGAGTGAAAGCCTTTACTCGGAGCTGATGCCTTGAATTTGGGCTTGTAGCCTACTAGACTATGAGAGAATAAATTTCTCTTTATTAAAGCTATCCACTTGGGGTATTTCTGTTAGAGCAGTACTCGATGACTGAGACAGAGCTCTCTGGTATTAGTTGACAATATTTACTGCTAGTCTTCACCTTGACTATACACATGTGGTCCAACAAAGACAGGTAATGTCAATCTGGGCTCACTAGAAATATCTGGTTTCTGCCACAAGGCAGCGACTCCTGAGTCAAGGAAAAACAAAAAGTTAGGAACTTTCTATGCTTGGAGAAGGCAAAAATACATAAAGCAAGAAAAATAAAAATACAAACAGATATTTCAAATTATGCTGCCACATGCTTGGTAAAGTAGAAGGTCCTTGAAAAAAGAGGAAGACCCTCAACAAGATAGACTGACACAGTGGCAGCAACAACGGGCTCAAGCATAAAAACAATTGTGGGCATGGCTCAGGACCAGGCAGTGTTTCAGGCTGTTGTGCACAGGGTCACTATGAGTCAGAACCGACTCAGCAATACCTAAAAACAACAACATGCTGCTGCCTGGAGAGAGCTCCAACTCCTTAGCAATAACTATGTTGCCTCATTTCACCTTCATCCCGTGGGGTGCTGGAGCAGACTCATACCAGCTCACGAAAGCCAAGTGTTCCATTTCCAGGAATTTTGTGAGCCAATTGTTAAACACAGCTATTATTAAAAATGAAGTGATATAAGCCTTTCTTCTTCCATCTCCTGAGAGCTCCCAAAGCACTTTTCATGTTCTTGTGTTACATCAAATCTGAAACGGTTTCTAATTGTTGCTTTTTCTCAAATATCTTCTGGACTACGAGCTCATCAATAAGATTTCTCATTCATATTTCTTTCCTTTGCTTCTAGCAGAGTGCCCAACACATAGTAGGAATTCAATAATTGTTTGGTGAGTGAGTGACACAGCAAGTGGATAGCTCTCAGAATTTAAAACCTTTTCCTTTCTTCTTGCCCTAGGATCAGCCCTCTACTCAGCAGAAGGCACTGTTTTCTCTATCAAGCTTTACATTCCTAGGAAACTCAGTCCTTCAACTCTCTGAATAATCACCAGAGAGGAAAGCTTTGTTTCCTACCCAAAGGAAAGTAATTTAAGAGGCTTAAAATGCAGATCAAATGCAAACATTTAAGAAGAAAAGACTCATTAGCAACCCCCTGATGTAAAGAAGGAAACCCTGGTGATGTAGTGCTTAAGTACTACCTCTGCTATCAAAAGGTCAGCAGTTCAAACCGACCAGGCACCCCTTGGAAACTCTACCGGGCAATTCCACGCTGTCCTATAGCGTTGCTATGAGTTGGACTCAACGGCTGTGGGTTTTTTGTTGTTGTTGTTGTTGTCGCTTTTGAGGTATAGAAGGAATCTCTGAGCTAAGTGCTCGTCTCCCAGGAGTCTACCCAGAAGTGCTCTGGAAGAGAGCTGGTTCATGATCTATTTCAGAAAGATCACAGCCATTGAAAATCCTACGGAGCATAGGTCTTCTCTGAAACACATGGGGTCACCATGAGTCAGAATCAACTCTGCACTAATTTGGTTTGGGTTTAAGTTTTGAATGTAGAAAAGTCACATCACCAGTCTCAACATCCATACATAGCTCCCTGTGGTAGTTTCCTGAGATGGAAAGTCCACATGGGTTAGTTAATAAATGAGTGCAAGGCTCTCTTCAACCCGGTGGACATTTGAGAGGCAGGGAGTAGTTACGATGGTAGCCACAGGAATCGTAGCAACCATGGAAGTGGCCGATGTAAGACTGTTTGGTAGGTTGGTACATGGTAAAAACAACCAGGAAGGCTGCTAGATGTATAGATACACTTGGTAAATATCTTTTTACTATGTTCCAGAACATTCTGGAAGGTTCAGGAATGTGGTCAAGACTAGAAAAAACAAAGGTGGAAACCCGCTGCTTTTGACTTTTGGCTATGCAACCCAAGCAGGGAACTGCCTGACCTAATTTCTGATTCCATAAACATCTTTGGGGAAACTGTCACTGCTCTGTCCTAGTCTTCCCAGAACAAGAACCCAAAGTCCCTGAGGGCACCCAGTGGCACCACAAGCACTGTACCACAAAGCTGGCACCGGGGAAGATGAAGCCTATTTGCAGAGAGCGTGCCGCCCCTGCTGTGAGTGGGCAGTGAACCGCCGGTGAGAGCCGTGCTGCCTGCCTGGAGACAGGGTTGCTAGGTGCCTGTGAAGCAGCGAGACCGAGAGGTGTACATTATTTCCCCCACCTTCTCATTTTACACAGTGACAGTTGTAGCCTAGAAACAGAGGCGAAGAGGAGCAACTGTGGTACTGGGAGAGCGGTCAGCCAAGTGCTCTGCGGGGCAGCAGAAGCAGGGTTGGTGCTTTTATCAGCAGGAGGAAAAAAGAGTAACGTGATTTGGTTTCAGTGTGATTGCTTCAGCAGCCTGCGTAAGAACTAATTGTGGGTTCCTCCGGCTCCAGGGAACCTCCACCTCTTGCCTTCTCCAGAACGGTACTAAAATATCAACATTGCATCACAGAAATCACTTCCATTGGTGGCCTTTTGTAAGGAGAGCAGCAGGCTCTGGCACCCTGAAGGCCACAGGAATCCGAACAAACCCAGGAATTTGTGTCTTTCCAAGACAAATAAAATAGTCCTGGCACTCCTTTGTCACCTGCAAACTCAGAGTGCTTGCCCATTATTACATCATAAAGGAAAGTGTTACTGTGGACATGTGGGAGTGATGAAACAGAGAAGAAAATAAAGGGAGAAGTTACAGGCCTCACGTCATGACGGTGGCCCTGCTATAGTGACAGGTGCCTGGGTTTCGGAAACAGGCTACTGATGGATGAAGTCTTGACCTTCTGGAACTTTCTCCAGGCTCCAATGACCCTGTTACAGACTTGTCTCAGGAAAAGGCAACGTTCAGTGCCATCAGTGAGACAGAGCATAACAGGCTGACCATGCTGTCTCAATTGCAGTCTGGATTGCTAGACTAATAGTTACATTTCTTAAGAACATATTATTTCCTTGTTGGTCAAAACTAAGATGTGAAATCATATGCCCCAAGGGATCATAACCCAAGTGACCGTCTGCACCCCTCAAAATCCACGAACTTGGATTGTGTTTCCAACACAATATTTTCGCAAGATATCAAGACTAAGCCAAACTCATTGCTGCCGAGTTGATTCTAACTCATAAGTGACACTTCAGAACAGAGTAAAACTGCCCTATTGAGTTTCCAAGGAGTGCCTGGTGAATCTGAACTACCGACCTTTTGATTAACAGCTGTAGCACTTAGCCACTACACTTCCTAGACAAAGCAAATACATGTAAGTAGTTTGTGACCATATGTAAGCATCTGGTGAAGCTATCTGCAATCACTACCTATACTATTAATAATCAGTAACCAATCAGAGTGTGGTTATTATAATTTTCATTGATTTTCCTGCTGTTACCCTGCCTATGGCTGTGTTCCTCTTTCTACCTCACAAAAAAAACCTATATAACAAAACTGCCCCGGGACTACCTAGTTCCATTTTCACCAATGGACCCTAGTCCTCCAACTGCAACTGCTTTAAACTCTGAACAAACCTGTTTTAACTTGAAATAGCATTTCAGGTTTTCTCTATAACAGACTGAACGACATGTCCCAGACAGGTATGTTGAAATTCTAACCCCCTGTACCAGTGACTGTGACCCTGTTTGGAAACAAGGTCTTTGAAGAGGTTGTTAGCTTAACATGAGGTCGTTTTGAAGCAGACTGTGTCCTAACGTTATGCAAGATCTGACAATTAAGTTCTCGAACTCATCCTGGAAAAAGTGCTACATACTGCATTGCTGAATATCACCATGGTCACCTCTGAAGTCCTCCCCTTGGGAAGCTATGCACCCAACACCAGCACCTAGTCCACCCTTCAAAGCAATTTTGGAAATCTTTTTTTGGAAGGGCCATCAGAGCTATCGTCGTATTACCCATGATGTCCTGAATATCATCAAAGTGTCTTCCCTTCAATACTTCCTTTCTCTTTAGGTAAAGATAAAGGTCACTGGGGGCCAGATCAGGTAACTAAGGAGGGTGTTCCAGTAAGTAAGTTACTTGCTTACTGGCTAAAGACTCCCTCACAGACAACTACACAGTTAAGTTCAAGAACTTGCTACCTTGCCACCCTGCACAATGGCCATTCCAGAAAGAGTTCCAAAATTGCTTTGAAGGGTGGACTAGGTGCCGGCATCGGTGCATAGCTTCTCAAGGCGAGTACTTCAAAGCTGACTGTAATGATATTCAGCAATGAGGTATGTAGCACTTAGAACAATTAAGTTCGTGAACTTACTTGTCAGACCTAATATGCCTCATGTCCTTGTAAAAAAGAAACTACGCAGAGACGATGTCCGTGTAGACATGCATCTACAAGCCATGGAACATTTGAAGCTATCAGGAGCAACGAACAGATTGTCCCTCAAAGCCTCAAAAAGAAACATCTGAGCCAACACCCTGACTGCAGGCTCCCAGCCTCCAGGACTGTCAGATAATGTAGCTCCGTTTTCATAAGCAACCCGTTTGGTGGTATTTGATTATGTCAGCCATAGGAACTTAACACAGGCTTTGAGAAGACAAGTGCTTTTGCTTGGAAAGCTGGTCCTTTTATCCTCAAAACAACAGAGCCAACACCAAAAGTCATCAAGATAGGACTTGAATTCCTTCTAAGTTAGTAATCCAAATTACAGACTGTCTTTGTCATCCACTGCTGCTATAAAAACAATACCACAAGTAGATGGCTTCAATAAACAAAAGTTTATTCTCTAACAGTCTCGTAGGTTAAAAGTCCAAATTCAGGGCGTCACCTCCAGGGGAGGACTTTCTCTCTCTTTTGGCTCTGGTAGAAGATCCTTGTTATCAATCTTGCCCTCTCAAAGAGCTTCTCAGGGCCAGGATCCCAGGTCCAAAGGACCCATATTTTAGTTCTTGCTGCTTGGTGATATGAAGTCCTCATGTTTCTCTGTTGGCTTGACTCCCTTATAGCTCAAGAGGCAGGCTTTTGACAAACCTAATCTTGTACATGGAGTCCTGTCTTATTACTATAACTGTGACTAATCCCACCTAATTAAATTACGCCAAGCCACAGCCAAGTGCCATCGAGTCATTAAATCATAGAGGTAAGATATATAACATACAGGAAAATCACAACACAAGACAAAACGGTGACAATCACACAATACTGGGAATCATGGACCAGACAGACAGACACACATTTTGGGGAGACACAGTTGAATTCACGACACAAACCTAGATGAACACTAGTAATGCTATTTTAATATGTTTACTTGAACTATATATGAGCTTTGAGAATAAAGTGAGCTGATACACAGGGCAGTAGAAAGATCATGGTTTGATATCCTAGCTCTGATTCTTACTATCTGTACAAACGTTGCTTACTTTCTGAGTCTGACATTCAACAAAAGCTCTGTTACCTTGCAAGATCTACATAAGGATGAGATATAATATATACAATGTCTGCACAGCACTTGGGGCAGACAGCAGTTCTGTCCCCCACTATGAGAAAGTCTTACCTAAGTGCCTCTGCACACACAGCCCTGTGGGAGTCACAGCGACACATAATGCAGGACTTTAATCTCCTGAGTGATACTAGTTTGCTAGGATGGGGAGGAGGCAATAGGACTGCCTGAAGAAAGCAGCAACAAAATGACACCATATAATTAGACACCAAATTGCGCAGTCAAACTCTTGGAGGTGTAGGAGTTCGGGGAAAGGGAGGACAATGAGGGGTGGGGCAATAGCCTTAGCCACTAAACAGAAAAACAGATTCAAGGGTGATTGGGCCACTACTAAGATTTATGAAGAAAACAAGCTGTACCTTTAGCAAAACATAAGGCCAACACATTGAGAAGAGGCTCATTTTAGCTCCTAGAAGACTTGCAAAGACCACTAAGTTGAGTTGCTTTCTTCCCCAAGGTATCAGCATCCTGCCTCAACGAGATACCACAAACCTGGGGACTTAAAACAGCAGATGCTTATTTTCTCACAGGCCTATGCACCAAACTTAAATACTGAACCCAGTGCCATCAAGATGACTCTCACTCATGGCAGCACTGTGTATTACAGAGTAGAACTACACCATACAGTTTTCTTGACTGTAATCCTGATAGAAGTACATTTCCAGGCCCTTGTTCCATAGTGCTGAAATTTAATTGTCAAGCACAAATTGGGCATAAACTTCATAAAATATGAATATACTAGAACTGGCCCTTTATTTTCTATAAAGTATAACTAATCTGAATCTGCACTCCAGGGAAACGAGCCCTAGTCACTACTGACCGCTTCTTCAGCAGGAGGAAAAAAAATAATACAGTAGCACCAATTATGGCTTTCAGTTACATCCATACTTCATATTTTATACAGATTTGTCAACTAGCCATATATACCTGAAAACAGGCTGGTGTTTTCCCCAGAAATGATTCCATAGAAATAAAAAGAATTCATTTACATTTGAATGTTTACAAGGTCTCTGTTATAGGACACCTATTCAATTATTTTGAAAAGACAGCTAACTGTATGTACCTGAATAAAAAATGTTTTCCTCCACCTTTTCTTAGAGTGAAGTCAACTTATACTAAATCTCTACTGTCTCTCTTCTTAAGAAAGAGGTTCATTCAATCATTTTGAAAAACAAATTGCGAGAAGACATACTGTCCTGATTCATTCGTAATTACTCAGTTAGAACAAAAAACTAAATCCACTGCCATTGATTAGATCCTGACTTATAGTGACCCTATAGGACAGAGTAGGACTGCCCCCATAGAGTTTCTAAGCATCTGGTGGATTCAAATTGCCAACCTTCTGGTTAACAGCTGTAGCTCCTAACCACTACACCACCGACGTTTCCTAGAGAATTAGAGAAGAAGTTTAAAATGCTTGTGGAGATTGAATAATAGTTTGGGTTTGTTTGTTTGTTTTTTTAAAAAAAAGGAGGCAAAAAATACTTTACACAGGTTTGTAATTATTCTTGGAGGTATGGATTCTAAATTGCAACTGTTAGGTGGCATTGTAAATCATTTTTTTAAAGATCACCTCAGAAAGCAGCATAGTAAATGATTCTCTGGGAAAAATCGTAAATATAGACCCACCTATGAAACAAGCCAACAGTGGAGTCAAGCAGGCTGACTGAATGTACTTGCTTATTTTTATATTTTTCTGAAGTGCTGCCAGGACATGCTAAAGATGATCTTTTTCAAAGATAAAGTGACAAAGACAGTAAGTGAAGAGATGACACCATCAAATTTTGGAATTTGGGAAGGATACACCTGAAGGGTAGTTGACGTAGAGGCCAAAGACTGCTTGGTCCCAAGATGGTGGCAGGAAAGCTAAGAAGCCATTGATGACACTCAAGTCTTTGCAATCAGTGACACTGGGTGGCTCTAGAAGTAGAACTGAAGGTAGATATGAGGCAGTTGAGCCTCATATCTCCCACTCTACCCCAGCAGAAGTCTGGAAGTTTCTTTTTTGGAGAAGCTGAAGCAGAGCATTCTGGGAACATTGAGGACTGTGATACTGAACTGAAAATTGGGATTAGGTGGATGCTGGCATATTGAAAATGAGAACTTATCCATTCTCTAATCATCTTCTACCTCACTCTCAAATGCTAACGATGACCCTCAACCTTCCAGAAAGTAGTTTAAGGAGTTTACTACAATGAATCCAACCAGACTGACCAAAGAACAAATTCAAAGACATTGCCACTAAATACATGTGACTCTTTACATTAAAATGAAAGTTAATTAAATAAAATTAAATTAAACAGTTCTTTTTCTCATTCATACTAGCCACATTTCCAGTGATCAATGCACACAAATGACCTGTGGCTATGCTGCTGAACAATGCAGATACAAAACATCACATAAAATTATGTTGGGACATTACTGGCCTAAACGTACAACATTACAGGGAAGTCTACAATCTCCACCTTCACACTCAAAGTGTGTCACATTCATAACTATACACAATGAAGAATCACCAGATATCATTCAGTACAAAAGGTAGAGGGAAAAATTAATACAGTGCAAGCAGCTGGAAGAAACAGAGACTACACACAGAGAAAAATATATAGTCATTAGCAAAGACTACACACAGAGAATGATATATGATCACTAGCACCTTCAGGAAAATAAGATAATGTTTCTCAGAAATAACAATTGTTGTCACTGTTAGTTGCTGATGTGGCTCTGACTTACAACCTCTTTATGTATCAAAGAACGAAACGTTGCCTAGTCCTATACTGCGTCACGACCATTGGTAGGTTTGAGCACGTTGTTTGGGTTATTGTATACATCCATCTCCTCAAGGGTTTCTCTCTTTGTCACTGACTCTGTACATTGTCAAACATGGTGTCCTTTTCTGGTGACTGATCTTTCCTGATGGAGTATCCAGTGTGAGCAAGCCGAATCTCACTGTAAAAAAAAGGATTATTTCAAGAATTAAAAAAAAAAAAATCCTCTCTTAACCCATTTAAAGAATACAATGGCATAAATGAAAAACTCAAAAGAAGGGTTGGGACACGAAATTGGAAAAATCTCTCAGAAACCAGAGCAAACAAAGAAATGGAAAAAAGGAGAAAAATTCAGACAATTAGAGGCCATGTTCACAAGTCCAATATTCAAATAAAGGGAGTTCCCAGGAGATACAAGAGAGAAACATGAGAAGGAAATTAGCTGAAAAATAATTCAAGTAAATTTCTCAGAACAGAATGACCTAAGCATCCAGACTGAAAGAAAATTCAGAGAACCCAGCACCATGGTTTCTGTATGATTCTACAATGCTTTCTGATCACATGGGAGTGCATAAACATCACTGTTATGCATGCTTCAATAAAGTTTTCAGACTGCACAGTAAAACCTGTGAAAGCCACAACCTGTGTAAGGCAGAAACTTCTCACAGAAGGAAAATGCAAACATTTTCCATCAAAAGGAGCGATACAAAAGTGGTAAGACTGTACCCTGCCGAAGGCAGAAACCTGTCAGACCAGAAAAAAACAGGCAGTCCCGTTGACTTCTGGCTCTCAAAAGTTTCACTGTGTCTGTGTTGTTGTTGTTAGATGCTGTGGAGTCAGTTCTGACTCATAGTGATCCTATGCGCAACAGAATGAAACACTGCCCGGTCCTGCACCGAGTCCACAGTCATTTATTTGTATGCTTAAGCCCATGGTGGCAGCCACCGTGAAATCCATCCTGTTGAGCGTCTTCCTCTTTTGTGCTGACCCTCCACTCTACCAAGCATGATGTGCTTTTCCTGGGACTGATCCCTCCTGACAACACGTCCGAAGTACGTAAGACAGCCTCGTCGTCTTTGCTTCCAAGGAGCACTCCTTGGAAACTCTATGGGGCAGTTTGAGGCTGTCCTATAGGTTTACTGTGAGTCAGAACTGATTCAACAGCTGTGGGTTTTTACTGTATATGTAAGTACCCATGATGCTAACTTAACAACAAGAATATGTCTGCCTTTATGAGGATCTCTAACCATTAACTAAAAGTCATTACAAACCTGTAAGTCGTTAGAAAGTTACTTAGAAATCTCTAACTTTAGAAAACTAGAAGTATAGGAAGAATGTGGTAAACAACTTTTAGGTTGACTTTGCCCCTGAATGGTGTGTTAAAAGAAAATATGACATATAGTGGAGAAATTAACATGCAGTTAATCTTTATAAGCTACAGCCAGCCGCACAGATTCCTATTAACATGCTCCTTGGTGTGGCCCACATGGTGCTGAGCAAGTTGTGCACTCTGATAAGCTTGGCTAAGAATCTTTGTCACCTAGGTTCTCCAAGGCCGTGGATCCTTGAGTTCTTCTCTCTCAAACCCTATAACAATCTCTCAACTGAGGTTGTTTAACAACCACCTTCTATCTTCCTCTCAACAAACTGCCATTGGATCTCCAACACTCCCAAACACCACCCCTAAAAGCCCTTGGCTTTCTCTTTTCTACTCTGCGTGGTGTTGCTGGCCGCTTTCCAGACAGCCCCCTTCTCAAGAGAACTCTGAGCAGGGCGCAATGAAATGCGGCTTGGTCCTCTACCATCCCCCATGATGGGTTAGCAACCAAATCCTTGTCATCCATAGGGCTTTCAGTGGATGATTGTCAGAAGCAGATCAACAGGTATTTCTTCCCAATCCATCTCAGTCTGGAAGCTTCACTGAAACCTGCTTGGCATCCTAGCCACACTAAAGCTTGCAGTGGAAAACAGGTGGTGGCCATGCAGCCGGGTCTCAGGCATGGAAGGTGACGTTTCTACAGCCGAACCGCAAATGCCACACTCGGGGTTTGTGGTGGGATGCCCACAATGAGTCCAGTCTTCCAAAGCAAACAAACAAACATAAACTGCAATTGAAACGTCCTCTGGCAACATCTGTTTTCCATTCAGCAACCCCAAACCCCTGGGGCAAACAGAACACAATGACTTGGCTACTTTCTTGGAATGGGAAAGAGAAAAAATACCTTTCAGCAGTGAGAACAAAGCACAGATCTGCAGAGTAAGTAAAAAGAAGTCTTGCCTCAAATATACATGCATACATACATACACAATATAAACACACAGAAGCAAGCATTTACGTACTTGTAACATGTGCCGCTGAAGGACAGTCTGTGAAGAAAAGATTTTACATGGGAAAACCCAGTAACTTTCATTAAGCTGACCTGTTTCTCCCTCTGTTCTACTATTGCTGTTGTACTACATTCCAAAACCAGGGGGAAAAAACATGTTTATAAAACTGCCAAGGTCAAGGCCAGTAATGGAAATTGATTTTACATGCTCAACAGAGTGTTTTTGAAAACCATGGAGCAGTCTCAGGGAAAAGAAATCTATTTAATTACTCGACAGTCTTTTTGAAGTCCATTAAAAAGGCTCCACCACTGTCTTCCTCCCTGAATCAACACTAACGTAAGCCCCTCCCAGTAAAGCAGTACTTTTTAAAAACTGCACAGAACGTGCCCTTCTGAGGATGAAAACTCCAGAGGCTGAACTCAAGCTGAGAATAATGATTCCTACACCCAGACAAGCTGCTTCCTTTAAATGTTTTTAATGAGCCAGACATTTTCACTCTGAGCTCCTGCCTGATACCTGAGTAGCTGGTCCCTTTGAACTTGAGTTTTTCTCCCTTCACTTTCTATGTGATAAGATGATGGGGGAAGAAATCAATAGTCTCTGTTTCAGAAGCAATTACGGTGCGCTTTTGCCTTTATCCTTTTTGAATTTCAGTCTACCGTGTTCACCGCTAAAATCTTTTCCTACATTTCAAAGCAAATTCACAACCATTTGAAATCTGATTTTACTATTACTAATGACTGACTGCTCTTTCAAGTCTTACCATGTTAGGGAATAAAGAAGAAGAAAATGATATATAAATTAGATTTAAGAGCTGTATAGTTGAATGAGGAAACCCCAGTGGTATAGTAGTTAAGAGTTACAGATACTAACTAAAAGATTGGCAGACTGAATCTACCAAGCACTCCTTGGAAATTTCACGTGGCAGTCCTGCCCTATCTGATAGGGTCGCTATGAGTCAGAACTGTCTCGACAGCCATGAGTGTGATTCGGTTTTGTACCTGAGTGGTGAAACCCTGATGGCACAATGGTTAAGAGCTCAGATGCTAACAAAAGGTGGGCAGCTTGACTCAACCAGCCACTCCTTGGAAACCCTACGGGGCAGGTCTGACCTCCTACTGGGTTGCTGTCATGGATTGAATTGTGTCCCCCCAAAAATGTATGTGTTGATTTGAATTGGTTTGGCTTTCCAACATGGTGCCCTTCCTCCCATGTGTTGTGAATCCTGCCTCTGTGATACTGATGATGAAGAATGGTTTGCAGTTGTGTTAGTGAGGCAGGACCCAAGCTACAAGCTTGTGGAATATAAGGGAGAGAAGTGAGCAGAGGAAGTTGGGAACCTCATACCACCGAGAGAGAAGCACTGAGAGCAGAGCATGTCCTTTCGACCCGAGGTTCCCATGCCGAGATGCCCTCACTGGATGTGGACTTAGCCTACCGGACTGTGATAAATTCTCCTACTGAATGGACTTACAATTTGTAAATGGATTTGTGGCTTACCGGACTGAGACAATAAAAGCTTCTCTACATGAAACCTTCCACTCATGGTATTTTCCGTTAGAGCAGTACCTGGTGACTAAGACAGTCGCCCCGAGTTGGAATTGACTTGATGACTTACTACTATTATTTCTTTTAATTAGAATGGAGGTACCCCAGCGGCACATGGTTAAGCTTTGATGCTACCCAAAAAGTTGCTGTTCTGTTTGGAAGAACAATGCAGCAGTCTCCTTCAGTAAACGCTACGGGGCAGTTCCACTCTGTCACAGGGAGTGGAATTAACTGCATGGACCATGGCAACAATAATTTGAATGACAGCCTCTGGGTGGTGCAAACGGTTAATATGCTTGGCTGCTGACTGAAGGGTTGGAGCAGCCAGTTGGCCTAGAAGTGCCTGCTCCCCCCAGATCAGCCAATGAAAACCCATGAGTCAGAATGAAAACCCATGAGTCTGAAACAGTTCCCCGTTGACTGGTGTCTTTGAATGACTGCTTAGTTGTAAAGATCTAGGTACTAACTTTGACAAGTCAGTGCTCAAATGCATGTCCTGGGCCAACTGTTTTCCTGTTAAGGAAACCCTAGTGGAGCAGTGGTTAAGAGCTATGGCTGCTAACCAAAAGGTTGGCAGTTTGAATCAAACAGGTGCTCCTTGGAAACTTTAAGAGGCAGTTGTACTCTGTCCTATAGGATAGTTATGAGACAGAATTGACTCAATAGCAATGGGTTTTGTTTGTTTCTTTGTGATTTAGGGCAGGTTAGACCGCAAGTTGTTCTAAAGATCATTATGTCCAGTAGATCATTAATGCAATAATTCCACTTAATAAAAGTTCTTGACTAAGTTCACATTGGTTGTTAGGTGCCACTGAGTTGGTTCAGAATGGAACACTGCCTAGTCCTGCGCCATGCCCACAATCATTGTTATGATTAAGCACATTGTTGTAGCCACTGTATTAACAAGCCATCTTACTGCGGATCTTCCTCTTTTTCCCTGACCCTCTACTTTACCAACCATGATGTCCTACTCTAGGGATTGATCCTTCCTGATAACACATCCAAAGTATGTAAGATGCAGTCTTGCCATCTTTGCTTCTAAGGAGCACTCTAGTTGTACTACTTCCAAGACAGATCTATTCATTCTTTGAGCAGTCTGTGGTATATTTGATATTCTTCTCCAACACCACAGTTCAAAGGTGTCGATTCTTGTCTCTTCCTTAAACATTGTTCAGCTTTTGCATGCATAAGATAGAACTAAGTTAATGGTCAAGTACTACTGTCAGAAATTTCAATAGTCTTCCAATATTTTAATTATACATTAATTAAAACCAAAACTGCTTGCTGTTGAATCCATTCTGACTCAGAGTGACTTTATAGAACAGAGGAGAATTGCTCCATAGTTTCCAAGAAACACTCGGTGGACTCAAACTGCTGAAGTTTTTGTTAGTAGCCTTAGCACTTCACTGCTATGCCATTAGGGATTCCGTTAACTACATTAACTATACGGTATTTATTCTAAGACAGTGACTTGGACACTACGATAAATGGCTTGTGCTATCACTAAGAGTTTGAAATAAACCATATTTTAGGTTGATTTATAGGGACCTCTTCCCATACTAACAAAATTTCACTACAGTGTCACTGCTAGCTTAAGGTATATATTCATCTAAGGCTATTTCTACCTCCTCATTTGCACTGAAATATAGCTTTCTCCTAATTCCTTCCTTTGAATCCATTCTAGCCCTAAACTTGCAAAAAAGTTGACATTTTTCTTCATCTGACTGTAATTTCATACTTTTTAAAAACAAAGGCCTTCACTAATTTCTACTGCTCTTTTGAAACTCATGTTATTTGCCTATACTAAGTAGGCTCATCTCAGCTAATTATCTATTAACTTCGACCCAGTTTTGAATTCCTAGGTCCATTTTCCTCTCCATGGTTCTAAAACTAACAATGCAGCCCCTTGCTACAAAAGGATATCTGTATCCTAATCCCTGGAAAATGTCAATGTTACCTCATATAGAAAAAAAGTTCTTTGCAGATATAGTTAAATAAGGCTCTTTAGATGTGGAGATTATTCTGTGTCATCTGGGTAGGCTCTAAACGTCACTATGAGTGTCTTTATAAAACAGAAGCAGAGCAAGACATGACATACACAGAGAAGACCACGTGAAAGTGGAACAGAGAGAGATTTGAAGATGCTGGCCTTGAAGATGGTTGTGAAGGGACAAAGGAATGCCAGCAGCCACCAGAAGCTGGAAGAGGCAAGGAACAAGTTCTCCCCTAGTGCCTTCAGAGGAAGCATGGCCCTGCTGACACCTTGACTTTGGCCCAGTGATAACGATTGTGGATTTCTGATCCCTAGAATTGCAAGACCACAAGTTTCTATTGTTTTAAGCTATCAGCAGCCATAAGTAACTAATACACAACCCTATCCCTACTTTCATTCTCTAAAACTGCCATTTATATTATGCCAAGAAATCATAGACGAAACCAGGAAACAGAGATTCATAAAACAATTTCAAGAACAAGGAATAATCGATACCTTTCAATGCTACCCAAAGTTTGAGATAAAGCTTTCCAAATGCCTGTTACATTAAGCAATTGGGAAGTCTTTAGCATCCAAAGGAAGAATAGTTTCATACAGTGGTAAGAGTGGCAGCCATACCCAATATGCAATAGGTTAGCTGTCAATGGGAAGTGAGGAAATGAAAAACAATAATGATAGACCCAGTCTTCAAAAGTTGTGCTTGTCCCAACAAGATTGGCCATGATCCAGAAAACACAAAACAACAAATGCTGGAGACGCTGTGGAGAAAGTGGAACCCTCCTACACTGTTGGTGGGGTTGCAAAATGGTCCAGTCTCTTTGGAAAGCAATCTGGCGCTTCCTTAAAAAAATGGACATCGATATACCATTTGGCCCAGTAATTCCACTACTTGGAATATATCCTACAGAATCAAGGCCTTTCACACCAATGGACACATGCACCAGAATGTTTATCGCAGCACAGTCCATGATAGCAAAAAGATGGAATCAACCCAGATGCCCAACAACAGAAGAATGGATAGGTAAACTATGGTACATATACTCAATGGAGCACTACACAATGATAAAGAATAACGATGATTCCAGGAAACATCTCCTAACCTGGTTTCAACTGGAAGACATTATGTTGAGTGAAAGTCAGCGACAAAAGGACAAATACTGTATGAGACCTCTATGAAAAGATCTCAAAAACAGACTTGTGTATAGAAGAAAAGACTCTTTGACAGCTGCAAGGGAGGGGAGGGAGGAAGGCTCGGGGGGAGGGTTTAGTTTAGATAGTTGCTAGAAATCTGGTTGGGAGAAAGCGGTGATAGCACACATTATAAACAAGAACAACATTAAGTGGTCTTCAGCATAATTTGAGTACTCCTTCCATCTGCAAGGATAGGGTAGCTGGAGCAGGGGGCAGGGGACCGTGCTCTTAGGCAAAATCGAGGCCAATTGCCACAACTAGCATTTTGCTGAGAGAGCTCTCTGCACCCCGTATTGGTGATTGGCGTCTGGGGTCTTCAAAGCTGCCAAGCTGCCATCCAAGGACACAGCAAATGGTCCCAACTCAGCAGGAACAGATGCTCACCGAGGATCAAAATGACATGCGGTAAAGACAACCTAGACAACAGAGAGACCCACAAGAGTGGGTGCCTACATCAACTTGGGATCAGAAGAAGCGGATGGTGCCCAGCCACCACCAGTGATAGCCACGATGGAGCTCACTAGGTTGAGTCTCACTGGCAACACAAGAACAAAAAGGGGTGCATCCTGAGGTCTCCAGTAAAAGACCTCAATTGATGGCCCAGTGGTTTCAGGGTTCCCCTGAGAGCATGGACCCTGGCCCTGATGCTGCCCTTACCCACAAATTATAACGAAGGTTCACTGTTTGGACAGGAATCGATTGGACTTGGCAATGCAGAGTGACCATATATTGGATGCACTTTATGGTTCTATACATCTATAGGATATCATCCTGCTGACCTCTGGCTGGAGGAAGGAGAGTGGGTGGAGAGGAGGGGAAAGGAGGCTGTTGGGAGGATGAGACATGTATGGAGCAGACAGGAATAGTATGCTGTCACCGGACAGGGAGAGCAGTGGAAGCTGCATATAGGTGGGCATGTAAATTTATATGGGAATGTACATTTTCACTCAGTCATGTTAAATAAAAACAGAAAAAAAAAGTTGTGCTTGTATATAGAAAGAAAATACAAGGCAATTATCTAGAATAGACTATAAAACCAAAAATATGTATTTATTTATTCTCTAAATAGAAAGCTTTGTTATTCACGGTTATTAGGTGCCATTGGGTCAGTTCCAATTCATAGTGACCCAAATACTGCCCAGTCCTGTGCCATTGCTCACAGTTGTTATGCTTGAGCCCATCATTTCATCCACTGTGTTAGTCCATTTCATTGATGGTCTTTCTCTTTTTTGTTGATCTCTACTGTGCAAAGCATGATGTCCTTCTTCAGGGACTGTCCCTCCTGATAACATATCCAAAGCACGTGAGACTACGTTTTGTCAGTTTTGCTTCTAAGGAGTATTCTGACTGTACTTCTTCCAAGACAGACTTGCTTGTTCTTGCAGTCCATGATATTGTCAATATTCTTCAGGAACACCATAGTCAAAGGCATCAATTGTTCCATCTTCCTAATTCATTGTCCAGCTTTCATATGCATACGAGGCAACTGAAAATACCGTGGTGTGGGTTAGGTGCACATTAGTCCCCAAAGTGACTTTTCAGCACTTTTCAGAGGTCTTTTGCAGCTGCTTTTCCCAATGCAACATGTCATTTGATTTCCTGACATACAGTCCCATGAGCATTGATTGTGGATCCAAGTAAAATGAAATCCTTGACAACCTCAGTCTTTTCTCCATTTATCACAATATTGCTTACCAGTATAGTTGTAAATATTTTTGTTTTCTCTGTGTTGAAGCGCAATCCATGTTGAAGGCTGTCAATGCTTCAAGTCCTCTTCACTTCCTGCAAGCAAGGTTGTATCATCTGCATAACACAGGTTGTTAATGAGTCTTCCTCCAATCCTGGTGTTGCGTTCTATTTCATATATACCAACTTCACAAATTATTTGCATGAACTTAGAGCAAACAACCAGTATAAGGAGAACAACTGAACAAAGAGGAGGAGAAATAGTTGATAAAATGAGATCTCTGAAGAAGCAGGCAAGGCTGGAAAGAAGTCTCCGTCAACAAATATGAGGAGATGACTTCCTCTGAGTTGGCAAAGAAGAAAGTAAAAATAGGTGTGAATGTGAAAAACTGGTTTTAAGTGTGTGTCAGATTGCATCTCCCATTTCACATGTTCTTCAACAATGTGACCATGCCGCTACCCCATCAAGAGGTGGAGTCTAATTCTCCTACCCTTGTATCTAACTGTACCTGACCAACAGAAAGTTATAAACCTAATATTCTGTACTTCAGTGGCATATGACCTAGTTTTCTTAGAATGCTTCCTCTTGAGATGCTCCTTCTTAGAACTAAGCCACCATGGCATCAGCAGCACAAGCCACATAGGGAGGGTGATCACAAGCAGATGTCTATTGCCAGTCATGTGGGAGAGACATCTTGGAATCCAGTCTGGTCAGATATTCAATTACCATAGGCCAAGCTGACATCTGATAGCAACTGAATGAGTGACCCAACACGAGACATGATTAGCTGTGCCCAGTCAATGCACAGAATCTGGAAAGCCATCTTATTTGGGGGTGCTTTGTTATCTAGCCAAAGGTAATGGGAAATAAAAAGCAAGAGATAAAAAAGGTAACAGGAACACACAGCGTGAGCAGTTATGAAAATTCACACTTGACTGTCTCTTAGTTGAGGAGAATGTTCAAAGATTTGCAGTAGCTCCTTTCAGGAGAAAAACAGAGAATTGATCATGGGCATGTAGAAAAATTAGAAAGTAGAGTTGAAATCCCAGTTCATGTCATAGATCCTAAATCTGAGACAGCACAAATTCCTTTTGTGATTTTTCTCAAGTGGAGTTCAACAGATTCCTCCAGGCAAGGAGAATGGCAGAAACAGAAAGACAAGAGGCCAAGAGAAAAGAGGGTGGTGTCTGGACAGTGTTAAAGCTGTAAGTCAGCGCCTAGGAGCAGGGCTGCCTCATCCTTCAGACACAATATGCTCATAGCCAAGGACTCGGAAGACTTCCACAGAACTTAAGAACTCTGTTCTAACTTCTTTTAGAATCCAAATATATATATATTTATATCAAGGTCAGTGGTTTAGTATATATATTCACAAATTTATTTTTACCTGAGCACAGTTGTAAAGTACAAATTTAACGTTTGTTTTATAGAGGAAGGGGACCATGAAAGCGCAAAAACCTAAGAGTCCACCAAAGTCATCATGTGGCCCTGACTAGGAGGGGCAAACAACGTGGGGGAAAAAGGGAGGTGTTCAAGGGTGGAGGTTTTGATGAAATTACTACGGATTTGTGGCAGAATGACGAGATCAAGAGAACCAGAAGGACAAGAGGTTGTGAGGACGGAATCAGAGGTGAAGGTTTACACTTTCAGAAATGGAGAGAGGTCACTTGAGCGATGAGAAGGTCCAGGATGTGGTCGTGCAAGATTGAGAGGGCGGTGGCTGCTGCAGCAGAGACCGAAGGACATGGGAGCAGGGCACTGAGCTGGTCACAAACACCGACATGATCCATGATGGAGAAGGATTTAGAAAGAGCACCAGGGTTCCAGATGGACCAGAGATTGAAACGTAAAAATAAACACTGAAAACCAGAAGTACTGAAAGAAATCGTTATCTAAACCATCTTGTGTGCAAAAGCTGGGCAATGAATAAGGAAGACTGGGGAACAACTGATGCGTTTGATTACAGTGGTGGTGAACAATAGCAACTGCACCATGGACTGCCAGAAGAATGAACCAGTCTGTCCTAGAAAAAGGACAGTTGGAATGTTACAAGCAAGGATGACAAGACTTTGCCTTACACACTCTGGATCCATTATCAGGAGGGACCAGTCCCTGTAGAGGGTCAGTGGAAAAGAGGAAGACTTAATGATTAACTGGACTAACACAGTGTCTCCAACAATGGGCTCAGATGTAACAACTGTCAAGATACTGCAGGACCTGGCAGTGATTATTTTGTTAGACACTGTGTTACTACGAGTCACAAGTGTCTCAAAGGCACCTAACAACAAGTGGCAGAAATAGACCTTATTTGTTTAAATCTTAAAATAGGTAAAGTATAATGTAAGATATAATTAGCAAACTGAAGGGATCCATAAACAAATCATCATTCAAATAAAATTGTTCTGCCCAGCAAAGACCAAAGCCTAAAAGAAAATCAACAAACGAAGGGGGAAAGAAACAACTGCAGCTCATATCTCAGTCAAGAGCTATTTTCTCTGCTACAAAAAGACCTACTGGGAAAAAAAAAAACCTTAAAAATCAACAGCCTAGTAAGAAAACTGGCAAAGAAGATGGTGGACGATTTACCTAAAAGGAAATACAGGGTTAAAGATTTGAAAAGATGCTCACCCTAACTCAAATTATGAGAAATGTTAATGATGTATTTTTAAATTCTCAGAACGGCAAATGTTAATATTTTGTTGGCAAGCCTGAGAACAAACAGGCACTTTCACACATAGCTGATAGATGGGTAAATCAGTACACAGCCAATGGAGGGCAATTTGTCAATAACTACCAAAACTAAAATAAACAAAAAAATCAGACTTTTGACCCAGCAACCACATTCTATGAATTTATACCATAAATAATTTGCAAATAGAAAAAACTGACGTAGGTAAAATCTTATTTATTGCAGCCTTGTTTAGCACAGCAGAAGACTAGAAGCAACCTAATTATGTATCAGTCAGAGACAGGTTGAATAAATTATTTTGCTTCCACACAAAGTACAATGCAGCAATATTCTCAAAAAGGGAAAATTTCCATGTACTGATATGAAAAAATCTACAAAATATTTTGTTTAGAAAAAAAAAAAAGGTTTCAGAATAGGGTGCAGAATGTCCCACATTTGAGCATTTAGAAGATACAAACACACTCATACACATGTATATACAGATGTGGCAGCCATGAGATGCATGAAAGGAAACAACAGCTCACATGGTTTGGTGGCTTTATGGCTGTCAGGTGACTCAGATTCCAAGTGACCCAATGATGTTAGTCTGGGCCCCGATCTGTAAGGTACCCAGACTGGCAATGACTGTTTCTCGTCATCTGTTTTGACTACAACATTAATTTTATAGACTCTTCACACAACGTTCCTAATGGAAAATTAGTGTCTTAGTTACCTAGTGCTGCTATAACAGAAATAACACAAGAGACTGGCTTTCTTTTACAGTCTAGCAGGCTAGCCAAATTCAGAGTCCAAATTCAGTGCACCAGTTCCAGGGGAAGGCTCTCTCTGTGACCACTGGAGGAAGGTCATTGTCATTCATCTTCTACTGGTCTAGGGACCTCAGTTCAAAAAACATGTTCTGCTCCTGAAGAGCTTTCTTGGTGGTACGAAGTCCCATCTTTCTGTGCACTTCACTCTTTTATATCTCAAAAGAGACTGACTCTAGATATCACTGAATCTTACAGTCTGAGCCCTCCATCACTGCCATAATGGCCTCTATTCCTGCCTCATTAATAGCACAGAGGTAGGATTTACAACACATGGGAAAATCACATCACATGAAAAATGATAGACAATCATGCAGTACCGGGGATCATGGCCTGGCCAAGCTGACACACCCTTTGGGGGATACAATTCAATCCATAATGATTGTAAAAAATTATTTCTATGCCTCCACAAAATTCAATCTTAAGTAACATCGACTACTCATACGGAAGGCTTTCCCCCAATGTCATCATCAGTTTCTAAGGGATCTCTATCATCTACTGAAACTATTCTCACATTTACACATTTTGGCTTACTTGCCAAAATTAATGGGCTTATACTCTTTGATCTTGTATGAAGAAACTCTCTTGCTTTTTTGAATATCTGTTCTCTTTCACTCATGAGACTGATTCTCTGTTTGTATTCTCTGTCTCTACCTCTTTCTCTTTCTTGTTCTTTTTGCCTCAGTCTCTTTTTCTGACTCTGAATCTTTTAACCATAACTCAATACCTTGTGTTCAAGGGACTTGTTACTCAAAGTGTGGCCATGTACCTACAGTGCTTCTGTGACCTGAGCTCCTTAGAAATACAGCATCTCAGGCCCTGTCTCAGTTCTATGGAATGAGAATCTGCAACTTAACAACATAGGTGATTCATATACACAATGATACTTGAGAAACACTGACCCAACGTTTTTCCTTTGGCTATTTCTCTAAATGCCATTTGTTCTGTTCCTGAGGCACTTAGTTTTTGGCTTGGCTGACGGTCTGATTCAACTAACCATTCTAGATAAAAGTTCCCAAATCTATTCTTCTTACCAAGAGCTCCTTCCAGCCTGTATACCATGTCACCATTTTAAATAGCCTTTGAACATCTGCTATTAATCATTAATGGAGAACATACCATGTTTGAAGAAAGTCTTAAATTTTTCTCTATAAAAACTGTCCTTTCTTCCCTTGTCCATTAACAGAACCACTCACCCTAAGCATCTCAGGTTAATAATTTTTTGTTAACTTTTGTTCCTGCATCTCTGTAACTGGTCTTCGCACAACAGATAATCTTCATTGCTTGTATCCTTAAATGTCTTTTGTTTTCTCATTACTTAATACACACACATACATAATTATTTATCTCTTGCATGCATGAGCAATTGAAATCAGTTGCTAGGATAGGATATATCTTAGTTTTTAGAATGACATGTTTCTTTTCTAAAACTTTGAAGAGGTCTTATGAGGCACACTTGCCCAATGCAATACACTGTTTGATTTCTTGACTACTGTTTCCATGGACATCGATTGTAGATCTACCAAGAATGAGATTATTGACAACTTCAGTTTCTTCTCTATTTATCATGATGTTGCTTAAATGGTTTAGTTGTATTTTTGCTTTTTTCCTGTTCAAGTGTAATCCATATTGAAGGCTATAGTTTTTGATCTTTGCCAGTAAGTGCTTCGTTATCTTCATTTTTGCTAAGTTCATGAACTCATCCTAGAAAAAGCACTACATACTGCATTGCTGAATATCACTATGGTCACATTTGGAATTCTCCTCTTGGGAAGCTATGTACCAATACCCATCCTTCAAAGCAATTTTGGAACTGTTTCTGGAATGGCCATCCGAGCTATCGTCATATCACCCTTGATATCCTGAATGTCCTCAAAATGTCTTCCTTTTTAATATTTCCATTGTCTTCAGGTAAAGGAAAAAGTCACTGGAGGCCAGATCAGGTAAGGAGGGTGCTCCAGTACAGTATTTGCTTAGTGGGTAAAATCTCCCTCACAGACAACTGTACAATGAAGTTCACAAACTTGCCACCATGCCACCATGCGCAACAGCCATTCCAGAAAGAGTTCCAAAATTTCTTTGAAGGGTGAACTAGGCGCTGGAATCAGTGCATAACTTCCCAAAGGGAGTACTTTGAAGGTGAGTGTGGTTATATTCAGTAATGAGGTATGTAGCACATAGAACAATTAAGTTCACAGACTTAGTTCTCAGACCCCATGTGTGTATCATAGGTTGCTAATGATCTTCCTCTAATCTTGATGCCTTGTTTTTCATAAAGCTCAGTTTTGTGGATTATTTGTTCAGCATATAGATTGAATATGGAGCTTTGGTGGTGCAGTGGTTAAGTGCTCAACTGCTAACAGAAGGTTGGTGATTCAATCCCACCAGCTGTTCCATGAGAGAAAGATGTGGCAGGCGGTCTGTTTCTGTAAACATTACAGTTTTGGAAATCCTATGAGGGAGTTCTACTCCATCTTATGTGGCCACTATGAGTGGGAATTAGCAGCAAGAGTTTTCGGATTTTTTATTCAGACATAACCCTGCCACATATCTTTTCTGATTTTAAACCATTCATTATCCTTTGTTGTGTTCAAATGACTTATTTTGATTCATCTACAGGTTCCAAATGAGCATAATTAAGTGTTCTGATATTCACGTACTTTGCAATGCATGCAAAAATTGGATAATGAAAAAGGAAGACAGAGGAAGAATTGATGTATTTGAACCATGATGTTGGCCAGCAATATAATGTATCAAGGACTGGAAGGATGGATCAATTTGGTCTAGAAGAAATATAAGCAGAATTCTCCTTAAAAATCAGGATAGCGAAACTTTGGCTTGCTTACTTTGAACACATCATCGAGACAAATCTGTCACTAGAGGAGGACTTCACATTTGGTAAAGTGGAAGACCAATGAAGGCAAAGGAAATCCATAACAGCATGAACTGATACAATGGCCACAAAAATGAACTCAAACATACTGATGGTCAGGAAGATGGTACAGGACTGGGCAACATTTCATTCTGTTGTACGTGAGGGTGTCATAAGTTAGAAATGACTCATGTCCACTAACAGTAATACTATAAATTTTGAGCCAGAAACTCGTCTACGAACTTTACAAACATAAGCCCTTTTTAACTTACCTTGTTAGACAGTAATATCTTATCACCTTGCCCTTTTTTAGACTGAGATCACTTTTTACCTGGCTCTCTAGCACACCTCAAATGATCTGTATCCTAGTTACCTTGTGTTGCTAAGAAATGCCACCACAGTCAGATGACTTTAGCAAACAGTAATTGATTTACTCACAGTTTAGGAGGCTAGAAGTCCAAATTCAGGGTGTGGCTCCCAGAGAAGGCTTTCTCTTTGTGGGCTCTGGAGGAAAGTCCTTGCCTCTTTTGAGCTGCTGCTCCTGGGAGATCTTCATATGGTTTGGCCTCTGTCTTCCTCCCTCTCTGCTTCTTAGCTTACTTGTTTAATCTCTTTGATATCTCAAAAGAGACTAACTCAAGAACCTACTCAACAACCCTACACTAATCCTGCATCATTAACATAAAAAAGGCAACCAGTTCCCAAGTGGAATTACGACCACAGGCATAGAGGTTAGGATTTACAGCACATATTTTTGAAGGATATCATTCAATTCCTAATAGTCTGGTAGCCGACTTATTTCAGCATTCTATAAGTTCATCCTATGATGAAAATCCTAACATGCATTACTTTAGAACTTTACTGTATACAAAGTATTTTCTCATAGGTCACCTTATTTCACCCTCACAAAAACCATGAACATGATGCTATTCATATCCTCATCATAGAATGGGACTCTAAGTATTTATATGATTTGTTCAAGATGAACAGCTAACTCCTTACACTTATCCTGTGCCGTGTCATTTTCCTAAAGCATAGAATCTCCTCTTAAACAAAATAAATGTTGATGTAGTCTAACTGCCTACAGAAAACCCAAACCAAACCCACTGCCACTGAGTGGATTCCGACACAGCAACCCATATAGGACAGAGTAGAACTGTCACCATAGAGTTTCCGAGGAGCACCTGCCAGATTCAAACTGCTGACTTTCTGGTTAACAGCCATAGCATTTAACTACTACACTGCCAGGGTTTCCATTACCTACAGAGTGATGCAAAATACCTTTCCAGTTTAACTCTCTGATATAGTCTCACTATTCCTGGTATAAGCAATGCTTCTTAACTCTGTTCTGTTCACATGTCCCTATTACCCCAAATACCCTTCTTCTCATGACTCTCCAGCAAAGTCATACACATCACTCAAGGCCCTACTCAAAAGACCTTGCTCAGAGGGCCTCCATGAAGCCATTTCCCAACTAATTCCAACAAACCAAAAACCAAACCAGACTCATTGCTATCTAGTCAATTTTTGACTCCCAGCAACCCTCTAAGATGGAGTAGAACTACCCCACTGAGTTTCAAAGGAGAGGCTGGCGGATTTGAACTGCCAACCTTTCAGTTAGCAACCAGATACTAAATAACTCACTGTACCACTAGGGCTCCAACCAGTTTCAATGAGCCTAATTAATTCATCCTTTCTCACTTTTGCAAAACATTTTGAGCATTGTGAATCACAGAGTTTGCTTCTAGAATCTAAGAGCCTGGGGTCAAGCCTAGCCATGACACTTATTATTTATGGAGCTTGAGCTTCAGTTCCCATCTGTAAAGTGGAGATGATAATATTCCCCAGCTCTTAAAATTATTATGGAATTCCACACACTTCCAGACACAGATTTACAGCAGCAACAAACTAATAAGGTTTCTAGAGTTATAAGTCTTCTCATAAAAGAGAGAAATAAACAAAAAAAATGACTAAAAATACACACTGATACATAATCACTAATGACACACATCTATTTAATGAACAGAAAGCAAAGAATGAGTAGGAGCAGTTCCATTCAATGAGCAGGGGGAGCAAACAGCAAGTGTAAAGGACTAGAACAAAAGGTGACGTGCTGGCAGACCTGCAGCAGAAACAGAGGAAGAACAAAATGAGATGAAACTGGAGAGAGAATTCAGTCCTCATAAACCATGGTAAGGAGATTTGATTGTATTTGACTTATAATGGGACATATTGAAACATTTTAAGCAAGCAAACATGGTCCAGTTTTCACTTCTATGAGTTCCACTTTCTATGTTTTTTCTGCTATTGATTTTGACTTTTATGGTTTTATGATCTGAGAAGATGCTTTGCATTAACTCAATGGTATGGATTTTGCTGAGAATTGATTAATGTCCTAACACATGGTCTATTCTGGAGAATGTTCCATGTGCACTGGAGAGGAAGATGTAGTTGTCCGCTGATGGATAGAAAGTTCTGCATATGTCGATGAGGTCTAGTTGGTTAATTGTGGCAATAAGGTCTTCTGTGTCTTTACTGAGCTTTTTTCTAGATGATCTGTCCAATATTGAGAGTGGAGTGTTGAAGTCTCCCACTATTATTGTGGAGTGATCTATCTCATTTTTGAGTGTAGTCAGTGTTTCTTCAATGTATTTAGGTACTCTAATATTAGGTGTCTAAATATTTAATATTATTAAGTCCTGCTTGTGTATTGAAACTGTCAGCAATAGTGTTCAACTTTGTCCATGACAGTGGATTTTACATTAAAATCTATTTTATCTGAGATTAAAATTGTCACACCTGCTCTTTTTTGTGCATTGTTAGCTTGATATATATTTTTCCATCTCTTAATTTTCAGTTTGTTCATATCTTTAAGTCTAAGGTGAGTTTCCTGTAGGCAACATATGGATGGGTCATGTCTTTTGATCCAAGATGTCACTCAATGCCTCTTTACTGAAGTGTTCAGTCCATTCACATTCAACGTAATTATTGATAGGTATGTGTTTAGTGCTGTCATTGTGATATGCTTATTTTTGTGTTGATGTTTTCTCTATTATTCTTATTAATCTGTTCTGGGACTTTCTTCTTTGTTAGTTGATTTTTCACCTTTTTCAGTGTTGGTTTGTGGTTGTTGCCTTGATTTGATACATGGCATCTTTATTGTGCTTTATGGCTGCCCCATGATCCCCCTTAATAAACTATGTATAAACCCAATTTTAATTACTACCAGTCTTACTAACTTCCTGTCCATCTCGAAGGACTAAAACAACTCTAGTACATCCCTCTTTTCAGTATGATGACATCACAGTTTTCATGATATGATCACCGGATCATTTCTTTTGCTATTATGGCTTTGACTAAGTTTGGAGCCTTCCCTAACTGAGTAGGTTTCGGAGTGATGTGTCCTGAATTTGCTTCTAAAATATAGTGATTTTGTTCATCTAAGCCAAGAGATTCTTTCAGTGTTTCTTATGACTTTGGTTTGGTTTTTACAAAGTCTCTGAGTTTCTGCCTATCTGTGAATGTCTTAATTTCATTTTCATATTTGAAAGATAGTTTTACAGGATATCTAATTCTTAGTTGGAAGTTCTTCTCCCTCAAGGTCAAGGCTTTGAGTGTGTCATGCCACACAAATGTCTGTGCCAGCATTGTTTCTGCTGAGAAATTCAATGAAAGCCTATAGGGATTCCCTCTGACTGTTAGCTTTGCTTTGAGTCGTGCTGCCTTTAAGAGTTTCTACTTATGTTTCATTTTGTTAAGCTTGATTATAACATGTCTTGGAGTCTTTCTTTTGAGATCTACATTGAGTGGTGTTTGATATGCATCTTGGATATCTATATACTCTTCTTTCATAATTTCTGGGAAGTTTTCTGTCAGCAGCTCAGCAACAACATTCTCTGTGTTCTCGGGTATCTTGCCATGTTCAGGAACTCCAATTAATCATAGATTGTTCCTCTTAATAGAGTTTCTTAATGTTTCTTCATTTTTCTTGTTTCTTTTTTCAGATTTCTCCTCACAGATGCTGGAGTCCGTAGCTCTGTCTTCCAAGTCAGAAAGTCTATTTTGCTTTTGCTCCATTCTGTTTTCTTGGCTTTGAATTGAAGTTTCTATCTCTTTGATTTTGTTCTTGATCTGTTGGATTTCAGAGTACCGGTGTTCTATCAGATCGAACAGCTTGCTTAATTTTTTATTTCACTCCGCTGCATTTTGTATAAGGTCTAGAAGGGCTCTACATATAATCTTTTTGTTTTCACCTTCCAATAGTTTCAGAAAGGTTTCTTCGACTGGGAAGTTCTTTGGTTGTTTCTTCTGGGGACCTTCTGAAGCCATGGATGATTTTCTTTTTACACTTTTATCCAGAGTTTGTTGCTTTCTGGGCATCATGTGAAGCAATAAAGGCTGGGACAGATGCTGTGAGGATAGACTGCAGTTGTTTCTCTAGGCCATCTTAAAATGAAAGGTAAGAGGTATCTGACAACTTCCATAGTCATTCAGGTTTTCAGGTGTACAGGCCCCTCTTCCCAGCTGGCAAAGTAAGCACCTCTATATCCAACCCCAGATGTTATAAACTCGTTCAAGATACAGAAAGGCTACTGCCCTGCTGGCATCTGCCACTAGGCTCAAGCCATAAGTGACACTGTGTAAAATGCTGCTTTTCTGCCAGAAAAGATCTCTCCTCCATGGAGGCACTGCCTCCCAGCCTAGGAATTAGGTCCAGCTGAGGCCTCTGTATGGACATATATACCTCCCGGTGGAACAAGATGACATCCCACACAAGCTCTCCAACTTCATTGGGACAGGCTACTCAATAGCAGAGCGGAGGTCAAAAGAGAGGCCAAAGGTGCCGAGATGCACACAGAGTCCAAAGCCGGGCTCTGAAAATGTGGCAATTTCTCCTGCCAATCCCACCAGCTGTGTGTCTGAGATTAGCTGCTAGTCAAGACCCAGCTCCACCCACTGTCTAAGACAGAGAAAAAAAGTTAAAATGGCAAGTTACCTTTGGTCCGTGGAAGCCAGCACTCAACCAAAAGCGGGGGACAGCAAAAAAGAGGAGATTTTCCTTTCAGTGGTATGAAGTCCAAATTAACAGCCCTATGCTGTGTCCTAGGGCCCACTAGGTGTCCACAAGGCTCCATTTAATTATCACTTCAGGACTTGGTTTCCAGCGGAAAGGAGATAAGTCTGCCATCTTGACTCCACCTCCCAGTTTTCATTTCTAAAAGGATACTCTGGCTGAAATTTACCAAAATTAAACAATCATATTTAGGCAAGCAAACATTCTCTAACCAAAAGAAACCACTATGATTCTGACATATAGTGACCCTGTGGCACAGAGTAGAACTGCTCCCATAGAGTTTCCAAGGAGTAGCTGGTGAATTGAAACTGCTGACCTTTTGGTTAGCAGCTGTAGCTCTTAACCACTTTTCCATCAGAGTTTACAAACACTTACTAGCAGACTCTATTTTCCAAAGATGCCTCCACCAATATATCCAATTCCACATGTTCTTGCAATGCAATGTTGGTACTCACCTGTTGAGAAGTAGAGCTTAGATTCCCTCCTCTTGAACCAAATGGGTGTTTTTCAGGCTAAGTCACAAAAGGCAATACAGCCGTGGCCTTAAATCTCAGCCACCACGCTGTAAGGAAGCCAAGTAGCTACCTACAAGACTTACATAAAGATATTCCAGCTGCTCACTGTCCCAGCTCAGGTTCTGGGTACTGGGATCAATCACTAGACATGGTAATGCATGAGTCTTCAGATGATCCCAGTCTTCAATCTTGGAAGCCATTACAGCTGATGCTGTGTAAAGCAGAGACAACTGTCTTTGCCAAGCCCTGCCAAAACTGCAAATTGGGGAACAAATTAAATGTTATTATTTTTGTTGTTAGGTGCCGTTGAGTCAGTTCCAGCTCATGGTGATCCTGTGAACACCAGAAAGAAACACTGACCAGTCTTGGGCCATGTCCACAATCATTTCTATGCTTAAGTCCATTTGTTGCAGCCACTGTATCAACCCATCTCTTCAAGGGTCTTCCCCTTTTTTGCTGACCCTCCACTCTGTCAAACATGATGTCCTTCTCCAGGGACTGATCCTTCCTGACAACATGTCCAAACTATGTGAGACCAGTCTTGCCATCTTTGCTCCAAAGGAGCACTCTGGTTGTACTTCTTCCAGAACAGATTTGTTTGTTCTTTTCATGGTCCATGGCACGTTCAACACCACTATTCAAAGACATCAATTCTTCCTCTGTCTTCTATGTTCATTATCCAGCTTTTGCATGCATATGATGCAATTGAAAATACCATGGATTGGGTCAGGTGCACTTTAGTCTTCAAGGTGACAGCTTTATCTTTAAGTACTTTAAAGAGATCCTTTGCAGCAAATTTTCCCAAGGTAATGCATCTTTTGATTTCTTGACTGCTGCTTCCATGGGTGATCATTGTGCACCCAATTAAAATGAAGTACTTGACAACCTCAATCCTTTCTCCATTGATGATGAAGTTGCTTTACTGGTCCAATTGTGAGGATTTCTGTTTTCCTGATGTTGAGGTGCAATCCACAGTGAAAGCTGTGGTCCTTGATCTTCCTCAGTAAATGTTTCAAAACTTCTTCACTTCCAGCAAGTAAGGTGATATTGCTTGAGTAATTCAGGTTGTTAATGAATCATCCTCCAGTCCTGATGCATCTTTCTTCTTTGCAGAGTCCAGCTTCTTGGATTATTTGCACAGCATACATAATGAAAAGTTATGGTGAAAGGTTACACATCATTGCATAAACTAGATTATTAAGTATTAGTATTAATATTACATCTGCTAGCTGCCTACCTAATAGCCCCCTCCCTGCCTTCTTAAAAGTAGAACTCCAGTTGTCTTTGGAGTAGCAATAGACCTGATGGCAAAACTTATTTCCCCAGTTCGTTTGCAGTTAAGGGTAGACATGTGATTCATTTCTGATTAATGACATGTAGGTAGACCTTTACTGGATGGGCTTCCAGGAAAGCTATCATTTTCCATGTAAAACGGGACAGACTCAGTCAGCAGGAACCTTTTGGCTTCATTTTTCCTGTCTTGATACATAGTACTTGCATGCACTATCTCAAGATATCTTGCAGCCATAAAAAGACCAGCTTTGTGGGTGTGTGATCTGGACAGTCACACACACAGCCCTGCCATCACAGTCTTGAAATCCTTAATAACACTTGAACAATAACAACAAAACAGTTGTCATAAAGTCATTTCCACTCATGGTGACCCGATGACTGTCAGAGTACAGCTGTGCTCCAGAAGGTTTTCAATGGCTGATTTCTTGAGGGGGACGTAGATCACCCAGAGCTTCTTTTGGTGAACTTGAACTTTCAACTTTTTGGTGAGTAGCCAAGTGTGTTAACCATTTGTATCACCCAAAGAATCCAATGTTTGAACAATGGCCCCCCAATTTTCATTTTGCACTGAGCCCCCCAAATTATATAGCCAGTCTTTGTCCCACACTAAGAAAGAGGAGCTGGAAGCTAGAAAGGGTCAGTTTACATAAAAAGTTATTGAAAGGGAAACTGCATTGACTCCAGATTCTCTCCTTGGTGCTTTTCATGGGGGGAGCAAAATAATCTTTCTTGTTTTAAGTCACTGCAACGAGGTCTCTGTTCCACGCAGTGGGACTCATTGCTGAAACACCCCTTGGCACTTACCCTTGGCTTCTCAGATTAGA
Organism: Heterohyrax brucei; assembly: GCA_028571685.1. Classification (NCBI taxonomy): domain Eukaryota; kingdom Metazoa; phylum Chordata; class Mammalia; order Hyracoidea; family Procaviidae; genus Heterohyrax; species Heterohyrax brucei. The sequence goes on from CM053148.1 coordinate 94,079,981, forward strand.
CTAAACTATTTACCCGTGTCTCCCTTTTTAGATGGAAGTGATGGCTAAGATGTTTCTTACTCATCTGTACATTCTCCTTGGAGCATCACAAGTGTGCACTAAGTGTAGGCACCATGGGAAAGACAGAGCTCTGACCTCTTACTTACTGTCTGCCATTTGCCTCAGACACTTATAAAGGTTAATTAATTAAAGTGATAAAGCTAACAGACTCTGGGGAGAATGGGTGAAGCAAGTCAGTCAATAAATGTTTGATAAATTTGTTTAGTAATAACCAATTGCCCCCTCAAATCTGCCATCTTGCCAAGAATGCCAACTGGGTATGTGGTTTTGTCCAACAGCTTTATTTACCTTTCTGTAGCTCGTTTGGAAACCTTGGTGGTGTAGTGGTTAAGTGCTACAGCTGCTGGTAATGGGTTTGGTCTTTTGTTTTTTTGGCATGATACTCAGGGCCGAGCTGTACAGTAAGCAAGACAGACACAGGCCCAGTTTTTTGGCGTGATGCTCAGGGCCAAACCACACAGTAAGCAAGATCCACATGGGCCCAGTTGTACCTTCTCCCTAGAATGCAGTGTACCGTTTCACCTGTTCCCCACTACAGCAAAGATACATTGAAACCCATGTGAGCTTGCTCACCACAGATTACCAGCCAAACACAATGAAGCTCCTGTGTACCTTGCTCAGTGTAAGCCAGTGCATACAGTGCTTACTGGTTGATCAACTCCTGATGATACTCCACTGTGTTATGGATCATAATTTAATAAAATATTGTTCTGATAATGAACATAAAGATTGTTTCCGTCCTCTCTTCCCTTTTGCTATTATAGATAACAGTATAAAAAACATAAGAGTCCCTGGGTGACACGAATGGCTAAGTGCTCAGCTATTAATTCAAAGGTTGGCTATTCACATCCACCCAGAAGCAACTTGGAAGAGAGACTGGTGATCTATTTCCTATAAGTTATGGCAATTGAAAGCCCTATGGACTACAGTTCTACCCTGAAACCCATGGGTTACCATGAGTCAGACTCAATTCAATTCACTTTAAACCAGTGCAGTTTTGTTTATAATGATTATCTTCAACAGTTTACTTTCTGTTCTTGAGCCACCCTTTGAAATCTTCTGTTTACCTCTTTCGTTTCATCATTTCTTCTACTCCCTTTAGCTACTCTATGTTCAAGAGGAAGTTTCAGAGTCTCTGCTGACATCCATTTTGGTCTTTTCTTTCCTGTCTTTTTAATGACTGCTTTCTTCATGTATGATGCCCTTGATGCCATCTCACAACTTGTCTTGTCTTTGGTCATTAGTGTTCAGTGTGAAAAATCTATTATTGAGACAGTCTCTCAACTCAGGTGGGATATACTCAAGTTTTTACTTTAGCTTTCTTGGACTTGTTTTCATTTTCTTCAGCTTCAACTTGAACTTGCATAGAAGCAATTGATGGTTTGCTCCAGTCTGCTCCTATCCTTGTTCTGATGGATGATAATGAGCTTCTCTTTTCATAGATGTAGTCTGTTTTGATCCTTGTGTGTTCTGCCCAGTGAGGTCCAGGTGTACAGTCACTGTTGATGTTGTTGAAAAAAGATATTTCTAATGATTGTCATTAAATCATTGGAAAATTTCATCATGTGGCCGTTTCTATTTCCAAAGCCATATTTCCAATTGCTTTTCCTTTTTCTGGAAACCCTGCTGGTATATTTGTTAAGAGCTATGGCTGCTAATTACAAACTAGGTAGTTCAAATCCACCAGGCAGTTCTTGGAAACTCTGTGAGCAATTCTCTTCTGTCCTATAGTGTCGCTATAAGTCAGAATTGACTTGACGGCAGTGGATTTGGTTTGGTTTTGGTTTCTCCCTCTTCTTTGTTTCTAACTTTTGCATTCCTATCACCAGTAATTACCAATGCATCTTGACTGCATGTTTAATCAATTTCACACTGCAGAAGTTGGTTTAAAAAAAAAATCTACAATTTCCTCATCTTTGGCATCAGTTGTATTAACTGTTCTTCCTTGTATGAATATTAGTCTATTACTGACAGCACTGTACTCCAGGACAGATCTTCAAATGATGAAGAATATGTGTCATTCCTCTTCAGTTTGTCATTCCTGGCATAGCAGACCATATGGCTGTCGTATTTAAAATGGTCAATTTCAGTCTACTTCAGCTCACAAATCCCTAGGATATCAGTCTTCACACATTTCATTTCATTTTTGAAAACTTCCAATTTTGGTTCATTTATACTTTCTACATTCCAAATTCCAATGCTTAAAGCTGTTTCTTCTCGTGTTGAATCATGATACAATTACGAACGAAGATCCCAAGGGTTTTACTTCATCTACATCATTAAAGTCAACTCTACTTGCAGGAGATAGCTCTTCCCCACTTGAATTCTGCATGCCTTCTAACCTAGTGCTCTTCCAGCACTGTATCAGTGTTCTGTTGTTATCCGTCACGTTCTCACTGGCCAATTCTTTTTGGAAGCAAATCACCAGGACTTTTTTCCTACTCTGTTAAGACTGTAAGCTCCACTGAAACCTGTTCTCATGGATGAACCTGCTGGTATTTGAAATAGCAGTGGCACACCTTCCAGAATCAGAGCAACATGCAAGCCACAGGACAACAAAATGATAGACAAGTGGTAAAGACCTGGAGTTAGCAAACCAAAAGGCAGAACACACCCAAAACTTCTCAAGCTGAGAGAATTGAAGAAAAAATTCAAGCCTAGAGTTGTAGTATTGAAAAATTCTGTAGGCAAAATACTAAATGACACACGAAGCATCAAAAGAAGTTGGAAGGACTACACAGAGTCACTGTACTGAAAATAATCAGTCTGTGTTCGGTCATTTCAGGAGATAGCATATAATTAAGAACCAACGACAATGAAGGAAAGCAGTCCAAGCTGCTCTGGAAACATTAGCAAAAACAAAGCTCCAGGAATTAATGGAACACCAAATGAGATGACTGAGCAAACATATGCTCAGAAGAGCTCACTCACCCATGACAAATTTGGAAGACAGCTACCTGGCCATCAGACTAGAAGAGATCCACATATGTACACATTCCAGAGAAAGGTGATCATAGCTTCTTGCCTTATTTGTGTGAAAAACATCAAACAATATCATTAATACCACATGTAAGTAAAATTTTTCTGAAGACAATTGAAAAAACAATTGCAGTAATGTATCAATGAGGAACTGCCAGAAATTCAGGCTGGATTCAGAAGCAGACGAGGCATGAGGGATACCATTGCTGATATCAGAGAGATCTTACCTTAAAGTAGAAAATATCATAAAGATGTTTACCTGTGTTTTATTGACTATGCAAAGGCATTTGACTGTGTGGATCATAACAAATTATGCACAACGCTGTAAATAATGGGAATTCGAGAACAATTATGCACCTGAGGAATCTACACATAGACCAATAGGCAATTGCTAGAACAGAACAAGGCGTTACCTCATGGTTTAAAATCAGAAAAGGTGTGTGTCAGGGTAGTATCTTTTCACCATACTTATTCAAACCGTATGCTTACAAAATAAGCTAAGAACCTAGACTACATGAAGAAGAACATGGCCTCAGGATCACAGGAAAACTCTCTAACAAACTGCAATATGCAGACAACACAACCTTGCTTCCTGAAAGTGAAAAGGACTAGAAGTACTTACCAATGAAGCGTTAAGACTATGTTCTCCAGCGTGAATTACACCTCAACATATAGTAAACCAAAGGCTTCACAAATGAACCAATAAGCAACATCATGATAAACAGAGAAAATTCCAAAGTTGTCAAGGATTTTGTTTTACTTGGACCCACAACCAAGGCCCATGGAAGCAGTAGTTAAGAAGTTAAACCACCTGCTGCATTCACTAGATCTGCTGCAAAAGACCTCTTTAGAGTGTTAACACACACACACACACACACACACACACACACAAAGGTGTTACTTTGAGGACTAAAATGCACCTGACCCAGGCCATGACATTTTCAATTGCCTCATACACATGTAAAAACTGGACAACGAATAAGGAAGATGGAAGAACAGACACATTTGAAAGATGGTATTGGTGAAGATTATTGAATGTAACATGGACTGCCAGAAGAACAAACAAATCTATCTTGGAAGAAATACAGCCAGAATGCTCTTTAGAAGCAAGAATGGTGAGACTACATCTCCTGTACTCTGGACATGGTATCAGGAGGGGCCAGTTCCATAAGAAGAGCATTATGCTTGGTAGAGGAGAAAATCAGAGAAATAGAGGAAAGTTCTCATGAGACGGACAGACACAGTGGCTGCAACAAAGGCTCAAGCATAGCAACAGTGTAAGGACAGCTCTGCACCAGGCAGAGTTTCACTATAGTGTACATGGGGTTACTACGAGTTGTAACTGACTCAACAGCACCTAACAACAACAATAATGAATATATTTGTGCATCATTCTTCTTGCTTTTCCCCCATAGCTTTATTGAAGTACAATAGAACTATGACGTACAGCTCATATTTAAAGTACACAATTTGATGAATTTTGACATATGTACACCTTAGTAGGAAACCCTGGTGGTGTAGTAGTTAAGTGCTACTTCTGATAAAAGGTTGGCAATTCGAATCTACCAGACATTCCTTGGAAACTAACTCTATAGAGCAGTTCTACTTTGCCCTACGTGGGAACTGTGTGTTGGAATTAACTCAATGGCAGTGGGATTTATACCCTAGTGAAACCATCACAACAATTGACATAATAAACATATTCATCTTGCCTAAAAGTCTTCTTATGCTCCTTTGTAATCTCTTCCTCCCATCCTGTTTTCAGGACAGTGATTCATTACATCCCTAGAGAATCTAATTCTATATAATGTCAAGCCAGCCCCTGACTCGTGGTAACAGAACAAAAAACTGCTTGCACATCTCACTTTTTACTTACTGGGAGAGACTGTAATGATCTTGGCCCCAAATGAGTCCTGCTTGGGCTAGCTCTTTTTAGTATGCTAGCCAGAATTTAAAAAGATAAGCTATGAGAACATAAGTTTGCAAAGTCTTAAAATGTACTTCATATTTTAGCTATGATAGAATAAGATATCCCACCCAACCTTATTCTGCCCAATACAGGTTCCAGTTGGTAGAACCTCCCATTTGGCCCTCACTATTATACAGAATTTAAGAGAGATGAACTCTCTCCTCTGAAGATCCTACCTTGGGGTTTGTGACTTTTTGAATTATTTTTCTCTTCTGTTCCCTTTTTCCCAGAATATACCATCAGCTCAAATGACCTCACCTGCTAATTTTTAATAGTATGTGTGACGCAATTTTGAAATATCAGCTTTATGTGATGACGACTACAAAATCTGTTTCCATCCAGTGGACTCCAACTTACAGCAACCCGTATAGTCAAAGAAAAGTTTAGGTGTGACCTCATGTGATACAATTATTTTAGCATAGGTGTAAAGCATTGGATCACCTAAATTCTGAAACCACCTTAATCACAGGGAAACACCGGCAGTGGCACAGTGATTAAGTGCTCAGCTGCTATCCAAAAGGTTGGCAGTTTGAATCCATCAGGTATTCTTTGGAAACTCTATGGGGCAGTTCTACCGCATCCTACATGGTCACTATGAGTCAGAACTGACTAGACAGCAGTGAATTGGGGTTTTGATCACAGACCTATCACAGCAGATGAGCTGCTTCATCTGAGTTCTTTAGAATGGCAGAATCAGGCTTGGACTTGAGTTCCTCCTACATACTTGCAAACTTGGCTCCTATGTGTCTAACTGTTGCCTTTTGGAAATCTTGACCAGTCTTTACCAACCTCTTCTAGCTGGGCCCACATACGCAACTCTGTTATTCAGAGTTCTTTCCTATCTGTTCTGTTTTACTTCTTCACGTCCTTGCTCTTCTCACAGGGCTGTCAGCTCACGTTGTATTATTTCCAGGTGCTCTCCGAACCCTTAAACTTTGTATTCCACAGATGTTTTCCCAAACAATAGTTAACTCCCAGTCTTAATCTATAAACTAAAAACCTATTCTGGCTCCTGGAGAGAAGTATGAATTCTGTTGGCTTCCACAGGATCCAGCCTGAATCTTTTGCTATGCAGTACTGAGATGGGAATTAAATAAGTAAGTTACTTATTCTCAAATTCTCCAACATGTTTGCTGCTTCCTTTTGAAATTTCCTAGATTCAGACACCTTTAAAAAAATACTATGAGGTAAATCTCACCTTCCTTCACTGTCACTAGAATCGAGTGGCATCTATTCTACCACACCTGGTAGTGGCTAAAAGCACAACCAAGTGATGTCTTTAGCTCACAGTGGGTCCCACAATAAAAACAACGCCAAGAATGAATTTTTAAAAGCCAAAATTGCTAATATTGTGATGGTGACTTCACCGTGTTCTTGTCGAGAAAGAATATTTGGCCTATTCAAGGTGTTTCTGGAATCTGCATTGATTGCTGTGCACAAAATGTTCAAAGGTAATTCTGGCCAAGCTCTGTGTGTCTGAAATTCATGAAAATTATTGCATTAAAAAGGAAAACCGGTTGACACCTGTGAGGGTCATCTCGCATTTGAATACAGACAGACAGCTGCTGCCAGGCCACTATAGGGTTTTTGTCTGCCACATTGAGATCCTTAGCGTCAAAGAAATTATTTATGCTGGCCAACAAAAAGCAAAAGAGTGTGCAAAGCAGTGGGGCAATGAAATAGGGTAAGAGCAAGACATTTTCATTTGGACTGTTATACGTTATAGTCTAAGACTATAAAAGCTACAAACTGAAAAACTATACTAAATGATTTACCATGGGACGCTACATGATTCCAAAATAATGAGTGTCATTATCTATCATTTTGTCAGACAAAAGTTCTGCCAGTTCTAGATTTAAACTAAGAAACTAAAATGGCAGTGTAAAAATAACCTACTTAATGCATTTAATATGCTTTACTGTTCAGGTTTCTATCATCATCTTAATGATATAACACTGATCCTGCTACAGTCTATTTTAGAGAATCTACACTTGATATCTCTGTGTTCTATTCCTTTCCTTTGCAAATATAAGGGAGTCACGGAGAGGGACTATGTTTCTCTACAACATCTCTGGCTGTTCTCCCTGCTTTCCTTAGTTTTCTAGATCTATTCCCTGCATTTCCACAATCTACCACTCTCCTAGACAGCATGTGTCCTCTTCTTTAATTCCCCTAAGGATCTCGAACCCGAAGTCGCGGGGTGGAGCAAACAGTTAATGTGCTCTCGGTGGCTAAACAAAGGTGGAAGTATGAGTCCACCTGGAGGTGCCTTGTTAGAAAGGCCTGGTGATCTACTTTCCAAAACAGTTACTGGAACCCTATGGAGCGGAGTTCTGCTCCCTCGGGTTTACAAGCAGCAGGTCCTGAATGCAAACTGCCGGCCTTCGAGGGCCCCTCTGGGACCATCTGGAACTAGAAAGAGCAAGGACGTTCTCCTTCCCTAGAGCCTTCCGTGAGAGCAGGCCCTGCCCACACTTTGACCTTGGGCTTAAAGCCCCCAGAACTGTGACAGAATACATTTCTGTTGCTTCAAGTCACCTAGTTCGTGGTAATTTGTCACAGCAGCTCTAGAAAACAAGTGCATCGTGGTTTACTGATCCATATTGCCAATCTTTTCACAGTTTCATTTTTTTTTTTTCAATCAGTTCAAGTCTTAATTTTTCTATCATGGATCATAAAGCTGGCTCCTCCTTACACGTCTCCCTGGCTCTGGCCACTAGCCCTGTCAATCTTTCCCAGTAGCTTAATAATCTTCCTAATAAATGCCTTCTGTCTTATCACTTCCCTGTCCCAAGTTTTTCAACAGTTCTTCACTGTCTACTCTCCCTTACATTTAGGTTTTTACAGTGGTTCACAGTCTGTTTCCTACTTGTGTTTTCAGGCTTCTCTCTCTTCAATCTCTAAACCAGATCTTCGTGCTACACTGGTCACTGCATGTCTCTTTGATACACTGTGTAATGAATTTTCTCCAGTTCGTAAAACGTCTTTCACTTTGTGTTTGTTATTGGACGCCATCAACTCATAGTGACCCCATGAGACAGAGAAGAACTGACTCCTCTAGGGTTTTTCTTGGCTATAATCTTTACAGAAACAGATTACCAGGTCTTTCTTCTCAGACTCTGCTGGGTAGGTTCCAACAGCCACTCTTTCTGTCCACAGCTGACCACTTAATCATTTGTGCCATCAAGGCTTCTTCCCTGCTTTTTATTGCTGTTGCCATTAGGTATCATCGAGTAGGTTCTGAGTCACAGAGACCCTATAGGACAGAGAAGAATCACCCCATAGGGTTTCCAGGGAGTGGCTGGTGCATACAAACTGCTAACCTATGCCATCACATCTCCTTCCCTTCCTCTTAGCCAGACCAAATTCTATCACGGAATGGAAGTGAAAACCCTGAAGTTCAGAAACTTAATCTTGGTTCCAGTTCCACCATGCTGTGTGACATAGGGACAAGTCACTCAGCTTTACTGAAATATAGTTTCCTTATCTGTAGGATAATAGAGCAAGACATGAAGGTTCTAAGCTCTTTTTCAAGGAAAAGAAAAATTATGGATTCTTGACCTTTCAGGACTCAAAACCCATTGATTTCAAGTTGATTCTGACTCACGGCAACCCTACAGGACAGGACAGAGTAGAACTAACTGTCCCATAGGGGTTCCAAGGAGTGTCTGGTGGATCCAAATTGCCAATCTTTTGGCTAGCAGCTGAGCTCTTAACCACTCTGCCACCAGGGCTCCGCTTTCAGGACAGTTCTGTCATTAGTTCAGCAAACAGATTCTAAACGCCTCTTGTGAACAAACACTTATTCTGTGAAACCACCCCTAACAACTTCCCTGCTGTCCCTAACAGTTGAACTTCATCTCTTACTCTAGAGCACTTAACTGTTTATCCCACTCATCTAGTATACATTATTTGTGTGTCTTACCATCTTAAACATGGTGCTGGTCCCTTGCTGGGACTTCTGCTTCTGCAGATCTTGACAGATGCACTTCCCAAACTTGAAGACTATAACCCCAGAAGCTTGTCTAAAACACCGATTTCTAAGCCTCCCACCCACCCCCTTTCAATTTGGGCTTACTAATTGGTAACCTAGGTTTTAAAAGGCACACCTCTTCTCTCCCTGTGATTCTGACCCAGGTAATCTAGGGACCATACTTCAAAAAAAAAAAAATGCTGTGCTGTGTGCAGTACACTTTCTTGCTGGTGTACTTAGTATAAGCTCAAAAAAGTTATTATTTTTTTTTTTAAAAAAACTTAATTCAGAGGTATAGGAGTGCTTGCACTGACAAAGATCAAAAATAGAAAATGGCTCAAAGGGGGTGAGTAACTCTAAAATACCCTGTCCATATTATGAAAAGTAATACCCAAAAGGAAAGAAAAGGGGAAAATGCATAAGAAACAAAAGAGGCCATACAAAGTGCTAGATGACAGCTCCAAGACAAACACAATAGGTGAGCTGAAAGCCATCATGGGGAACCAAGACCATAGAGTCAGTTCTGACTCATAACAACCCTACAGGACAGAGTAGACTGCCTCATAGAGTTTCCAAGGGGTGCCTGGTGTATTCGAACTGCCAACTTTCCGTCAGCAGCTGTAGCACTTAACCACTATGCTACCAGTGTTTCCTAACAGAATGTGAAATGCCAGGGTAAGTTGAGGATGCAAGAGTGGCTGTTAAGTCCAGAGAAAATGTGCAGACCCCTGGAAAATAAACCATAAGAAAATAACTATGAACTAGAAAGCTCAGAACAAACATCCTAAAGAGAGCAGTTAAAGAAAAAGGAAGAAACATTCGGTAACTGTAAGCTCCCATCTCTGGCTCAAGAGCAGTTTTTAAAATAAGAGTGTATGATCAATAATCTTGGAGGAATGTTTAAAAATAAGAGAAATGTCAAGAATTTGTAACAGAGGCATGTTCTGATGTCAAAAGATGGAAAAGTGGATTCTGAAAACTATAGAGTTGATCTTGCGCTCTCTCAAGATTTTAGAGGAGATCATTTACGAGTCTGTTGACATTTAAAGGTGGAAAAGATGAACACTTGGCTAGTTAAGGGACATCAAGGACGTAATGCCAAACTACTTGTTTTCTTTTATGACAGACTGAGGACTCCATAGACACTGTGACTGCTGACTGTAGCAAGTCATGTGACAAGCTAATGATATTCTCATGAATAAGATTTTTCATAAGTAGTTCTACTAGGTCAACTCTGAGTTAGCTGATACATTGTTCTCAAATGTATAATGACATTTACATTAGTGGAATGAGGCCTCTGGGGATTAGTGGAATGAGGCCTCTGGGGATTTTTCTTTTTTTTACATTCATTCAACAAATATTTATTGACCATTCTACTTTATTCCAGGAACTGTTCTAGGTAGTCGGGATTCAACGATGAATAAATCAATATTCTAGATCTCAAAGGTCTTAGTGGAGGCAAATAGATATTTCTATTCCTGTTAGTAGAAGGAATAGACAAAACAAATGAATACATATATTCTATGTCAGATAGTGGCGAGAGACAGAAAAACAAAAGCAAGGTAGGAGAGTAGGTAGCAATGAAGGAGGTGTCTTTCAAACACTGGTCAGGAGAGGCTGGTAGGATCTGGTGTTAATTAACCAGAGATCTAAAGAAGTGATGGAGTGAACCATGTGTGTAATCATTCAGGGGAAGGAAGAACATTCCAGGCAGCAGAACAGCAAACATAGGCGCCCTCAGATAAAAGTGTGTTTGGCTATGAGTTGCTACAGTAGAAAGATAATGGTTTCCCAAATACACCTATGTCCTAGTTCTTGTAACTTGTGAGTCCGTAGTATCACATAGCAAAGGAACTTTGCATATGGAATTAAAATTTTGCACCTTGAAACAAAGAGAATATCTTGGAAGATCAGGATGAGCCCTATCTAATCATATATAAAAAAGAGAAAATCATTGCACTGACTTGATTCTGAGTCACGAGAATTTTTTCTGCTAGAGGAGAAAAGATTCAATAGAATGATAAACCAGAAGTAAGAAGTTATAATGCACTGTTGCTGGCTTGGAGATGTAGAAGGCCCACGTTCAAAGACAGAAAAGAGGCCCCCAGGATTAAGGGGAGTCCCCTTGCTGACGGCCAGTAAGGAAACAAGAACCTCAGTCTTACAAACAGAAAGTGCCAGATTCTCCCAAAAAAACTAAAAAAGGTTGGAAGTGGATTCTTCACAGGGATTTTCAATAAGAGCCCAGCTGGCAGAGACCTTGATTTCAGCCTTGGGAAATTCAGAGCCAAGAAAGCAGTTGAGTTGACCCTGACTTCTGACCCATGGAACTCTGAGATAATAAATTTGTGTTAAGTTGCTAAAGTTGTGGAGATTTGGGGTCATTTCTTATGAAAGCAATAGAAAGCTAATTCAGACCATGACTCTAGATTGAAATGAAAGGGGGGTGTAATAGGAAATGAAATGAGAGTGGTAGGGAGGATGAGTTCGGGAAGAGAGCACTTGATGGGGCCAGCTACCGTGGGGCCTGGTAGCCCTGGATTACTTTAGATAACATGGATAGCCAATGGCGGGTTGGGTACAGAGGCAGAGCATGATTTTACTTTCTAAAAGGATCATGCTCAACCAGCCTGTGTAAAACACAGTTAAACAGATGCTACAAAGTTTAAGCATACAACAGTTCAAGCTACCATAGTAGTAGTTTAAGCCTGGACTCAGAAGATAGGAGATAGGAGTGGTCGGATTCTGTTCAAACGAATCAAAAGTAGTTGAAAACCAAAGGACATGGCACGAAGATTTGCTCATGAATGTGCTATGGGGTGTGGAAGAAAAGAGAGGTGTCATTCATTGTTGACTCCAAAAAGCTTTGATCTCAGCCATCGGTAGACCACTACATGTCTGTCACTTTGTCCAACTGCAATGACTCGCTTGTTGCCATGATACTGAAAGTTTTGCTATGCCAAGAAATTTGGAAGACAGCTACCTGGCCAACTGGCTGGAAGAGATACAGATTCATGCTCATTACAAAGAAAAGTGACCCAACAGAATGCAGAAATACCAAACAATATAATTAAAATCACACGCAAGTAAAATGTTGAAGATCATTCAAAAGCAGTCACAGCATATACATATTGACAAGGAACTGATAGAAATTCAAGCTGGATTCAGAAGGGTATGTGGAACCAGGGATATCATTACTGGTATCAGATGAATCTTGGCTGAAAGCAGAGAATACCAGAAAGACGTTTATCTGTGTTTTGTTGACAACGCAAAGACATTCAATTGTGTGTGTTGTAATAAATTAAAGATACCATTACAAAGCATGGGAATTCCAGAACAGTTAATTGTGCTCACAAGGAACCTGTACATAGACTAAAAAGCAGTCACTCCATCAGAACAAAGGGATACTGTGTGATTTGAAGTCAAGAAAGGTATGCATCAGGGTTGTATTTTTTTAACATACTTTTTCCACCGGTATACTGAGCAAATAATTCCAGAAGCTGGACCATATGAAGAATGGGGCACCAGGATTGGAAGATGATTCATTAATAGCCCACTTTTTGCAGATGACACAACCTTGCTTGCTGAAAGCGAAGAAGACTTGAAATGCTTACTGATGAAGATCAAAAACCACAGCCTTGGGGCCTATGTATCACAGTTTTGGGGGACATCTAGATCAACAGGCACAACAAAGTTTGTTAAGAATGGCACCTGAGATCATAAAAGCTTCCAAGCAGCCATCTAACATGCTTGTTAGTCCAAATCCACTAGAAGCAAAGGAAAATGAAGAATACCAAACACACAAGGAAAACATGAGCCCGAGAAGCAAAAGGGCCACACAAACCAGAGATTCCACCAACCTGAGGCCAGAAGAACTAGACAGTGCCTAGCTACCCAATGACCACCCCGAAAGGAACAAAACAGGGAAAACAGGACAGCCTGGGAGAAAAGAGTGGAGCAAAACTCAGAATTCATATAAAAAGACCAGACTCAGTGGTCTGACAGAGACTGGAGGAACCCCCCAAACTACTGCCCCCAGACTCTCTGTTAACCCAATACTAAAACCATTCCCAAATCCCAATCCTCAAAGATTAGACTAGACTGTACAACAAAAAACTAGTACTCATGAGGAGTATGCTTCTTAGTTCAGTCAGATGTCTGAGACCACACAGATGGCTCCTGGCCAGAGGCAGGATGAGAAGGCAGGAAGGGACAGGAACTGGCTGAATAGACACAAGAAACTTATGATGGAAAAGGAGAGTGTGCTATCACATTGAGGGGATTGTACCTAACATCACGTAACAATACGTGTATAATGTTTGTATGAGAAATTAACTTTAGCTGTAAACTTTGACCCAACATACAATTAAAAAAAGAAGAAAAAAAAGACTACATCTTTCAGTATGGATTACACCTCAATAATAGAAAACAAAAAATCTTCACAACTGGACCAATAAGCATATCACAATAAACTGAGAAAGATAGAAGTTGTCAAGGATTTCACTTTACTTGGACCTGCAATCAACATCCATGGGAACAGTAATCAAGAAATCAAAGAATTGTATTGGGAAAATCAGCTACAAAAGACCTCTTAAAAGTATTAAAAAGCACAGATGTCACTTTAGCAAATAAGGTGCACCTGACCCAAGCCATGGCTTTGTCAATTGCATCATACACATGTGAAAGCTGGACAGTGAATGAGAAAGTCTGAAGAATTGATGCCCGAATTATGGTGTTGGGTATGGATTGTCAGGAGAAGGAAAAAATCTGCCTTGGAAGAATTACAGTCAGAACACTCATTAGAAGCAAGGATGGTGAGACTCATCCTTTTATTTGGGCATGTTATCAAGAGGGACCAATCACTGGAGAAGGACATCATGACTCATAAAGCAGAGGATCAGCTAAAAAGAGGAAGACCCTCAACAAAGTGGATTAATGCAGTGGCTACAACCACAGGCTCTAGCATAACAACGATTGTTACGATGGTACAGGAACAGGCAGTGTTTCGGTCTGTTGGTAGGGTCATGATGAGTTGGCAACCAACAACGACGCTGCTGGAAGCGTTACACTCAGATAACAAAGAACGCAAGAGGAGCCTATTTAGTGGTGGGTGGAGTGCAGGAATGGCCAAGGGTTCATCTTGGGACATGTTGTATAAGAAGTATCTGTCGACTATTCATAGAAGCCCTAGTGGCAGTGGTTAAACCAGGGCTGCACTAGGGTGTGTGGGAGGCCAACACACTGATAATCTGTGGAGTCCCTCCTCTGCTTACTCATACATTTGAACAGGGCATGTATGTGAGTTGTACATACACACACACACAGACGTAAACCACACGAGGAATGGCAATTAAGTTTGCAAGCTCATCCTAGAAAAAAGTGCTACCTACCTCATTGCTGAATATCGTTACAGTCACCTTCAAAGTACACCACTTGGGAAGCTATGCACTGACCGCTAGCTCCTAGTCTACCCTTCAAAGCAATTTTAGAACTCTTTTTCTAGAACAGCCAGCAGGCCTATCATTGTATTACCCTTGATGTCCTGAATATTATCGAAATGTCTTCCTTTCAGGACAAATACTGTATGAGACCCCTGCTATAAGGACTTAAAAATAGACTTATGCCCAGAAAAAAAGAGTCTTTGGTGGCTCCACGGGTGGGGAGGGATGGAAAGGGTTGGGCATAGATTAGATAGTCCCTAGAAATTCAGTTAGGTGAAAGCAGTGACAACTCACACTAGACAGTGGATCAACTTAACTGGACTTCACCATAAACTGAAAGGTTTTCTAAATTCAATCTAATATTTCAAAGGATAAAGTAGCAGGAACAAGGGTATGGGGACCATGTACCCACAGTACATCGAGACCAACTGGCATAACTAATCTACTGTTAACAGAGTCTTCTGTACCCCACGTAGGTGAGTGGCATCAGAGGTCTTAAAATATAACATTCTGCCGTCTGAGGTACACCAAATGGTCCCAACTCGTCTAGAGCAGATGATCACCAAGAACAACAAAGATATGAGGGAAAAAAGAGTTCAAGAGACAGAAGGATCCATATAAATGGGAGACTGTATCAACATGAGACCAGAAAAACCAGATGATGCCTGGCCACCACCAAAAACATCTGTGATGGGGGACACAGTGTAGAGTCCCTGAGACAGCATGACAAAAAGAAGGGTGTTGCCCAAGAATTCCACTAAAAGACCTGAACTAATGGTCCCACAGGCTGGAAGATCCCCTGGGGACATGGCCCCTAGATCTGCTGCTGTCCCTAATCAGAAATCAGTAATGAGTCAACTCTTCAGACAGGAATGGACTGGACTTAGTACATATACCACATAGTGTATGCACTTTATGGTCCTATGTATTTACAGGAGGCTGTCCTAGTAGTCTCTTTCTAGACGGGAGAGAAGAGGATTGAGAGGGTGGACAGAAGCCTTTCTAGCTGGGAGAGAACAAGGTTCAGAGGTGGGGACAGGAGCTTGTTAAGAGGATGCTAGATACTCAGGGTGAAAAGGAAGAGTGTGCTGTCACTGGTGGGGAGAGCAGAGGGATTTGCAGATAGGTGGGCATGCATAACCAATTTGGATTGTATACTTTCACTTAATCACAATACAAAAGAAAAAAAAATTGTCTCCTTTGCAACGGCACTTGGCTGGCTTGGGTAAAGAAAAAAAAAGTCATTAGGGGCCAGATCAGGTGAGGAGTGAGGGTTTCAGTAATTTGTTTACTGGCTAAAAATTCCCTCACAGACAGCTATCCAACTAAGTTGGCGAATTTTCCACCGTGCCACCGTGCACAATGGCCCTTCCAGAAATAGTTGCAAAATTGCTTTGAAGGGTGGACTATGCTCTGGTGTCACTGCATGGCTGCCCAAGAGGAGTACTTTGAAGGTGACCATAGTGATATTCAGCAATGAAGTATGTAGCACTTTGAACAATTAAGTTTGCAGACTTCATTGTCAGAACTAGCGTGTGTGTGTGTGTGCATGTGTGTGCCAGTTGTATACATAAAACCAAAACTCATTCTGCTGAGTTCATTCTGACTGATAGTGACCATATAGAACAGAGCAGGACAGCCCATAGAGTTTCCAAGGAGTGCCTGCGAATTTGAACTGCTGCCCTCTTGGTTAGCAGTCATTGCACTTAACTATTATGCCACCAGTTTCCAGTTGTGAGTGTGTGTGTGTGTGTGTGTATATATATGGAAACCTTGGTGCCATCGTGGTTAAATACTACAGCTGTAAACCAAAAGGTCAGTGGTTTGAGTCCACCAGCTGCTACTTGGAAACTCTATGGGACAGTTCTACTCTGTCCTACAGGGTCTCTATGAGTTGGAATTGACTCAATAGCAATGGATTTGGTTTGTATTGTTTTTTCTTTTATTTTTTACAGAATATTAGCAATCCAATGCAAAAACACAATACAACATTTTATCAGAACAAGGTGGACTTGATTACAGAATTTTTGGTGGATAATGGGCATTACGATTTTAGCTATATACCAGATTTTCCACACAAAAAAATATTTGACATATTCTAAAACAAAGAAAAGGAGTCAGTAAACTTAGTTCTTTCAACAGTCAATGTAAAATTTTGTTGATCTCCCACTGATTTTGCTTTAAATGGTTCTTCAATTTCGATGCTTATGTAATAACTGCTATAATTGCAAATGAACAAATGAAAAGATGCTATACAAGAAAATTCAATGATCAGAAAACAGATATTATGACGTTACTATATTTTATTTTTAGATAGACCTTTCATTTCTACCATGATATAATTAAAAACATTTCTTTCCATTCTTTGTTCTTAGAAATCAATGATTTTGTCACAATTAAGCTGCCAAGTAATGCCTACTTCCATACATAATAAAGCTAATGAAAAGAGTCTTTCCTGAGTCACTGTTGTAGGCTGCAAGCTTTCAAAACTCTTTAGGGAAAAAATGAGCATTCTGTTGTGCAGTTTGTGATTATTAAATTAGGAATATGTGTAAAGCAATTTCAATATTAGGAAATATGAATTGTATTTTATCTTAATATATACTCATACATGTCTACACGAGAAAATTTTTTTTTGTCTTTCCTGAATCTGTAAACTTAGTTCTCATGCAAGAAGTTCTTTGTAAAAGCTTGTATTCAAGTCACCTGGACAAACCTGCACTAATTTCTTGGATGTCTTCATGCCTTCTTCATCAGGTATATCCACATTTTTTAAGAAGGAAAACCTGTCTGAAAGAATTTCATACACTTTCACCCTTTCTTTTCACTCAAGATTCAAGTGTGTCTATGATGGTGCCGTATGTGGTTATGCAAAATTGATCTCTGGCACTCAATACTCCTGGAGTATTTCCACCATTGTTTCTTTCTAATGCTTCCGTGACCGAGAACTATATGATAATCAGTATTGGCAGTGTTTGTTTTGCTGTGTTTTAAATGTTTTCAAAATCTGTTGAAAGTATTTAAGTGCTTGTTAGTGACTGGTGGAGACCTGTGTATAACTGTAAACTTATTTCTGAACTTTGGAGAGCTTGGCTCATCTAAGGAAAATGCAACAGTGTATTATTCCACATAGCCATCACAAATCCATACTCCAGTGTTGGCATGTTGTTGGCATTTTTTTAAGCTTCTCCTTTGGTATCTGCTTTTTGTGACTGGTCTTTAGCAGTATTGTCTGAGACATTCTCTTTAGCAGTATTGTCTGAGACATTCAGAATCTGAGTGTAGGATTCCAGGGTTATACCAGTTGCTACAGCTTGTGCCTCCTAATGAGTATTAGAAAGACATATTAATATTGCCTAAATGTATTTTAAGAGCTGTCCATCAGTGATTAGAGGCAGCAAAAAATGTGTACAGTAAATGAACAGTAGAAAAAACAAAAATCAACTGCTTCTAAACAACAATCTGCTGTACTATATCCTACAAGATGAAGCAAATACACAGTACATGGTATGAAAACAGAATATTCTGTTCTATATCTGTACAGTGCAGCATTGTCATAGGACTGGCTTCTACCTGAGGAAAATTGACTTTGCAAACTTTACATAAATAGTGAAGTACTTGATTTGCAATTTCTTCACTGATATGACTTTTTAAGCTACTTAACATGATAAATCACTCAGCAGGATTTCCATCGGTTGGAGATACATATCTTAAAACAATACTTCGCTGACCTGTGTGAGAAAGATCAGGATTGGAATCTACAGACTGAAATATCAAGCTATGCTTATTTTACTGAAATTAGTTCATGGAACTTTATTACTTACTCAGTTTATTAATTCTCATTACTATGGGTTGCCCTTTCTGTGTTACCCTACTTTGAACTGTGACCTGCTAAAAATGGATCAAACTGAGCAACAAGATCAAGTAAGCTAAAAAAATTCCACTTTATAGAGACTCAAACACTTCACTTCTTTCTCAAAAAAGATACTCCATGTTCAGCTATTATTATAATAATGGCAACAACTCATTGCAAAGGGGCTTTCCAACACTGCCATGATTCTGTTTCCAGTTCATGAGTTAAGCCTGAACTGTAAAATGACAATAACAAATCTCTGGGCATTCAACTGTTTTTATGTTTATCCATCATTTTCAAGTTGCACCAGTCACTAAATCCATTCATACTAAACTCAGAATTAAAGGATTTATGACTGAACAGTTTGCAATAGTTTGACTGATGAGGAGTACATAGCCATTCCTGCTTACAATTTTTCTATCGTTGCATCCTAGAAATATATTCTGGCTACAAAAACTTGTTTATTTACTATTCAGAATTTTTGGACACAGTTTTCAAATGGTCCACTGTGCTACCAACAATTACTTGGCCCTCTTCTGATCCAAAATTGACATAATTATTTTAAAAAAAAATTATCCCACAGAGCAGAGTCTGTATTTACAGAGTTATTGATGGGGTGTTCAGATGTGATGAGTTCAGATTCTGTAAGAGTTTCAGTTTCTACGCCATTATTAATTATTTTTTCTGCTCCACAAGGAATGGATGCAGAATTTGGAACACACTGTTGGATTCCTATTGCTATTACCCTGGTAGCGTAGCAGGTAAGTGCTATGTTTTCTAACCTAGAGACTGGCAGTTCAAATCTGCCAGTTGTTCCTTGGAAACTATGGAGCAGTTCTTACTCTGCCCTATAGGGTTGCTGTGAGTCAGAATCAACTTAACAGCAGGGGGTTTGGTTTTTTGGTTATTAGTAATGTCAGCACTTGTTGCTGTTACTGGTATTCTTAGGTGCCATTGAATTAGCTCTAACTCACAGTGACTCCATGTACAACAGAACGAAACACTTTGCCATCCTACATCATTCTCACAATTATTATGCTTGAGCCCATGGATGCAGCCATGTCATTAAGAGTTTCCTCTTCTTCGCTGACCCTCTTCTTCACCAAGCATGATGTCCTCCTCCAGAGACTCATGCCTCCTGATATTATGTCCAAAGTATTCAAGCCATTCTTGCTTCTGGGGAGCATTCTGGTTGTATTTGTTCCAAGACAGTTTTGTTTGTTCTTTCGGCAGTTCAATGTATATTCAATATTCTTCATCAACACTGTAATTCAAAGGCATCAATTCTACTTTGGTCTTCTTTATTCGTTGACCAGCTTTCACACGTATATTACCAAAAAAACCCAAACGAAACCCACTGCCATCGAGTTGATCGCAACTCATAGTGGCCCTATAAATCACACAACTGCCCCATAGTTTCCAAGGAGCACCTGGCAAATTTGAACTCCCGATGTAGCACTTAACCACCGTGACACCAGGATATCTCACGTGCATGTTAAGTGACTGAAAACAGCATGGCTTGGGTATCACGGCAGTCTTAGTCCTTGAGGTGACATCTCTGTTTTTAACACTTTGGAAAGGTCTAATTTCAGCACTAGTGGTACTAATAGTACAGCTTGCATCCATTAAACTAGTTGTTCAACAGAAAAAAAATGTCATATAAGTTGCTATGTTTTAAAAAGGAAGCTAATTTTAATTGTCTTTTGGAGCTCACAAATCCTCTCTTTTTGTCTTCTATGAGCTTTTGTTTCTGTACTCTCTTTAGTTACTGCCATTTCATTTTATCTGGATATGAAAGTACATCACTTTTTAAACTTGGTTCTACCCTAGCAAATAAATTTGAATAACTGAAAATAAATAAAAGTTATAAAATAAAATGTACACCCCAAATTGGACATTAACACAAAAATTTACATTTGAAAATTAGTAAGTAAAAAATATATTTGGAACACGGAATTTTGTTCTTCAGGTCTAAGATCGTCAAAACAAACAGTACTTACAAGGCAGTCAGAAATAATTTCACTTTTTTGTCGTATGTCATTTGTTGGCAGGCCTTTTGCAGACCTCCATGAGTATTTTTTTGTCTCCAAATAATACTTAAAAAACTTGTGCACTCACTTTCCATCCTCTGATGCTATACCTTCACAGTTCAGTGGACTGCCGCTGATTCTCAACGGGGGAGTGAGAGCAACAGCAGAGTATAATATAAATCCAAGGGTATGCTCAATTTGAAAATGCATTTTGGTTTACTCTGGGACGGACAGGGCCAGATACATCCCAAGTTACACGATCACCGGGCTGCTGGTGCACTCTTACATGGCTGATGAGAGAGAACCAAATGTGACATCATACCTGATCAGTTTGAAATGAAAAGGAAAACATAACTGTTATCACGTACAAAATTTATGAAGTGTGCATTTTATATCTTTGTGGAGCTGTTCAGCTCCCATGTTGGGAGACACATACTTAACTGACGTAATAATAGCACCACTTCTCAACAAGCCAGTTTGTTAGGAGAGTCATAACAATGCCAATCAATTTCTTAAGAGAAACTATGAAGGGAAGTGGACAATAAAATACATTTAAACAATTTTTATTACCTAAGTGTTCATTTATTTCAGCTGGTTCCTACTCATCTGACTCTGGTTCACTTGCCTTACATGGAGGTATGTAAATATCCTGATAAAATATAAATGCAGTGTTCTAACAAATCCTCTTTGTTGTGTTCTTGGAAGATGAAGTTAGAAACACACTCATTTTTGCAAAACAGAAACATTTTGCATGATAAATAAATATTGAATTTTGTGTCTTCTTACTGTGCCTAATACCTTGTTTATTAGCACACATAGAGTAATACCTAGCATCCTGTCCCCTCAGACAATAAAAAATGAAACTCACTTGATACATAAATTAAAACTTTTCCTGTTAGATATTAATAGTTCTAGTATTTCTGAATAGTTCAAAGGTAACTCGATACAGTTTGTGGCAAAGGCTGACTCAAATTTGAGTTCCCTCACTTTTGTATATCCTCAAGGACTAGAATTCTCACTGTTTACCAGGAAGTGTGCAAAAGCATACTCTTGTGTTTGCACCATGACAAAGAGCACTGCTGACCCTCTCGGCTGGACTTCCTGGATCAGCAGACATGGAAGTATAACACAGTTCTCTCAGAATGGATCAGAGACCTGTTACCTATTCACAGAATCTGTCTTGCCCAGGAATAGCTCATGTTGGATCCAGCTGCATATTGGCTAAATTAGCATGTGTTACACTAGACAACCCACCCTACCACTTATTTATTAGAAAGAACCAGTATGCTCACAATGGACCTACTCTAATGCTTAAGGTTGAATAGCAACTTGGCTGGGCCATGATCCTCAGTGATTTGATAGTTGTAAGATGGTGTGATCACTTCCATGATGACAGGCGATGTTATGTGATCATTTCCACATTGGGATTTGCTGTGAGTAGTCAATTGAAGGGGAGTTTCTTTGGGCAGGTGGCCTGCACTGAATATAAGTGCATATTCTGGCAAGGTTTGTGGGCTTTTACTTGTTCTGGATTGTGCAGCTGGCTCCTGTTCATCTGATTCTGTTTCTTTGGGCTTGAGCTAGCAGCTTACCTACAGTTTTGCCTGCTGATCTTTGAGATTTGCCCATTTTCAGAGCCTGTGAACAAAAGCCTTGCTTTCTAACTTGCCAATCTTGGGTTTATGAGCCCCTGTGGCTACATGAAGCTGACCATTAACTTGGAACATTCCAGCTTCTACAATAATGTGGGCCATTTTCTTGGTATCAATCTCTCTATATACCTACATTTAGAAGTTTTACTTGTTTTGTTGCTCTAGAGAACTCAGGCTAAGACACCCACCAGGATAAGGCGTTTCAACTACACTAGAGACAGCCGAAGGTGCTGAAGTGTAGGGGCCCATAACTTAAACAGCCTTTCTCACAGCAGCCCTCATGACTATGTATAAACTTAATTTCCAGTGGGCACACTGTCACACACTTAAGTTGGTATTGATTTCATTATGCCCTGCCAGCTCCTTTATACTGCAACACTCACTTTTCCTTGTGTCCTGTCTGCCTGGCATCTATGGGTCTTCGCTTTGGACAACGAGGGAGCCTGTTTTGCTGATGTCCTGAGCACATACTTAACTTGCTTATTAGGTAAGCCACCCCCGGGTTAAGTGCTTGGCTGCTAACCAAATCCAACAGCCACTCCATAGGAGAGAGATGTGGCAGTTAGCTGCCCCATGGAGCAGTTCTTCTCTGTCCTATAGGCATTGCAATGAGTTGGAAATGACTTGATGGCAACTGGTCTGGTTTTGGTCATCAGACATTCAAGGGGAGATGTTCAGTAAACTGCTGGATATACAAGTTCAGAGGACTGTCTGGAGTTGGAAATATTAATATGGCAGTTTTTCGCACACAGACAGGATCCTGGCTGGGGCAAGTGGTTTGAGTTCAACTACTGACCTAAAGGTTAGCAGTTTGAACCTACCCAGCAGTGCCACAGAAGAAAGACCTGTTGATCTGCTTACAGAAAAAATACAACCAAGAAAACCTATGCAGCGGTTCTGTAACAGCAATGGATAGAAAAGCACATAGATATATCTAAAGCTAAGACAGAGTGTCATGGATTGAACTGTGCTCCCTAAAAAATGTGTGCAGCCATTTGGCTAGGCCCTGACTCTCAGTGTTGTGCGGTGTTCCTATATATACTGTAAACTCTGTCTCTATGAAGTCAGTGAGGGAGGATAGATGGCCACCGTGCTGGTGGCGCAGGTTCTGTGCCTAAGGTTATAGGGTGCCTTGAGGCAATCTTTGGGGATCTAAAGGAAAGGGAAGTAAGCAGAGTCCTGGGGATCTCATACCACCAAGAAAGCAGTGATGGGAGCACAGTGCATTCTTTGGAGAGGACGCAGGGTCCCTGTGTCCCAGAAGATTGAGGACTGGCAACAAGGACCAGGGGAAAACTGACTTTCCAGGGGAAGATTGACAACAGGGACCTTTCTCCAGAGCTAGCAGGAAAAGACTCTCCCCTGGAGGTGATGCCCTGAGTTTGGACTTTCAGCCTGCTTTTCTGTGAGAAAATAAATTCCTCTTTGTTAAAACCATCCACTTGTGGTATTTTTGTTATGGCAACAGCAGATGACTAAGACAAACAGTAAGCTCAAGCATGAAGGAAATATGCATAACAAGAAAAGTGAGACCACTGGCTTATTCACTTTAAAAAATCTCTTCTAGATTCTTCTTTTCTGATTTGTGAGTATGAGTAATCCCACAAACCAAAATATTTTTAGTGATTTAACTGTGTATTTAATGAATTACCTTTCTTAAAAATAGTAAAATTGAAGGAAATCAGTTATCACTGCAGAAATTACAAAACAAATGGTTATTGCTCAATTTTAGGGCTTCCAAATTATTTATAGTTGGGAAAATCTCAGTAAAGTAGCATAGGCAAGACATAGGTATTGGCAGATTAGTGAATTATGATCCCCCAGTAGCTGTTGCTTCGAGATAGTTAAAAATTTCAGAAGTGTGCACACATTCAAATAACACTAAATATTTATACTGAACATCAGGTGAGGAGAATCATCCTTTCATTATGTTTCCTCAGCACTATGAAAATTCAGCATTGCCACATCTGTAATTAAAAACAAAATAAACACAAAACAGAAACTTACCCACCCAAATTTTCTTTACTCTGTTTCCTTCTCCATATCACTTCCTTCCCCACTGTTCTGTTTCATTTGTTTCTAGCGGTATATTAAAAACAGAAAAGGTTGCCAATGACTCAGCTCCACTTCACGGTGACCTCATGACCTGTCACTGTAGGTTTATAGTGGCTGATTTTTCAGAAGCAGATCACCAGGCCTTTCTACAGAGGCAGTTTTGGGTGGACTCGAACTTCCAGCCTTTCCGTTAGCAATCATGTGCATTAATTTTTGGCATGACTCTGGGGCTCCTCTGCTGATAGAAGTCACAGCTAAGTTATTACTCTTATCAACTTTCCTTCAAGAAAAAGAAAGTATTTGTATGTATTTTGTAGTTGTTGCTGGATGCTGTCAAGTCACAGCATTTTTGACTCAGAGAGACCCCATGTGACAGAGCGACCTGCCCTCATAGGGGTTTGGAGCTGTAATCTTTTCTGAAGCAGATCATCCAGTCTTTCTACTGTGTTTGTGAACCCTGACCTTTCAGTTGGCAGCCCAACGCTTAACCATTGCATTACCACAGTTAAGGAAACAAACCACCACCAACAAAAAACCCAAACCCACTTCTGTCAAGTCAATTCTGACTCACAGCAACCCTACAGGACAGAGTAAAACGGCCCCATAGGATTTCCAAGGAGCCCCTGGTGGATTTGAAGTGGCAATCTTTTGGTTAGCAGCTATATAGCACTTAACCACTATGCCACCAGGGTTTCCACCACAGTTAGGCTAGTATAAAAACACTGAAACAAAAATCTGTCCCAAATCTCTGTATGCATGTATGAGTGTGGCATATGTGTGAATCTATCTAAGGACATGATGACTGGTAAAGTGGAGAGTTGGCAGAGAAAAGGGAAGTCTTCTAAGAGATGAACCAACACGGTAGCCATAACAGCAGGTGCAAACATGAGGAAGACAGTGAAGAAGGCACACGACAGGGCGGTGTTTCATTCTGTCCTGCGGAAGATCAACATGAGTAGGAGTATCTCAGTGGCAGCTCAAAATAACTATCTATCTATCTATCTTTCCATCCATCCATCGATGTATCTATCAACCAGCATAATGCTCTTTGTATCACAGAAAGAGTTAATTGAAATCTTTCTATAGGGTCAAGAAAAACATGGCCTGCAGTTATCTCCCTAAAGCAATCTCATACGCATAACAAGAAGATTTTCCCAACCATATCACAATTATTAGTCCCGTGAGTTCGGCTCCTCCCAGGTCTGGGTGGGGTGGGAACATACTCCTTTGGTATCATCTCACTGCATCATCTGCTGATAAAGCAGATTTTTAAAGCTTTTCTGTAATCACTCCTAATTAGGGCATCAAATGTCCAGACTTGCTGCATGAATTTGATGAATTCTAGCCATCTCTGCGGAGGGACCAAAGTTGCCCACATCAAAGGAGTGCCTCTGTCTTAAGAAGCAATTTCCTAATGCTTACGGCCTCTTTCTCCACCTGCCTACACTGAAAAAGTAGCCAGAAAAGTTTCACGGCCAACTTGCAAGTCTGTGCAACCTCTGTTCCGCCGGGACCCAATCACATCCAGTCCCTTATACCTACCTACAGTGCTACTGACTTCCTGTGACATAAATAAAGCTATTGGCCACAAGTAAAGGAGGTTGTTCACATGTCTCTATCGTCTACTAGATTATGAGCTACCTCTTTCTTAATCTCCTGAACCTCTCTGACACCCTGTCCCCAGTGTCTTGGCGCAAGTTTTTGACGTGGTGTGGAATCCACAAAGCTTATACAGAAGATGGTTCTGCAACACACATTCAATGCCGCCCAACATCTTCACACATCACCATTGCTACGAAACAGGCTGAAAATCTTAAAAAAGTGGATTCTTTTTTCTTAACAAAAGCATGCTTTACGTTGTTCACGAAGGGATTTATGCTTTGCAGCCATCACGCTTTTAAAGGAAGGTTGTATTTCAAGCAGTGTTTTCTTTTACTATATTTCTGAACATTTTGCTAGTTGCATACGCCTATATCCCAAATTTATGGCTATACTGAATATGGGTAGGAGTTTATGCACTAGTTACAAATAAAAGCCATTTCTGTGTATGCAGAACAGGAGATTGTTGTCAAAGAAACCCAACAACAACGCCACCTCCCCTGCCAGGCAGGGAAATTTTAGCACCAGCCACTTCCAGCATGAAGCTTTAGCAGAGTCCTGAGTGTGTGATCTCCACCTAAGTACTATAGCCGGTGCGTTTTTCTAATCTAGTTCATGTGAATTAACAAATCCTAACCAATTACCATAAAGAATCTAAGAAGTTTAATAAAAACATGGGCCATGATTGGGGCAGGGGGCAGGGTGTGAACAGTTACCAGGATGTCAGTTACGCCCAGTTTCCATGGCCTCAGTCATCAAGAGAGTTTGTGTTGGTACTTTTGGAAACCAGTTTTATTGCATGATGTCATGGAGAAAGTAATAAAGACTACAAATTTTCTTTATGCTTATGTTTTTTAACCACTGCCAGTATGTGGGTTTTATTTTATTTTTTTAAGTTGAAGCACAGAAAAGAGATTTAGTTTGTTTTAACTTTGCCAAATAGCTAGGTTCTGGACATTTCTGTAAATTGTACTCAAGTGGGGGGGGGATTAAAAAAGTCTTTGATCCCTCTTGCTGAACCTCTGATGGTCCCCCAAGGCTACATACACAGAATAGCTCCATGTCCAATCCAAAACTGAGAGAATTTATGGTTTTGTACTCAGACTCAAATTTGACATGTGGGTTGAGAAGAGAGCATGTGAAACTGTTCTGTTTTCAATGATAAACTTCTCTGAGCTCAAAGGAATAAAAAGAAATTAAAGAGTTGCAGAGTTATTTATAGTTACACAGTGGAAAACACCCCCAATTCTGGAGGTAATTCATACATTTCATTACTGTGTGTGCATTGTGTTCTACATGACCTGGGGGTACATACATGATTCTAAAGTCCTAACCCTATCGTAGTTGTTAAAAGAAACTATTTGTACTGAAAACAAGGTGCACCCCAAATACCAAAAACTAAGCCCATTGCTGTCAGGATGATTTTGAATCATAGCAAGTCTATCCCCACTCCTCTCTTATTGACATGGTTAGGTTCTAAAGACCAGGTGGTTATGTCAAAATTGGCATCCTGTGAAAATGGGGGATGACTACAGCAGATCACAAACACAGAGGAAAGTTACGTCATTACATACCTACCAAATTACATCTATCACTAAACTCCCAAACCACTGAGAATCACAGCCCAGTCAAGCTAATACATCATAACCAGCATTATTCTGGTCTCCTACCTTGGTGTTCATTACTGCCAGTTATACATCACTCATCAGTGGTACCCTCATCAAGATACAACCTTACTAAATATTTAGCAGGTTGTGAATGGAAATCAGCTATGAAAAGGGAAAACATCTATTGAAGTTTAGTTGTTTCTATCAGCTCTATTCCTCTTTTCTGGCCTCCTAAGGAGGAGCGACAGTCCTCTGCACTGCTGGATCAGTTCTTTTAGGGTTCTCTGACCCTGAATCAGGAAGAAAGAGAGCTGAGTGAGGGCCCTGAAGCACACAACTGGGGCTGCAGAGTATGGCAAATTTTGAAGGACAGAGGCACAAAAGTTGTTTCTTGTGTGAGAGACATGGACAGGAGAAAAAAGGGACGTATTTAAGGTATATTGCTGTGTATCTGCTTCACAGTGTTCTGGCTATGAGAGTTTTGGGTCACCATGAGTCGGATCCGACTGGACAGCACTTGGCTGGCTTGGTGTTGAAATGTTTTCCAGAATTTGCCTGTGGTATTGGTTCATATGGTACACATTTATAGACATTACACAAAATACCATTTCTATCGTATTGAAGTTTCTAGACAAATTCTGAGTGATGTTTGTGGCTATCTGGCTTTTTTACGAAATTACAGAGATAAAAATCTTCATCATAGTAATCTCACTCAGACTGTTCAGAGTTTACAGTGAAAATATTCTCCTGTTCCCTAGAATAGTCCAGGGTGTAAGTATTAGTACTGTGTCGTCTTTAAACTGAAAGTAGCCTAACAGTGTAATTTAGGGAAATTAAAAAAGTTTATTGCAGTAGTTTTGGGTTTGCATATTTCTTACCGTTAAATAATTATTTTGAATTGCTAATAGGTTATAATCACCAACATCAGTAATAAAAAGTTAAAGTATTAAAAAAAAAAAAAACTGGGCTGAAAATGTGCTCCCAGGTCTAGTGGGCAGTGAAGAAGTTGGTCAATGCCTAAATTGAAAAACTAGTTCTTGAGGATCCTACAGCATGTTTTAGACAGTGAAAACTAGCTTTCTTCTAATTTTTTTTTTAAAAAGTGCAAATATCTTCTACTGTATCGGCCTGTTTGCTAAATTAAAGTGGTTTCACAAAACTAACACCACGGTGCCAATTCGATATGAAAGGTTGGAAACAAGTTCCTCCTTGTTTTCAGACAGTTGATGTACCTTTCCCGGGTTTGCATTAGCTGAAAGATTAAGCTTTGCAACTAGGACATTCTTAAGTGAGTGTCTCAGAAACAGAAAGTATGGACTCTTTCAAGGCTTCATTGACTTGGAGCCATCCTTCGTGCGCAGCGTTTACTCAATGCCAGGTAGGGGACACAGTGGCCAACAGGAGGCAGTCGCTGCTTTCGGGGAGCCATCCGCCGGACAAGCGCACAGACTAAGCAGGAGTTTTACACAACCTAAGTATGTAGTAGGGCAGCTAATCATTAGCCAGTTAATGTGTCTGTAATTAATTCAACAAAAAAGGAGAGGATCAATCCCATAAACGCAACGGGCTTCCTGTCGTTTGGTCGGTGCCGCTCCCTGAAGCCCTGGGGTGAGTGCTGGAGCTACAGCTGGGTCTCGAACTCGCTTCTCCAACAACAGCCTTGTCGGAGTGTAAGAGGCAAGAGCCGAGGGGCGTGAAGAGGGCGGGGCAGCGGAGGGGACGCGGCCCACACGACCCCCGAGGGCGCCGCAGCAGGTGGCGCGGGCGGGCGGGCGCCTGCTCCACCCTCAGCACGAGTCCTTCGTGGCAGCCAGCCCAAACCACGGTGGGATTCCCTGTCTGACTAGAAAGTGGGCGCCCGACGCGCGGCGAGACCGAGGGCGCGTCGGGGCGCGCGCAGCGCTGCCAGGGTCTTGGGGGCGGGCTCGAGGCGAAGCCCCGCCCCTCCGGCTCCTCCCCCCGGGGCGCGCGAGCCGGTCCCGCGCGGCGCCAACCTTTTCCCGGGTCATCGCCCCTCCCCTTTTCCGGACCGTGAGCCCCCCGCGCGCAGCCTCGGGGCCGCGCTCACTCGCCAGCTCGCCCGTCAGCCCGCCTGCTCCTCTCAGCGCGCGCTCGGCCGCCCGACGACGCGGGAGTCGCACGCGCCGGACGAGGCTCGTCTCGCTTCCTCTGCCGAGCGTGGGCCCGCGGACGCGGCACCCTCAGTTCCCGGTCCCGGAGACTGTCCGGGCCGCCCACTCTGAGGCCCCAGAGCGGCAGCCGCGGTGAGGAGACCGGGCCGGGGGAGGCGGACATGGCGGGGCTGAGGGCATCGGCGGGGGAAGGGGGGTCCGGACGCCCCTGCGGCCACGTCGAAGGCTCGCTGACGGGACTGCGCGCGGGGCATGCGGAGGGCCGGACCGAGCCGGGCTGCACCGGCGCCGGCTCCCGTGAGGAGAGGGCCGGGGGCGGCAGGGCGGTCGGCGCGGGCTGCCGCCGGACCCTCGGCGGGCTCCGCGGGGGAGGAGACGCTGCCTGGAGCGAGGCTCATGCCACGTTTCCACCGCGCCGGGGCGCGCGTTACCTTCCGCTTCGGGGTGGGCGACAGTCGCTCTCCTCCAGCTCCCGGGCCGACCCCTCCGCGGCCCCAGGTCAGCTGTGAGAGGGCGGGGGGGTGGCGGCGCGTGAGGGTATCCCGGTCCCCAAACCCAGAGCCGCCTCCGAGTGGATGCGTCTCTGGGAGCACACGAGTGAGGATGCTTGGGGGCAAGAGGGCGACTGGGCCCCAGGGCCCTCCCCCTCAACTTGGGGGAACCCCGGGATTGCAGAAGTTGGACGCGGCTCGCAGGCCTTTCTTCAGAGGTGGGATGCGTGATGTCTACTCACCTAGCCGCCTACGAGCCGCCGAGCGCAGCGCTCAGCACAGGTCCCGGCAGCTCACGAAGTCCACCTCCCGGCCCCTCGCAACGATGTTTTTCTCCCCATGGTCCGGGAAGCCCCCTTTTGTAACGCCCCCGAGGCGGCTCAGGGTCTCAAGCCACAACAGGCCGGTGGTCCCGCTTCCTCAACCTAGGAACGTCTGTCAGGAATATTTGCTTCTCGAAACGGTGGCGATGAGGTTTTCGTTACCGGGGAGTGAGAAGTTAGAAACTCCTGGAAGGCTGGGCTTGACTGCCTTTTGGATTTTATCCACGGAGTCGCGAGCTGAGGAGCTTGTGGAACAAAGTAGAACTTGAGGGGCCGCCGCCGCGGTGACGACGTCCCAGGATGACGTCACCGTGCGATGTTTAAAATGGGAGCTTTTTGCTCGCGTGTGGATGAAAGAATTGTGGCTACTTACTCGAGACGCCTGAGGTCTCCTGAGTCCGCCTGCTTCTGTTTTGTTCTCTCCCTGACTTGACTACTCTGTCCCATTTTAGCTTCGGGTATTCCTAGAATACTGGTGGGGGTGGGTCAGTTTTTCAGCTTTTCCAGTTCTCATTCCTTCAAAATGGGAAAAAGAAGAAAAAAAGTAATTTCATATGATTCATCTCTGTTGCAACCAAAAGCCAAAAGGAAGACCACTAAGTGGTTCTTTCCTTTCTTTTTATTTATTTATTATTTAATGTGAAATAGCAAAACAAAAGAAAAACCAGTACTCTTGATATGGAGCACATAGCTGGCAGATTTAATGAATGGGGAGAAGGATGTAGTTAAGGATTCAGAACATCCCTTTAGTGTGGTTCCTTGTGTTTTCTTTGGTGGAGTAGAGACTAATGTAATTCCATCAGCAACTTTCATCCCAAACCATATATTAAATTGCACTGGGTTTTCTTTTCCCTCGTAACGTGGCAGAGTATAAATGTTGCTTTAGAAACTAGAAATGGCTCGCATCTTTCAGGAGGTAGCTGCACAGTGGGTGTGGTGGGCTAGGGTTGTGTGTGCCCATGAAGACTAGAGCTTGGTAACTGATTGTAGAAGGTGGATTTGGCATTCTCAAGTTCCAGGGAGAAGAGTTGGGTGTCTTCCCATCCAGGATCAGTGTGGCTGTGGCTGCCAGCTTACCTCTTAGATAACTATATGGAATTTATTTCACAAGGAGGTCCCTTGTTTGAATTTGCACACAAAGTAGAGGAATCACGTTAAGAAAAGAGACTTAAAAAGCGGATTTGAGAAAAGAAAGAAAGCAGCGAACAAAATCAGCTTTATTTTTTGAATGTGCGGGAATATAGAGTATGGCTAGGTTAGCCAGTTTTTATACTACACATAGCAGAAGCTGTATATCTTTAATAATTGGCTCTGAAAAAAAGTGATGTTGCTTAGTAAGTGCAGCATCTCAATAACTGCAAGTTACTTATAGCAGCCAAATGAATGAGCTCATTGCGTAAAGACAGAATACACATTGAAACAGTCCCAGGATGAGATTTTTGTCTTTATGAATTAATCAGTGATAAATCAGATCTGCCATTTAAAAACAAAGTTCTTCTTTGAGGCAGTTCCAAAATGCAGCTAAATCTTTGCTTGTTTCTTTTAGTTTAATTTTCTGTGGATGACCCTGACTTTCCATTGTCTTTAAATATGTTTTGATAGAGCCACTGTTTTAAAGTCATGTTGTTTAGGTAAATATATCTCCCTTCCTGAAAAAGCACTTACATAAATTCAATATTGGATTTTTTATATGTATCTGTTTTATTGTGATGTAATACACATACCATAGAATTCACTCATTTAAAATGTACAGTTAGATGGTTTTAGTGTAGAGTTTTAACAGCCCTCACCACAATCAATTGTAGAACATTTTCGTCACTCCAAAAAGAAACCCCAAACCTATTAGCAATCCATCTCCTTCCCTCCTTTACCTCCCCATCAACCCTAGCCACTAATCTACTTTCTGCCTGTAGATGTCCCTATACTGCACATTTCATTTCAGACCATGCAGTGCACAGTCTTTTATGACTGGTTTCTTTCTTTTAGCCTCATGTTTTTGTGGTTCATTTGTGTTGTGGCATGTATCATACTTTATTCCTTTGTATGGTTCAATAATATTCCAGCATATGGAGATATACTGCATTTTCTCTCTTCATCAGTTGGTGGACATTTGAGTTGCTTCTGCTTTTTGACTTTTATGAATAGGGCTACCACTAACATTCTGATTTACAAGTCTTTGTGTGGATACATGTTTTCATTTTTCTTGGATCTGTATGTAATTGCTGGGTCATATGACAAGTTCTGTATTTAATTAATCCTTTTAAGAACTGCCAAGTTTTTTTTCAAAAAATGGCTCTATGATGCTGGATCTTAAAGTGGGTTGTTTTGTGTTTTAAAACTCACATCATTTCATAGAATTTTAAATATAAGTTATTGTGGTTAACTATGGACACAGTATGAAAACTATTATAGTGTTTCTCTGTAAAACCAAACCAAACATGTTGCCATCCAGTCAGTTCTGACTCGAGGTGACCCTGTAGGACAGAGTAGAACTGCTTCATAGTTTCTAAGGAGCAGCTGGTGGATTTGAATTGTCAACTTTTTGGTTAGCAGCAGAACACTTAACTGCTGTAACACCAGGGCTCCCAACAGGAGCAGTTTAGTGTATTCTCTCTACTGAACTGTTTCATACAGCTAGGTGATGAGAAACTTTTGTATGAAGTGATAAGACTCTTAGATAGTATTTTATAATAATAAGCTCTTTGTATCATGAACATAAATTAGTGATTGTTCCCTACTTCAGATGTGAGCCAATGAAACACATGGTAAAATTGGGAGAAGGGGAGTTATAAAGGAAGGATATTTTACAGAGCTTTATCGTCCAATTTTTATACTTTGTGTTTTTGAGAAAACCTTTTTTATCTTTATAGGGCAAGATGAAGAACGAAATTGCCGCTGTCGTCTTCTTTTTCACAAAGCTAGTTCGAAAACATGATAAGTTGAAAAAAGAGGCCGTGGAGAGATTTGCTGAGAAATTGACTTTAATACTTCAAGAAAAATATAAAAATCATTGGTATCCTGAAAAACCATCAAAAGGGCAGGCCTACAGGTAAAGGAGTAAACTGTACAGTTGGCTTGGACTAAGTGAAGAGGGCAGTCAGTTCCTGAAATAGGAGCAAAGGCAGTGGATGAAAGGGAGTCTGGATTATGCCTGTCAGTTTCATCTGCAAAATACAGCAGAGATATTTCTTGATGGTACTTGATGGTACTCTGCTTGTACTTACAGAGGTCAACACTGTGGGGTCATAGTCTTCAGTCTCCTTATAGCTTATGATTGGGCTCTTGTGTTCCATTTTCTGTATATCAGACATGCTGAGGGTCTGCACAGTTCTAGAAGACCCATAAAATTATCACCCACAATGATAAGTCATGGTAAGAGTTGAGGAAATTGAGTTTTCTTGTGTCTGAAGTTATGTTACATGTTTTTGGGGGAAAGAAAGTTTTATGGAGACAGAGAACTAATTAGACACCTAATACTAGGTTCTTGATACTGAGAAGAAGAATTTTAACAGCATAATTTTGTGGTAAAAGCAGTATACCTGCTTTATAGGTGAAGGTAACTCACCTGTGATCCTCAGCTGGTCAGTGTTGGTGCCTGGATTTGGATTCAGATGTAAATGACACCAAATTCTTAGGGGCTTTCTATACACCACAGTGTGACCATTGCCTAGGTGCTGAAGGAGAAGGTAATTCTCACACCTCTATAAGTTACCTTGATGGGTGAAAGTAGAGAGCAGGCTTCTACGAGACATGTCCCAGCATGCTCACTCCCTGTAAGTATTTATGTGACTGCTTGGGAACCTAGGCTGAGAATGTTCTGTTGCTAAACTCAGCTGTTCAACTTTGCCTCATTTGTGGGTGTGACCCACAAAACTAAAAGTGGGACAGTTGTGACTATAGTGACAACTAAAGAAATCCTCTTAGATTTATGCATGTTGCATAGATTTCTGAAGTTTGCTCCACAAATCAGTAATTTAGTGCTTTAATGTAAAAGAGTTCCTTTCAGTCACTGAGCTGCAAGTATAGGACTTTCAAGGAGTCTAGCAGAGAGGTGAAAATAAGATTTATTTCTCATTTTCTAAAACTCAGGTACCTGTTTGCTATTGACAAGAAAAGAATTAAGGTAACTGGTGCATTTTCCCCTTCATTTTTATCCAAAGAGGTGTCTTAGTACATTGCAAAAGGTGATGAATTAAGGTGAAAATGTGGATAGTCTGTATAAAATAGTCTCAGGTTAGTTTGTATTTTTACTTCTTATGATTGACTGGAAACCCTGGTGGCATGGTGGTTAAATGCTGCAGGTGCTAACAAAAAGGTTGGCAGTTTGAATTGGCCAAGTGCTCCTTGGAAACTCTGGGACAGTTCTACTGAGTACTGTAGGGTCACTGTGAGTGAGACTTGACTCAACAGTGGTAAATTTGATGCTGGGTTATTTTTGTTTGTTTTTTAACACCACATTTCTGATAGTGTGAACAGCTTTTGTGAGGTAGAGCTGTTGAGGCTTTTGACACAGATCTAATTTGCATTGGATGAAGGCTTTGGAAAGTGCCACGCTACCATACTATTACTGAAAAAGAGGACACTGTCAAATAACTGCTTAAAGTTCAAACTGTACATTTTCATTTCCATTAATTCTAAAAACCTGAGAAAAAAGTTAGTGAAGCAGGATTATATTGGCATGTGATCAGCACTAGTATTATTTATTGAGTCATTTTGAAACTGTCTTTGAAGTAGAAAACTATCACATTTAATGGTGAGTCTGCTGTTATTTAAAAAAATGGAATATAGGATTAACCACAGTTAACAGACTCTTCAATCCGTAGTTGGAAGTGTTCTTTTTATTCTAAAATATGTATAAACTAATTAAAATTATTTCTCTGCAACATGCATACATAGAATGTTTGTAGAAGACAACTTGGCAATACTGTGATTTATAAAAAATACTCAGTGCTTTGAACAAGTCTCAAGAAGCATAATCAGAAATTCAGACAAATAGTATGAATATGGACATTTCTTATAACTGCAAAAATTGGAATGAACTAAACAGTCTAGGGAAATGATACACTGTTTTGGTGCAACTTTTTGTTTGAGGAGTAGCTATACTGTATAGATTTAAAAAACTGAATATGTAATGTTTGAAATTTTGTAAAGCAGTCTGTTTAAGCATTTGTATTTTTGTGTATATTTTTTAAGCTTATAGCTTACTGTAAGAAAAACATACAGCTAAGATACATCTTCTTACCCTTAACTGATACTGATCCTCGGGCCCATGGGACTTTGGAATAATCTTAGATACATTAGAATCTGTAGCATAGGACCATTTTATAAATAGTCCTTTGGCATCTTACATACTGTAAGATAGATTTTTTTTTTTAATTCAGAGTTGGCAGTATGTTAAGTGTGATGTTAGATAAGTCCTGATAGTATAAACCAAAAACACACCCACTGCCATTGAGTTGATTCTGACTCATAGGAACCAT
Source organism: Heterohyrax brucei (assembly GCA_028571685.1). Classification (NCBI taxonomy): domain Eukaryota; kingdom Metazoa; phylum Chordata; class Mammalia; order Hyracoidea; family Procaviidae; genus Heterohyrax; species Heterohyrax brucei. The sequence goes on from CM053148.1 coordinate 94,115,625, forward strand.
ATAGGACAGAGTAGAATTGTCCCATAGAGTTACCAAGGAGCACCTTGAGGGTTTGAATTGCTGACCAAGAGGTCAGCAGACACAGTACTTAACCACTACGCCACCTGCTGTTACTAGTCCCAGGATATTTTATACTTCCTTGTGTTTACTTAAAACCCTTTCATTGCTACATTTTTTTCTCCTTAATTTTTTTTTTTTTTGATGGCATGTGTTTTCAGTATTGGAATGCATGCTTACTAATTTGAATATGTTTAAATTTGGGATTGGTAATAATGGATTTTTAGAAACATGAACTAGCAATACAATTTAGCCAGTGAAGCAAGTGACACTTTGGGATCCACCAGTCTGTGCCATCACAGAATGCCACTGAAAACTAGGTAGGTAGCTTTTTGCTGGAACCTTCCATTAGGTTACACAGAGTAGGGTACTATTTAATAGCCTGAGTTTTAGAGTCAGATGACTTGGATTCAAACCTTTTATCTACTACTTAGTACCTGTGTGATACTGTGAAATTACTTAAACTCTCTGCCTCTTTTTTCTTACAAGGGGAAATAATAGTATCAAACTCAGATTATAGTTGAATTAAAAGGTTGACACAAGCAACACATTTAGAAAACTGTTATATAGTAAAACCTTAGAGTTTTTATTTAGAAGCATTTGTTAACTGTTGTGAGAATGCTTTTTGCTTTTAATGAAAATGGAAATGAACTATTAAAATAATCTAACTTTTCTTAAAAAAAACTTTAAATATTATGTCATTCCACTGAGAAAGCATTGTATTTGTAGCTATAATTACTGGTTTTCAATTAACTTTTGTTCATATTTTATAAACTAAAGTCTGAGGGAGAGGCAAAATGACTTACCTTGTAAATAAATAATACTAGATTTATTGGTTAGTAAATTTAATACTGGCTATTACTAAAACCCAAGAGTCCCTTAATTGATTTACTAGTAGTTGGTCTGAGGCAATAAATACTGTCCATTGTAGCTTCCATTTTCCTAATTAAGCAGAAAGCTAATTTTGACTTACCTTGTGAACTGTCTTTGGCATTCCATTAGGTAAAATGTATTTCTTAAGTGCAAAAAAAGAAAAGAAAGAAGCCCTTTTGGTTTAGAAATTTTTATTTTCTAAATTGTATTTTGTTGTTGAGAATATACACATTAAAGTATACACCGATTCAGCAGTTTCTACAGAACAATTTAGTGACAGTGATTACATTATTCAAGTTGTACAGCCTTTCTCACCCTCCTTTTCTGAGTTGTTCCTCCGTCGGTAACATAACCTTGTTGCCCTCTAAAGTTTCTATCTAATCTTTCAAGTTGCTGTTTACATTTTTATCCCATATAGTTCTGGAAAGAAGATAATGCTCAAGACAGACCTTTTTTACTAGTTAAGCTAAACTATGTTTTGGTTTAAAGATTATCTCAGGACAGTAGTTTCACAGGCTCAGCCGTTGTCTCCATGGCTCAAGGAAATCTGGAGTTCATGAACATTTGAAGTTCTTTTCTGCATTTTCCCCCTTTTGAATAGATTCTCCTATGGAATCTTGGATCAAAATTTCAGTTATGGTAGCCAGACAACACCAATTTTTTTTTGGTTTCATAGCAAAAGAGGTAGTTGTCCCTAGAGGCAATTAGCCTTACTTCATATTCTCTTCTTCCTCTTTCCTCTGCTTTAGGTGAATAGAGACCAGTTGTTACATCTCTGATGGCTACTTGCAAAGTTGTAAGACTCCAAGCACTCCTCAGGGAACTAAGGCAGAATAGAATCACTGAACCTATTAAAGGCCAGCTAACTAGAATATTCCCTGAAACCATGACTCTGAACCTGCAAACCCAGGAACCATATTTCATGAGGGGTTGGTTTGTACATGAGCAGCTTCATATTACTTGTTTTGAGAAATAATTTTTAAAAAGACAAGCTTGAGGTAACTGAAAAGTTAAATGAGAAAAACCACTGATATCTCAGGATTATATTTTGTTCTTAAATATGAGATGAATGAGTCTATGTCCCTGACTAATTTCATGTGTAACAGAACAATTTTAAGGGCATACTTTTTAATACTTTACTATTAATAACATCAAAACTTGTCATAAGAAGTATCAAATATTATTTGAAACATTTACTGAAGCCTTTGTTAGATGGCTTCAGAGCTCTAAATAATGTTATACAACTGTCATACACCTTCAGTCGAGTGTCTCTGAATAAACTGAGGTAGAGGTGGGTCTAGTGATTTGTCTGGGCTCACATACGTGTTCTCTTTCCACTAGAATGAGTAGTCTTGTTATTCTGCCTCTTTGCCTATAGTTTATTACCTCATGATCTTTGTCAGTTTTTTTTTTTTTAACTGTTCTGACAAATAGTGGTAGAACTAGGCATGTGGTTAAAATTGAGTTAACAGATGCTAACATAACTCCACTTTGTTGTAGATGCATTCGTGTCAATAAGTTTCAGAGAGTTGATCCGGATGTCCTGAAAGCCTGTGAGAACAGCTGCATCTTGTACAGCGACCTGGGCTTGCCAAAGGAGCTCACTCTCTGGGTGGATCCTTGTGAGGTGTGCTGTCGGTGAGTTCTTAAATTTGCCAGCTCACTGATGATTATGTCCAAAATGATTTTACATGACATTTTTCCACGTATTGCTTGCCTGTTTATCTTTACATCCAGGAGCCTGTGGTTTGGCTTTGTTAGACATCCGTTTTATTAAGCTGTCTTCTGGAAATGATGGTAAAGGACGGCTCACATTTCTTTTCTGCAGCTGAGGAGACTAAGAAATTGATTGGGTAGGGTTTTTCTAGAGCATTGCCAGGAAGTTTACTGTAGAACAAGGAGGATTTACACACCTAGACTGCTTGAGGTCTCTTAACCTCTTCTTTCATTGATGTTCACTTGGCTCTTTTCCTACCACTGCTTATTTTAAGACAATTCTTGTGTTACAGTAATTTTGAATATGATTAAGGTTTTTCCAAAAATAGATTGTGATGTAAAAATGTTGTGGTGTGGCATCTGACCTCCTCTAACTTCACAAAGGGGAAAGAGAACTGTTATCAGCATCCACTGCCTGTGACTGATTCCTGTGAGGCAGAAGTCAGACATACTACCTTTGTCAGACTTTCTACCAATGATGACACCAGCTGTCCCTCCCACAGTTTCTATTCCTACAAAGTGGTGATTTTTCTCCGATTCCTCACCTTTTGTTAATATTACTATTAATAATACTATGATAACCTTCTGACTCGACAGCACTTGGCTTTGGCTTGATTATATTGACATTTGTGGAGTCTTCCAACCATGTAAAGGAAGGGTCAGTTTCCACTGCTAAAACCATATGCTGAGTAAACCTAGAATTATAGTTGGTCCATGAACTTTGTGTTGTGAGGAACATGCCCAATTGTTTAGGCACTTCTAAGAAGCTCCAGTCAGAGACCAACAGGTAACCAGCTAGCTGTACTTTCTTTGCCCAGCAGATAGAAAATTGAGGTCTGAAGAAATAAATGACTTGCCTTAGAGCCGGCCTGGCTTAGGGTCCCAAAACTAATTGGTGGTAAAGCCAGACCAGATACAAGTCCAGTCATCTGCTATCCTGCGGCACCTTTTATGAGGTAAACTGAGGAAAGAATGGAAAGGAGCTATGTACCATATTTTGGTACCATGTATGACACCTTCTGACCTATCAAAGCAGAAGACAGCTGTATAAAGATACAGAACTCAGCCAGAAGACTACCTGAGACGCGTGCATACTTTCTGAGGCTTTAGAGCAGTCAGGCCTTTTACTTTATTACATGATCATCTGGATGCAGAGATAATTCAAGACAGGTTACCTTGAGATGAAATTAATTGGTGTCAGTAAGCCCTGTTTTTCTGTCAAATCAAAAGCTTGACATTGTTTTTAAGCTTAGAAACACCTTGTGTTTCTAACTGTAATTACATGTTGTGTTAGAACTGCTTAACAGTTTCCTTTTAGCACTTAGAAATAGTTCCATTATGTTTACACTGTGCAGTCTTTTTAAATAGATTTGTGAGTTTCCCTTTGTTCTCTGAATAAAAACTTGATTGTTCATTATGTCATGTTCCCGCATTACAGGATTTATTGAGATTTTTTGGTTGGTTTTTTAGTAACCAGTAGCCTCTGTCATATATTAAAAAAAAATTCTGAAATCAAAGTTTTAAAGTGTTTTGAAAAGATACAAAGGCTAGCTCACTTAACTTTATATGAGGTAGGCAGTTCAGCTAAGCAAAAACCCTCTGTTTGACTCAGCATTAGTTTTCTCTGTCAGCCAACCTCATTTAGCACCTCAGTTCTCATTTCTGTCAATGTGGATGAAGGAAACATAGGCCTCTTTTTTAATTGATTTTGTAAAAGTAAATTCTATAAGATAATCTGATTGATTCGTGGTTTGAATTACTAGGCTGTATGTCATAGGGGATGGTTTAAAACACATTACAAGATTTTGCTGTAAAAGCCAATGTTAGTAGTACACAGAAAAATGTAATCGAAACAGTGGCTTTGTCGTGGCTATCTTAAGTAATTATTTTTGTTAAGAGGCAGCAGAAAAGACAGACAATTGGGAAAGAAAATGGTCACTTTTGTTAGTACTTAAGTAGACCAGATGGAGAGAGTTGTGGCTTGTTTGCAGGCGTGGATAGAGCTAGGTATAGGGCATTCAATGTGTAAGACCAAGATCTGGGAGAGTGCCTCCTTTGCCTCAGATCAGTGCCATGTCCAGACCTGTTTAAGTGTATTTGTGGTTATTTCTTGCTTCTTTGATGTGACTTCAAGATTTGTACTTTGTTTTATTCTCAGTTATGGAGAGAAAAACAATGCTTTCATTGTTGCCAGCTTTGAACATGAGGATGAGAACAAGGATGAGATCTCTAAGAAAGTTTCCAGGGCCCTTGATAAGGTTACCTCTGATTATCATTCAGGATCCTCCTCTTCGGATGAAGAAACCAGTAAGGATGTGAAACTCACTTCAGTGACAGCAACTCCAAGCCCCGTGTACCAGGTAACCATGAAATGACCCCGTGTTGAAGGGTTTAAGCTGGGCTTGCCACATTGCTCCAGGAAGTCCTGCTTGAGGTTTTTGATTTGAGACTGTTGATTATCGTGCTTGCCTTTCCTCACTAACGAGAAGCTGGACCTCTGACATGTGAATAGGCATCCTGGTTTGCTTTCAGTCAGGAGCCCTGGTAGCTGGTAGCACAGTGGTTACATGTGTGATTGCTGAGCAGATTGCTAATCAAAAATTGGCAGTTTGAATCCACCACCTGGTCCTTGCCAGTCCTATGGGCAGTTCTACTCTGTCCTGCAGGTCACTGTGAGTTGGAATCGACTCAGCAGCAACAGGTTTGGTTTTGGTTTTTTGGTCTACTTTGTCAAAGGTCTCATTTACTGTACAGTAGTGAGGATAAACATATTTTAAGAAAGCATGACAAGGAATAGAAAAGCTGTGGTGATGTTTTAAAACTCTTGACTCAAACAGGGACATTTCATTTTTTGTGGTTCTTAACACTTCCAGTTCTTAACTTTGTGCTCAACTTCCTTATTCTTTCCTTCTTTGTAATGATTAGAGAGATACCTCACTGTATTTTAGTCTTTACTGAACATAAAACAGTGTCTTCCATCTGCTCCTGACATATAGCAAGTGTGAATGCATATAGAGACTCAGTTTTTAATACCCCTTCCCCACCAAAACACATCTCACTATATACACTTGCACACCAGAAACAACATAAAATATTAAAACAAAAAGTTTTGATCAGACAACTCTTTTAGTAGAAAAGGTATTTTTAAAGACAGAAGAGTTTAAAGAGCTCTTGGGAGGTGAGCCTTGTTCTCTGTGTATTATTAGTCATCAGGTTGACTCCAGTTCCAAGCAGCTTTATGTACAATAGAACAAAATACTGCCTGATGCTGTCCCATCTTTACAGTTTTTACTGCGTTCGAGCCACTTTGGTAGCTGCTGTGTCAGTGTAGCTCACTGGGGATACCCCTCTTTTTCACTGGCCCCCTGCTTCACTGGGCAGCATGTCCTCCGAGCCACTGTGGTAGCCTTTTCACTAGCTCCCTGCTTTACTCGGCAGGATGTCCTCCTCTGAGCCACTACGGTAGTTGCAGTGTCACTGTAGCTCACTGGGTCCCCCCTTTTTTTCACTGGTCCCTGCTTCATTAGGCAGGATGTCCTCTGAGGCACTGTGGTAGCCGTGATGTCAGTGTAGCACACTGAGACCCTTGTCTTTTGCTGGCCCTGTGTCACTAGGCAGGATGTCCTTCTCCAGCAGTTAGTCTCTCTTGATGATGCATCCAGAGTAAGACAGACTTGCCATCCTCACGTTCAGGGAGCAATCTGAATACTTTCTCCAAGACTGATTTGTTTGTTCCTGTGGCAGTGCATGATATATTCAGTATTCTTGGTTAGCGCAGTCATTCAAATGCATCAGTTGTTTCTTTTCTGTTGTCCTCTTTTTGCATGCATATGAGGCACTTGATAATTCCATGGCTTAGGTCATGCATACACCATACATAGTCATCAAAGTAATATCTTTGCTTTTATGAGATTTTTAAAAGCTTTTGTTTATGATTTGCCTAGTACACAGTATGCTTTTTGATTACTTGTCTGCTGCTTCCATGAATGTGATTGTTGTTCCAAGTAGAATGAAATCTTTGGCAACTTTAATTTCTTCACTGCTTGTCATTGTTTTCATGTATAGGTCCAGTTGTGAGGATCTGTGTTTTCACATTTTGACATGATGTATATTGAAGGCTGTGTAGCCCTTGACCTTTATCAGTAAGTTCTTCAAGTTGTCTTCATTGTCAGCAAACAGGGTTGTGTCATGGACATACCACAGGCTGTTAATGAATGTTCCTCCAGTCCCAATACTGCACTTTATGTTTTCCAGCTTAGCAGATTGTTTGCTCAGCATATAGATTGAATAAGGTGAAAGGATACAACCCTGACATCTGCCTTTTCTAATTCTAAACCACAGAGTCTCCCTTGTTCTGTTCAAATGACTGCCTGATGATGTATTTACAGGTCCCTTATGAGCAGTTAGTTATTCTGGAATTCCCGGTCATTGTGATGTTAGTCATAATTGGCATAATTTGATTCATGCAGTTAAATGCCTTTGCATAGTCAGTAACACTCAGGTAAACATCTTGTGTTCTCATGCTCTTGGTGAGCGTCCATTTTGATGTCATTGATAGTCCTTGTTCCACGTTGCCTTCTGAATCCAGTTTGAACTTCTGCGACTTTCGTGTTGATACGTGGACACAGCCATTTTTGAATTAGCGTCAACAAAATGTGACTAACATGATGTTAATGACATTGTTTGATAGTTTTCACATTCCATTTGACCACCTGTCTTTGGAATAGGCACGAAGGAGATTCTCCTCCCAGTAGCCATTTAGTTGTCTTCCAGATGTCTTGGCATAGATGGGTAGGTGTGTGCATCCATTTGTTGAAGTATCTCAGTTGGCATTCCACTGATTCCTGGAGCCTTGATTTTCACCAGTGCCTTCAATGTGGCTTTGTGGACTTCTTTCTGTACCAGCAGTTCTATCGGTCAGAATCAACTCAACAGCAGTGCTTGGGCTTTTTTTGTTCTTGATCATATGCTCCTCCTGAAGTGGCTGAACACTGACCAGTTCTTTCTGGCATAGTGACTGTATATGCCTTCCATCTTCTGTTGTTTCAGCGACATTCAGCATTTTGCTGGTGGAATCCTTTAGTATTGAACCCAAGGCTTGAATTTTCTCTTCAGTTCTTTTCAGCTTAAGAAATGCTAATCATGTTCTTTTCTTTTGCTTTTCTAACCCTGTGGGTATGTGCAGATTTCATTATAATTCTTTATTTTGTCCCCTCAAGTTGCCCTTTGAAATCTTCTGTTCAGCTCTTTGACTTTTATCATTCCTTCTGTTTGCTTTAGCTACTTTGTGCTCAAGCACAAGTTTCCGAGCCTTTTCCAACAGCCATTTTACCTTTCTTTCAAATGACCTTTCACTTTCTTCATGTATGATGCCCTTGATAGCATGTCACAATGCTATGGTCATTCATTGCTTCAAAATGGACTTGTTTTGTTTTTCTTGAACCTCAGCTAGAAGTTACACATGAGTGATTAATGAAAGAAAACTGAACTTCGCAACCATCTCTTTCCACAGCTGTAGTGGGTTTGATTGCTGTATTCTATCTGGCAGAGTCTACATGTATAGTCTTTTTTGTGTTGCTGAGAAAAGTATTCCTGAAGAGTAAGTCATTGGTCTTGGAGTATCCTACCATGTGATCTCCAGTGTCATTTCTGTGGCCAAGGCCACATTTTCCTGCTTGTGAGGGTATAAAATAGTATACAAACAATTTGGAAAACTCCGAAGTTATATATAGCTCTCTCTCTACCCTATTACTCAACAGTTCCATTCATTATTTCCCCAAGAGAAAAGAAAGATGTCTATAAAACCTTGTATTAGACTGTTTATAGCCAGTAAGCTGGAAACAAAATGTCTGTTAACAGCTGAATGGATAAACCACTTGTGGTGTATTCATCCAGTAGACTAATACTCATCAGTAAACAGACAGTAGACTAATACTCATTAATAAACAGAAAGACCTAATGATACACACAATATAGAAACATTAAATTGAGCGAAAGAGGTCTGACACAAAAGAATACATGATGGATGATTCCATTTATACAGGTTCAAAACCAGGGAAGATTAATCTGATGATAGCATTTAGAATAGTGGTTGCCTGTGAGGTGTTTGGATTAACTGGAAGGAGTAGTACATGTTCAGGCTTTTATCTGCTTTCTGGCAATTTAAAAAGCTTCTTATAAAAGTTTTATTTTGCTGTCTTACAGGATAAGTCAGTTAGTAGCGTAAACTATAAATCCTTCTATATTTTCCCCTTTGTAGATAATGAAGAATTAACTGTGTTAAGGTTATTCATTGCAGCATTTTTTTTTTTGTTTATTTTTACAACATTGTTTTTTAATAACAAGAGAGTTGGAAACAGCCTAATTATCCTATCAGTAAGAGACCATTTATGGTATAGTCATGGCAGGACTAGGTAACTGTAAAACAAGAATGAAGAGGAATGTCTTTATTGATGTGAATGTCCAGAAGATAATATTGTCATAAAGTACAAAAAAGCAGGATACAGGATAGTGGTGTGTGTGCTTAAAACGTGTGTAGTGATACACAGGTATATACAAAGAATGTCTCTGAAGGTATACACACAAAAAAATTAAATTAGTATCTGTTGTTCCTGAGAAAGTAATTGGGTGACTGATAGAGGGACTTAGTATTGCATATACTTCTGTACTTTTAACTTTACTATTATGTGAAGACAAAGAATATACATGTACTAAGAAGGGCAGATAAAAGATCATAGGAATTTGAAACTCAGGGTGTGTGACATTTCTGAGCAGAGAGGTCCACAACTGTTGATAACATGTGTGAACTTACTGTGCTCATCTGACTTGAGGGAGATTGTAAGACCTGTTTTTCGCAAACACCAGTCTGAATGTATGAGAATCAGCTTCCTCTGAATACTTGGACCCTGTTCATTAGTCTCACTGTGCAGTAAGTACACCAGGGCTGATCCATGAACATTTTGTATTTAAAAGCTGCCCAGGTGTCTCCTTGCCTAGTTAACCATCCAGTTATGCAGAGCACTGGTATAAAACATGATGTGTCATATAAACTGCCATTTATTCTGTGTTTTAGTCTTTTCTAGTTGAAAAACCCTGAAGGTGCAGGCCATCCTTGGTCCTTGTTTTCAATTGTGGTGAAACTACGTATAACAAAACATATATGATCTCAGCAGTTAACTACATTGAGCAGTTCCTTGTCCTTATATTGAGAGCTGTGTTTGTATTTACTCATTTATTTCCACACTCATGCATAAAACCATTGATCACCTATTATATAGGTAGGTAGGTAGAGACCAGTGGTTGGTTATTAATGGTTACCTGGGCCAGGACAGGGGTAGGGATTAAGGGAATTGGTGAGTTTACATCTGTGGTAACGGGAAAATTGACATCAACAAAGGTAATGGTATATAACTTAATGAATGTAGCTGATACCAGTAAATCATATACCAGAAAACAAACACAGGGGCAAATTACATATAAATTTTACCACAATAGTGCCTTCCCTCTGCGAAAAAAAAAAAGATGGCAGCTGCTAATACTGCTTATGTGCAGCGACACACATCACAGCAGTACTTCTCTTGGTTTGATGCCTGGAATCATGGTTTTACAGGACTGTGTAGCCAATTTACCTAAGACTATTTTTAGTTTCTGATTCTCCCCCCGCCCCAGTATGATGAATAGTACTTGTTAGCAGCCATCCAAGATACAACAGTTGGTCTCTGTTCACCTGAATCCAGAGAGGAAGATGATGACCCACGAACTGAAAAAAGAACTGTAGGTCTAGTTGCCTCCACGAACTCCACCTAGAAAGAAGAACTGGCTAGTGCCTAGCTACCATTACTGTGTATTTTGATCAATAACTCAATAAGGAAGTCTTGTTCAAAAGGGGAAAAATGTTAAACTGAATTTGAAGCTTCTAATAGAATCCAGACTGCAGCAGACCCATTCAGGCTGGAAGAACCCCTGAACCTGTTGCCTAGAGGAAAGTTTTGAACCTTGAGCTGTGAAATTATTCCAGAAGTCAACTTAAAACTAAACAGCTTAGCTGAATTAATGAAGACTGTTCACCTTGAGCACTACACTCTTCTAAAGAATTAACCTTTGTCAGATCAAACTGACAACAGTAAATCTAAAGCATAAAAGAGTAGTTTCTGGGGGCAGTGAGGGAGTTGAAGTAAGTGGTGGTGAAATAATATGGAATGAGCAGAATGGTAACACAATGAAGAGTGGAACTAGTGTCAGTGAACTGAAGAATTTCTACATTCAGCAATGTAGAGATTGCTGAATGGGTATGTAGTCTGCTGTGTATATTTTTACCAAAAATAAAATTTTTAAAAGTTGATTGCATATTAAAAATGAAGCTTTTAAAATAGACATTTGGGAATATCACTTGGGTTTCAGGTGAGTGACTTTGTCTTTTAGGAATCTGGAAGGTCACTTAGTCTTAACATAAAATGATTCCTTTTCCTCTTGAATTCTGTAGATTTCAGAACTGATATTCCCACCTCTTCCAGTGTGGCATCCTTTGCCCAGAAGAAAACCAGCAGTGTACCGGGGGAATGGCCATCAGAATCACTACTTGCCTCCCGTTCCATTTGGTTATCCACATCAGGGAAGGAAGAATAAAGCATACCGCCCAATTACAGTGACATGGGTACCTCCTGGAATGCATTGTGCCCGGAGTCACTGGATTACTCCTCACATGTTAGCACCTCACTAGCTCCTTGTGATTCTCTTACTGTCATGTTGAAATAAAGGTAGACCAAGCCTGACTATATATTCAAAGTTCATATGCATAGTAGTAAAGTTAGATGGACCAAACCATCAAACTTATTTTTATAGAGAAGTTATTGAGAATAATCTTTCTTAAAAGTATATATATATGCACTTTAGATATATTGATATAGTTTAAGAAACTTTATTAAAGTTAGTCAAGTGCCTGAGTTTTTAATATTGGACTTGAGTATTTATATATTGTGCATCAACTTTGTTGGCTACAAGAACACTGTAGAAGTGGACAATCTGTTTTAGCACCTTTGATCATTTACTTTATGGAGAGTACATCAGTTATTTATACACAAGAATGATCTATTTTATGTCATTGTTTAGAAGAATTGCGTGAAATCATGTAGTTGCAAATAAAAAATAGTTTGAGGCATGACAATGTGTGTTTCTCTTCTGTGCATAAAAAGGAAAACAAAGGGTTCCACTTCACTGGATTTAATTAAATATTCAACAAAAAATAAACAGTAATGGGAAAAAAATTCAGAACCTAACAAATGTTGAAGAGGCTGTGGGGAGACTGGAACACTTGATTTTCATTGTGTGTTAAGTGAAGGCTTACAATTTGAGTCAGTTGATCTTGTGCACTTTGTTATGTGACTGTAGCTGCTCTTCCCACACAGTGACGGCATACTCCCCTCCACCCTGAGTTTCCCATGTCTATACAACAGCCCACCCCCTTTTTTCTTATCTTGCCTCTACACAGTAGTTGATCAGTCTTCCTGTACTTAAGCCAAGAAGCATACTCTTCAGCATAATAACTTTATGTCTCTCAGACCAGTTTAATTTTTGTCTGAGGAGTTGGTTTCTGAGTGGTTTCATGGAAGGGGGGTAGTGTCTTCTGGGGACCCTCCAATCTCAGACCATCAAAATCTCGTCCTTCTAATAGAGTTTGAGGTCAGCACTCCATATCTGTCATCCTCTGTTGAGTTCCCTATAAGGACAGTCATTGGTAGTCAGGCACCATCTAACTGTGCTGGTATCATGTTGATGCAGTGTCTCATTTCTGTGGCTCTTCATGTGACTTGGGCTCATATTTTCTTATGTCCTTGATGATTTTCATTCTCCTTTGTTCCAGAGAGGCCGAGACCAATTCATGCTGCTTAGATGGCTGCTTGCTAGCTTTTAGGAACCCAGACAAGGTTGGAACTCCAGTACATGCTGATAAGAATGTAAAATGATGCAACCATTTTGGAAAACAATATGGTGCTTCATTAGAAAGCTAAAAATAAAAACATCATATGATCCAGCAATCCCACTCTTAGGAATATATCCTAGAGAAATTAAGTGGTTACTTGAATAAGCATGAATCCCCAAGTTCATTGCAACACTGTTCCCAGTAGCAAAAAGATGGAAACAAAGCAGGTGAATGAGTAAACTGATACATATACAGGGGTGTACAGCACCACATTAAAGAACAGTGCATCTGCAAAGCATCTCAGGTGGATGAATCTGGAGGCTATTAGGCTGAGTGAAAAAGTCACTCAAGGAAAAATTTGTATGAGACCACTACTATAAAAATTCATAATATTCATATACAAAAACAATCTTTGATGGTTGCAAAGAAAGGGAGGGAGAATGGAAAAAATAGACAACAGGTGGTAACTTTAATCAAGGACATGGCAGTACACAATACTGGGAAAGCCAGCACAGCTTGTCTGGGCAAAGTGACGGACTTCCTGAGACTCAACTGCTGGGCTGAGTGAGGGCTGTTGGGCCCATGGCCTCAGAGAACATCTAGCTCAGCTGGCATAATGTGGTTTATAAAGAAAATGTTCAACATTCTGCTTTGGTGAGTAGCATCTAGGGTCTTTAAAGCCTGTGAGTGACCATCTACAATACTCAGTCTCACTTCTAGAGCAGGAGAGATGGAAGGAAACAAAAGACAACAAGGAAAAGATTAGTCTAAAGGACTAATGGATCACAACAGAGGATACCAGATACAGCTGGAGAAAAATGCAGAACAAAATTCTAACACAAAAAGACCAGACTTACTAGCCTGACAGATGAGAAATCCCAAGAGTATGTCCCTGGTCATACTTTTAGCTCAGTAATGAAGTCAATCCTGAGGTTCATCCTTCAACCAAAGATTAGACAAGCCCAGAAAACAAGACTTAAGGGGCACAGCAGCCCACAGGCACGGACTAGAAGGCAGGAAGAAGGAACAGAAAGCTGGTACTAGGGAACCCAACATAAACACAGTGAGCTACCATTTAATGAGAAGCTAGTTCTGAACCATCTAAACTTTCAAGTTTTTTTTTTTTTTTAAACTATAAGAATTTAAGTTTTTCCTTTACAAAATTCACTTTTCCAAGGCTGCTGTCAAAAATTTACGTGCATAAGAAGTCTACAATTTGTTAATGGTAGCTACCTGAAAAAAATAAAAGATCATTTATTAAGTTACTATACATAGAATTTCCCTAACAAAGAATTTGGCCTGTGCTAATTTTGTCGTGACATCTGACTGACATGCCTAATGCAATTTATAAAGCAGAAATGCCCTTGCAACAGCTCTTAAAGTCTGCCTTGTAAGAAAGCTTTTCCCAATACGTTCAAGCCTGATGTTGGTTTAGTTGCTAATATTCAAGTAAAGCCAGTCAGTACAGTACTTCAGATTCTTCAGTAGTCCTTCGTATTTATACCACTGCCATCCCGTCAGTCTTGTAAGTGTACTTGAACTACAAAACAAAACAAAACAAGAGTTTGGGTTTTTTTTCCTCCAAAGTGAAACTGAAAAACTAAGATCAATTCTTTTCCTATAACTCAAATCATTACATTGCTCGTCTTCAATTATTTATTTTTTAAAAAATTAGAATGGGCTGACAAATCTTTAGAAAGCCTTGGCTAACCCAACAATTCCTGCTTATTATTTTGCAAATTAATAACTTTTGAGGTAAATTTTTAACAGTATAGAATACAAAAAGCCAAAGCCACTGCCGCTGAGTCAATTCTAACTCCTAGAGACCCAACAGGTCAGAGTAGAACTGCCCCACAGTTTCCAAGGAGTTCCTGGTAGATACGAACTGCTGACTTTTGGTTAGCAGATGTAGCACTTAACCACTGTACCACCAGGGTTTTCAAGTGGAGAATACAGAAGTGCACATAAATCCAAAGACAGGACCTCTGTGATTTGAAAGCAGTCAGTTTCTACTGCATTTAAAATGTTTACAACTTCATCAGAAAACCTAGTTTGAAACCTTGGAAACTTTTTTAGTTTTAATGTTATTACTTTTCTTTGGAAGGCCAGATACAACTTGAACATATTTCTAAACCACAATACCCCTTTCATTCCTCCCTGAAATACATAGTGGATGACCTATTCAAACTAGTGATAACCAGCATCACAAGGGGAATTAGTATTATTTAAGTTTAAAAACTCTGACTGTCAGAGCCCTCACACCTTTATAGACTCCAGGGGTTCTGTAGTGATAGTTCCAGTAAAGGTGGCAAGTTTTGAGTATATTATCATGAAGTTAACGGATTGCATTTGTTCTTGTAATTTGTGCATGCCATAGGTAAGGGCTTGTTAAAAAAATCCAAAGTATTATAGCTATACTGTCAAGAAGGAAAGTTATCTTTGATAGAGCTACGAACCAGACCATTCTTTCTACCTTAATTATTACACCCAAACCTGGAGCTGTCAAGTCAATTCTGACTCATAGTGACCCTAAAGGTCAAAGTAGAACTGCTCCTTAATTTCCAAGGAGCACCTGGCAGATTCGAACTGCCAACCGTCTGGTTATCAGACATAGCACTTAACCACTACACCACCAGTGTTTCCTGTTGTTACACCAAAAAAAAAAAAAAAAAAAAAAACAGTGCCACTGAGTCGATTCTGACTCATAGTGACCCTACAGGACAGAGTGGAACTGCCCCACAGAGTTCCCAAGGAGCGCCTGGTGGATTTGAACTGCCATCTTTTGGTTAGCAGCTGTAGCACTTAACCACTATGCCACCAGGGTTTACTATGTTATCATAGAATCTTTTAATTCTAATCCATTAATGCTGACAGCTGAATAGCATGGCCCTTTGGAGAAAATGCCATTAGAATCTGGTGGCATGTTAGACATTTACTTGTAGAAGATTCTGCCCCTTAAAAACCAAAAACAATATAGCTTTTCCAATCCGTGCCTAGTGAAATAAAACTATTCCTCAGCTGTCCTTAGCACTGTCCCTGTATGCAGATGGCACAAAAGTTTGCCAATCCTCTTCTAATGATGGAAACCCTGGTGGGATAGTGGTTAAGTGCTATGGCTGCTAACCCAAATGTGGGCAGTTCAAATCCACCAGGCACTCCTTGGAAATTCTATGTGGCAGTTCTACTCTGTCTTACAGGGTTGTTGTAAGTCAGAACTGACTCAACGGCAACAGATTTGCTTTTTTCTAACAAGTTATGATTTTAGGAGTTAACTTTGCTAAGTCTTCCTGTGTTAGTCAACTCCAGGACTAGTCCAGTAACGTCTAAACACAGATGCATTATTCCAGCTTCAAAGCCTTATCAGGCTATTTAAAGTCAGAAAGGTGACTGGATGATGCAAACAACTGAATTCTCCATTTCATATTTGTAGGCCTAAGTGCAATGTTATAAATATTAGAGATGAACTTGGACATTTAAAACATGAAAAAAAAAATGTCTGGGGTAATTTCTTTTACGTCAGTACTCAAGGAATCCTAGTTTCTTGGTGTAATTTTACCTCACAGCCAACTTCTGTGATGGTCCTTGGTGGCATCATGGTTAAATACTTGTCTTCTTACCAAAAGGCTGGTGAGTCATGTAAACTGGGCACATGTGGCAGGTGTTTACAGCCTTAGAAACATCCTAAGGGTCACTGTGAGTCAGAATTGGCTTGATGGCAACAGGTTCAACTTCTATGATTTCAAGCTAAAATAGTAAGAAACCATTTGTGTTGACATCTTCCCAGCTATCTCTTGTATTTACTTACCACCTCAACTATTGCTGTTACGCATTAATTTCTTATTTGGTCACTTGTGGGGGAGACGCATCTTACAAACACCATGTGCATGTTGTCTTATAGAGTTAATATGTCTATTTTACCAAAAAAAAATCCAAAAACCCAGTGCCATCAAGTTGATTCCAATTCACAGGAACCTTACAGGACAGAGTAGACCTGCCCCATAGGGTTTCCAAGGAGCATCTGGAGGATTTGAACTGCTCACCTTTTGGTTAGCAAGTAAGCTCTTAACCACTGTGCCACTAAGGCTTCATCCATTTTACAGACAATAGAAATAATAACTTAGTTTTTTTGTTTTTATTTCTGTATGCCAATGACTTGTTTAGTCCTCATTAACAACCCCATGAAATAACCAAACCAAACTTGTTGCCATCAAGTTCATTCTGATTCACAGTGACCCAAAAGGACAGAGTAGAACTTCCCCATAGCGTTTCTTCTTTACAGAAGCTGACTGCCACATCTTTCTCCTGCAGAGCAGCTGGTGGGGTAAAACTGGCAACTTTTTGGTTAGCAGCTGAGTATTTAACTACTGCAACACCAGGGATCCCTTATGAGATAGCTATCATTATGTTATTCTTTGTTTTGAATAAGGATGCTTCCTTGAAGACGTTAGTAATGCCCAAGATCACAGAAAGTTAAGTGATGCAGCCATGAGTTGAAACCAAGCTGGGCTTCTGTGAAGTCCATGCTCCACTGATGTCCTGGTACCAGATTCAGTTTGTTACCTACAAAATCTCTCAATTCTGGAAATTTATGTGAATCAGTATCAGGTCAAGATTTGAAAAAGGAACTATAACAAAGCGTAGTCAGTAAGCAAGAATATAAGACAATAAAGTATCTACGGATGAACCACTAGGAAGGCCCTGACAAAGTGCTGTGTTGCAGAGTAGTCAGATATTCCTGCAAAGGGGGTTGACTAGTAACCTGATAGCAACTGTGCTGGCTTGAATCAGAAGTCAAACTGCAAGAGAAAATATAATCCAAAGGGCTGTGAACTGAGAGGGCAGAGCCAAGACTAAACATGCGTCTCCCTAAATCCTTCTGGAAACAAAGACCTGAATTAATAATTCAACAGAGCCTTCTGGACACCTAGTGAGTCCTAGGACACAGCACAGGGCTGTTAATTTGGACTTCATACCACTGAATGGAAAACTTCCTTTGTTTTGCTGACCCCTACTCTTGGTGAGTGCTGGCTTTCACAGACTGAAGGTAACTTGCCATTTTAACTTTTTTTTTCCTCTGTCTTAGCCGGCAGGCAGAGCTGGGTCTCAGATGCACTACTGGTGGCATTGGCAGGTGAAGTTGCCACATTTTGAGTGTCTGGCTTTGGACTCTGTGCATCTCAGCACCTTTGGGCTCTGTTTCTGCCTCCACCATTGAGTGGCCTGTACTGAGGCAGGTGGGGAGCTTGTATGGAACACCATCTAATTCCACTGGGAGGCAGATATACCCATACAGGGGCCTCAGCTGGACCTAATTCCTAGCTGGGAGGCAGCATCTGCTCTGAGGAGAAGGCTTTTCTGGCAGAAAAGCAGTATTTTACACAGTGTTGCCTATGGCTGGGGCCTGACAGCAGAGGCCAGCAGGGCAGTAGCCTTTCCATATTTTGAACTAGTTTATAACATCTGGGGTTGGATATAGAGGTGCTTACTTTGCCAGCAGGAAGAGAGACTTGTTCATCTGAAAACCTGACTGGAAGTTGTCAGATACCTTTTACCTTTCATTTTAAGATGGCTTAGAGAAACAACTGTGGTTCTTCCTCATAGCATCTCTCCCAGCCTTTATTGCCTCACATGATGCTCCCAAAGCTACAAACTCTGGATAAAAGCACAACGAAGAAATCACCCATGGATTGCGAAGGCTCCCATAACAAAACACCAAAGAACTTCCCAGATGAAGACACCTTTCTGAAACTATGGGAAGGTGAACACAAAAGGATTACATATAGAGCCCTCCTAGACCTTATACAAAATGCAGCAGAACAAAATGAAAAATTAAGCAAACTGTTCAATCTGATGGAAACCAGTCCTCTGAAATCCAACAGATCAAGAACAAAACCAAAGAGATAGAAACTTCAATTCAAAACCAAGACAACAGAATAGAACAAAGGGCTGTGTACTGAGAAGACAAAGCAACCTCACCAGTGATACGTCAAGGAAAAAGATCACCTAGAAAAATAATGACATTAGTACTGCCTAAGTGTCTCAGGAGCCCTGGTGGCACAGTGGTTAACTGCTGTATTGTGCTGTGACTGTTAACCACAAGGACAGCAGTTCAAATACACCAGGCACTCCTTGGAAACACTATGGAGCAGTTCTAATCTGTCCTATAGGGTCATCATGAGTCAGAATCGACTCAGTGACCATTGGTTTGGTTTTTTCTTTTTGGTAAGTTTATCACAGGCTGTAATTCTTTTCTAGTTTTCAAATATTCAGTGACTCAACATGACGTATATTAGTACTACTCCTTTTGCCAAAAATTTCCAGTGGATAATGCAGAAATGTTGTGAGGATCATACAGAAACATAACAACACCTCTGCATTGTAACTAGGAAAGTGTCCAGCAAATTCAGTAATTAAGAAGACTCATGCCATTCCTGCTTAAAATGTGTACACTTTATTCACTGCAGAAACCATCTCTACCTCCCAAATTAGTAGCAGTAGGCCATTTTCCCAATTCCTCTGTTCTCCTTTCACATATAATTTTAAGGATAATATAAGGACCAGGGTGGAAACATACATAATCCTTATCAAAAGCAAATTCATCATTAGGACTTAGAGCAGACATATCACTGCAACTGAGGGTGACTTGATGTTCATAAACACAATCAACAAATAAAATGTATCAAATTGTTTCTAACTTCAGGACCATTGGAGAAGAATGTGGAATGTGTGATGGATTGCCAAAAGAACAAATAGATAACCTTTTTGAAGGGCATTTATAATATTTAGTGAGCACATCCTTTGACCAGGCAATTGTACTTTCAGCAATTTATGTACAGAAATACTCAAACAAGGGGGCTGTGATCTACATAAAAGTGTTGACCAAAACATTGTCTTAGGTGGCAGGAATACCTAACATGCAAAGAGTATCAAAAGATGAATACGTAAATAAAATTTGAACATCTATTCAGGAAAACACTGTGTAAAACACCATACGGATGTGAAGAAAAAGTGCGGTGGATCAATGTGTTCACAATATGAAACTCAATATTCCAAGTCAGGGAGATATCCCAAGTTGGGGGAAAATGTTATGTATAGGAAATGGGAAGAAAAAAAAATCCCACAAACCCATGGCCATTGAGTCAATTCCAACTGACAGTGTACCTACAGGACACGGTACAACTGCCCCACAGAATTCCCACGGAGCACCTGCTGCATTCAGATCTCTGACCTGGTCAGCAGACATAGCACTTAACCACTGCAGTACTAAGGTTTCCTGTGTCTAGACGGATATCACACTTGTCTGGAAAAACAAATACCATGTTGTTAAACAGTTGTTAATATTCCCAGGAATAAGGGAAGGTGGAGAGGGACAGGGAAGTTGTTTTTCTACTTTATACATTCCAGTCTTGGGTTTTTTTGTTTATTTTTGCTTTTGTTTTCTTTTTACTGAAAATTGCAATGGAAAGGATAGAATAATAAACATTAAAAAAAAACTAAAAACTAAGGACTGGTCAATGGCTGATTTTCTGGAAGTAGATTACCAAGCCATTCTTCTATGCTGCTTCTGTGTGGACTTGAACTTCCAGCCTTAGTGACAGCAGCCAAGTGAGTTAACCATTTGTACCACCCAGGTACTCAGAAGCTGGATAAACCAAAAAAGCCAAACCCACTGCCATCGAGTAAATGTGGACTCATAGCAACCCTACAAGACAAGAGTAGAACTGCCTCATAGAGTTTCCAAGGAGCACCTGGCAGATCTGAACTGCTGCCCTTTTGGTTAGCAGCCGTAGCGCTTAACCCTTAAGCCACCATGGTAGATAGGGGACTGAAAAGATGGCCCCTAAATTGCAATAACAACTAGTCTTGCAAAGTTAATAATACTCAGTGTGTGAGCATTATCTTTGTCATTTTTTAAAAAGCAATTAAAAACATACTTCCTAAAGAAAATATTCTACATCCTACTTTGGTGAGTAGCATGTGGGTCTTAAAAGCTTGTGAACAGCCATCAAAGATACATTTGTTGGTTTCATCCCATCCCAAGCAAGGAAGAATGAAAAAACCCAAACACACAAGGAAAATATTAGCCCAAAGGACTACATGCGCCACAGTGCCCACCTGCAGGAACTCAGGGGAGCTAGATGGTACTGGGCTACTACGACTGACCTCTTGGGCAGGGATCACAACACATGGTCTGGGGCAGGGCAGGAGAAAAGTGTTGAGCAAAATTCAAGTTCCCGAACAGAGACCAGGCTTACTGGTCTGATAGAGACTGAGGAACCCCCAAGACTACTGACACCCTACTAACTCAGCACTGAAGCCACTCCTGGAGCCCACTTTTCAGCTGAAGATTAAATAGGCCTACAAAATGTGCTTCTTAGTTCAACCACGTATACGAGACCAAAGGGACAAGTACTGGATAAAGTCCAGACAAGATGGCTGGGAGGGACAGGAAAACCACAATAATGGAACCTGGGGTAGAAGGGAGGAAAGGTGATTTCATTTACTCTCATGCTGTTCAACCAATGTCTTGTGACACTGGTTGCAATCTCTGTTGACATGTTGCAAGGCTTGCAACCAACATCACAAAACAATTTGTCTAAATTTTTGAATGAGAAATTAATTTATGCTGTATACTTTTACCTAAAGCACAATAAAATTTTAAAAATGAAAAAGGCAATAAAATACATATTATTTTGGTATGATTCTCTTGGTTTAGGCTAATTTCAAAGAAAAGAAATAAATCATCTACAAAATTCTTGGCCACAAGAGGGCATCAGATATTCTCTTCCAGCCTTCCAGTTGAACACCTGGCAAATAATATTCTCGCTTCTCCATGAAAAGCATTAGTGGTTAGATTTCAAATCACTGCTTTCTTTTTTATTGACCTACATGTAGAAGTTGTTGTTAATAAAAATTTTTAATTAAGTATGCCATAGTTATGCTATGATTTGGAACCAACTTCCAGAAACATCTCTTTATTGAAATTATTTCTCATGTATTGTTCACTAAAAAAATTAAATATACAAAGTAGAATTAAAGATAATAAAATCATCTAATCTTTACAGCAGAGGTAACCACTATCAATAATTTACTAGCTAAGGGATGTTTAAAAGGAGAACTCTTATTGACATACTCTTATAGTACCAGAAAATACTGGCAAGAGGTTTATCTGTGTTCTATTAACTGTGTGGATCATAACAGCTTACACACAATGTTGCAGAGAACACTAATTCCAAAACACTTAATTGTGCTTATCTGTAGATGGATCAGGAGGCTGTCATTTGAACAAAACAAGGGGATACTGCATGGTTTAAAGTCAAGAAAGGTGTGAGTCAGCTTGTATCCTTTCACCACACCTATTCAATCTGTATGCTGAGCAAATAATCTGAGAAGCTGGACTATACAAAGAAGAACAGAGCATCAGAACTGGAGGATGACTCATTAACAACCTGCATTATGCAGATGACATAGCCCTGCTTCCTGAAAGTGAAGACAGCTTGAAAGACGATGAAGGTCAACATCAAGAAAACAAAAATCCTGACCCAGTAATTCCACTACTTGGAATATACCCTACAGAATCAAGGCCATTCACACCAACTGATGTTTAGTGCAGCACAGTCCACAATAGCAAAAAGATGGAATCAACCCAGATGCCCAACAGAGGAACGGATAGATAAACTATGGTACACATACTCAATGGAACACTGTGCAGTGATAAAGAACAATGATGATTTCAGGAAGCATCTCATAACCTGGTTTCAATTGGAGGACATTATGTTGAGTGAAAGTAGTCAGCAACAAAAGGCAAATATTGTATGAGACCCCTACTATAAGAACTTAAAAACAGACTCATGCATAGAAGAAAAGACTCTGATGGCTGCAAGCGTGGGGAAGAAGGGAGGGCGGGGGGGGGTATTGATTAGATAAGTCGACAGAAAGCTGGTTGGGTGAAATCTGTGACAGCACACATTAGAAAGAAGATCAA
Organism: Heterohyrax brucei; assembly: GCA_028571685.1. NCBI lineage: Eukaryota > Metazoa > Chordata > Mammalia > Hyracoidea > Procaviidae > Heterohyrax > Heterohyrax brucei. The sequence goes on from CM053148.1 coordinate 94,138,175, forward strand.
TTTTAACTGGACTTCAACATAACATGATCACTCCTCCCAGCTTAACCCAATATTGCAAGGACGGAGTAGCTAGGGTAGGAGTCTGGGGACCATGTTCTCAGGGGACATTGAGGCCAACTGACATAACTAGGGTTTTGCTAAGAGAGTCTACTTCACCCCAAATTGGTGAGTGGCATCTGGGGTCTTAAAAGCTGTCCAACTGCCATCTGAGGTACACCAAATAGTCCCAACTGAGCAGGAACAGATGATCTCCAAGGACCAAAATGACATGGAGCAAACAGAACCCAGAAGACAGAGAGACACACGTGACTGGGTGACTACACAGCCATGTGACTGGAAGAACCAGATGGTGTCCAGCCATCAGCAGTGATAGCCGTGATGGAGCTCACAAAGTTGTCTCACTGGCAATGTGAAAATAAAAAGGGGTGCACCCCAAGATCTCCACTAAAAGACCGCAATTGATGGTCCAGGGGCCTCAGGGTTCCCCTGGCCCTGATGCTGCCCCTATCCATAAATCATAATGCAGGCCAGCTCCTCAGACAGAAACGGATTGGACTTGGTGACACAGAGCAACCATATCATGTGTGCACTTTACGGCTCTATGCATCTATAGGATGTCATCCGGCTGACCTCTTACTGGACGAGGGGCAGAGGGTGCAGAGGAGGGGATAGGAGGTTGTTAGAGGATATGACATGTACAGAACAGAGAGGAGGAGTGTGCTGTTATCGGGCAGGGAGAGCAGTGGGAACCGCTCACTGGCACGCATGCAAATTTATATGGGATTGTATACTTCCAATCATTAAAAAAACAAATCCTCAAAATGGGACCAATAAGCAGTATCATGACAGAGAAAAGACTGAGGTTGTCAAGGATTTCATTTTACTCAGATTGTGGAATCAGCAGTCAAGAAATGAAGACACATTGCATTGGGAAAATCAGCTGCAAAGGATGTCTAAAGTTTTGAAAAGGAACGTCACTCTGAAGACTAAGGTGCACCCGACCCAAGCCATGGTATTTTCAATCACATCATATGCATGTGAAAGCTAGACAATGAACAAGGAAAGCAGAAGAAGAATTGATTATTGCCTTGGAACTGTGGTGCTGGAGAAGAACGCTGATGTCCCATGGACCACCAAGAGAACAAACAGATCTGTTCTGGAAGAAGTACAAGCAGAGTGCTCCTTGGGAGCAAGCATCGTGAGACTATGTGTGTTACATACTGTGGACACGTTGTCAGGAGAGTCAGTCCCTGGAGAAGGACATCGGACTCGGTGGACGGTCAGAAAAAAAGGATGAAGTCCCTCAGTGAACACAGACTGACACAGCGGTGGCAACAATGAGCTCCAGCCTAATGACAACTGTGGGCGGGCGTAGGGCAGGCCTGGGTAGTGGTTTGTTCTGTCGTACACAGGATCACTGTGAGTCGGAACCGCCTTGATAGCACATAACAAGGTAATGCTATAAAATATTTTATAGTCATTAAATTTGAAAACATGATGAACATCTTTCATGTCATTTAGTTTGTCTAAAGTATGATGTTTAACAGTTTTATGGTTTATCTGCCTTGACTTATTTATCTCTACTGTTAAGAGTTAAGCTTATAGATCTCTTTTCAAAACATCTGTTCAGCTACACATCTAAGTATTACCACCTTTGATGATGGTAAAAGACTGTCCTTCTAAAGCCTAGAAATAGACAGTTGATCCTTTAACAGAACCACCAACTATTTTAATGCACACATAGAAAGCATACATACAAGATAAATATTCTTGAGTCAACTTCATAAATAAAACTATAAAATTCGACAGAAAAATGACCCAGTGTGGTTAACTGACCATTTGTTTAACTAAACTCAATGGAGGAAACAAACTTTGTTTTTGCATCTTACAGTTCATCAAATACTAAGTCTTGATTATCTAAAGAAGTAGGGAAAAAATTATATTGCTTAAATAATGAAAGCATACTTAAAATTTCTGGGCTTTGGCTAAAGGGCTTTGAACACAAAAAATGGAAAATTGTGTTTCATCATCCTAAATGATTAGTAAGCGAAATCTGTTTTGAGATTCTTCTTCTTTCTGGTTAACTGTAACCCCTCCAGTTTTGTCTTCTGCTGGGTGTATGTGTGTGACACAGGCCGAGAGACAAAGAACAACAGATGACTCAATATGCCAGTCAGCCCTTCTCTTTAAAAGTTCTGCTAGTCTGCACTGAAGAGTGCTGCTGATTTTTTGCTTGCTGTGTACTTTAAATGCCCAGAAACTACACAGGTCTGAACTAGTCTATCAATACAGCTGCCATTAGGGGAAAATAAAAAAAAAAGGCCAAGATATTTAAGGTGCAAAGTTAATAAAAGATTGAAATGATATCCTTAATACTACCTAGTGATATAGTACATCACATTTAAAATTTATAATTGATAGCTAAATCAGATCTTTCTATAAATAATTTTGAAAAGACCATTTCTGTTGACTGATATTGGGAAATTTGGGAAGAAATACACAAAAGTTAAAATACAGGATCTGATGCAAGGACTGACAGACCACAGCTACCACGGCCTCCACAAGACCGAGGCCAGGACAAGAAGACGGTGCCCAGCTCCTACCCCTGACTGCTCTAACCGGGATCACAACAGAGTTCCAGACAGAGGTGGAGAAAAATGCAGAACATTCTAACTCACAAAATAGTATCAGACTCACTGTCCTGATAAAGACTGAAGAAACCCCAAGAGCATGGCCCCTGGACAGCCTTTTAGCTCGGTAGTTAAGGAATTCTTGAGGTTTACCCTTCAGCCAAAGACCAGGCAGGGCCATAAAAGGAAACAAGACTGAAGGAGCACAGCAGCCTAGGGGCAAGGGCTCAAAGGCAGAAGGGGACAGGAAAGCTGGTAACAGTGAACCCAAGTGCACGATGGGAGAGTGATGAGATGTCAAGGGATTGTCAACCAACATCATAAAACAGTATGTGTCCTGTTTAATCAGAAGCTAGTTTATTCTGTAAACCTTCATCTAACGCACAATTTTTTTTAAAAAAGGAGGATCTGACAAAGATTTCACATGCGTTTGCAGTAAAATCCTCCTTGACTGACACACTCAAGAGCATTAATCAAAAATGTTTCGATGAGCCTGCATTAAAAATTATATACACCTTAAACATCTTAAGCACTTACATCATTATCCCTCCAGTCACCAGGTTTTTGATGCAGTCACGAATTTTTCTCAAACTATAGGTCTGTCACTTGGAATTAGCTGTGTTTTCCTCATGAATCACACCCTTAAGAGATGGCTCTCATTTACCGTTTGATTTCTCTGCAGCAGAGCAAGACACTTTTGTTGTGGCGTGACAGAAGACTCAGATTTTAACTTTCCTCAGTATTTTAATGGCATCATGGCCAAATATATTTGAGATTAATTTTTTTTTAGCAACATGTTTCTGTCATCTCTTCCTGAAACATGCAATTTCACTTTCAAAGCTGCAACCTCATCTTTCTTCCCCCTGCAGTTCTTTGGCTTACGTACTCCTTAATCATATTATGTAGTCGGCAAGCTAACATGCAGGAACAGGTTTACAACCCAAAGGAACAGTCTCATCAAGCATCCAGCCTGCAGCCAGCAGGAGCCTTGGCCTTACTGGAGTAGAGCCTGCAACGGTTGGCATACAGGGTACCCTGAGCATCAAGACCATGGTTCTGTGAGTGAATGCAGGGCACGGAGTGGAGAGGGGTCCCTCTCTTTTCACTGGCCTCCCTGCCTCATCCTGGCGAACGGGGAAATGTGAGGGGGAAGAGGGGACCACGCACTTTGAACTCTTCCCTCACCTGCTCTCGTTTCTCTCTCAGGGCCTGGACTGCCAGGGACTCACGATTCCTGGAAAAACACTGAGCCAGGAATCGAGAGACCTGCACTTGTACCTACATGGCCTTAAACCCACTGACACTCACAGTGACCCTATAGGACAGAGTAGAATTGGCCCATAGTATCTGCTCCTCTTAGAAGACTATTTTTACTTAACTGACAGGCCCAAACATGTAAATTAGAAGCTCCATCATTATAAGAATCATTGCTTACTGATGGCATAATAGTGGCCAAGTGCTGTGCTAAGTAACCATATACACTAGCTCATGAATATTCATGAAGCATACACAGTCTGTTTCCTCCTTTGCTGAGTGGCTGAGCCAAAATTTGAACCTGTTGTTGTTGTTAGGCACTGTCGAGTCAGTTCCAACTCATAGCGACCTGATGAACAACAAAACAAAACACTGCCTGGTCTTGTACCATGTCCACAATCCTTTTTATGCTTAAGCCCACTGCTGCCGCCACTGTGTCAATCCATCTTGTCAAGGGCCTTCCTCTTTTTCCCTGACGCTCTACTCTTCTCCATTCCCTTCTCCAGGGAATGATCCTTCCTGACAATATGTCCAAAGTACGTGAGACACAGTGTTGCCATCTTTGCTTCCAAGGAGCGCTCTGGGTGTACTGTCAGAACAGATCTGTTTGTTCTTTTGGTGGTCCATGGTACATTCAACATTCTTCTCCAACACCACAATTCAAAAGCATCAATTCTTCTGTCTTCTGCGTTCACTGTCCAGCTTTCAAATGCATATGATACAACTGAAAATACCTTGGTTGGGGTCAGGCATATCTTAGTCTTCAAGGTGACATCTTTACTTCTGAACATTTTAAAGAGATTCTTTGCAGTAGATTTTCCCAATGCAATGCATCCTTTGATTTCTTGACTGCTGCTTCCATGGGCGTTGATTGTGGACCCAAGTAAAATGAAATCCTTGACAACCTTAATCTTTCTGCATTTATCATGATGTTCCTTACTGGTCCAGTTCTGAGGATTTTTGTTTGCTTGATCTTGAGGTGCAATCCATACTTAAGGCTGTGGTCCTTGATCTTCATCAGTAATTGTCTCAAATCTTCCTTACTTCCACCAAGTAAGGTGGTGTCATTTACGTAACACACATTGTTAATGAGTCATCCTCCAATCCCAATGCCTTGTTCTTCTTGTAGAATCCAGCTTTCCAGATTATTTGCTAAGCATACAGATTAAAAACAGTGAAAGGATACAACTCTGATGCACAATGACTTTAAACCATGCAGTGTCCCCTTGCTCTGTCTGCATTACTGTTTCTTCATCCATATACAGATTCCTTAAGAGCACAATTAGGTGTTCTGGAATTCCCCTTCTCCACAATGTTAGCCATAATTTATTATGATCCACACAGTCAAATGCTTTTGCATAGTTAAGGAAACACAAGTAAGCATTTTTCTGCTATTTTCTACTTTCAGCCAAACTCCATCTGGCATCAGCAATGATATCCTTGGTTCCATGTCCTCTTCTTAATCTAGCTTGAATTTCTGGCAATTCCTTGTCAATATACTGTTGCAGCCACTTTTGAATGATCTTGAGCAAAATTTTACTTGCATGTGATATTAACAATATTGTTTGGTAATTTCCACATTTGGTTGGATCACTTTTCTTTGGAATGGGCATAAATATGGATCTCTTCCAGTCAGTTGGCCAGGTAGCTGTCCTTCAAATTTCTCGGCACAGATGAGTGAGCACTTCCAGCACTGCAACTGTTTGTTGAAATATCTCAACTGATATTCCTCAATTCCTGGAGCCCTGTTTTTTGCCAACACCTTCAATGCAGCTTCGACTTCTTCCTTCAGTACCATTGATTCCTGATCATATGCTACCTCTTCAAATGGCTGAACATCGACCAGTTCTTTCTGGTAGAATGATTCTTGTGCATTCCTTCCATCTTTTTTTTGATGCTCCCTGAGTCATTTAATGGTTTCTCTGTAGAATCTTTCACTATCACAGCTCAGGGCTTGAATTTTTCTTCAGTTCATTCAGCTTAAGTAATGCAAAACATGTTCTTTCCTTCTGGTTTTTCATTTCCAGCTCTTTGCACATGTCATTATATTACTTTCTTTTGTCTTCTCAAGCTGCTCTTTGAAATCTCCTGTTGAGGTCCTTTACTTCACCCTTCCTTTTGCTTCAGCTGCTCAACATTCAACAGCAAGTTTCAGAGTCTCTTCTGACATCCAAGTTGGTCTTTTCTTTCTTTCTTTCCTGTCTTTTTAATGACCTCTTGCTCTCTGCATGGATGATGTCTTTGATGTCATTCCACAGTTTGTCTCATCTTTGGTCATCAGTAGTCAGCACATCAAATCTGTTCTTCAGATGGCCTTTAAACTCAGGAGGGATATACTCAAGGTCATACTTTGGCTCTTGTGGACTTGTAATTTTCTTCAGTTTCAATTTGAATTTGCATATGAGCAACTGATGATCTGTGCCACAGTCAGCATCCGGTCTTGTTCTGAGTGCCAATATGGAGCTTTTCCATCACTTTTTCCACATATGGACTTGGTTCCTGTATATTCCATCTGGTGAGGTCCAAGTGTATAGCCACTGTTTTGGGTTGCTAAAAAAGATATCTGCAATGGAGAAGTGGATAGTCTTGCAAAATTTAATCATGCCATCTCTGACATTATTTCTATCACCAAGGCCATATTTTCCAACTACCAACACTTCTTTGTTTCCAAACTGCATCTGTGTAATTCCAAAGCCCATTCTACTATTTCTAACAGAATCCTTCTCTTTACCTTGAACGGACTGCAAGCACAAAGGTTTCTCAACTGAGGTGACTACATACCAGAAGCTAGGAATAAGTATTCCTGACTTTATAAGCTTGGAAAGCACAATGCTGTGGCCCAAATGACTCTCTTTCTAGCACAGAAGCAAAGAGAAGGAAGAAGGTTAAGAGCCTTTCTGTGTGAGATACTACACCCTGCAGTATGGTCTTTCTGCCCTGCAGAGTATTTTTATAATGATGAGACCAGGTTATAATGAAGTCTTTCTGGTAGCTTCTATAAACTGTCCTTTCAGAAAAGATCCACCAATGAACTCTGTGTGATAATTGGTGTTTTGCTGAATAGGAAAAGTCTATTTTCTCTTCTGTACCCATGACACTGGCAAGTGAGAAGTGAGGACAGTACCCAGAATTTCTATTTCTTAACTAACACTCAAGTGTTTAATCATTAAAATACACTTGCTGATAGCAGGGAGAGTGGAATGAATCTCAAAGCTTGTGCATGTAAGCATGGTTCGATCATCCAACGCTTCCTTCTCTAAGATGGTATTTGTTTTAGTACTAAAGTAATGCATGAAAATGTATCAAAGTCATGTGTACTGTGGAGAAAATCTGAAAACCCAACCACCACCCAAAGTTAATCTCTATTAAAATTTGGTGTACCCTTCCTATAACCCCTTCAGATACATTTATTTTTAACATTTAAAACAGCCAACTCTATCTAAAGTACATGCCAATTAACTTTCTTTTACAAAACTTAAGAATAACAGTATGTGACAACTGACCTAACACACAATGTAAGACATTATCTTCTTTCCAAGTCCAAAAATAACTCACATGTTTGTTTCATTTGTGCTGATTTCATAAAACTGCTTTGGACAAGAATTCCAGCAAGATGACAAAACCAGAGATACCTTAAGAAGAAATACAGTGATGGGCAGACAAATAAAATTCCTATATACCTATGTCACTTAACTCTATCACACGTTATCTGTTGCCATCACAAGTTTAAGCCAGGTGTGCACGTATGCATATCCATCCAACCATCCGCCCACCCACCTACCTACTCTACCTGTGTTCTGACAGCCCTGTTGGTACTATCAATTACACCTTCACCTTGTCCTGGATGTAGCAGGGAAACCCTGGTGGCACAGCGGTTAAATGCTCCTAGGCCTGCTGACCAAAAGGTGGGAAGTTTGAATCTACCGAGTGCTCCTTGAAAACTCTATGGAGCAGCTCTACTCTGTCCTGTAGGGCCACTAAGAGTCAGAATCAACTTGATAGCAGGGGGTTTGGCTTAGTGAGAACGTAGAAGACAGTACATTTATCTTTGATCTGACAGGACAGAGACTACAATTCCCCTAATGTAATTTATTTTATGTTCTGGTGTTCCTGCAAAAATCTAAACTGTCACCTCATTGTCAGTGGATGACAATACTGGTAGAGACCGAATGATGGAGGGCTATGATTTTGCTGCAGTCCATAAGTTGCAGTCATTGGTTTCTTCTCTATCTCCTCCTCTCCTCTCAGAATTGCAAGGCCACTCTATTGTTCCCTAGGAAAGTTCTCACTCTTGACAGTTCTGGGACTTTATGAGAGTTAATGTTCCTACTTAGCAACACTGAAAGAGCACAGAGCTGGCAGCCAACATTCAACTCAGAGTGACAGTATGTGACAACTGACCTAACACATGACTTAGGCTGTCTCTTCTAAGTCCAAAAATAACTAATTTCTTCATTTCATTTTTGCTGATTCCATAAAACTGCTTTGGACAAGAACTCCAGCAAGAGGACAAAACCAAAGATACCTTAAGAAGAACTACACTGATGGGGTGACACATGGTGAGGGTTTGATGGGAAGAGTTAGAGCTGCTGTTAATTATTCCCATTGATGACAATCACTGAGACTCTGCGATGGTCTACCCTTCAGTGAAAAACTAGACAGGTCCATTAAACAAAGTGAAACTAAAGGGGTACAACCAGCCCAGAGCCAAGGGTATCAAGAGGAGACTGTTAACATGTCATGGGGGTGGCAGCCAATGTCATAAAACCTATACTTACTGTTTAATGTGAAACTGATTTGTTGTGTAAGCCTTCATCTAATGTACAATTTTTTTTTAAAAGTACAATAAAGAAATTGCTGAGAATTCACTACATGCTAACCGTTGAGGAAGTAAAAATGTGGCTGCCTTTGAAGAGAACCCAGAAGACAGAGACCCATGTAAGCAGGTGACTACATTGACATGTGACCTGAGGAACTGGATGGTGCCCAGCCACCACCAGTGATAGCCATGATGGGGCTCACATAGTAGAGTCTCACAGGCAACATGAAAATAAAAAGGGGTAGGTACACCCTGAGATCTCACTAAAAGATCACAATTGATGGTCCAGGAGCCTCGAGGTTCCCCTGGGAGCATGGCCCTTGGCCCTAATGCTGCCTCTGTCCATAAATCACAATGGTCAACTCTTCAGGCAGAAATGGATTGGACTCAGTGACACAGAGCAACCATATCATGTGTGCACTTTATGGTTCCACGCATCTATAGGATGTCATCCAGCTGACCTCTTACTGGATGCGGGGGAGAGGGTGGAGAGGAGGGGATGGGAGATTGTTAGGAAGATATGACACGTACAGGGTGGAGAAGAGGAGTGTGCTGTCACCAGGCAGGGAGAGCAGTGGGAGCCACTCATTGGCAGACATGCAAACTTACATGGGATTGTGTATTCTCAATCATAATAAAAAAGTATATTCAAAAAAATAATACAAAAATTTTTTAAAATTGTGGCCACCTTTGAAAAGTCTGACATCTGCTCAGGTGGAGGAGACAAGCATGGAAAGACAGGCAACCCCCAGCTCCCAGGTACAATTTTAAGGATGACTGGAGGTTCCCCTGGTAGGACTTGGGAAGAATTAGGACCACATGGTCAGAAAAAGAAACCCTGGTGGCATAATGGTTGATCCAAGAGGTCAGCAGTTGGAATCTGCCAGGCACTCCTTGGAAACTCTGTGGAGCAGTTCCACTCTGTCCAGTAGGTTCACTAAGAGTCGGAACTGACTCAGTGGCAGTGGTTTTAGGTTTTGATCAGAGAAAGGGTAAGACCATGAAGAGATTCAAGAATGACAAAGGGAGACAAAAAAGTTTCAATTCATATCACAAAGGGCTACCATTATGAGTATTTAAAAGCTCCCCCAGATAAGCTAAATAACAGTGTAAAGGAAAAAGGGGAAAGAATACACACAGTTACCAAAAAAGAAAATACGTATGGTTTGGGAACGTATGAAAAGATGCTCAACTACAACATGGAAAGAGAAAGAATTTTAAATCTGCAAGTTAGATTTAAATGTAAAGTTTAAATTTTTTCTTAGACAGGAAAGATCAGAGTCCACTCAGCTTATGAGTTGAGGATTGAGGGGACAAGTGCTCTCATCCATTGGGAGCACAAGCTGCTACAATCCGTATGAAGGTATTTTAATAACTGCTATCAAAATTAAAATGTACATATTGTTTATTCAGCAATTCATCTTCTAGGAATTTAAGACATATTTACATACATGCAAAATTATGTATACAAATAGATGGGCTATAATTTTAATAGTTATACTAAAAAATAAGATCAATGTAAATGCCCATCATTTGTACTGGAGACCATTTAAATAAACTATCATGTGTTACTGTGATGGAATACTATAGTTTTGAAATAAATTAAGGTGGTTATATGTATACAGGTAACAACTACTACCATGTATAAAACTTTATCTTTTTAAAAAAGTACATATACATGTATATGTAAGTATAAGCACAGGAAGGACCAATACAAAAGTCTTCAAGTTAGGCTAGAACTAGGATTCTTTAAGCTCTAAGTTATCCAAGAAAGCTTTTCAGCAATAGAGTGAATACAGTATATCAGAAAATGAACCTGGGAGTTTGAAACTAGAAAATCAACTCTTGTTTATATGAACATAACTGACAGAGGCAGTCATCTATCTGCTTCCATAATTGGATAGAATCCTATTTCTAAATGGGTTTATTGTCTCTTGGTATCTTCAGGAGGCTAGATGCTCCTACTGCAACGGTTGAGCAGACTTGACACTCGGTAAGCTATTAACTGCTGTTATTACCTCATTTCATTTTGTAAGCAGTTCTATCAGTTCCACTCTAAAGATGAGAAAAACATGCACAAAGAGGTTAAATAGCTTGACCGAGATCAAACTGCACGTAATGGTAAACCTAAGATAGACACCAGTGTTTTCTCTCAAACTCAAGTTGTAAATCCTATGATACATTCTTTCGAAACTGAACAGGGCAGTGTTATCTAATACAGCTCTCTGCAGAGACGGAAATGTTCTCTGTGTTGTCCACTACAGTAGCTACTAGCCACATGTGGCTACTAAGCTTCAAACGTGACTCTTTATTGCCTACCATATTAGACAGTGCTGGTCTTGAAGAAAAGAACACTTCTGGGGCCATTTCCATGTGCATGGAAGCTAATACAAATCTGAACCAATTTATTATTTTCTATGCCTTCTCTCCTTCTAAACTTCAGTAAATGAATGGGATCGTTTTTATAAAAAAGCAACAGGAATTATCATGCATTCACATAAACAAGCTTTCATAAAGCATTTACTATTTGCCAGCTACTGTTTCAGACCCTAAATAGGCCAAGCCCAACAAGTTCCTGATCAGACACCTGTGTTCTTAGAACCATTCCATGTCCCCCTCCTTGCTCCACCCACTTTTCTCTCCTATTCTTCATGCAAAAGATTAAACCTGTGACCAGCAGATCCGGCCATCACAGCAGGAAACCCATCAGCTTAGATTGAAGGGGACAGAGAACCAGTGACAGGAAAGAAAGCAGTCTGCCTCTCAGAATTCTACAGGCAGTAAACAGGCCAAAGGAGTTACATCTGTTGTCCTCCAAGAAAAGGCCCATCCCTGGTGAAGCTCACAGATCAGCAGAATTGTTGGAAGGGGCATGCAAAACGGGCCTTCTTGGCTTCAAAGCATGGGGCTACAGTCTCCTGGATCTCAGAGTGGGGCCACTGCCTTCTAGGTTTCAAACAGTCGAGTCTTTGTCAACTTGGTCCTGCAGTGTGGGGCTGCCATTAGGATGTGCCAGGGGCAGGCGGATGCTGCCCAAAGCTGAGCAGGTGTGGCTGCCATGCCCATGGGACAGAAGAATGGGGCTGGTGGGTTCCAAAAGGTTGGGATCACCGCTCACAGTAGCAGAATGGCGCCACCCAGCACTGAGAGCAGAGATGCCATTGCCGTGGGTCTGAACCCCAGGACTGAGGGACCTTCACCCAGGACCCAGACAGTGTGGCCAATACCCAGTCTGGAGGACCAGGCCATTGCCCAGATGGTCCCAAAAAACAGATGATGATGTTCAAGCCTTGGAAGCTACTCTAAACGGCTCTTTCGGAAGGTTTTGGACTTGCTTGGTGCCTGTTATCCCTTCTTTGTCTCCAATTTCTTTTCTGTTTGCAGGGGAAATGTCTACGTTGTGCTGGTTTCACCACTGTACTTTGGAAGCACATTACTTATAATGCAGATTTGACAGGTTCACAGATGAAGAGTAATTCTGCGCGAGTGCAGAATATGCCTGAAGTCTCACCTGTATTTGATTTAGATGATTCACAGGATGAGATTTGGGGAACTGGAGCTGATTTAAGACTTTTGGGATGCTGTGATGGGGTGAGTATGTTTTGCATGCAACAAGGACATGAATTTGGGGATGGTAAAAGGGTAGAACAGCATGAACTCAACTGTCCCCCGCAAAATATGTGTTGTAAATTATAATGCCTATGCTTGTCGACATACCCCATTTGGGAACGAATGTGTTAATAGATGGAATCCGTGTAGGGTGTGTCTTAAGATAATTTGTTTTGAGAGACAGAGATTCAACAAACAAGTGAAAGCAGCAGAGATGGGAAAGACAGATGCTAAGCCACATGAAGATGGCCCATGAGAAGAAACTCAAACAAGACAAGGAATTTCCTCTACAGACAGCAGAGGAACATTTCCCCTTGAGTTGGAACCCTGAATTCAAACTTCTAGCCTCCTAAGTTGTGAGAAAACACTTTTGTGAAAACCACCCATTGGTGTTAATTGTCATAACCCCTTGTTATTAATTCTGACTCATAGCTTATCCTACAGGACACAAGAGAACTGTCCCATAGTTCCCAAAGAGCGCCCGATGGATGTGAGTTGCTGAACTCTTGGTTAGCAGCCGTAGCACTTAACCACTATGCCGCTAGGGTTTCCATTACAGTGGCACTATCACGACAAGAGGGTTTTATAAATTTGTCTCTTAAAAAGCTTCTCTCTGTCTTCAGGTTTCTATCACAATTAGGTTCACTTCCACGTTGTTAAGTCGGGTCACCCCATTTGGTATTTCTGCAAGCTAACTTTGAAATTAAGAGCAGGTATTACCTGTCCGAATATAATCTGCCCCGTATCACACACACTGACTTTGTTCCTTCCTCATAATCCTGCCTTTAGAAAAGAGACCAAGCCAGGCATCTTGCGGAGCATACCATGTGTACTTAACGAGTTCATACGTGCCCTGTGCCCTATTTCCAAACGAGTCATTCAGCATTTACTGAGCAGTTGCAAGTCAGTTAGACACTGGGAAGAGAGGTAAACCAACCATCAACAGATGCACAAAGGAGGCATATTAAACATATGAAACACTCAAGACTGTAAAATGCTTTATGCCATACAAGACTTACGCCAGATATGCAGACAGCCCAGATGCACCCTTAGTTTAGCTTGGCGAATGGCAAGTGTAGGGTGTGTGTGTGTGAGAATTTAAAAACACTCCAAGAGTGATAGTGTTTGAACTTCAAGGGCAAATAAGCACTAGGCAGATAAGCAGGAAGGGGTGGTTCCCAGCGGACTAAATTCCAGTATGGCTATCACTGGAGTTTGTCTACCCTCAAAGACAAGCCTGGTGACCTGCTTCTGCAAGGTCACAGCCTGGAAAACATTATGGAGCAGTTCCACTCTGCACGTGCAGGGCTCCCAGGATTTGGGATTAACCTGACGGCAACGAACAACGGCTGTCACAATTCAGGTACACTTGGGAGGTATGGTAGCCTAGCGCTTACACACTACAGCCGCTAACCAGGAGGTCAGCAGTTCAAACCCACCAGGAGCTCCCTGGAAACTCCAGGGGACAGTTCTGTTCTGACCTATAGCAGTGCCCATCAGTCGGAATCCACCTGACCGCAGTTGGTTTAGTTTTGTGGAGGTATGGGGACAATACCAAAACAAAAACCACAGAAATCCCATTCTGACTCAAAATGACTATAAAATGGGCCACAGTGGAGAGGGCTTTTTTAATTATGTTGAGCTGACCTTGTTTTTACTAGCTTCATACCTAGAACTGAAGACAACCAAAGCCCTTGGACTGGGGACAATGACTTAGGGAATGACAAATGAAGACCACAGTGGCATCTAGTACAGCCGGCTGGTGGTTTACACCAGGCTTCACCTCTCTGACTTGCTGAATTTAGACTTCTCCCGCCTCCCCATTTTCCACTCCCAATCGACACAGCTCAGCAGTGAAACAAGAAACAAACCTAGTAAGGACCTAGTTCGTGGTTAACCCCAGACTGAAATACATACTTCTGGGTTCTTCATTAGCCCAGAAACTCTTCTTTGGATAACTATATGATCAAGGAGAAATGAACAGCTTCTTTTTCTAAAGTTAACGTAAGGCCACTAACGACGTTCTTTTGTACTCTTTAACAAATTCAAAATAAACACCTTACTAGCAAAACAATTACAGCACACTGGGTTTTCACCTCAGAAACCTCAGTAAAGACATCTTCCCTCGCTAAGACATCTTCCCTCCGTTTCTGGGTCTGGCCTCTGGATCTTTCCATTTGCACCTTTACTACATTTGCTTGTACCTTACACTTAAAACTAGACCATTTTTATTTAACCACAAAATTACTTTGTCTCTGTTTTGCCCGTTAATATTTAATTAAACAGAAATAAGACCTGGCCCGCAGAGCTGCAAAGTTAATCTATGGTCTAAGTTAAAGGCACAAAATTATACTCAGCAGTTTCACTTTGCATGTTTTCCTATGCTCTCAATTCTTTTGAAAAACCTGTGATTACGAGTATCCCAGCTACCAAGGACAAACACAAAGGCCAATTATGTCAATCTGGTCTCTCTGAATTCTTCCGCCATCCCCCCGTGAAGATCTTTTCAGACCAATTTAAGAACTAGGAAACTGAAGGTAAATAGAGCACCTAGTAATAAGTGATATTTTAATATATCTAACTCCAAAACTTGCAGGGTCAGGTCTACCCAGGGGCGGGTGACCTGAAAGAAAGGACTGGTGATCGACCTCCTGAAGATCAGAGCCACTGGACCCTGTGAAACACAGCTCTATTCTGACACACACAGGTTCTCATGAGTCCGAGTTACGTTTGACACAACTGGTGTATTTGTGTGTACAAATCGGGGGTTCTTAACTGGGTGTGATTTTGCACCCAGGGACATCTGGCAATGTTGGGAAACTTTTTTGGTTATCACAACTGGGAGAGTGGGATGTGCTAGTCACATCTAGCAGACAGGGGCCAGGGGTGCTGCTAATCACATGCACAGGCTGGTCCCCCTACAAGGAAGAATTATCTGGCCTCAAACGTTAATAACGTTTAGATCAAGAAAACCTTGGTATAAAGAAAGTATTTCTCAAAATGTCCTCTTATAGAAACATTACCTGCTACCCCATCCTTCTTTTTCCTGAAGTCTTAGCAAGCCAGCGCGGCTGTAACAGAAATACCACAAGGGGGTGGCTTCAACAAACACAGCTTATTTTCTTATATCTTGTATCTTAGCCCGCCAGAAGTTGCAATTCAGGGCACCAACTCTAGGGGAAGGATTTTCTACCCTCATAGCTCTGGGGGAAGGCCCTCGTTTCTTGACTCTTTGGTGATCTTCCTGTGATGTGGCATCTCCTCCCCCATCTTTCTGCTTCCCGTTCTCTGACTCATCAGTTCGGTCTCTCTCTTAAAGGTGTTTGGTTTCAGACATACCCTACCAATGTGGCCTCATGAACACAGTAAGAAGAAACCTACTCCCAGATGGGAATAAACCCACAAGGATACAAGTAAAGAGTTCCAACACCTTTTGAAGGGAACATGATTCAATCTATAACACTGAGCTAATGCTCAGGGGTCAACAAGAATAGCTTTATACCACATGTAGACATGTATGTACTTAATGCATACATGCACCTGAAAATCTGACTTTACACTGTAAATTCTAAAAATAATCACAGCACTCTGAAGGTTTCGTCCCAAATTACAGCTCCTGTCGCATCAACAGAAACTCTGGTGATGCACTGGTTAGGAGCTATGGCTGCTAGCCAAGGCTCGGAGGTTTGAATCCACTAGGTGCTGCCTAGAAACCACACGGGGCAGTTGTACTCTGCCCACTAGGGTCACCATGAGTCGGAATCGACTCGGCAGCATAAGTGGCTTTTTTTATCATATACAGAAAGAGTGGGGAAATAACTCTCGCATTCCAGGACCCCTGGTGCAGCAGTGGTTAACGCCCTCAGTTGCAAACCAAAAGGTCTGTGTTTCAAATACACCAGCCACTCCAGGGGGGGAAGATGTGGCAATGTTCTTCTGATTTATAGCCTTGGAAACCCTATGGGGCAGCTCTACTATGTCCTACAGGGTCATTGAATCAGTATTGACATGACAGCACTGGCTTTTTGGCTTGTGTTGGGTGTGTGTGTGTGTGTCTACGTATGTTTGGCACGTTTTCACGATGTGTGATCACTGAGCTTTCTATTCAGCTGATGAAGGCACACACAGGTAGGGCCCTGCCTCAGGGGAGCAGGGAGAAGCAGCACCTTCTAACCTCAGTCAACATTTTTAAAAGGCACAATGAAGCCACATCACACTCTAAGTTGCCAGGCAGAAAACTGCTTTCTCGATTTTATTTCAAAAGTACACAAAGGTCACAAAAGTAGAGCAAGTTTGTTTTTTTTTAAACAAATGTTGTTGTTACAAATTTCAAAATCTGCACCATTGAATACTTAAAGCCAGAAATTTTTAATACAAAATTATTTCGAAATGGACACTACCAATTCTCTAGTTTGCACACGTGATGTGTCAAAATGTTTTTTCCTCAGTAGTACAAGTGTCTTGATCACTAAAATTCACAGTCAGGGGCAAGAACAAGGGAATCAGTGAACTGTGGTTCTCTTAAGACTTGTGTTATTAAATAAATTAAGAGAAAACACAAGGTTTTTTGTTAAGTGAACCTTTTAGTAACCATGACCAAAGTCACACCCAGCTTACATCCACCATGCTTTTAAACGACAAAAATAGGGTTTTGGAAAACTTGATTTTAATGAATAATATAAGAGGTTCAATGAAGCAGTTACTTGCTAGTATTACTGCCACAAAATACATGATCAGTCTTCGGTAGAGAAGCATAAACAGAACCACGATTCACACATTTATTTTTCTTTCCCCCTTCCGTAACATTTATAAACAGAAGTTGTGCTCGGTTACGGGCTACAGTTGTGTCAAAACAGGCAAATGGTGAAGAAATTCTACCGCAGAAGGTCTCGCCTTCGTTGCAAGAGTGGAGTATCCAAAGATATCTGAAATATTAAAACTTGCCCAGAATATTTATTTATACTACAAAACACAGAAATGTCATAGATATATATACATGTACACATAATATATACAGTAATGTCACAAGCCACTAAAATGTTAAAGTTGTGCCAACATTTTCTACAAACTACTCCCCACATGACATATCAAAGCATTCACCACATAAAATAATGACTTTCTCTGTTTACACTGGGATAAGGCATCTGAGAGCCCCAAACACTGCTGAGATGAAAAATAGGAAAAAACTTTTAATAGTCCTATACATGCTACACACACACGCACACACACGCGCACACGCGCACACACAAAGACACTATGAATAGTTCTTTCCAGAGAATTCCATTACATTCTGAATTATATTACAGAATTCCATGTGCAGTTTCATGCAGTCAGCTCCTGTTATATTTACTCAAAATGTTTACTTGCCCCTTGAACTAAAACAGCTTTCAAATTCCTAGGACTCAGTCTTCAATTAAAGGTTTGCTGAACAAAGGGATGGTGAAGAACAACAAATTGAGGCAAATAATTAAAAGTCAGATACTTCTTCTTGTCTACAATCCAGATGAGCAACAGTTTGAGTTTCCTCAATTAATATCCCCCAGGACAGCCCTGGGCTGTATCTGCATTGCAAAAAAACACCAGGGTTGACAGTCAAACTTAAAAGCAGCTGTATTTCCAGAATTGGTCACTACGATCAATAAAGAGATTTTCTTTCTCCCTTTTTGCTTTTTAACTCGGGCAAGTTGGTAAGATACCAAGCCCCACTGCCATGGAGTCAATTCCAACTCACAGTGACCCTACAGGTCAGAGGAGAACCACCCTACAGTTTCCCAGGAGCACCCAGCGGCTCTGAATCACCAACGTTTTGGTCAGCAGACATAGCACTTAACCACTACTTCCAGGCTTTCCATAGCAGAGAAGGGAGAAGGAAACCAAAAACAGAATTACTTGGTAAGCTACTCCAACTCCAGACATAAAAGCACGCAGTCTGCAGGGTCATTTGTTTTAGGGTTAGGCTGAGGTCACTTAGCTACGACGCGACACTGCACAGCCAGGCTGTGCTTTCAAGATACAGCCACCGTCCTTGACCAGTGTTTGGCTCACCCATAGAAACACAGGCGTAACTTTTTTATTTTTTTTTTTTGGTTGACCTGTTGATGATTACTAACAATAGTTCTGTAACAAGTATCAAGTATTTGGTCTCTAGTTCAGCTGAAATTACCAGTGGGGACTCTATTTAGAAAGTGATCAGTGCTACCATATGGCCTTTGGAGCAACTAAAATCCACAGGAAGTGTAGCCAGAGACACCTAACACAATCCTGTCTTCTCAGCTCAATCACATGCAGTAGGTCTCTTTAGGGTGTTCGCTCCTTTCTCTGGCTGTGACTGGTACAGCTCTACACAAAAAGCCTTTCTGGGGGATTCGGGTTCACACAGAGCCCAAGTCTAGACACATGGGGAGGTGGCGGAAAGAGAGGTCTCTCACACGCCCACCTGTTGGGAGTAGTTTCTACTTAAAAACTAAACCTATGGGTATTAGGTTGACCCTGACTCGTAGTGACCCTACAGAACACAGCAGAACTGCCCTATGGGATTTCCAAGCAGTGGCTGGCAGACTGGCAGTGCCAACCTACCAGTTAGCAGCTGGGTTCTTGACCGCTGTGCCAGCAGGGCTCCAGCTTCCACTTACAACGGCGGCAAATCTCTATGACGTGACAATCAGGAACACAAAGGACTAACTTGACTGTCATTCAGGTTTGTGTTCTCCTACTTATTTATTCTCATAGTATCGTATAAACACATTGCATTCATATAAAACAGTCTAGATATCTGGCATCCAAAAACAGTTACTGTCATAAAATCAGAAGCCATGGACACAGTCCACGAGTGCTGGGGGCGCTGACATTCTGAAATCTTTGTGAGCAACACAATCGCTGTGCTGCGTCCAAGAAGAGCCGAGAAGAAGGGGCAAGATTCAAAGGGTGAGGACAGAAAGATGTCACAGTGATGCATTGTCAGAAATAGTACCTTCACCTCTAAGCACCTTCCAGGTGATAGCTAGCTCATAGGCACCAGAAATTCGTAATAAAAATTCCATTACCCAAAAGGCACAGATGAAAAATGTTAACACAGGTATCAAACCGCATGTAAGGTTCAGAGCCTATTTTAAAAATGCTTCCACACATGTCAGACTATACACTAACCCATTACAGACATTCAGCTTAAGTTACTATTCAAAAGGGTACACAATAATCTGCGTAATCAACATTTCATGCCAACGTTCATTTATAATGTATCTTTCCCAAAACAGCACCCAGAGAGGTTCACAGAAGCCCACTCCCTACTAAAATCTAGGGAGAAGGTTGTACAGCTAATAAAATCATGTACTGCAGACTTTTATATTTATTTACTACTGAGAAACCGGTGGCTCATTCCACTATGTCCCCACACTCCCCCACAATCTTAAGGGCAACATACACAGATGTGCTCTCTCCTACAGGAACACTCGCTGACACACCTGGTAGACAGGAGTACTCCTTTTCCTCTTTTTTTTTAAAAGGATAAATCACTTTCACAAAACAACGACTCAAACTTTTTCAAAGATCAACTCGATCTTCTGGAACTAGGCAAAGGCATGTTGGCCATCTAACCTGTGTATCCTCCCAAGGCTGAAATACAGAACTGGTGGAGGAGACTTACTCTCTGAAAACGTCTCTGATCATGCTGAGTCTATGAGGAAAATCCCCTCTAGAAGTGCTGCATTTGACAGGGTAAGGATTATATAAAGTTTCTTGCACGTAAAATACACAGTAACAGCTTTTTTAAAAAAAACTGAATAGGGGATTTTGAGATTTGGAACCAATAATTAGGGAATTTTCAATCTTTAACTAACAAGTAATACAGGAGTTATGATTTTTTTTGTTAGAAAAATATCACCTAAAGTGGAGGGCCAGTGTTTGGGGCAGGGAACAGCCTTTTTTTGTTTTTCAAAGAGCCTAGGGCCCGACACTGAGTGGCTGCAGCATGCTACCAGATCCTCGTCCTCGATCTGGCCAGTCACTGCCACCCTGCAGGCCTGAGATCACTCACTAACAAAAGGGACACCTTCTAGGACACGACTGGCCTCATGTCTGTGGGCAGCTGACACTCCCGATTTCTAATGAGCCGGACAGATGCTCCAAGAAGACAGTGTGTGTGTCCCTGGCCCTGTAGTGGCCTAACAGTTAAATCCTGAAGAAATCATTTCATTGACAAGGTTTATGGATGACTAAATGACTCAGAAATAAAACCAGTCTAATTTCTAAAACACGTTGGTGTTTTCTATGCTATTAAAAAATTCCAACCACATTTAGAGTTGCCAAGTTACAAAATCAAGAACAAATATGTGTGTGCCTTTTTGCCATGAATGCTTCTTTACCAGTTGGGGGGGAAGAATGGACCACAAGTTAAGTGATAAAAGCATCCAGAAACGCATGGTTAGAAGTGAGATAAGTACCACTTTTGGATGATTCAAGTATCAGCTTGGTGTGACTTTCAGTTCACCAATTTCTCCAGCTGTGGTTTCAAAATTCAGTGCTACATCTTACTCTGGTGTTAACAATTAGAAACTTACAAAACTCATGCTCTGGGGATGGTTTTCCTATCTTTAGTAACATTAATGCCTTTGTATTTCAATATAAACAAATAAAACTTTTTGAAGTACATGTCTTATGGTTTCTGACTCACTTCTTTTTGGTACCTTCTGAGGCTGGTGACAAAATTTAGAAGAGAACAGGTGTTCACGGTTTCAACAGGAGAACCCTGGAGGGCAGCGAGGACGGGCCCGGAGACTCTATACTATGGACCCGTCCTTGCTCTGGGCTGGGATCATGACAGGCACTGCTCCCATTCTACTGAGGTTAGGGGCAGCTACCTTAGTGGGTGGGACAGTCGGGCTCTGAGGAGCGTGTTCAAAGTCTTCACTGGGGACTTGGTTATACTGAGTCTTGGAGTAGCCTTCCATGTTGGAGGGAGACATGGATCCCAGGGACGAGTGGTTGCTGCCGATGTAGCTCCGGGCAGTGGATGTTCGGCTCTTCGGAGGTGGGACATCTTCCCTAGAAAGCAAAGTCCCCAAGACATGTTAAGAGAACAAGTTTTTAAAAACCTGTAGCTATATAAGCTGTGAATCATGGGTAGGGGGTGGGGCAGATCTTCTAGTATATTACTAATAATACAAAAACTGTGTGTGTGTGTGTGTGTCTATTTAGATACCTGATATCATGGTGGACTTCCTTTTCATATTTTTCTTCTCTGCGCTTTTTACGGCAGCAAAAGATAGTTAGACCAATGATCAGCAGAACAAGCAAAGCTCCTATAACAGCTCCTGCAACTGTTGCAGCTTTATTTGAAGCTGGAATAAGGTTAATAAAATATGGTTAGCAGTTTAAATTAAGCTACAATTACATGTCAGGTAGTGTACATGTCGACAGGTCATTTCACTGCACAGATTAACTATAAGAAAAGATAAATGATTTAGCCGTTTTTTAATCTGGGGGAAAGATACATGCAAAGAACTTCCCCCTGAAATGCATCACCTACATAAAGAATAAAAATGATGACACCCGGCTAAGCCATTTTAATACTCAACGCTATCTTGGTTCGTACACAAGAGTATTCTAAACTGTTGGTACTCACGGTGGTTAAAATATGGTACATGAGAGCTGATTTAATATCACTACAACAATGAAGATTTTATTAAGGAAACACAGTATTTTGTCCTTTCCGTAACTCAGAAATGCTAATAACCACATCACAAAATGCTCAGCATGCAGTTAACAAGCATCCCCTTGTCCTCAGCAGACCCCTACCGAGTGCATCAGAGGAGAGCTCTAGACATACAGCCAAAGCCAGCAGCCCGGTATTGCAGCCGACAGGCTGGTACTTACGAGGAACAACGTCCAGGTACAGCACACACTTATCCGTGCCCACTCTGTTTTGGACTGTACAACTGTATGTCCCAGAATACTCAGTAGAAGCATTTTTTACAGATATAACAGGTGAAGTCATGTCTATGGTGAGGAAGAGGGGGACGAGAGAATAAAATTCATTTTTATATTCCCCAGGTTATGAGCATACGACTTACACACAACTTATACTTAAGAATGGACTGCCATAAAGCCTGTTATATTAAAAGTGTGAGTTAGATAAACAAACTGTGGTACATACACTCAATGGAGCACTACGCTTTGACAAAGAAGAATGACTTTAGGAAGCATCTCATAACCTGGTTTCAAATGGAAGACATTACATTCAGTAAAATCAGTCAGCAGCACAATGACAAATACTGTATGAGACCCCTACTATAAGGACTTGAAAACAGACTCACATATAGAAGAGAAGACTCTTTAGACAGCTGCACGGGAAGGGAGGGAGGGAGGGACAGGTTTGGTTATAGATTAGATAGTCGACAAAAATTTGGTTGGGTGAAATCAGTGACAGCACACATTAGAAAAAAGATCAATTTTACTGGACTTCAACATAACCTGAAAACTCTCCTAATCTTAACTCAGTATCTCAAGGATACAGTAGCAGGGGCAGGAGCCTGGGGACCATGCTCTCAGGGGACATCGCGGCCAATCAGCATAACTAGCCTATTGCTAAGAGAGTTTTCTGCACCTCATATTGGTGAGTGGCATCTGGGGTCTTAGAAACTAGCAAGCTGCCATCTGAGGCACAACAAATGGTCCCAGCTCAGCTGCAACTGAGGACCACCAAGGGCAACGACAAGAAAGAAAGAGAAGACAGAAAGACCCGTGCAAATGGGTGACTACATCAACACGGGACCAGAAGAAGCAGACAGTGCCTGGCCACCACCGATGACAGCTGCGATGGGGCTCACAGTGTTGAGTATCAGTGACAACACCAGAAACAAAGGGGTGCACCCTTAT
Organism: Heterohyrax brucei; assembly: GCA_028571685.1. Taxonomy (NCBI): domain Eukaryota; kingdom Metazoa; phylum Chordata; class Mammalia; order Hyracoidea; family Procaviidae; genus Heterohyrax; species Heterohyrax brucei. The sequence continues at coordinate 94,161,359 of CM053148.1, forward strand.
AACTCCACTAAAAGACCACAATTGATGGTCAAAGGCCTGAGAGTTCCCCTGGGAGCGTGGTCCTCAGACCTGATGCTTCCTCTGATCATAGACCATTACTGAGGTCAACTCTTCGGACAGGAGTGGAATAGACTCAGGGACACAGAGTGACCATATCATGTGTTCACTTCATGGTTCTATGCATCTACAGGATGTTGTCCTACTGCCCTCTTAGTAGAGGGGAGTGGAGAGGGTGGAACACGAGATTGTGAAGAGGCTATGACAGTTATGGAAGAGAAAGGAGGAGTGGGCTGACACCAGGCAGAGAGAGCAGAGGGAGCTGCAGACAGGAGGGCATGCAAATCTGAATTGCAAACTTTCACTTAATCACAATTAAAAAAAAAAAATCTTGACCAATTTAAAATAAAAATGTGTGAGTTAAATACAGGGCTTTATGATAACAAATGCCCACACTAGTTTGTGATGCTTGGGGTTTTATGTGCATGTGGGGTCCTCATGGGACGTGGTTCAGCATCAAGGCTGCTAATCCAAAGTTCTTCAGGTCAGTCTACCAGCCAGTCCTGGAAACACGACAGGGGCAGTCCTAAGACAAATATACTCCAACAAACATTTGACTAACAGACTCTAAATAAAAACTGTATGTGCCTGTTCCAACTTACCTACAAATCTGATTTAAAGACAGACTTAGAAATCGATCTCGTTTGTAAGCCAGGGACTGACTAGTTGAACTCTTAGCCCGGAGAAGTTAGTAAAGGTAAACCCTACCAAGTTTACCAATCCATTTAAAAGCACAAGAGACTCAAACTGGGATGCACAAACTGTCCAGCAAGTCACATGCATATCTCCACAATTAAGGCAATTGTCCCTCCAGTTCTCTTGTTCCCAAGTAAAAGAAGCCACAGCCCCTTTAGACAGGCATAGAGATGCTTAGCTGAAGCAGAGGCAGTGGTCCTACACAGACACCACCTGGTGCCATGTCTGATTTCTGTGAAGAGCCCCCATGCCACACAGGCTCTAGGTACAGCAGAAAGATCTGCAAATACTCACCATACAGAAGAAACATACAAGAGAAAGTCAGAAGGAATCCTAATCATCCAGTTTGGCCTCTTGGTTTGAAAAGAGAAACAGAAGCCAACAGAAAGCTGGCTTGCGGAGTGCAGAAGGAGGCCAGACGGTCTTCAAGTGCTCCATTCCTTTAAGTTGGTAATTGGTTTGAACTCCCAGGTCAATTAACACACCATGGGGAATTTATATCTCCCACGTGAATTATTAACAAGGCAAAATATTCAAGATCTGGTTCTCGCTAGAATTTAGCCACTCTCACATTTATGCTACAAACATTTCCCATCAGTCTTATCAAGTGGAAACCCTAGTGGCGGAGTGGTTAAGAGCTACACCTGCTAAACAAAAGGTTGGCAGTTCAAACCCAACAGGCACTCCTTGGAAATCCTATGGGGTAGCTGTCTTCTGTTCTACAGGGTCACTATGAGTCAGAATCAACTCAGTCAACGGCAATGGGCTTGAGCTTTGGGTTATTATCATCAATTAAAAAATTACAGTTACTAAATGAAGTCATTTATAAAAAAATTCATTAACTTATACTATATGATAGTGGGATATCATTCATTACAGCACATGAATCAATGCCCACACAACCTAACTGTTCTATGAAGGAGAGGCATTCAGAAATTAAGTGCGCACGCACGCGCACACATGTGCGCACACACACACAGAGTCTCCCTCCCTCCCTCCTTCCCTCCCCCTCTCTCTCTCTCCTGAATTTCAGATCCCCCCAACGGCACATTTTACAATCAGATCCACAGCAGTACCTGCTAGCCAGGAGGTAGGCATTTTCCGAGAGTCCGACACTTTTTGCCATTCATATCGTAATGGAAGTGAGCCTTCCTGGGGCTCACACTTCAGCTTAAAGTCATTTCCGATTTCTTCGGATCCATCAATGTAACACCTTGTACCCAAAGGCTTAACTGGAGGGGGGAGAAAAACAATTTGATACAAGAGAACAGAGTTCATTTGCACGACTACTTCAACACACAGCATGCCACACAGCCACCGATGCATTCTCAGTTGGTCCTGCATTCAGAAGGAACACAAGGACAGAGAAGCCACAAGAGGGTCTCAGCTTGAACCATTACCACCAACAAAACAACAGGCAAGGACGAGCTCAGGCAAGCAGCGATGGCTTTCAGAGGTCTGGCAATTGAATAGGCGCAGCTCTGTGCCCTGCCATTCCACGGGGCGCACTGCAGAGAGCAAGGGTGATGCGGGCTGGACTGGGGGACACTCAAGGCAGCTTTCCTCTCCAGTCCTTACCTACTCGTTCACTCCGTGCTTGACATGTGGCCCTCTGGGAGTATGTGCCAAGTCACATCCCTCTGGGTGCTGCTACCCGTGAATCAGAGGGTTTACAGTACATAACTCTAGTAAGGAGGACAACCTGCTTAGCACATTCCACCCTTACATTAATTCTATCCTTTCCAGAAAGCAAAGGTATAAACAAGGAGATTGGAGGTCACGCTTCAGGTCTCCCTGTACAGAAGTTCAAAGCCGCTAGCCCCACTTCCTACAATTCACCCAGTCCCAACCCTGTCATCTCGCACTCTTCTGAACCTCATTCAGCACAATAAACACACAATCAAGTTAGTATTGTGAGCTGTGAAATGATCGCTTTCGACAAGTACTAGCCCCCAGTCACCTTCCCAGAAAGTTTCCCCATGCCTGTTCCAGACTGTGTCCCTCTCCAACGCCAGCCAATCACCCTTTGATCAGATTTCTCCAGAGAGATGAGACCTGCTTCTCACCAGCTCACAGAAATGGAAAAACATACCGTACACTTTCTGGTCTTTCAACATGATTCTGACATGTGCCCACGTGGCTGCATGTACCAGCGGTTTGCTCGTCTAACTGCCCAGGAGAGTCCCCGTGAACGACAATGACAAAGTTTGCTTATCCATTTACTTGTTAAGGAATGGTTTCCAGTTTGAGGGCTAAGGCTTTAGCCGCATCAGCTAAATCTCCCTGAATAAGCACCAGGTCGGCCAAAATCCGACTGAGGAATCGGAAGGCCCTCTGGAGGAAGCGTGGGAGCCGCTGCAGAGGAGCGGGGGGGGGGGCTGCCCCCGGACGCTGAAGGCCCTCCGGGGGACACGGGTTCCGCTCTGCACCAGATGCAGTTTCTGCAGTGGGATTAGATGAGGAGAAACAAAAGGAATCCAAACCCAAAGCCATTGAGTCAATCCCAGCCTACAGCGACACTACAGGACAGGGTAGAACTGCCCCGTAGGGTTTCCAAGGAGCACCGGTACATCTGAACTGCCGACTGTGAGGTCAGCAGACACAGCACTTACCCTGCAAACCACCAGGGTTTTCAGATTAGGAAAAGTGGGGATAAAACAGGGACAGGAGCTCCTTGGGAACTATGGCGCAGTTCTAGTCTGCCCTATGGGGTCACTACGAGTGGGAATCAACTCGACGGCACTGGGTCTGATTTGGTTTGGGTTTGGGTTTCCTCAGGAGGTGAGGGCAGTTTCAACAACTGAGAGTCCCCAGTAAAGAACCAGCAGAGCTAACCGAGTCTGGAGACCACTGAGAGGGCAGCAGCAGTCTGCATTTTACAGCTGCTCTACACCTTTCAGAGCCCTGGGGGTTAAGGGCATGGCTGCTAACCAAAAGGTTGGCAGTTCTAATCCACCAGCTGCTCCTTAGCACCCCTACTGGGCAGCTTTACTCTGTACTCTAGGGTCACAACGAGTTGGAATACATTTAGTTCCAGTTTTTTCTACAACCTTGGGAGAAAGTATGTTTCTTCCAGACTCTGCTGAGGGCTTTCTTTGCCTCCGTCTCCCAATATGATAAATCTCTCTACCAAGGCCACCCCAGTGTAATACCTATCAAGACTGCTTTGCTTTTTGTAATTTGGGCTGATTTTCATCTTTCGCATCGTGCATGGGTTTTTACTTCCTTCCCTATCATGAATAAGCTTCAAGATTTATTTACAGTTTTGTGCTTCTAGGAACAACACTGGCTGTCCATCCATGGGCATACAGGTCTACCTCTTCCTGCCTTTAGGTAACTGCCAGGCTACAGGGTTGCTACGTCAGAGTCAACTCAACGACAATGGCTTTTGTACTACTGAGTGTATGTTTAAGTCTATGAAAACCTGCCAAACTGCTTTTCAAAACTGGCCAACAGGATTGTGCAATCCAGAAGGGTATCTCCAACTAAGTTTGCTTGTACTTATTCCCTTCCTCTGTTGCTATTCTTACTTTTTAATGAGGATCAACAATGCTTTTAACCGCACTGCTGAATTTTCTAAGCAAATTTGTTTTGTTTTCAGACTGATCAGTTGGCCATGGAGATTGTATCAACTGGACTTTTAAACCAATTTTGTGAATTATTTCATCCTGTGTGTTTTCACAGAAATAAGCCTGGTTTGCTTTCATTTCTTCAAACTACCAACAAATGCTTTTACATGCTACCAGTAAAGGAGATGCTAAGGCAATGCTCTGTATATCAAATTACTGGTCATACGATATTCTAACTTTAAAATTTCCCTTTCCCATACACCAAGCATATGCAACATGGCAAGTTACTAACGGCCACTGTTCAGAAAACCCAGGGCCACACAGGGTCTGGGATCTCAACACACTGCAGTCACAAGAGAACAAGATTTCGTCACCACTGGTTTCCCAGTGTCACTCTGAAGTGGCCCACATATTTCCCACTGTGAAGAGAACAGACAATTCTTTTAAATGCCCCACTCCAAAGATTCCATCACTAGAAAGGATAACACTTAATCCACAGTGGTCTTGCTGGAATAGAAGAGCAAGAAAGATAAAACCACAAGGGAAAAAGCTAAGACTTGTCCTCTAAATGTGTCTTTCGCCTGGATTTCAGGGGAGCCAGCCCTTCTCCTCAGAACACTGAACTCCAGGAGCGTGAGCACAGCCCACAGTCCTTGCAGGTAAGGTACAGGACTGCAATTACACCTGCACCCACCTGGTAATCCTGCACCCTGCATGTACACTGACTGCATCAGCATCCTTCCATGCTAGTAGACTAATGTGCCCACAAGAAAGGCACTCTAAAACCCTCCAGGGGACAGGAGGCACTTGTCATTATGTCATCCTTTCAGGAATCCCATTTCTGCATGGTTCAAAATAGTCTGACTCCTGGTGAGATCCATCAATAGATGCTAAATTCAGTAGGCAAAAGTTTGAGAAGAAAACAGGAGAGTTTCAAGTCTCAAACTATTTCCCCTAAGATATTTTTTAATTACTTGTTATTTTTTAAAAACTTGTTAACTTTATGATGAAGAAGAAGCCCATCTGATAATCTAAGCGATCATGACCGGCAACAAGCTATGCTGACATCCGTGCCCCTGGATGTAACTGAAGGAAAATACAGAGACAAAATATAACGTGGAAAACCATGACATCCAAGCGAGTTGTGACTGAGTCATGACGTCACTGGGTCAGTCCTGACTCCCAGCGATCCTCTGTACAACAGAATAAAACACGAATGTACTGACACTAACTTCTTGATTTTGAAAACTGTACCATGACAATTCATGGTGAGTATATGGGAACTCTCTAGTTTTGCAATCGTTAAATAAATCTGAAATTATTTCAAAATAGAAAGTCAGGGGAAAAACATGCCCTGCCCCATGTCAATAGCTAGCACACGTCTCAGGACCTTCAGGAGGTGACTGTCACCACGCAAGGTGCTGTGGCTACTGTGTTCTGGTAGCACAGATGCAGTCTGAGGCCACGATACACGTTCAGAAAGCCCTTTGTGCATCCTCTTCTCCTCAGAACAAGTCAAGCTGTTCACAGCAAAAGGTCTTACCATTAGGACCTTTCAGGGCAAACAGAGACGGTGGTATGTGGCCACTGCATTAACCGGCAATTGGTTTCTTTTTTTATCATCATCCCCCTGTAACTTCTTTACTGAGCAGCATCTTTGTACCCCTGGGGTTTCACTAACCGAGTGACAGCAACGTGTCCATACAGCTGATGGAGTGACACACTGGGTTGTGACTCAGTGGTGAATTACTGTTCCCCTATAGAAACCATGGAAGCATCTCCCTCGTTAAGCCAGATCACCGGAGGGCATTTCAGCTCCGTTCCCTCCAGACCACCCAGCACGCTGACAGATAAGCAGGAATCAGACTCTCACTGCCTCACTGCTGAGAGAAAACAAAAGTGGTTTTCTACCACGACTGGCCAGGACTCCTCTGAAATGAGAAAGAGCAAGCTAGGGAAGTTCTCCATGGGCTCTGAGACAGCCAGCTTTGGGGGACCACAGCAGTAGTCACCCCTAGAGTCTGGGGCAAGAGTTCCTGGGAGGTAGAAATGGTTCAGTGCTTGGCTACCAACTGAAAGGCTGGTGATTCAAATCCACTCAGAGGCAACTGAATAAAGGCCTGGCAATCCACTTCTGAAAGGTCATGGCCACCGAAAACCCTATGGGGCACAGCTATCCACTCCTCTGACACACACAGAATCACCACGTGTCAGAACTGACTCAATGGCAGCTGGTCTGGTTATTTATTTCTCAATAGTGGGGGCAGCCAAATTAAGTCCCTCCTGGTTTCTTTACTTCAGCGAGTTCTCCTTCCTCCTCCTTCTTCATTTAAAAGCTTCCTCTGCTTCTCTCCATTAAAACTCTCTTTCCCTCTTTGTTGTAACCCACAGCTTGCTTGGACATGGTTGTCTCCCATGGATTTAACTAAAGGAGTGAGCATTAACAAAACTTATTCACGCCAAGCAATCGATGTTGGGTTTGTGATGGCCCTTTCCTCCTGCTGACACACCTGGTGGCATAGTGGTTAAGAGCTACAGCTGCTAACCAAAAGGCTGGCAAGTTCAAATCCACCAGGTGCTCCCTGAAAACCATGCGGGGCAATTCTACGCTGTCTTACAGGGTGCTGAGTCAGAACTCACTCGACAGCAATGGGTTTGGCTTGTTTGGCTTTCTTCGCACTTGGTAATCACGGCTGTGGCCGAGATAGTATACTTGGCCATTTTATATGCAATTAGTATCCAACGTCACCTCCTTTGGGGATGTGTGCTGTAATACTTAACATCAGAGCCACATGGTCTTGTCCCTTAAAGTTGACCCAGAATCTGCTGTTAAACGATCCAGCAATACACACACACACACACACACAAACTGTGCTTGTCCACTCATTCCATTCAGTAAGTAACAGTAATACAACTCACCAAGAACTGTCAGCTGAATCTTCTTATTGGCAACGCCAGGAGCTTTTTTCACTTTGCACTGATATGTGCCAATATCTGATAACTGCAGATTTGTGACATTTATTGATGCGTCACCAGACTGGAGGTCATTACTTGTAAAGTGTATTCGTCCTTTGAGATCTGGATAGTAGACATCATAAATTTTGTCTCCAGAATAAAGAATAATCTAAAGGAAACCAAAATAAGAGGGGAGAAAACTAACCAACCAGCCAATCAATTAACAAAAAAACACAAACTATCTCATTAAAGGAATGAACATAGCACACTACTGTGAGATAAAGAAAAAAAGAGGGTAAGAACACAGATTTCTGAAACACCTACAATTATTCAAATTACAGAATGAAAAACATGATCCTTCATTCTCATCCAACACTCCCCTTTCAACTGGGGAAACCAAGGCACAACATCATTAAATAATTTGGCCACATTAAGTGCAATTAGTATCCAACCTCACCTCCTTTGGGGATTTGTGCTTTAATACTACACATCAGAGCCACAAACTGCCTTTTGGTGAGCAGTTTGAATCCACCACGCACTCCGTGGAAACTCTACGGAGCAATTCTACTCTGTCCTACAAGGTCGCTATGAGTCAGAATTGACTCGACGGCACTGGTTTTTGTTTTTCACCTACCCATTGCCACTGAGTTGATTCCAACTCACAGTGGCCTTATGTAACACAGCAGGAGGGCAGGACTGCCCCACAGTTTCCAAGGAGCACCTGGTGGATTTTAACTGCTGGCGTCTGGATTAGCAGCCACAGTACTTTACCACTATGCCACCAGGATTTCCAATACAGCCCTACAGAAGACAGCTAGTGAGTGACATTGGACACAGAGTCCCATCTGCTAATTTTTATATGCTCTATTTTACTGGAGCCCCTCAGATGGTGCTCACAGCTGATGTGTTTGGCTGCTAACCAAAAGGCTGGCCATTCCAGTCCACCTAGAGGTGTCTCATAAGAAAAACCTAGTAATCTCCTTCTGAAAAGTCACTCACTAAAAATCCTACGGAGCCCAGTCGTACTCTGACACAAATGAGACTGACGTGAGACACAACTTACTTGAGAGCAACAGGCTTTCTAACTTCCAGGTGCCTCACAGGCTGCACACAGTAGATCAGTCAACATATATCATCAAGTGTAAGCCTATCCCTAAACCAAAACAAACAAACCCCAAAACCAGTGCCATCGAGCTGATGCAGACGCACAGTAACCCTACAGGACAGAGCAGATCTGCTCCACAGAGTTTCCAAGGAGTGCCTGGCAGATTCCAACTGCCAATCTTTTCATGCAGCATTTAGCCACCATGCTACACAGCAGTTTCTATCCCCAAAAGGCTTATAATAATTTACCTGTGGAATCAAAAGAAGCAAAAAATTTAAAACAAAAAAAAAGCATCATTTTGTCTTAATACTAAACGGGAGCACTTGAAAGTTCTAAACTCTAATAGATAAAAATATATATTTTTTTAATGTTTTAAGGTGTGTGTACTCGTATTTACATGATCATGCAAAGACTCTTCTATAACTAACAACGGAGGCCCTTTCCTAATTCCACTGAGTTTTCAAAGCCACTATTACGGGCTTTAGTGGACATACCTGAAGTTCAGAAACAGAGAGGAAATAAAAACTGCATTATAATTGACTTGGATGGAAAAGAACAAGGAGAACAAAATACTAAGAACGGTCATGTACTCGGAAAGAATGTCACTAATGCTACTATCAACCTAGGTCATAACTGTTGAGTGGGAGCCTGAACTGCTGTGTAAACCTTCACCAAAAACACAAATATTAAAAAAAGAAAAAAAAAAAAACACTTGGAAGAAAACTGTCATGGTCTTCCCTAACCATCAATAAAATTACTTTGAGAACATTTTGCAACTGTGCATGTTTGCTAACAAGAACCTTTCTTTTGCAGCTATGAGACCCAAGGGCCAAAGAGCAGCAGTGCCAAGATCAAAGAACAATCAGCAAACTTGCAGACATCTGCAAAGAACTTTTTATCGGAGCTGCTAATTACCAGCAGTACAATCCACCTCCCAAGGACGGCCCTTCCCATAAATACTTCTGGAGGTCAGAGACTAGACTTCTTTTCTGCATTGCCAATTCCCCACCAGGCTGACCATTCCCAATCTGCTAAAGATCTTTTAAGTGTTTCCACCTAGCCTGCACTCAACACCCCGTTTGATTTGCTAAGGGGAATCAAAGAGCAGCTGGAGGCTGACAGCTGATAAACTCTGTAAACCACAGCCAAGACTCTACCTGCTGCACTTCCCCACCACACAGCTAGTCAGCAGCAACACTAAGAACTCCTCCCATGGCGTTCTTGTGTTGACCGCATCGCTGTTGTGATGTCATCAGATTTGATCTACTGTATTTCTGATTCCTCAGGTTTCGAAGGCAGTGGGTTTGGTGTTGCTGGTATTTGTTTGCTAGGCACACACACTGAGTATGCTTTTAAGGAGGATCTGACAAATGTGTGTTGCCACTGTTTATCCTTTTATAAACTGCTATGATTTCTCAAGAAAACTATGTGATGAACAGTAGTTAAGACATCAAGAACAACATCTGCACAAAAGCCAAGACGAGAAGGCAGGAGATCTGGACAGGAAGAGTAGACGAATGGACACTGGGAACCCAGGGTAGAAAAGGGGACAGTGCTGACACAGCATGCAGACTGCAACCAATGTAACACAACAGCTGGGACAGAACTTTAATGAGACTAACTGGCACCATAAACATCCACCTAAAGCACAATTAAAGAGAGCGAGAGCGAGTGAGCGAGCAAGCGAGAGAGACAGAGACTAGGAATATACTTTACCAAGCAGTTTTACACATGTTCATTTATTCCTCTTGACAATCCTACAAGGATGAGCAATGCCCATGTTTAACATCTAGGGTGAGGCACGCTGTGGCGCTCACAGAGCAGCTTTGTCAAAGTCACACATCTAGGATGCAAACCAGATCCACTCAACATGGCACGGTACGCCGTGCTACCATTACTGTGCTTACAAAGTGCCGTGCACATACGGTGTCCCTGAACTCCTTCCACAACCCTGTGAGGTCGGTGTACTTGCTCCCATTTTACAGAGGAGAAAACGGAGCCTCGGGGAACAAATGCAGGAGGCAATAGCGGACAGTACAAAGGCTAAGAGAAGCACAAGTGTGACAGTCAGAGCTGGGCTCAGGGTCCTCAGAGGCATTAGATACCACATGTGGGACCAGAGGCATATTCCTCTAAGTTTCGGGATGTCTGCTTCCTCTTCTTCATGTACACAGTCATTCTAACCTGAGAGCGCTATTCTGAGGCTCCAATGAGGAAACACCATAAAAGCACCCTGCTGACAGTCAGTTCCGATTCATGGGTGCCATGTGTTACCAGAGTGGAACCAATTTAAACAGGGTTTTCTGCGTCTGTGATCTTTACGGAGGCAGATCACCAGGACCTCCTGCCAGTGTGCTTTCGGGGGGGGGGTGGTTGAAATGCCAGCCTCGCAGCGAGCAGCCCGTGGAAACCGCCTGCGCCACCTGGACGCCTGCTAAGCACACAGTGAGTGCACACTGCACGGTGACTCTGCCCACTGAGGCGGCGAGCCAGGCCTTACACACACTGCCAGCTATCTTAAGTGCATTCAAAAGAGGCATCTGTTAACTAACCATACAGCTGAGATTCTAGTAAAAGTCCTCTGCTACCTCAATCTGGCCCCAGTCTTTCTCCCTTTCTCTCGGTCTGATTTACTGTGTTTCAGGTTAGAGGACAGGTTTTCAACCCAGAAGTGGATACGTAACTGAGCCCTGAGTTTTACACTTACCTTACAGCTACTTGTGGCACAAGGCTAAGCCCCCTACTTTATGGGAACTCAGACGGCCAGCGGCCATCCAAGGACACGCTCAAGGCTACAGTGCAGATGGGGGCCTCTTCACTTCCACATGCCCCTGGTCCCCGGGCTTCACTCATGAGACACAAGTCTGGGGCTGGAAGCACTCAGCGCCCGTACCCTCTCCACAGCTCCCAAGCTTCCCCACCTGAGGCACTGCTGCAAGGTGCTGCCAGGTCAGTTCCAACTCCCAGCGACCTCACAGACAGCAGAGAGGAACATGGCCTGGGCCACCGTCACCATCACTGCCACGCTTCAGCCGACTGACACAGCCGCTGTGCCAAACTATCTGGTTGAGGGTCTTCCTCTTTTTAACTGACCCTCTACTTAACCAAGCATGATGTCCTTCTCCAGGGACTGAACCTGACAACATGTCCAAAGGTAGATGCCTGTGTTCAAGATGCCAGTACTTCCAAAGAGAAGGGGAGGCTGAAGAGAGAAAGCAAGAGACAAAAACAGAAAGAGAGAAGAAGAAAAGAGCGTACCTGGGCTGAGTACACAGAGTGAATCTGGCTGCCCTTATTTTGCCTGGGCCTACAGAGGGAAGGCCCTGTTACTGGGATCAGGGCAGGGGTACATCCCTGCAGGGACCAGCTGCAGTCATTCGCAACCTGGCAAAGCATTTCAACTATTTCCTTCACAAAGACATCGTGATCCAGCCATTAAATGGAAGAATTTTACTTTCAACTTTTAAGTGATCCCTGTTTTTATAGCAGTGAGCCCTGGTGATGTAGCGGTCAAAGAGCTTGGCTGCTAACCAAAAGGTCAGCAGTCTGACCCTGCCAGGGGCTCCTGCAGGAGAAAGCTGTGGCAGTCTGCTTCTGTGCAGATTAAGGCCTTGGAAACCCTATGGCCGGCACAGTTCTCCTCTGGCCCAGACTCACCAGGAGTTAGAACCAACTCAGCGCCAACGGTTTTCACATACTTCTATATGAGCCAGAAGTAAAAATAAAATTGTCCCCAAAGACACGTATTTTCCAACTCTCCTAAACATTTTCTCTCCCTGTGCTCTACATAAATAACTTTTAAAAAATTAACTGTGTCAAACACAGTATGTGACATTCAAAATCAAATGAAATCTCCTGAAACCACCAAAGAGAAGAATGTGACATACATAGTTGAAGCTGAGATGACTGGGCAATTTCCTTCCTTTTTGCCGTGTTTAGATTTACCAGTTTTTCTATAATAGACTCTCATTGCTTTGCTATATTAAAGTTCTATAACAATACTTTGATACTTATTTTTTTTTAATTTATGAGTAAGTATTTTATACATTGTTTCTATGCTATAAAGATTTTGTTTTGTTAAGAACTTCATTGAGCAGGATTTTTAAAGTGAAAAAATATCAGAAACAGGCTCTGTAAGAAGACATAACTTTGTTAGACCGTGTTACACTTACAGACAGTTTCTATGGACGACAGAATCCTTTTGTGAAACTTAAAAATTCCTTGTATCTAACTTTTAACAAAGTGTACTTTACATAAACACCTGTTATCCCAGCCTCCCCACTGCCTGGTTCAAATTCATTCCAAATCCAGATTTTCAGATGCTTAACTCACAGGTTCCTCTTCCTCTTTGAAGGGCAGTGACCTCTACCTCTGACTCTCAGGTCATCACCATCCATCTCACTCTGTTACACATTCCTCCCATTCCAACAAATCAACAGTCTTAGTCACCCAAGCTGGGAGATTTCTTCCCAGGTCCCCAGGCCCACCCAGGGAACAGCACAACAACACACACCTGACAGAAGCTCCTCAAACATCTGCTGGGTGACAAGCTGTTGGCCAACTTACCACTTCATCCACCTTCTGATTATCAGCTGGGGATATCAGCCACTCAATGTCCAGAGGTCCTTGGTCTTCTGGACTAAGGGTAAATTTGCATGGCAAATAGGCAGTTTCCCCTTTGGCCTTTTCAATCATCTGGTCGGGAGTAGTTATACTCAAACTTCCGGTGAAATCTGGAGAGAAACACATACATGGGCTCCATAAGTATCTGCCATTACCCCGTAGGAGCTCCCAGACGAAGCAAGAGAAAAGGCAGCTCCAATCCACCCACAGGCATCTCAGGACACAGGCCCAGTCATCAGAATGGTCGCAACATTGACAACTCTATGGAGCAACAACAGTATCACCAAGAAGTATGTGTGTGGTTACCTGGGTTGGTATGTTCACATGCATGTGCATAAGAACACATGTGAATAAATGCACACACATACACAGATGTATTCATAGACACATGTATGTACATGTCTGTGTGTGCTGAATACATACCCATATACAGAAGAAAGTATGTCGGAGGCACAGTTACAGAGGCTTCTTAAACACCCCCAAACAATTAGCAGGAGTGGTTTACTAAGTTAAAAGGCACAAGATCACAGCCTCAGGGTATAACTTAGTCAAAAGGCATAACCTACCTCATAAAGACAATGCTCTACACCCTAGTTTGCTGAACAGTGTATGCGGTCTTAAAAGCCTGCAAGCGTCCATCTAAGATAAACCACTGGTCTCTACGCATATGGAGCAAAAGAGAATGAAGGAACTCAAAGGCTCAAATAAACTGCTTGTTGTAGTCAGCTAGTGCTGCCCTAACAGAAATACGACAGAATGGATGGCTTTAACAAAGGAAGGTTTACCCTTACACAGTTTGGTAGGCTACAAGTCCAAATTCAGGGTGCCCGCTCCAGGGGAAGGCTTTCCCCCTAGTCAGCTCTGGAGGAAATTCTGGTATTGCATCAGTCTTTGTCCAGGGAGCATCTTGGCACAGGAACCTCAGGTCGGAAAGACCTTTGCTCTTCTCCCAGTGCTGCTTTCTTCATGGTGTGAGGTTCCCAACTGTCTGCTTGTTTCTCTTTCCTTTTATCTCTTGCAGAATGAAACTCCCTTTACAATGGAGCAGGGAGGTGATCCTATGAAGGGCTTCACAGTCCCACCCTAATCCTTTAACATACAGCACAGGAAGATCACAGAATGGAGGACAATCACAAAAGATTGGGAATCATGGCCAAGCCACATGGCTACACATATTTTTAGGGGGACACAATTCAATCCATGACACTAGTCCACAGGACTAATAACCTACACAGATCATGGCCTTTTCTGTCCTCAAACCAGGGATCCTTACACTATACACAACATAAACTTACACTACACACCATACACATGCCTTATACTATACACAAAGACAAATTCAAAATAGATCAAAAGCCTAGATATAAAACCTAACCCTATAAAGATAATGGCGTGGGGGGAGAGCACAATGCTAGAGGCCTTCATAAATGGCATAACTTCCATACAAACCCTAGCTAGCAATCCACAAACACCGGAAGATAAACTAGATAACTAGGAAGACCTAAAATTACACAGTTATGCTCACTGAAAGACTTCAATCAAGGAATCAAAAGGCAGTACAACTGGACCTGAAAGCATTCCCAAAGCCAATTCCTCGGACAAAGATTGGACTGGACTGTTAAGACATAAAATGATACTGGCAAAGACTCCTTTGTGGCTTCAGTGTATACATGAGGCTAACTGGCAGCTCCTGCCCAGAAGTGAGAGGAGAGGGTGGAGCACCACAGAATCTGGTTGAATGGACACAAGAAATATACAGTGGCAAGGAGGAGTGTGCTGTCATAGTGTGGGGAGAGCAGCTAGACTTATACAGCGAGGAGCGTGCCAAGTTTTTGCATAACAAATTGACTTTGATTGTAAACTTTCACTTAAAGCCCAATAAAATATTTTTTTTACAAAAAAGAGAGGCTACAGATTGGGAAAAAAATATTTTGCTATGACATATCTAAAAGGGCCTAATAATCTCTAAAACTAACAAGATACCACAATACCTAAACAACAAAAAGCAATAATCTGATTTAAAAACAGGCAAAGAGTATGACCAGACATTTCACCAAAGACAACATCTAGGCAGCTAAGAGATACACAAGGAAATTTTCATGATCATTAACCATCAGAGAAATGCAAATTAAAACCATACTGAGACACCAGGTCACCCCAACATTACTTGCACCAAAACCAGAAAATAAATATTGGCGAGGCTGTGGGGTGACTGGAACTATTGGGTGCTGTTAGTGGGAATGCCAAACCATACAATTAACACGGACAGTGATACAGCACTTCCTTATGCAGCTAGAAACACAAACACCATATGATCCAGCAATTTCCCTCCTAGGAACACACCCTAGAGAAATAACAGCTGCCACACAAATAGACACATACACCCATGTTCACTCCATTACTCACAAGAGCAAACAGATGGAAAAAACCTAAATGCCCATGAACAGATGAAGAGATAAACAAATTACAGTTCACAAACACCACGGAATATTACACAGTGATGAAGAACAATGCTGGATCTGTGAAACATCTCACACCACAGATAAATTTGGAGGGCATTTATGCTCAGTGGAGTAAATCAATCCCAAAGGGACAAATACTGTATGCGACCATTATTAGAAAAACTCAAGAAAAGGTTTACATGCAGAAAGAAACCATCTTTGATGGTTATGAGACAGGGGATGACTTCGGAGGGGAAATCACTAACTAGATAGCAGGTGAGTACTAACTTTGGGAAAGGAAGAGAGGCAGTACACCACATACAGGATGTCAGCACAATGTGACCAAGGCAAAGTCACAGATAATTGTACAGGAGGGTTAGAGATGGAGATCATGATTGCAGGGATCATCTTGGTCAACTGGCATAACAGAGTTTCAGAAAAGAAAACACTTTATGAGTACTATAGGGTCTCTGGAAACCCTGGTGGCATAGTGATTACGTGCTACAGCTGCTAATCAAAAGGTCAGCAGTTCAAATCCTCCAGGCACTCTGTGGAAACTCTATGGGACAGCTCTATTCTGTCCTATAGGGTCACTATGAGTCGGAATCAACTTGATGACAGTGGGTTTGGTTTTTTTTTTTTTAATCTGGTTTTTTTTTTTTTAATCTGGAGTATTAAAAGCTAGTAAGGAGATGCCTACATTAACACATCTGCTGGCCCCATCCCACATGGAGTAAAAGAGAAGAAAACCAGAGACACAAGGGAAACATTGACACAAAGGGCTAATGAACTCAAGTAGCACAGCCTCCACAGGCCTGAGCTCAGAAGAACCAGACACTGCCCAGCTAACACCACCTACCACTCTGACGGGGATGACGGCAGAGCCTCCTAGCCATAGGGGGAACAAGGTGCAACAAAATTCAAATTCGCACACACACAAAAAAGAGATCAGACTTCCTGGTCTGACAGAGACTGGAAGACATCCCAAGACTATGACCGTGGACACCCTTTTGTAACAGAACCGAAACCACTCCCAAAGTCTATCCTCCACCCAAAGACAGGCCTAGAAAACAAATAACACCACACATGCTTCTTAGTCTTAGTGCAATCATGTGTCTAACACTAAGCAGGCAACACCTGCCCCAAAGCAATGATGAGAAGGCAGAAAGGGTCAGGAAAGATGGACAGAGAGAAAATCGGGGACCCGGGACTCAGAGGAGCTGTGACACATCACAGGGATTGCAGCCAGAGTCACAGAGTAATCTGGGTGTAAACTGCTAAACAAGAAACGAACCTGCTCTGTAAACTTCCACGTAAAGCACAATTGAAAAAACTGGTGGTGCTCTGCTGCCACGACCAGACCCTTGTGATCAGAGATGACAGAAGGTCCCAGACAGAATGGGGAGAAAATGTAGAACAAGTTCCTCAAGAAGGCCAGACCTACTGCGCCAAGAGAGAACAGAAGAATCTCTGGGACTATCACCCCAAGGTAACCTTTGAACCTGAAACTGAAACTATTTCGGGAGAATACCTTACAGCCAAATCATAGATGAGCTTATAAAAATAAACAATATCAACCATATGAGTGAAGTGTTCCATTAAACCATCAACTATATAAATCCTGACCCCAAAACAAGAGGAGCAGCAAGGAGGGGCAGGGAGCTAGATCAATGAAACACACAGAATGGAAACTGAGAACACTGACATACTGTGAATATGGTTACTGATGCCACAGAACAATGTATACAAAAATGAGTCAGTGGAAACCTAAGGTGCTGTGTGAACTTTCACTTAAAATACATTCTTACAAAAAGAAAGAAAAACAAATCCTATAGAGCAGTTAGTCCCCTTCTGCACACAGGGCTCTCCATGAGTCTGAATTAACTCCACATCAATCACTTTGGCAACTCACTTCCTGTCCCACACCCACTGGGGAGCAAGAGTCTAGTTTGGGGCCAGAATAACTGAATTCAAACTCAGCAATCCCCCAGCAATCTACCTAATGTCTGCCTTTGTGAAAATGAGCTCACAGCATTCACATCTATCCTTACAGAGAAGATTCCTTTAAGAGTACAGTGAACTTTTCAACATCATGTAAGTTTACACTAGAACCAGATTTAATGAGGTGCTCTAAAAGGTCAGTCCTGTCACCCAAATTCAAGGCCACATTAATTCATGCTTGCCACAGTGCCAACTCCACGCCGGGAGCTCAGTGCTGTCGGGGCACACACTGACCAGTTGTCACAAGTCTTCTGCCAAGTCTTCCTGAAGCCTAAGTTTTGATGAAGACGATTTAGAAAGATGAGAAACACTGTCAGCTTCTATTATGTAATTTACAAAATAGTTCATCTGCTTTAAGACATGTCTCAATACGCATCCCTTTTTATTTCCCTTCTGAAAAAGAGCCAGTAGTCCTATTTACTCCACGCGGTTTAAAAGGCCATCCTGTACTTATGTAGGTAATTTGAAATTCATAAACTGTTTTTAAAAAACTTGTGCTATCACATCACTTCTGTTTCCTGGCAATCCCACAAGCTTCAGAGAAGGACAGCACTCCACAGGACTGTTTTCAGTGGCTGTAGTCTTAAATCAGCAAGTAGCCAGGCCCCCTTTTACTTTCCCCCACAGCACCACTGGATACCTGAGAAGCTCCACTTTTTAGTCAGCAGTTGTCATGGACTGAATTGCTGTCTCTTAGAAATATGTTTATCAATTTGGCTAGGTTGTGATTTCCTATACTGTGTGACTGCCCACCATTCAGTCATCTGACGTCATTTGTAAATCCTGTCTCTGTGATGTCGCTGGGAGGTGGTTATCAGCAGTTACGTTAACGAGGCAGCACTTACTCTACATGAGCAGCTTGTGTCCTAATCAACTTCTTTTGATATATAAAAGAAGCAAGGGAAGACAGAGCCAAGGGCACCTCATACGACCAAGAAAAATGTGCTGGGAACATAGCTCATCCACTGGACTGAGGGTCCCCACCCAGAGAAGCTCCTCGACCAAGGAGCTCTGATGACAAGTACCTTCCTCCGGAGCGGACAGAGAAAAGAAAGCCTTCCCACGAAGCGGATGCCCTCAACTAGACTTGTAGCCTGGAGACTGTGAGAGAACGAGCTTCTCTTTAAAAGCCACCCACTTGTGGTACTTCTGTTACAGCGCCATCAGATGACTGAGACAGTAGCCAAGGGCAATTTGTGGCACACAAGGACCTACAACTTCTATTTAGCCTACACCTGAAATTAATCCTCAATGATGCTATTCGAAAAAATACGTAAAAGTCAAAAGAAGGTATTTTGAGCTCCCAACAAAAATCCCTACATGCATCTTTCTAGAACTTTGTTAGAATGATCAACTAAGCCCACTGCAACTTCACAAGGGCTAGGGAGAAAGGCTCCTCTCCTGTGAGGACACCAGTACCTCTCACATGCAGAAAAGGCGGAAAATAAACTATGAGCAAAACTGCATTCCTTGATCTATAAAAGAAGAAGAAAAAAAAAAAAATGACAATCTACTCACATCCTGTTCTTCCTGGAGAAAACCAATTCTGTTGGTACTACTTTCCTACATAAAATAGGCTTCTTCATTACCTGGGTCTTACAGTACGACCAAGTTGGAACACTTGCATTTAACATCTGGATTTGCAGTGTAAACGAAGTCATACACAACTTAATTTTGGTTTCTACTTCCTGTTCTAAGTTTCCATAACACTCTCTCTTGACGTCGGTATTCCTCCTGTGGAACCCTAACATCTTCCTGTGTATAAATTCAAGTACTGAATGCCTGAACAACAGACGGCAGTGCTCTCCACGAAGGAGCTCTGCAGCCCACTGTGTGGCCCTGAGGTTGACACTCAGGGCAGAGGCTGACCGAGAAGAAGCCCTTAACACTAGGACGATGCCGCTGGGGTCTGCCCAGTCTCTCCTGCTTCCTGCCCTCACCATGGGAAACCCAGCCGGCGTAGTGGGTTAATTAAGTGCTACATCCGCTAACCAAAAGGTCAGCAATTCAAATTCACCAGGTGCTGCTCCTTGGAAACCCCTCGGCGCAGCTCTACTTTGATCTCCAGGGACTCGACAGCAGTGCCTTGGCTGGCTGGCATCCACCATAAACATGAACACATTATAGCAAACTTCAGGATAAACAAATCCCAAATTCTACTTTTCCACAATGAGCATGAGCAGCCCAGCACTCTGTTTCAAGCAACAAATGCCAATAGAACAAAGAATTAAATTGTTAGCCATCGTGTGAGCATTTTCACCAGCCCTAACATAATCTTAACAATATTAGCCAAGTTTAAGTCCACAGACTGAGTTGAGTCAGTTCCAACTCATAGTGATGCTGTAAAAAGAGTAGATTGCCCCGCAGAGTGTCCAAGGGGCACCTGGTGGATTTGAACTCCTGACCTTTTGGCTAGCAGCTGTAGCACTCAACCACCATGCTATCACAGTTTTCATGAATTAAGACATAGCCTAAAAATATGGAAGGTGAAAACATAAAACTGAGAATAAAAAAACTGGTGTAAATAAAAATGAAAACTTTGGGGGTGCTGTGTGCTTCTAGAGCTAGTCTATGCAAGTCAAATAAAAAGCTCAGTGCCATCAAAGAGACATCTACAGGCAGAAAAGTTCTAATTCTTTCAATTCACACTTTCAGTGCTTATGAGCTAAGCCCACAAACTGTTCACAGAAGAATGAAAAATCTTGGAATGAAAGTTGCACTTCCTTCTGACTTTGTGTAGTACATGAGGTCTGCCACTTACATTCACAAACTCATCCTAGAAAAAGGGTGACGTGGCTCAATGCTGAGGATCACTAAGGCCAACTTCCAAGCAGTTCCCTCGGGGAGCTATGTATCATCATGAGTGCCCAGTTCGCCCTGCAAAGCCATTTCGGAACTCTTTCTGGAACGGTCATTGAACATGGAGGCACAGCGGCAAGTTCACAAACTTAACCGTCTAGTTATCTATGAGGGAGCTTTTAGCCAGTAAACAAATAACTGTATTGGAACACCCTGCCCACTTACCTAATCTGGCCCCCAGTGACTTTTTTTTTTACCCAAAGATAAAGGAAGTATTGAAATGAAGACATTGATGACATTCAAGACATCAAGGGTAATATAACAACAGCTCTGATGGTCATTCCAGAAAGGGTTCCCAAGTTGCTGGGGAGGGTGGACTGGGCACTTGTGTTGGTGCATAGCCTCCCAGGGAGAGGACTTAGAAGGTGACTGTGATAATATTCAGCAATGAGGTATGCAGCATTTTTTCCAGGATGAGTTTGCGAACTTCCTTGGCAGCCCTCATATATACTACACAAAGGCAGAATAAAATACAACTTTGATTCCACGATTTTTCATTCTTTCTTGTTCAGTACATAAAGATTACTTGTATTTTAAAAAGACTAGCTATACATGTATACATAAATGATCCAGAAAGACACGACATACCAAATTAACAGCAACTATTCTTGATAACTGAAATTTTAAGAGGCAACTGTCCATTTGTATTTTATACTGAGATTTTCTTAATATGTACGTACTGCTTCAGAAATTGTAAACAGATTTTTAAATGGCTTTCAGTAGGGTTTTATTTTTTTTTAAATGTCTAAAACATTGAACTACTTTCTACTGTGTTACAGCAGAAATGAATTAAAATCTTTAAGATGGGACAAACCAGTTACTGGGTTTCCTAGCAACACTAAATAGCCTCTTTCCACAGAGGCTGAGTTTTTGAAGTGTTCAAGCAGGCAACAGTCACAAACTGGGTATGCCAAAAGGCTCACAAATGGTTTTTAATTCAGTGTCTCTGGTGATTCTTTCCTATTACCATCTAATTTTAGTTACTCAGCAGAAGAAGGATACTTTTACTAGCAAACTCCTAGCAAGTTCAGACAGTTTGAAAAGCCAGTAGCAAATCTCAGTTTTTTTCACTTGCATTCAGAGTGTGATGAAACATGAGCAAACCACAAGTATCTGCAGTGCGGGATTACATAAACCAACGGAATCACATGCCATTTTTGCAGTGACTGAAATAACATCCTCCATTTTCCTGAAAGCCTTTTTACTAAATCTCTAAATTCCAAATCATTTGATTTCTCAGAGTTTCTCCTTTGCCCAGACTGCCTTCTGTGTGAACATCAAGACATGACAGTTAATAAAAGAACATTTTAGCCCCTGATGCTGCCACTTCCCACAGTTAATGTGTTTATACCTTAATTACGGTTGAGCTTCTCATTTTTTAAATGTATTCTATTTTTGTTGTTGTTGTGAACATACATAGTAAAGCTAACATGAAAAGTCCCTAAATATACAGTTTAAGTGACACTGATCACATTTTCTGAATTGTGTAACCACTCTCACCCTCCTTTTCTGAGCTGTTCCTCTCCCATGAACATAAACTCATTCCCCTTTACGGTTCTCATCTAATCTTTCAAGCTGCTGGTGTCAATTTGATCCCATATACAACCATGCACTGCCTAAACTCCACGATACAGTCTGTGAAACAGGACATTATATGGTCTGAACGTTTGCAAATACCATATTACAGATAGGCAGTCTCCAGATTCTGTTCCTGAGTCTAAGTTAAACTTGTATGTAAGTCATACAATTTACATACTGTTTGTATCTAAGGTCAGTTAACAAAATATTTATACTAGTTACATAGTATATACATAGTGTACTTTTCTATGAATAGAAAACATTAAAGAAACATTGCCAAATACACTAAAACATCTCTAACATAACAGTCAAAATAATAAAAATGTTTTGATAATGCTCTTAACCACTGTGCCCTGGAATTCCAAACGCTACCCCTGTTAAGCACAGCAGTTAAGAGTTTGTCTCCTGACCAAAAGGTCAGTGGCTCAAATCTATGGGTCACTCCTTGGAAAACCTATGATGCAGTCCTACTCAGACCTACAGGGTCACTGTGAGTCGGAACCAACTCGATGGCATCAGTAGTAACTTTACAACGGAGAAACCTGGCACACATCACCTCAAGCAAATGATTCAAGTCACCATCCTTGGAAGAAATGGTCAAGTGTATGTTTTCCGATACAATGTGCAGGGGAAAAAAAAACAAAAAAACATTACCTCCATGTATTCTTATAAAAAATGAATAACCTAACTTGAGACTTCACACAAGTCCAAATGAGAGACTGTCTGCAAAATAAATTGGCTAGCATGCCTCAATAATCTCAAGGTGATAAAATATTATAAAATTCTACAAAACTGCTTCAGGACAAGAGTCATAAAAGAGACAGAAGAGCTAAACGTGACTCTGGATTGGGACACGAACCACAAAAAGGACAAAAGACAAGTGACTAAATCTGAATCAGATCATCAGGTAATAGTATGGATTAATGTTAAACTCCTGTACTGTGATCACATAAGATGTTTAACAGTGGGTGTAATTCTTGTACTATTTTCTCAGTTTTTTTTATTAAGTCTGAAACTATTTTAAGAAGGAAAGTTAAAAATAAGAATTAATTAATTTGGTGAAGTGGAAGCAACTATCCAAAGGCAAATGTAAAAGAAAGAGGTAAACGCAGAGGAAAACACCTTCCAACCCATGAGCCTTAAACTTAATGAGAAAAACGATCCATCTGAGAGGAAAATGAGGGGCACAAAGTGGCAGTTCATAGCAAAAGAAAGGCACCGAGCCAAAACGTGTAAGAAGATACTCAACAGTAGCCATAAATAGAGAAATCTAAATTAAGACAAAGTAATCATGATTCTCCTCTCTAAGAATCCAAACCAAAAACCTAGGGCTGTCAAGTCAATTCCAACTCCCAGTGACCATTAGACAGAGCAGAACTGCCACACAGAGTTTCCAAGGAGCGTCTGGAGGATTTGAACTGCCAACCTTCTGGTTAACAGTGACAGTGCTTAATCACTATGCCACGAGGGTTTCTTCTCTAAGAACGGCAGGGTTAAAAAGCTCAATAAAGGCCACGTACGGCAAAACTGTTGGAAACTGACACTCTCGTACATGAAAAGTAAAACCAGTACAACGTATTCTGAAAACAACTGGACGCTGTGTGGTATACAGATGAGCAACCCCACCTCTAGAACTGCAGAGGAACGCTCACAGAGCAAGAACTCCTGTGTGCTAGGATATTCCTCCCTAAAGCACTGTGTAATAGGAACAAACTCAAATGTCCAGCAAGAGGCAGGAAAATGTGGAAACCCTGGTGGCATGGTGGTTAAACGCTACAGCTGCTAACCAGAAGGCTAGCAGTTCAAATCCACCAGGAACTCCTTGGAAACTCTATGGAGCAGCTTTACTCTGTCCTGTAGGGTTGCTAAGAATCAGAACTGACCTGAGAGCAGTGGGCTGGGCTTGGCTTTGCTAATCTAAGTTCCTCTACCTGGCACTACAACAAATACAGAAGGCCAGAGCCAGGCTCCTTCGGAAGAGATCTTACAGAAACTTGGCTCCTGTGTGGTAAAATCAACTTCCTTGCACATTGCTATGAATATGACTATATACTGTCACCTCCAAGTCACACTCCGACTCGATGGCACTTGGCTGGCAAGTCACACTCCATTGAACTGACCGAAACAAGTCATCTAATCAAATAAATCAGGACTTTAAAAAAAAGTGATAGGAAACACATGAAATTTTTCTAATTTATATATTTTTTTTACCATCTACAGCTTCATGAATGGTGTAGTTTCTC
Organism: Heterohyrax brucei; assembly: GCA_028571685.1. Taxonomy (NCBI): domain Eukaryota; kingdom Metazoa; phylum Chordata; class Mammalia; order Hyracoidea; family Procaviidae; genus Heterohyrax; species Heterohyrax brucei. The sequence continues at coordinate 94,185,486 of CM053148.1, forward strand.
ATGATGGAAGAAGCAGGCTAGCTGACTGGACATGAGGTGTGTATGTGCTCAGAAAACTCACAAAGATTTAAACATACCAGGAATTCACAAAACAATGGAAAGAATGTACTTTACAATCTGTAGCCCCAAACCACAAACTACCTGGGAACTGCTAAGGAGGACAAACAATTTGTAAAGTACATTAAGACACTAAGTTATACAGGATTTACTTATACTTACTGTCTACCTGCAAGCCAGGCATCATGCAAAAGACTACCTTTATCATTTCATTTAATCCTCACAAAACCCGTGAAACAGGTATTATATAGACAATGAAGCCAAGGGATTGTTTCTCACATCAAAGTCAGGTAACCTGAATTAGCACCAGCCCTTCAGCCTATAGGGTCAGTGGAAGGAGAAGAGGGAAGAGAAGAAGGCAGTTACGCAAGGCAAACGAGGAAATGAGGTCAGAGAATTCAAGAAAAGAAGAAAAAAAACCTTTAACGTCATCGTTCTTGGCTGAGGCTAACTTAGTCCGAGTTGCCCCGTGTACAACATAAGCATACACCTGCACCATCAACGGTACCCTTCAAAGTCCACTGCCGCAGCCACTGGGTGCTGAGTGACTTCCGACCTAGGGCGTCCCTCTCCCAGTACCTACCATACAACAATCCATGACGACCCACAGGGTTTTCACTGGGCGACTTTCCGACATAGATGGCCAGGCCTGTCTTCCAAGTCTACCTTAGCCTGAAGCTGTTCTGAAACCTGCCCGCCACGCAGGACCCTGCTGGTGTTTACAGTACCAGCGTCACAGTCTGCCACACGACAGCAACACGCAAACCACTACAGCACAACAGACTGACAGACGGGTGGTGGGACTAAGTAACAGCACGTCCTGGGATGTCTGTCAAGAATCCAGAATGAGGGGGGCATCAACTGCCAGCGGTTACAAAGCTGGGCTAGAAGAGCCCTTTAGTGTAAGAATATACTAAGTACCCCTCATATTACAAGTAAACCCTGGCGATGTGCTGGTAAAGTGCTACATCTGCTTTTTTGTTTGTTTGTGTCAGTGACACAGAGTAACAAGAAATTGAGGAAATGGTTCTCAGACACTGGAGAGACTTGGATCACCCTGCAGGAGTTATGATCATCTTTAGAAGGACAGACAATCAACACAAGAAATGCCTGGTCTTGCTCTTCTGTTGCCATTTGAGTAACTGCCAGTGACTTCCAGTGGCCAAACCCAACAGAACCAACCAACCAACCAAAAACAACACACAATGAACGAAACGAAACTTGCTGCCATCAAGTCTATTCCAAGGCACAGAGCGCCCTTTCAGGATGGAGCAGAACTACCCCACAAATTTCCAAGAAGTGCTTGACACACGTGAACTGCTGACGCTTGGGTTAGCAGCCACAGCACTGACAAGGACTGCCAATTAAGTTCGTGAACTCATGTGAACTCATCCTAGAAAAAGTGCTCCATACCTCACTGCTGACTATCACTACGGTCACCTTCAAAGTACGCCCCTTGGGAAGCCATGCACTGACGTCAGTGCCTAGTCCACTTTTCAAAGCCATTCTGGAACTCTTTTTTCTGGAATGGCATCAGAGCTGTCATTGTATTATCACTGGTGTCCTGAATGTCATCAAAATGTCTTCCTTCCAGTATTTCCTTTATCTTCAGGTAAGAAAAAAGCTACTGGGGACTACATGAGGTGAGTACTTGACAGGGATTGCTCTTTTGGGCTACACTATGAAAAACAGGATCTTAATTTTCAAACCCTTGACTTAGAGGCAGGGGGTACAGTGACAGCAAACCGTGTCGGATTTGCTCCCAGCCTAACCCCAAACTTCTCTGATCTCCGTCTCAATGACCCACCACAGCCACCTTCGGCTGCCAATCCCCACCTCAGCTCAGGCGCGTAAGAAGCAGTGCGTCTCCAATCCATCGGCACAAACATGGAAAGGAGGCTAAATTAAAGAGAGGGACAGCTGTCAGAGCTGACTTCCTTGCTCAACCCCGAACAGCCCCAAGGTCCTGTTATTTCTGCCTCTTTAATTATCCCAAAGCCAACCATTGTGGTCTGAGTGCAGGCCATTATTAAAGTCCTGGGGTCTCAGCCTGCTGACATCCTTGCACCCACTCGTCCTCATTCCAGCCCACTTTCTATACTTTACTCAAGAGTTCTCTGTATATGTTTAATAAGAAAACTAACAAAAACAAGCAAACAGAAAATCCTGATAATGTCATCACTCTTGAAAATCTCTGGTAGCTCCCCAGTGATTCTGACACTTTCCTTCTCCTCTCGAGCCCCACTGTGATTACATGCTTTCTGAACTCTAGTCTCTGACTCTGACTTGTTTACTTTGGACATGTCATTGGGAAAAACCCATTTCCAGGAAAGGACACCGTGGCTGGTAAAGTACAGGGTCAGTTAGAAAGGACGGAACTCATCAATGAGGTGGGCTGACACTACAGCCACGAAAACAGATCCAAAGGCACCAATTGTGAAGATCGCACCGGACTGGAAAACGTGTATTACACGGTCACCAGCATAGTGGTTACACGCTACGGCTGCCACATAAAGGGCCAGCAGTCCAAATCCACCAGGTGCTCCTTAGAAACTCTAGGACAGTGCTACCTGATCCCTACAAGTCGCTATGAGTCAGAATTGGCTCGACGGTGACGAGCTTGTCTCTGAAAGGTCACCATGAGTTGAGGCTAACTCTGCTGGCAACTAACACAGTCTTTCTCCATTCTCCACCTTCACTGTATGCTTCTTCCTCCTTTCTCCCACTGAGCCTTTCAGAAAGATGACACCTCTTTCCCAAGTCCCATACATCTTCTTGTCTAACTTCTGCTACTCTGGTCTCAACTCAGAATCGACCTCTTCCAGAGAACATCACTTAGGCCCAAATAACAGCTGAGTCAGAAATCCTCTATGTGCTCCTTGGACAGCTGACACTGCCTCTGTCACAAGCACTTGTCACTTACTGGAGCTGCTTCTGTGCTGGGTGCCCTTCCTTCCCTCCAGCCCCCACGAGCAGGCCACACTCGCTTTGGGGACAAAGCCCATGCCCACCTTGATCATCAGCACTCTCTTTGCCCTCATTCACCAGGTACTGCGCTAGCAGTTCACAAACATTTGTGAAATGAAGGAACAAAAGTTTTCTGCTGTTCTATCCCTGAGGAGATAAAAGATAATGAATGTTTTGCTGTGTCCTTTCTGCTTTTCCCTATGCCAGCAACAAACTAAATGTGTGTCTTGTCTGACCCGTGATGGCTCATGCACGCGGATTTTAAGACCACGGCTGATGAAAGAATCGTCCATTGATAGGCAGGTGGTTTTGCCCGGTGCAGAGACCCTGCCAACCACAGCACCAGCTCGCAGCCAAGTCAGTTCTTATTCCTGCTGACCCCGTGTGTGGTGAGGTAGAACTGTGCTCCACAGAGGTTTTCAAGGGCTGATCTTTTGGAAGTGGACTCTCAGGCCTTTCTTCTAAGGAACCTCTGGGTGGATTCACACCTCCAAACTTGACTAGCAACTGGGCACCTTAACCATCTGCACCCCCCAGGAACTGAGGGCAGAGGGGAGCTATGAATTGGGAGACGGGCAACGCCGTGACGTGCAATCAAGGCAGAGCTCCAACACAAGCGGGTAGCCAGAGATATGCAGGTCCCAACTGAGATACAGAAGGTCATCCAAGAGACACACGGTCCAACCAACCCCAGGAAAGTGGAGGCAGGGCAAAGCTCACAGGTACAAGCACCTTTGTATAAAAGAATTCACTAGGGTAAAAGCTGGTTACATTTCAAAACAGTGCAGGAAATTAACACGAGGAAATGCAGCTGAAGTTAGACAGACGAGGCTGTTTCTCTACTAAAGATGGACCAACAGTGAAAGGAGGCTGGCCTGCAGCCAGCCACAGGACAGCCACATCAGAAGAAGCACCGAGGGGAGAAATACACTGCCGCTCCTGCACACTCCTCCGCACGTCTGAAACAGCCGTCGTTCCTTCGGCTCCACCTTCTCCCACTTAGAGGATCTCCGGCTTTTTAATAAAGTACATTTTACCTGTTACCTCCAGTATGGGGCTTTCCTCGGTCCCCACACAAGCATTAATGGCTTCCTCCCTTAAATATCCTCACTTACACAACATCGTCCTTGACTGTAGTCGCTTACACATCCCTACCTTAAGCACAGAGGAGCCTGGTGATTCAGGGGCCGATGTCTCGCCTTCCATGCTGCAGGCGTGGGTTCAACTCCTAGGCAACAAACCTCAAACGAAGCATACTCACTCATCAGAGGATGCTTGCATGTGCCACACTGCTGAACAGGTTACAGTGGAACTTGCCATTCGGACAGACTATAAGACAAAGGCCTGACAACGAGCTTCCAAAAGTCAATGAGAAAGCCCCAGGGGTTGCAATGGCGCGGTCCCATCATGCGTGAGGCTGCGAGGACCTGGGCCTGACTCAATGCTGCAAACAACAACCATCCACAACCTGTCACACTTTCACTCGCTCAGCAGGGTCTCAGTGGCTCGTCCCTGGAGGTGATGGCCCAAAGCTTATTACAAAGCACGCCCAGGGCTCCGTGCCAGACACCAGTGCTAATACAGCAGAAGCACACAACTCAGAGGAGAGGAAAAGCGACGAAACATTACGAACCAGGAGTGGGGACAGGAGAGGAGGCTGTCCAGCCCTTGCGGTGGAACCATGGGAAGTGCCAATCCAACAGGAGCTACAGTCGGGAGGGACTTGGGACAGCCAGCCTGGCTGGAAACCTTGGTAGCAAAGTGGTTCAGTGCTACAGCTGCTAACCAAAAGGTCAGCAGTTCAAATCTACAAGGTGCTCCTTGGAAACCCAAGGGGGCATTTCTACTCCATCCTCTAGGGTCACTATGAGTCACAATCAACTCAACAACACTGGGTTTTCGGGGGGGTGCATACTGTGCTGATAGAGCAATGACTGTTTTAATATCCATATAGGAAAAACATCTGCAAATCTGGTAAGAAATTCATGTGCATGCTACCTGGTAACATAATCAATGTGAGAGAAGTATGCTACAAACTTGAATTTGTAGACATTCTAAAATCCCAACTGCAGATGAAAAAAGGTGCCTGTCTATCTTCAATCGTCTCTAGGACAATATGGGTGCCTGGGTTTCACAGCGGTTAGTTTGGCTGCTAACCAAAAGGCTGGCAGTTTGAATCCACTGGCTGCTCCTTGGAAACCTACAGGACAGTTCTACTCTGTCCTATAAAAGAAAATTACACACTGATACACCATTTCCCTCAAAACATCTGGAGTCATTCCAGAGATATTAATGAAAAAATTTAGAAATAAAAAAATGAAAGGAATTTAAATTTACATTCCAAAAGGCCTGCATGTCTTTGATGTCTTGCAAAGAAGTATGTTACAATGTTCTTACTGTCAACTGTTATGAATTTATTTAATATTGAGCTTTTTACGAAACGTCAAAGAATTTACAAAGGGTTACTATGTTATACAGGGAATACTCAAATAGTATCACTCAGTTCAGCTAACAAAACTCAGAAACTTTATAATAAAAATGCAGTAATAATAGCAAAAATGATTCACTAAAGCAATTTAAAAAAAACTGAACTGGCCAAATAAAGAAACAGAACGTCTACGAGACTGATCACAATTTTCTTACTACTGATACCACAGGTGTCTGGGTTAGCAGGCAACTACCGGGGTATTCCAAAGCCTCTGCAAAAACACAGCAGCCTGTTTTCTAGATGCCTCCTTTGCGACAGGGTACAGTGAACTACCTGTATGGCCCTTCTGAGCCAGCCTCTGCCTGCCAAACGACTGTGTGAGACAACGCCCAAGAGGTGCTTGTGGGCCACAAGGGGCTTGGATAGCTTCAATAACGTAAATAAGTTAGGGGGCACCCTTGTGAGCACAACGATGTAAATATCATATATAGAACCCTGTCTCGGACTCACTTGTGACCTCCCACCTCACCCCTAAGAATGTGAGTAGCCATCTGGCTAGGCCAGGATTTCTGGTCTTGTGTAATGTGCCCATAACGTTGCCAATCCTGCCTCTATGATGTTACTAAGTGAGAATGGGGGACAGTTGTGTTGCTGCGGTCGGACTCTATATGTAAGATTGTACTGTGCCTTGAGTTAATCTCTTGACATATAAAGGGAAGCAAGCAGTTGGGGACCTCACGCCATCAAGAAAGAAGCATGCTGGGAACTGAGCCCTTCGTTTGGACCTGGGGTCCCTGTGCCTCAGAAGCTCCCTGTTCAGGGGAATTCTGACAAGGACCTCCTCCAGAGTCAACAGAGAAAGTCTTCACTTGGAGCAGATGCCTTGAATTTGGACTTGAGCTTACATTTCTGTAAGAAAAGCCATATGCTTGTGATATTTCTGGTATAACAACACTAGATGACTAAGACAGACCCTAATGAGGGGATTGGTCAGTTGCTATGCCACTAAGCTTAAAATGAGCCCTCCCACGGGAACTCCAAGGCCTTCAAGACAGATCCAGGAGTGGAGTATGTCCTTGGCACCCTAGTTTCCTGTGCTGAGAAGCTCCAGGAACCAGGAAACAGACAAAGAGATGCAATGCTGAGAACCGAGAGGAGACAGCCGAGAGGTGGCAGCAGCAGACACAGCACGGTGGCTGTGTGGACCCCTGGAGCAAGGGAACTGAGTACTGCCGGGATGTGAGGCTCCGAGGAGGACGCTGCCTCCAGGCACTTACTGGTGGGTTAAAGGAACTTTGGGACCCCTGCCCATTAGGGCAGAGGCCAGGACAAGAGGCCAAGGGACCAAGGAGCAGGGAAAGGCCTGCCTGGGGCATAGCTGAGACCTTGGCCCCACGGGAATCCGCCTGGGGTGGTAAATGCTGATAAGGATTCTCTCTGCCTCAGTTGAAGTTATTTACAGGAGGCAGTTTCATGCTACTTTTATAGCTGACTTCTATTATTACAGCCCGTGTCAAGGGGAGTTTGTGGCAAGGCCTCCGGACAGGGAAGCTGGGAACTTTGTGAAAAAGGGGAAGAGCGAAGGAGATTAGTAGGTAAAACTTTCCATTTTTAGGTGGTTACCTTGGTTGTCTTCTGTAATGGCCAAAAGAGAACTTGAGAGACGTTACATTACAGCTGAGGGAAGAAAAGCAGCACCTGGAGTGGCTGCCGGCCACGGGCCACGTGGGTGAAGATGACTGAGCGCTGGCAAAGGTCATCGGCTTTCACCCACTCAGGGGCCCAAGGCCATGCATACGAATGGGACAATAGTCAGAGTGAAGAAGAGGAATCTGGAATGTTTTCCAAGTTACGTGTTTATCTGAATGTACCATGGATATCAAACGTATCTCCTAGTCAATGCAGTTGAATAACAATAATAATAAAACCAAATCCATTGCTGTCCAGTTGATTCAGACTCATAGTGACCCTAACAAGGCAGAGTAGAAGTATCCCATAGTTTCCAAGGAGCACCTGGTGGATTCACACGGCACACCTTTTGGTTAGCAGCCATAGCACTCAGCCACACTACACTACCAGCATTTCCATAATATAAGACAGACATAAATAATGGGTACTAGAAATTATATAGCACGTAATCCACCTTTAGCCAATACTTCACTGGATACGCTGAAAAGGGACTAAGATTTGCCAGAAGAATGATGGGCTTTTCCTTCAAGCCAGTAGCCCTATCTGTGTAAAGTACTGGGGAATTTAGGGGGAAAACCTGAGCCTCAACCATGCAATTTTCATACAAAAGGACAGGCACCTCTACCCAGACCTGAGGAGAAAAAAGATCTGCATTTGAAGGAAGGACCTGCAAAAAAAAAAAAGAAAACAAGACTGTTTTCCTTTTTAAATTTCAAGCAAAAGCTCCGCCAGTTGGGTGTACTGAGGCAAGCAAAGTCAAGATGGGGATGAACAAATGTCCCTTTCAGGACTGGAAGTCGGAGGGAGTTGGCGAGGAGGCAGCCTGGGCTGCTCATTCGTGGTGGCCCCCTGGGTCTGATGGCGAGTGCAGGTGAAGAGTCGGGCTGGGTGTGGGCACGTTCCACGGCTATCCGCTGCCCTGGTCTGTGAAGAGCTGGCTGGTCTCAAGTGAAGCGGGGGACTCGGACCCCTGAACTTACTGGCGGTGCCTGCTTGCCCAGCCCACGGGGGCTAGAGGTGAGAGGCAATGCGTGAGAGAGACAAGGGGCTGCTGGGCTGAACTGACAGGAGCTGCCCTGACTCCTGAGCTTACGGGTGATGCCTGACGACCTAGCCCAGAGCGGCGAGAGATGAGAGAGACTGAGAGAGTATGAGACGGGGCTGGTGGGTCCCAAGGGCCAGGAGATGCACTTACAGCTGTATCCACTGACCTAAGCTTGGCTTGCTGCGCATGAACTGACCAGACCCCCCCAAAAATGATGACATGACTGGCACCCTGAGCTGCTGTCAACTGCTGCAATCTGATGACTTGCAACAAGCGGACTGGACTTTGCTTAAGGATGCAGATCCACCAAGTTCCACCTGAACCAAAGATTCTTCACGATCACGGAACGCAGTACTCATCTCTTCACAGTACTTGTTTGATAGGGTCAGGAAATAAAAGGCTGGCTATCTAAAAAGGGAGGGCAGGCAGAGATAAAGGCATCACGTGGCTGGCTTATCTGCTTCTCTGAGTGTGATTACACTCAAAACGAGGGGGACAGAGGAGGATCCCCACTGAACAGACCTCTTTTCCTGATCTGGGGAAGAGAGGGTGGGGGAACATGCCGATAGGCTTGTGACTAACAGGGTTAAAACTCTGAATGTAGAAACTAACGGCAGAAGCAGTAACTATCCAGGACTGGACAGAGGAGGAAGTGCAGCTGGGCTGGGCTACAGTGGCTGAACTTGTCGTGGCTGCTGTTAGGTGCTGTCCAGTCGATTCCAACTCACAGCACTGGATGAAGCTAAAGTCTCTTAAAGGTTTTACAACACGGTGTTGTGAGGCTCAGTGGAAAGGAATAATCTGTCAGTTACGGTGAATGACTTCTCAGAACTATGACCAGACCAGATGGATACCAGCAGCAGACGCGAATGGCTGGCACCTGAGTGACCTCACCCTGGAGTAGCAGTGTTGGCCCTGCTGACGGACAGTTAGTGACAATTTTGGACTGGTCAAGTGATTGGAAGAGGGGACACCAAACCCACAGTTGTCAAGCCAATTCCAACTCGCAGTAACCCTATAGACAGAGCAGAACTACCCCACAGCTTCCAAAGAGCACCTGGCAGATTTGAACTGCTGACCTTCTGGTTATCAGCCATCACACCTGAACCACGATGCCACCAGGGTTTCCATGGGGAAATTAATCCTCAGAGTATAAAAGGGCTGATGACTAAGGGCCAGGGCTGGGCCCTGGTGCAGTGAATCACCTACCGTGGCTCCTCTAACCACAATCTTTGTAAATTCCACCAAATGACTGGGAGGGAATATGCAAATGAGGTGCATGTGGCCCATCAAAGGGACTGGGTGGCTTGTTAAGGTAGTTAATCCAGCCTGTGGCCCATCTCACCAACAAACTGCACCGGGATTAGCAATATTTGAAAATCACCCAAATATTATCCCTGTTTCTAGAAAAGAAAAACAGTTTCAATGTGCTAATATTAGTTTAACTGATCTTACTGGGCCTTTAAATAATACCAGGGTGAGAAGAAACCAACTACAGGGTAGGAATCATGCTGTTTGCAGTCTAGGAGTTGTAGCTGTTAGCACCCATGCGCCTCAGTATATAACATCTTAATTTGTATTTAGAGCCAAGAAAATTAATACTTACAGTGAGATAAAACCGTAACAGTGATTAATGACCTAAGTGTACTTATTTGCTTTTCTACATAATTCTTCTATGTCAATTCTCAGCTGCCCTTCCCCAATGAGTTTTAAAAAAAATCAAGTGCCTAGATACAAACCGGGAAAAAAACAGAAACAGACTCATTGTTGCTGAGTTGATTCTGACTCACAGCAACCCTACAGAGAAGAGAATAGCCCCAAAGGGTTTCCGAGGCTGTCTTCTTTACAACGGCAGACTGCAACATCTTTCTTCCAGCAAACCGGAAGAGAAATGAGAACTCATCATCTGAACAGTAAAGCACAGCTGACAATGAGTGTTCCCTGTGTGCCATGCACTTTCCCAAATATGTTACACACGCTGTTTCCTTCAACGTCCCTAACTCACCAAGAGAAGTACTGGTAGTCCTGATATTCCCAATTACTGCACAGCGAAGAAACAGAGACCCTGTGGAGTTCAACAAGGTCCTCAAAATCTCAAGCTACCGAGGGACCCAGACAGCAACCTAGGCAGACTGGCTCCCAGGCCACACTCACCCAGTAACAAGTCACCAGGCCACACCCTGGACATTATTTAAAAGTCACTCTAGAGGACGGTGACCATGTCACTAGAATCTCACTTCCAAGCCCTGTGCTGGAAGAAGGCTTGGGCACGCCATTACTCCTTTCCTACACTAAATGTCTGAATAGACAGCATGGCAAGAGCCCATGGTTCAAGAGTCTGGGTGAACCAGTTTTTCTTTTTTGAAACAGGGAAATAATTACCATTTTCTTCTAGGAAACCATTGTCAGACATGTCATAAAAAGAGCAGTGTGCCATTACAGACAAACTGCTACTCTAGGGCTCAACTACTCAACTCTAAATAAGGGTATTAAACTAACTTGTCTATCTTAGCTCTATACTGTTCTAATTCTAGACTGTAGTCAATCAAGAAGCCACATACGCATCTTCTTTCCTCTCCTCCCCGCCTCACACCTCAGGGGGCATGAGTAACAGTTTTCTCATCTCACTTCACAAGCACAGACATTTCGTAAGCCTCAGCATACTGAATTATGGAAGCAGTTCTGTCCATTGACACATCAGCTTTGAAGCCAAACACAGGTTCAAATTCTAGTTCCAGCTGATTAAATGTATGAGGACTACCAATTAAGGTCACATGCTCATCCCTGAAAAAGTGCTACAGACCTCACTGCTGAATATCACAATGGTCACCTTCCAAGTCCTCCCCTTGGGAAGCTATGCACCAACACCAGCACCTAGCCCACCCTTCAAAGCAATTTTGGAACTCTTCTTCTGGAATGGCCATCAAAGCTACTGTCAGATTACCCTTGATGTCCTGAATGTCACCGAAATGTCTTTCTTTCAATATTTCCTATATCTCTGGGTAAAGAAAAAGGTTACTTGGTACCAGATCAGGTGAGTAGGGAGGGTGTTCCAATACAGTTATTTGTTTACTAGCTGAAAACCCCCTCACAGACAACTGTACAATTAAATTCACAAACTGTCCTGTGCCATAATGCACAATGGCCATTCCAGAAAAAGTGCTTCAAAACTGTTTCCAAGGGTGGACTAGGCACTGGCATCAGTGAATAGCTTCCCAGGGGGAGGACTTCCAAGGTAGCTGTAGTGATATTCAGCAACGAGGTGTGTGGCTCTTAATACAATTAAGTTCCCATACTTAACTGTCAGAGCTGGTACGGCCATGGGCAAGTTCCTATAGACTCACTGCTTTCCTCTTTAATACCGGGGGGAATGCCTGCTTCACTGTGGAGATTAAATAAAACAATGTAGGTACAGCTCTTAACAACAGTTACAAGCAACTACCTATCTGCTGTTCATTTGATCAACAGCAGCTATTTTAACAACCCATGATCACCTTAAAACCCGTCTCTCCTACCATGTAACTCTTTTAAGTCTTGGGAAGGTATCTTTTAATCTTTTATCCCTGACATTCAGTACTGCCTACGATGTAAAACCCACAAAATGTGTTATGTAAATAAATGAAATGTATCCACTAGGTCTGGCAAGGAGGAAGTCACTGTTGACAGAGGCCAAATCTGATTGAGGGAAGACTTTGGGGAGCTGTAACAAGATATATCTGACCACAGTGGTTGCGACACATGAGGAGAGGCAGACTGGCCTCCGTTTGGAGGAAATCGGCTTTCAAGGAAAGCAGAAAAATGGGTAGCAGACAGCGTGTGATGTGCGGTGTCTGATGTGTAGTGAAAGAAAGCTTCTTCTGAAATGAGACATGTTGATCACGCCTGTAAAGTTGAAAGAACAGAACAAGCATAATGAGCAAAATTGGAAATAGATACAGAACACTTGGAGTGAAAAACAAAATCCCAGAAAAGATCAAATCAAAAAAATAAAGGATACCTTTAAATAAGACTGGAGAGAAGAAGGTTAAGAATGGGTCGAGTTGATGTTACACGCCATGGAGTTGGTTCTGACTCATAGCAACCCTATGCACAACAGAACAAAACACTGCCTGGTCTTGCACCACGCCCACAATCATTATTATGCTTAAGCCCATTGCTGCAGCCATTTGTCAACCCATCTTGTTGAGGGTCTTCGTCTTTTCCTCTGACCCTCTACTGTACCAAGTATAAGGTCCTTCTCCTGGGATTGATCCTTCCTGACAAGATGTCCAAAGTATATAAGATGCAGTCTCACCATCTTTGCTTCCAAGAAGCACTTCCAGAACATTGGTAAAGTTACATGTTAAGTTCATATACCAGGGGACAAAGAATTAAGCATACTTGTATGTGATAACCTCTCTAATTTCTCTAATAAAGTAGGCACACTTTTACCTAAGGCAAAAGAGGGAAAAGAAAGTGTGGGTAGAAGTTTTCTGTAGACTAGTCTAAATCTAAGGTATCTGTGAAACGGAACGGGAGAAGGAAAGAACTGTAGAATGGTATCAGAGTCCAACCAAGATGAGCAGGTAATTGATAAAGCTAAACAAAGATATACTAGGGTCTCTCGTACTTTCTCTAGTTTCAAATCGGTTCAGAAACTTCCATCATAAAAATGTTAAAAGCTCACACACAGTAAGATGTCACTATACACTCATCCAAAGAGCCAAAATGAAAACAGACTCGAGTGAGAGCAGAGCAACTGGAACTGTGTCATATTCCACCAGGACAGTCAACTGGTTCAATGACTTCGGAAAACTTTGGCTGTAGCAATTCCAGTTAAACATTATGTATAACTTATAAACTAGAAATTGTACTCCTATGCAGAAACGGATGCACATGTGTGCTAAAATAAACTACGAAAGCATCATAGCAACATTCTTCATGATGGCCAAAAAGCGGGGAGAAAAAGGTCCATCGACAGTAGAATGAGGAAATCCACGGTAGAGTCAGCCACAGAACTGAATACTGTTTAACAAAGAAAATGCGTGAACTACAGCTATGCAACAGGAATAGTCTTATAAACATGACGACATGTGACAACTGGAAACCCTGGTGGCTCAGTGGTTAAGTGCTACGTTTACTCACCAGAAGATCAGCAGTTCTAATCCACCAGGCGCTCCTTGGAAACTCCATGAGGCAGTTCTACTCGGTTCTATAGGGTTGCTATCAGTCAAATGAGTCAAAATCAACTTGACGGCAGTGGGTTTTTTTGTTTGTTTGTTTTTCCTTTGTTTTGGTTTTTACATGAAAACAAAGACAAAATACAACACATACACTGTATAATTCCAGTTGTACAGTGTTAAAACTAACCTAGACTGTCAGAAGTCAGGAAAGAGTAAAGGAAGTAAACAGAAGGGTCACTAAAAGGCTTCTGAGATTCAAGTTGTAGTCTATTTCTTTGTGTGCTAATAAAGTTATATTTCCATTAAAAGCTTATTTTTTTTTATTTTTAAAAGAGCTAAAGGAGCTAGGGACAGAAAAATGCTGTTTTCATAATTTCCTTGTTAAAACAACCTTCTAATGCTGTATATTGCTGTTAGCTGCTATCTGGCCGGCTCCAACACTGGCAAGCTTTCATAGAACAGAACAAAACGCTGCCTGGTCCCTGTGGCACCTTCCTGATCACTCGTATGCCTGAGTCCATTGTGGCGATCGGTGGTCAATCATTTCATTTTCGCTGACCCACTATTTTAGCACATGATAGCCATATACACCAAACCAAACCAAACCTGCCGCCACCAAGCTGATTCCAACTCACAGCAACTCTACAGGGCTGAGCAGATCTGCCCCATAGGGTTTCCAAGAAGCTACTGGTCCATTAGAACTGCTGACCTCTTGGATAGCTGCCAAGCTCTTAACCACTGCACCACCAGGGCTCCCATGTCTATATAAATGTATTTAATCACACATACATAAAAGCCTACCAAGTTCAACAATGAAAACAACACGGTCCCTGATCCACAGAACTGTACACTTGCACTTTTCTCCGGCTGTCCATCACAGGCCAGGAGCAGAGCAAGGAAACCGTCCCACGGGATTGACTGGAGGCAAGGGCAGGAGCTGGGATCTGACAACAGAATCTAGGATTACTGAAGAAATTTCAGTTTTAAAGGGGCCAGAAGGCCAGCAGGGTAGAGAAGAGGACAAGAACCTACGGATTTCTCCAGTATCAGGGGAGGTGTGCTGTACGTACACGAAAGCTGGGAGCCAGTGTCATATGAAGTCTGAGATTTCAGAGGTGGAGGACCCGGTATAAGGAAATGCTGCCTAAGTGAAATGGACAGAGGTCAACGAACTGTGGTGAGAAATGCTAGAAAGGTGAACCTGAAATGTACATAATAAAACTGCCAGGATAATGTCAGCATTAGGGGTGGGGAGGAAGTGTGACCGCATTCCTTGGTCAACGCAGAGAAGCCACGGGGAAGCCGCCTGTAAGCACAGAGCAGAAGTCTCAAAGGATACAATGTGAGAAGCGGGCTTCTACAGGGACTTGAGGTGGCTTAAAATTCAATAATAAAGAAATCAGGAACTTGAAAAATGGATAATGAAGGGCTAGACATGGGCGTTAAGAATGCAGAAATACAGACCAATTTCTATAAATACCTGTTGTACTGGATTCCCATCCCAAAGCACACACACACATTCTCTCACTCTCTCTCTCTCACACTCACACTCACACTCACTCACTCACACACTCACATTCACACTCTCTCACACACACACACACACACACACACACACACACACACACACACACACACACACACACACACACACACACACACCCTCATGGAAGCCCTCAAATTTCAGTTCTGATCTTCTTCTTCTGGGTCTCATTATGGTCTCCTCCTCCACGGTCTCTAACATACGCTGATGCTGATTTCATGATTCCCTGGCAGAACAAATGCAAATAGGATAGTTCTCATTACGGGAAAAGCAGACTGGTTGCCATGGTGAACATTTTCATCACCTTCAAAGGAGATTCTGCACTGCTCCATTTTAAGAACTCTTCATTCGCCTGCCTCCTTGCTTGTAAAACCTCAGGCTGACTTCTCTTCCTATTTATCAAAATGCCAGTGTTTGAAAAAAACAACTGGTGACAAGACTCTCACAGAGGTGCCGATCACAGGTGATAAGAAACCAATGAAAAGGACTTAATACTATAATGAGTAAACAATTCATCTGTTTATGGAAAATCCTATGGTTGATTACAA
The DNA here is from genome assembly GCA_028571685.1 of Heterohyrax brucei. Lineage (NCBI taxonomy): Eukaryota > Metazoa > Chordata > Mammalia > Hyracoidea > Procaviidae > Heterohyrax > Heterohyrax brucei. The sequence goes on from CM053148.1 coordinate 94,200,925, forward strand.
TAGGAAAATCATCTCTATTGTGAGCATATCTAAACTGATTGCCTCGATCTTGGTATTAATTCCTTACATCCCCAAAACCAAAACCAAATCCAAACCCACTGCTGTCAAGCCAGGTCCAACTCATAGTGACCCTAGAGGTCAGAGAAGAACTGCCCCATAGTTTCCAGGAGCGCCTGGCAGATTTGAACTGCTGACCTTTCGGTGAGCAGACGAGGTTAGCAGATGCAGCACTTAACCCACTATGCCACCAGGTTTCCTTATATCCCCAAAGGAGCTCCAATTTGCCCAGCAAGCATTACTAGGGGCCATTTTACTTGTGATTATTTTGTGTATCTCCATAAACGCATTTATTTCTCCCATTACCCAAAAGCTGTCGAGTCAATTTCAACTCACAGCAGAACAGAACTGCTCCACAGGGTTTGCAAGGAGCAGCTGGTAGATTTGAACTGCCAACCTTGCAGTCAGCAGCCAAGCTCCTAACCACGGCACCACCAGGGTTCCTGTTTTCCCCATAAGCAAGGTACACATACAATGTTTAGTATATACATTTATCTTTTCATGATGTATCAATGTGAATGTACAGAACTATAAAAGAAGGGCAACTAATCATCAAAAATGCTCTGATGATTACCAGGGACTAAGTAAATAAGGGGGGCTTTATTTAGCTCCTTCCTAGTAGATACTAGGTGACACCAATTATTTTAGAGGTAAAAATCTCAGGAGAGCAATTGCAAAGGCAGGCTCCACTGGACAAAGCTGTTCCGCACGGGTGCTATCTGGATGGCCCACCACAGCCAGGGGCGCTCCAGGACTGGGCACGGCAGAAAGGAACCAGAACGACAGCTGCAGCCCTGGCCTGCACACTGCCATACAGATGCCGCCAGCCGCAGACGGCTACGGCGCACGCGCAACGTGGGTGGTGAAAACTGAGACGTCCTGTAAGTACAAACAGAATTCAAAGACTTCGTTTAAAAATAATTATCAATTATATTTTTTATTTGGATTACATACGGAAATGATATCTTCGATATTCTGCATTAACCAAAATATAGTATAATTACATCCCTTTTTACTTTTTAGAAACCGTGGTGGTCTAGTGGGGTAAGTGCTACATCTGCTAACCCGAAGGTCAACAGTTCAAATCTACCAGGAGCTCCTCAGAAACTCTATGGGGCAGTTCTACTCTGCCCTATAAGGTTGCTGTGAGTCTGAGTAGTCTTGATGGGCAGTGGGTGGGATTTTTTTTTTTAATTTTTAATGTGGCTACTAGAAAATTTTAAATTATATATGTTACCTGTATTGTATTTCTCTCGGACAGCCCTGTTAAAGGCCAACACAACTCACCGGGCTTAGGCCTCAGCCTTAGGGCTTGATTCTCATAAAATGAGAATAGCGGGATGTCTCTTTCCTGTCCCCCAGGGTCGGATCTGGTTGCTGACAGAGTGGACTCAAACATACAGTACTATCACTTTTCCAGGCCGGATTTAACAGTTCAGATTTCACATTGCGTAACAGAGGTTAACCAGAGTCTGCTGAATTCCTACCGCAAAACTACCTCCGGGCAAGAAAACAAAGTTAAACAAAAGCTTTGGTCTGGTCCGTAAGAGAAAACCCCTTCGCGGATGGCCCAGGACTCTAGAGTTCAAAGCACCCTTCCACTTGCTAATCCAGTCCCAAAGAGGCTGAAGCGGGCCAGCTACAGCCACTCCAACCAACAAAGGCATTGCTCTACACATGTAGTTCACTGCAGCTGGCTGTCCCTTGGGCGGATAGCATTTTCCCTGTATGGCCAAATAACTATACTTCCCTTGCAGAAACCTGTCAACCTCACACTTACGAGGACTGCCAATGAAGTTCAGGAACTCATCCCAGAAAAAGTATCAGCATTGTCATCTAAGAAGTATCACAGCTGTCTTCGTACTACTCTTGATGTCCTGAATGGCATCAACGTGTCTTCCTTTGAATACTTCCTTTATCTTCGGGTAAAGAAAATATTGTGGACCAAATCAGGTTAGTACGGAGGGTGTTCCCATACAGTTGTTTACTGGCTAAAAACACCCTCACAGACAACTATACAATGAAGCTGGAGAACTTGCCACCGTGCCACAGTGTGCAATGGCCATTCCAGAAAAAGAGTTCGAACACTGCTTTGAAGGATGGACGAGGCAGTGATGTTGGTGCATAGTTTCCCAAGGGGAGTACTTCGAAAGTGACAGCAGCGACCTTCAGCAGCGACCTTCAGCAGCGACCTTCAGCAGCTGTATGCAGCACTTCTTAGAACAATTCAGTTCAAGACTTAGCAGTCAGATCTCTACCACGAGAAGCAACCAAGTTACTTGCTCCTTTTTAAAACCTGCATACATTTCTTATTTCTTACACGTAAACAGAATCAATGTATTTCCTCCTTCCGGCTCTAAAATAAAAACAAAAAAAATCTTTGACAAAACGACAACAATTTCCTAAGTTTCCAGGGGTATGCGTATTTGTCCCTGGGTGTACAAACATTAACTTGCTTGTGACCCCTTTTTCTCAGCAACTACCCAGGGACAAACTGAGTCATGCCACTGATGTCACACCTACCCTAAAAACAGACTACTGTTATCATCTCTGGAGCTGCTAACCAAAAGGACTGGCAGTTCAAGCCCACCAGCTGCTCCTTGGAAACCCTTGGGGGCCATTCTACTCTGTCCTGTAGGGTCACTGTGAGTCAGAACAGACCAGGTGGCAAGGGGGGCAGTTTTTGTTGTTACTGTTACTTGGTCCCCTTATCCTACCTCCTCCCTTGTAAGGGGGCAGAAAATGCCTCTGCCAGCATTCTGCCAATTAAAATGAAACGCAAATACTGCCAAGTCAACTGAGACTTCTAAGCTTCAAGTCTTAATTGGCTAATTTCTTATCAGAAACCAGGATGAGGGAGGCAGCAAGAGGAGTGAGGGAAGAAACGGTGACTAAAAAGGGGAAAGGGAGGGCACAAGAGACAAAAATCCCCATCTAGAGACCACCTGCCCAGGCCAGCTCTGACTGACCAGGCAGAAACATTTTTAACTGGGTTCCCATTTTCTTTTTCAGGGAGACTGCCATGGGCTCAAAAAAATGAAACAATGTATAAAAGGTAGCCACACCAAACCAGGAACTGAGGTCCAGCTTCCAGATGCCTGGGAGTCCACTCTGGGCGGCACTCTGCTGGTTCTGCTTTCAGCCCCATGGAAGAAATTCAACTGAATGAAAGGGCAGGGAAACCAGAGTAGAAAAAGAGTATGGCTCTGTACTTCTGAGTACTACACTCTTAACAGAAACAGATCTAAGTCCAACATTATCACAGATTAGATTTTTTTCCCCCTAAAAAATGCAAGGCAGACGAAAGGCAGCAAATTAAGGCCAAAAGCTCTTCTTGGTTAGCTCATCTTTTTTCTGAGCCATTTAACTATTTTAAACTTCACATCCACTACTTGCTGGCCATTAAAGGAACCAAGTCAAAAGTTGCCAATCTTAATTCTTAAACTACAGAAAACATCAAGTTCTCACCTAATAATGACTTTTGTATTTCAGACAGAGGAAAAGCAAAAGACAAGGGAAGCTCTACAAAAAGGGCATTAAAATTTCAGATTAGAGAGTCAAGAGAAACCCACTCCGTGACTGAACATGTGGGAAAAACACACACACACACAGCTGACCTGCATAGGAGTCTGGGCCTGGTTCTGCTTACCAACTCCAAGAAACATCTTTTCTTGCTCTCAAATCTTTCTGATTTTCAAATCTGTTCTATTGCCTTTACGCCCTTTGTCAAGCTAGCAAATATCTAGTCCTGTTTACCACACCTCCCCATTATTCAATGAAGAAGCAGTGTCATCTACTGGGAACAGAATCATGATCAAACAGATTTCGTGAAACACAGTCTGGCAACAGAAAACAGACAATTAAAACAAAGGCTTGCTGGAAAAGTGTTAGGACATGTTCAGCAGTCCGATGTGCCTGCAACCCAGAGAACAGCTCACTTAATCAGAAGCGCCTTACGAGGCTCCCCTGATTAGCTGGGACTCCCTGGGGCACCGTGGCTAAGTGGTACCTCTGGCTAATGAAAAGGTCAGCTGTTTAAATCCTCCAAGCACTCCTTGGAAACTCTATGGGGTAGTTCTACTCCGTCTGCAGGGTAGCCATGAGCAAGAATCAGCTCAACAGCAGTGGGTTTGGTTTCTTTGGTCCACCAGGCTGAAGAAGAGACGGTATGATACGGACTATGGGTTGTGACTAAAAGGACATAAATGACTTGGAAAATGACTGGAGGCGAGCAAGTCAGCAATAGAAATTGTGAAATGAGATTCTCAGATTTCTGCCTGGACATCTGGTGGTTGAAAATGCCTGCCAATCAGACAGAACAGTGTTCGGATAGTTGACTGGAAGTCCCTGTGAGAAGTCTTAAAAAGAGACATCAAGTGGGTGGTCTGAAAGTCAGGGTAAATAATACGGGAGAGGCTAGAAAAAGAATAGAGGTCAGAGGCATGTCAGTGGCAACTGAAGCCAAACATTTAAGGTACAAGGAAGAAAACTGAGCCCACAAAGAATGAGGAGAATAGCTGATGGGGGAAAAGAGATGGTTCCATTGTGCTGTTCATGAGAGGTTCAAAGGTAAAAGGTGTGACTTGTCCACTGGAGACACAACTGTTTCAACAGCAGTCTCACAGGAGTGGAGGTGGCTGAAGGCCAGAATGCAAAGAATCAAAGACCGAGTGAATCCGAAGGAAACTGATGCAGTCAGCAAACACAGGCAACTCCTTTCCAAGTCATCAGGTTGAGAAGGAATCATGGCGAGGCAGCGGTCATGAAGGGGAACTGGGGTTGAAGGGATACAAGAGGCAGGATACTGAAGCTTATTTACACCTGACGGGATCCAATTAACTAAAAAAAAGAAATCTGGGTTACTGGACTGACAGAGACTGGAGGAACCTCCAAAACCACTACCCTAAAACATCTTTTAAATCTGGACCCGATGCCAGTGCTGGATGCCACCTTTTAGTCAAATAGTAGATTGGTCTATAAGACAAACAACCACCGCCATGCAGAACGTACCCCTTAGAACTATCCACTGTATGTGACCAAATGGGCAACATCTGCCCCAAAGCAAAGATGAGAAGGCAAGGAGGGCCGGGGCAACTGGTTGGGGACAGCAGGGTAGGAAGAGGGAGAATGCCATCATACATCGTTTGATAGCAACCAATGTCATGGAACACTCTGTGTATGAATTTTTGAAAGGCAAGCCAGTGTGCTGTGTAAACTCACACCTAAAACACACTTTTCCCCCCATTCCTGTTGCCACTGAGGCCATTCCAACTCATAATGCCCCTGCGGGAGTAGAACTGCACCATACAGTTTCCAAGGCTGTAGTGTTTACGGGAGCTGATGGTCACATCCTTCTGCCATGGAGTAACCAGTGGGCTCAAAGTGATCACCTTTCACTTAGCAGCCAAGTGCTTAACCGCCACATCACCAGGGTCCCCAAAACACAATACAAAGTTAAAGGAAATAAATTAAAAAAAAATTGATGGGATCCAGATAAAAAAACAAGGGATACTAGACTGGCATCCCAGAGAAGGTAAAGGATACAGTGTTCAAGAATTAGCGCTAAGGCGGAATACGTTGCTGGCACAGAGAATGACAGTATGAAAAGGTTCTAAGTCTGGGTGGTGTGGAGTTGGCGGCGTTCTTACTGACTGGCTTCTTCCTTCTGTCCCCCTGGAGTCTGTTCTTTCCCTCTGTCACCCTGTGGTTCCTCTACTGTCAAACCAACTGCAAACACAAAGGACTTATCTCATTCTCCACTTACCTGATGGCCAATCCTCAGTCTCTTAAAATCCAGCTTCACTGTCACCGCTCCAGATCGAACATCCTGAATGTTACCGACCGCCTCCTGACGCTACGACCCAGTGGGCCTGGTTGTCTCCACTCGTCCTCTGCATCCCTCCACTGCCTGTCCCCAGACTCCACCTCTTCCATCTGCTAACCAGGTGTTGATGTTCCCCAGCATCATAATTCACCTTCTTGTCCCTCCTGCTTTTCTCAGTTAACCCTGCACAGACGCCACTTTATCAGCAGCAATCCTCAATTCAGTGTTATTAGTCGCTGTCTTCCTCTTTTAACCCAGCCCTTTGTCTGGAACTTCCTGAACATTTGTATCACCATAACCCACAGGCACCTCAAATACCCCCTGTCCAAACTAAGGTCACTGTCATCTCCCTTGTCTTGGTTCCTCTGGATTATCCTCACTGTTGCAACCATCATCACAAGTCGTCCACTCACGGTCCCTCTGTGTGTGTCAAAGCAAACTGTGCTCCAAAAGGTTTTTAATGGCTGATTTTTCAGAAGGCAATCACCAGGTCTTTCTTCTGAGGCATTCAAACTGCCCGTCTTTCAATTATCAGGCAAATACATTAACATCCCATACCACCAAAACCACTCAGAAGGGGGAAGGAGCAATACCTGACAGACATCTCTCATCTCCTATCAAGCTGTCGATATAGCTGTCAGATCTTTGTTGATCAAAGTGTAGCTAGCCATGCCAGTGACCCGCAACAGGGGCTCTGAAGAACTTGTTAGAAATGCAGAATCTCAGAATGAATCAGAATAATTCATATGCACATTAAAGTTTAAGAGGTGTTGTTTAGATCCTTTACATGTGTTCATCTTCTCACGTCCCAAGGAACACCATACCGTTTCAGGTCTCTGGATCTTACAAAAGCTGTACCATCAGCTTAGATTTCCTACCAAACAGTCTGCATGTTGCAAAGTCCTCTTCTATTGCAGGGGCACCTAGCACAGTACACAGCAGGCCATTAACAAATATGTGAATGATCACATTATATAAACTCATGAGTTCAGCAGGGGACACACAGAGCATAAGTGCATTTAGATGAAAGGTGAATGTCAGGTTCTTGAAAAAGGCCCAAGGATTCAAAGGAGAGGTGGGCTGAGTTGAAGTATTTATAAACCACTAGCAATTAGTTGGAGAGTATCTGAGAGGTAGATGAGGTCATCCAGATTTAAGACGACAACTGAACAAGGGGTATGCACCAAACCACAGGGAAGGCTGACTTCTGGAGAAGGCAGGCTGCGAAGGGGATGCCAACAGGGTGGGAGAGAACAAAGAGATGCAGGAAGGAGCTCTTGAGGGATGATGGATCTGGCACTCACCTTTGGAACCTGAAGCCAAAGGGTGCCATAAAATCAGGCCACAGATAAAACAGTCTCAATTTCTTTACACTAACAACCAAAGGACACAAGGCTAGTAGGCTAGCAGAATGATCACTAAAAGAATCATCTTTCTAAGAACGACAAGGGAGAAACAGGGAAATGTACTTGTACTACACAACACACACACGCACACTTTTCTCTATTTATACAGTTAGACTGCAAAGACCAGGTCATTATGCAAAATCAGCATTATGTGAAAATGTGGGATAATTGTATCACAAAATGGAAGATGACTACATTATTACATAACTGTCAATTTACACAACTGTCAAACCACTGAGAATCATACCTGGCCAAGGCAACACATAAACCTTAGTCATCACAGCCAGCATGACTCTCACCTTGTGTCTCAGAGTTCATTGCTGCCAGATGAACGTCATTAATGCACAGAGCAGTTAAGCAAAAGATCGTTTTACTGCTACCATAGTACGTGAAGCATCAGCTAAGACAGCTGATAAATGAGAAGGCGGACGTGTATTTGTGTATGTGCAAAATTATGTATACTAAAGCCTGGAATACATACACCTATGCCCAGCACAGGACAGGTTGAAAACACAGTCCTACATAATGAACACTCAGTGAAACCTTGCTATCTGCTCTGTCCAGTCTGGTGAGCAGACACTGGGACTGTAACAGTGAATACTAACAACGCTCCTGCCCTTTGATCTACTGCAAAGAGACACATTTTGTAATTTGTGGAGATTCCACAAGTAGGTAAGGAGATAGCGCAGGGAAGGTAGTGTTCTGAGCGTGGTATCACCGCAGGCTTGTAAACACTGAGGACGGTACCTGGAGGAGACCAAGTTCTCACCTAACGACTTTTTTTTTTCTTTTTTAACATAAAAATTCCCAGAAGTGCAAAATGATAAGATACCTCTACTTCCCACTACAAAGAGCATGCCGTTCATTCTTAAAACACAAAGTAACTGAGACAGCACACAAAGCACAACATCTTGTCCATCACCAAATGGCTGGGAGACCACACTCGTCGGCCAGTCTGGACTTTAGCTCCATTCACACTGACAGTGTGAAAAAGAGCCACACCCTAAACTTCTCTGGGTACACAGGTCAGATTACAACCACAGTCTCAGCCCTGGAGTGTATTAGTGTTCTCACAGTGCCCAAAAGAATTTACCTAATGTCAGGAAATTAAAGGGCTCATAATGAAAGCACTCAGTGTTTGGCACAAAGCCAAACCAACTTCAGGTTCTTAGTAAGCCACAGATGACCAGCGATTGACAGGCAATGAAGAGAGTAGTGTCTGGCTACTTAGAAGCAGACCAGAACAGGTAAGAGCACAGATTCCAGAGCAATTTTGTAACCTTAGCAAGCTCAGTTCTTTACCTGCTCTGTGCCTGCCTCTTCTTCCCACTCATACAACAAGGTTAATTACACATGCTCTTCAAGGTTGCCAGAAGATTCAGTACATGTAAAACTCTACAACAGTGCCTGGCGTTTAGTAAGTGCTCAATTAAGGGATTAATTTTACTAGCACTGCTGCTACTACAAGGAGCTCTGGTGGTGCAGCGGTCAAGTGCTCAACTGCTTACCAAGAGGCTGGCAGTTCAAACTCACCAGCTGCTCCACGGGAGAACTGTGGCAGCTGGCTTTGAAAGTCTAGGAGACAGCTCTACTCTGTCCTACAGGGTCACTATGAGTCGGCACTGACTCAAGAGCAACGGGTTTGTCTGGGGGCTGCTACTGTTGTTTCTCTGCGACCGTTACTATAACCAGCGCTGGCAGGGGCAGTAAGCTACCACTTGCATGATGGGCACTAGGTAAGCAATCATAATGCACCAAAAGGAGTCCCACCAACATCCAAATACGCCACAGTACTCTGTACAACCTACAGAGAGGCACATCTAGAGGAAAACGAACCACAGATAGCATCGCAATTTCTTGCATGCAAGCCTCTGCTTTGATTTACCAATGTAGAAGACCTATCACATTAACACTGAACTTGAGTTCTTAGCAACACATTTCTAAAATGGTCAGGAGCATCTCAAATACTCAAAGCCAGGTAGGAAATACAGCTTCTGAGCTGATTTCTAAGATGGACAATTAGAATAAAAATAGTTCTCTTGTTTAAGCTACAGACAAAGTCCTCTAAGGAGAGGGGTTCACTGTACCCTGGTGTACACATTATGAACAGAATGACTTTATATGCAGCACAACATCCTTGGCTGAGATCATGTCCATCCATGTGAGGCATTCCAGAAAAATGAAATACAATTATCCAGATATCCAGAGGGGAAAGATGTCCTCTATATCCTGTATGTCCTTCCTCTTCTGTTTCTCTTTTGCTCCTAAGGGAGCATAAACTTCGCCAACTTCACCTTCAGTTTCAGACTTGGCAAAACACAGGTGGGGCTATATACCTGTACCACACAAACAGGTGACGCAACCCTTTATCTTTCCAGGAAGCTTTACTTGGGAAAGTTAAGCCAAGTCTAAACCAGATGTATAAAAACCATGCATGCAGTGCCACCAATTTCGATGGAAGACTGTTGGGTGCCATGACTTCAGTTCAGTGACCCCACGTGTGACAGAAGAAATGCCTCACAGGGTTTTCGTAGCTGTAATCTTCACGGGAGCACACTGCCAGGTATTCTTTGCACAGAGCCTCTTGCGCAGCTTCAAACCATTGACCTTTGGGTTGGCAGTGGGGTGCTGAATCACTGAACCAGCAGGACTTTTGGATCGAAGATTTGACTTGTTAATAGAATGTTGATCCCCTGAGTAATGCTCACAGCTCAGGCACTCAACAATGGAATTAACATTTCAACAGGAAGTAGGGGGCCATCGCAATAGCAAACAGCCACTGGATCCCGTTCGTAAAGCATTATCACCCTTCCGGAGGCTACAAAGTGTGTCTCCTATGGCCCCACCTAAAGGATTTTTTTCCTTCTGGTTATATAAAAGGCGGTATGTGCTTAGTCTGACAAGCAAGATTAGTTGGTTGAAACAGCGACAAAGAAACTGATTTTTGAAGTGTCAAAAATGATGACTTCTAATTGTCAGCGCAGTTTTAAATATTTTTTTCTCTTCCCTCCCAGAGTAAGGTGCAGACCAAGTAGGTATTGGTAAAGGAATTACCCTGTATGCAACACATTCCATCCGGTCTCCCAAACGAACCAACTGATTCCAAACTCAACCGAGATTACTCAATGCGCCTTTGCTCTGGACGGCAGAACCCTACTTTTATTTTCCCACGACCTACTCCGTAATGGACCCATCGGTGCTTATCAAGCTTTCGCCAGGACTCGCCTGTCTTACGAGAGACCAAGAAAGCCTAGGACAGTGCTCCTCCAGCGCCTCTTTCCTAGAGGTACCGATGAAGAGCTCAGTGTCTCCTTAAGAATGGCGTTTGTAATTCAGCCTCTCCGCCTGCACCGCTCGACACCTGAAAAGTCGCCGCCCAAGGCTTCTGAAATCGGCTGAGGCTGGACCGGCGGGATCCCGCAGCTAACTAGGAGAAAAGGCAAGAACGCACGAGGCGCAACCCGCCACCGCGGCAAGGAAAGGTTCCGGGAGCCGGCACCGGCCCACCGCGCCCACCCGCGAACCCCTCATCCCCGGGGCTCCACCAGCGCCCGCCGAGACACCCCCGCCCCCTGCATGCACCCCGGCGCAGACGCCCGCCGCACCCTCCCTGCTGGCGCGCCCAGTCCGCAGCACCACCTCGCGCCGTGCAGCTCGCACCTCGGCAGCGCCCCCCAAACCGCGGCGGCCCCCTCCCCCACGCCCATTGTTCCCGGGCAGCCGCGGGCAGGAGCGGCGACGCGGGGCCGGGGCCGTGCCGCCCGCACTCACCCGCGAGCCCGCACAGGAGCACGAAGCGCAGCAGCAGCAGCAGCGCCATGGCGGCGGCCCGGCCGTGGGCGGTGGCGGCGGCGGCGGCAGGTAGGCGGCGGTGGCCCCGGTGCGAGCCTCCCGGCGCCGGGCGCGCTCCCGGCGGACTGGCGCGCGGCAGCGGCGGCCGCGGCGACGCCCGCACCTCGACGCCCCCGCCCCCGCGCGGCAGGTGAAGCGGCGTCACTTCCGGCGGCGCGTGGGGTTGCCACAGCAACCGGGCGCGGCGCCGTGGTCGCCCCCGGGCCCCGCTGGGCTGCAAGTGGTCACGCCCGCCGCAATGCGGAGAGCCGGGCTGCGAGCGGAGCGCCCGCCCCCAGCGCGAGCCGCGGACCCTGCCCCAGCGCCTCCGAGGCAACCTGGGGGTTTGTGCCCGAGGGGGTTAGAGCCAGCAGCCCTCCCCAGGCGATGGGAACTGCAGGCGCGCCTTCGCCCCTCGCGCGGCGCCAGTGTCCTCACCGCACCCCGCGCAGCCTGAAGGGCGGCTGATCCGTCTGCCCTACAGCAGTCACCCCACCCTGCCGTCCAGCCTCCACCCTGCCTGGTCCTCAGACCCTGACTCTGCCCGGCCCCCCAGTGCCCACCCACCCAGCCCTCCAGCGCCCACTCCCTCCGGTCTGGCCCCGCAACCTGCACACCTCTTTGCTCTCCAGCCCCCAGCCCACACCCCGCCCGGCCCTCCCACAGGCAAGGGTTGGGGGACCACGGCCCCGTCTCCGCGCTCACTGCAGGAGCTGGGCTGTCACAGCTGAGCCCAGGAGACGCGGGCTGGGCATACAACACGCTGCCCCTTTCCCTTGCTGGCTCTCTAGATAGCCCCGGAGAGCCGGCTCTGGAAGGCTTCTGAAATCTCCAGTGATGAAACGCCTTAACTGCAACTAAGGATTTGGAAAATACTGTTTGTTTCTTTCTTGGCATTTAAAGGATGTTCCATTTAAAGGGAAACCCTGGTAACGTGAAAACTCGGTGGCCTAGTGGTTAGGAGTTCCGACGGCGAACCTCAAGATCCTTTGTTCAAATCCACCAGGCGCTCCTTGAAAAGCTCCGGGGCAGTTCATCTCTGTCTTATAGGGTCGAATTTGTTCGACAGAAGTGGCTTTTCTGGTAGTGTAGTCAGTGGTTTGAGTCCACTAGGTGCTCTTTTGAAACCCTGTGGGGCAGTTCTGCTCTGCCCTGCAGGTCGCTATGAATCAATAGACTCAACTGTAGTGGGTTTGGGTTTTGTTAGTTTGTTTTGTGCTTTTTAAGGAGACCTGCTACTGCAGTACTAACTGAAAAATGGGTGGTTCGTACCTACACAGGGGCTCCTCGGCTTGGCGATCTGCTTCCCTTAAAGATTACAGCCTAGAAAACCCTACAGGGCAGTCCTACTGTCACTTAGGGCTGCCGTGAGTCACAGTGACTCCACAGCACCCAACCCTGAAATCGTAGGATAAGAATCAAGGAGTTTTTAAAACAGGAGCTAAGTAGGAACAGTTAAAGGTTTGGAGGATGAGGATTCAGGGATTTGGAGACTGTGAGTGTCCCCGTCAACCCTTCACTAACGCTTTTGTCGCTTTGTGTTCTCAGTACTTGCTCTTGTGTCATTTTGCTCTTCGTTCCTGGGATGCTCATCCCAGATAAGGTTTATTTATAGCTGCAGAGAAGTTTTGGAGTTTTGAACAGTTAGTTCCATATGAGGAGTGAAATAGAGCAGAGCTAGGGGAATAGTGCTGAGCTGGGATCCACTGTGGAGCAGTAACTGGGAAAGTTACTTAGAAATAGGACCTACCTCAGGGGATTGCTACGAAAATTAGATGAGAAAAGGCACCCAAAAATGTTTGGCGATTTGCCTGGCACTAAATATGTAGCAAGTGGTAGTCCCTGATAAATATTAAAACATTCTTGTTTATTGAAGCAGAAAAGAGAAAGGGCAGAGGCAGTCACTTATAATGAAGACCAAAACTGTCCAACTTCAGCCTAGCCTGGTGGTTCCCAGTCCTAAGGGCCCAAGAAAATTATCTGGCGAACTTTTTAAAAATACCAACTCTACAGCTCCACTCCAGTGATGTAGATTTAACTTGTCTTAAGTAGAATTTGGAAATCCTGGTGGTGTTGTGGTTAAGTGCCACGGCTGGTAATGAAGAGGTGGGCAGTTAGAATCCACCTCGGGAACTCTACAAGGCAGTTCTGTTCTGTCCTATAGGATCTCTATGACTTGGAATTGAGTGAATGGTAGTAGGGAGGTGAGGAATAGAATCCTTCATATCAAGAAGTATAGGATGAGTACCTGCTAGCGACATACTATGAGTTGAGGAATCAAGAATTCTGCTGGATGTAACTGTAGATATATAATATTTGAAATTTTAATTTTAATCACATCATACTTTAGAAAATTAAGTAGAAGAGATCAAATACTGAAGTTCTCATCAATTTCTAACGGTCTTATGAGAAACTTTCCTACTATTAAGTACTTCATTAAAAAAAAAATTCAGTGCCGTTGAGTCCATTCTGACTCATAGCAATGCTATAGGTCAGGGTGGAACTGCCCCATAGAGTTTCCAAGGAGTGCCTGGCGGATTTGAACTGCCGACTCTACGGTTAGCAGCGGTAGCACTTAACCCCTGTCCCACCAGGGCTTCCAAGTGCTTCACAGTAGCACGTTTTTGTTACAAACTTGCTACACTTAATGTCTCCACTAGGTAGAAATCAAATCCACCCTTCCGGGATCATCTCAACCCTTTACTACAATAAATCTTTAGAAACTGCCCAAAAGACTTTTCGTCTTAATTCCTTTCCTCCTGTTTGTTTTGTTTGTTTGTTTAGTAGTCCTTGCCTTTGCCATCTTCAGTAGTAGTCGTGTGTGTACCTGTTCCAGCACTCTTCTTACTCTAAGAGTTCCTACCAGACTGCAAAGATGACTTCATCCTTGCTGCTCAGGGAAGCGCAGCATAGACCCTCAAGTATTGAGTTGAATGTTCGTTTTCTGCATTATACGTTAAAGTCATTTCGATAGCCATACAACAAATCACAAATATTACATCTCAGAGTTTTAGAATATACTTTTTGAAAAGTGTAGTGTTTTTACAAACTTAATGTTTTATATGCTTCTTTAAACTATGGAAGACAAAGTTTTAGAAATGTGTCATCTGCAAGATGTAAGTAACTATAAAAAGAGCAGCTTACCTCCCTTAGGGAATTAGGGTTCTTTCAACACACGTATGAAGTCACTTTTAGATGTTGCTTTGTGACTGCTGTAATGAGACAATCTCATTATTTCTGGAGCATGCAATTATACATTGTTGGGTATCCTCAAAGCAAACTAACAAATAGCACAAAACCTTTAAATAAGTTCCCCTCCCTCAGTAAAGCACGGCAGACTCCACATTGCATAGCCCCTAAACCAGCAGAAAGGTGACTCCAGTGCAGTGAGAAGGCTATAATTGTAGAGACACAAAGAACTCGGTGGTTAATAAAGCATCCTTCAGATTTCTCAACAGGAATGGATCTTTCAGCACACCCACAGATGATGAAAAGCCTGCTGTCACATTTCAGAGGTAGACTTACACTTAAAACTGAAAGGATTTTTACTTCTTCCCAGTTTGGAATATGAAGATAATGTGAAGGAGTAAATTTCCTATTATGCATAACATTGCTGATTTTTATAATTTCTAGAAAATGATATTGCTGTGCTTAACAAGAAATGATGGTTTCTTGCTTGTAAGCTGTATTTGTTACCCAGAACATTCTTGTTTAGATTGTCATCAAAAACAAGAAGCCTACATGTTATTTTTTTCTGATGTGAAAAAGTCATCTAAGCAATGCATTTATAAATGCATACATATTTAGTTTTATGTCATGTGCATAGACATTAATGCCCTATATTCATAAAGCACACCTTAGCCTGTGATGTAGCAGTGTCAGCTTCTTTTTTTTCTGATTCCCATTGATATAGATTACAAAATAAAGACAGAAAACTGATAAATTTATATAGACTGAAAATGTGGGTGTGTAAAAATAAATTTATAAAACCCCCAAGTGAAAAGGCTTTTTCTCTTACGTAGTTAAAGGATGGCAAGTTGTGGTTGTCACCTCATGCTGCTGTAACAGAAATACCACAAGTGGATGTCACAGTCTTGTAAATTAAAATTTCAAACTCAGGATATTGGCACCAGGTGAAGACTTTCTCCACTGGCCCTAGAGGAAGGTCCATGTCTTCAATCTTCCCCTCGACAGAAGCTTCTGAGAGCCGGGATCCCAGTCCCTTCGAAAGGACGTGCTCAGTTTCACACTCAGTTTCAGTACTGCTTTCTTCAGCAAGCTTCTTTCCCTTTATAGCCCAAGAGACTGCCTTGAGGCACAAAACCATCTTCCATAGTGAGCCCTGTCAGACCAACAGGTTTGCTGCCTATCCACCCTCATTAACATCATCAAGGCAGGACTTACAACACAGAGGGCTATCACACAATACTAGGAATGCAGGTCCAGCCAAATGCCACACACGATTTGGGGGAACACAATTCAATCCATGACATTCCACCCTTAATTCCCCACCTCCAAAAAAAAAAAAAAAAACACATCCTTGCAGCATGTCAAAACATGTTCACTCCATCATAGCAAAAGACTTAAAGTCCAAGTCCCAAATCCAGAAATGCCTCTTCCAACTGTGAAATCTAGAACACAGGTTATCTATTTCCGAAATACAAGGCACAAGAAGCAGGCACAAGTAAGCCATTTGCATTACAAATAGGAGAAATAAAGCAAAACATACAACAAGCAAGTCAGCAGAACATACTACATTAGCCCCCAAACTTTGAAAATAATCTTCCATTTCCAGAGATATTTTACACGATGGCCCTGCCCTCCAGGCTCTATATTGACTGGCTATACTCTCCAGATTCTCAGTGGAAGCCCCGTTGCCCTGTGCTACATCTTTACCTTCCAGACCCACTGGGACAGCAACTCTGCTCCCTGGGCTTCAGGCATACAATTTTTAGAAACACCAGGACCATGGTTCCACCCTTAGAAACATCTGAGGTCATGGCTATGCATTTTGAGACAGAGGCAGCTCAGCTTCTCATGCTCCTTGTCCTTCTAGCTTCTGCTTCCTGTGGCCTCATGGCCTGAGGCCCACATCTGCTTTGCTGGGATAGGTGTTCCAAAGCTCTGTAGCTCCACCAATTTAAGTGCCTGGAGGCACCCTACTCAGCCAGGAAACCTGCACACAGACACTGAGCTGTCTCACTTCATTGATCAGCTCCAGAGCTGTCTTAAACTGGTCTGGTTCTGCTGCTGCCTATGCTCTGATGCTTGCTGCTGGTCCTGTGCTGCTTCTTTGTCAATATCTGTGCCTCTAGTATTAAGAGTTCTCCTTGGTTCCTTCTGAGTCTTCTATCCATTCACAGTTTTGAAACCACTTCCACGTTCTAGGTATCTGTTAGAGCAGCACCCCACTTGGTACCAAATTCTATCTTAGTCATCTGGTACTGCTCTAACAGAAATACCACCAGTGGATGGTTTTAAAAAAGAGAAGATTTCTCTTACATAGTCCAGTAGGCTAGAATTGTGAATTCAGGGTGCCCACTCTAGAGAACTGCACTCTGTCTGTTGGCTCTGGAGGAAGGTTTTTGTGCTGCATCAGTCTTTCTTTGGTGTGAGACACAAAAGTGATAATTTGTTTTATATATAAGAAAAAAGGTAAGCATGTAAAAATAACTTTATAAAACCCCTAAAAGAACAGGCTTTTCCCTCCTCTTTGTAGTTCAAGAATGCCAGGTTAAGAGTTTGGCTGTTTATTCTACTAACCAAAAGAAGGACAGTTCAAATCTACCAGTGGCTCTTTGAAACTCTGTGGAACAGTTCTTTGCTGCCCTAGAGGGCCACTGGGAGTTGGAAGGAGTACAACTGTATGGTTTGATTTTAAAGATGCTGTTCATTAAGCTGGAGTTTCTACTTTTTCTTTTGAGAGGTAGCAAGTTTTCTTTGCCCCTCCAAAAACAAAATAGAACAAAACAAAAACCAATTGCCATCAACTTGATGCCAACTCATGGTGATCCCTTGTGTTTCAGAGAAGAATTGCCCTCCGTGGGGATTTCACGGCTGTGATCTGACCTTTGGGAAACAGATCGACAAGCTTTTCTTCTATAGCTTGTCTGTTGTTGTTGTTAGGGGCTCTCCAGTTGGTTCCAAAACCCAGCGACCCTATGCTCAACAGAACAAGACACTGCCCGGTTCTGCATCATCCTTGCAGTGGTTGCTATGCCCGAGCCTGTTTTCGCAGCCACTGTGTCAGAGCGTCTCGTTGAAGGTCCTCCTCTTTTCTGTTGACCCTCCACCAAGCATGATGTCCTTCTCCAGGAACTGGTCACTCCTGATAACATGCCCAGCATCTGTGAGTTGAAGTCTTGCCACCTTTGCTCCTAAGGAGCATCCTGGTTATATTTCTTTCAAGATGGATTTTTTTTTATTCTTCTGGCAGTCCACAAGCCTTTAATATTCTTCACTAACACCATAATTCAAAGGTGTCAATTTCTCTTTGGTTTTCCTTTTTCAAAATTGTTCAGCTTTCAGATGCACGTGAGATAATTGAAAATATCACAGTTTGAAGTCAGGTGCAGCTTAGTTCTATGCTTTCTAACACTTTAATGAGCTCTCTTACAGCAGATTTGCCCAGTGCAGTACATTATTTGATTTCTCAACTGGTGCTTCCATGGTTGTTGATAGTGAATCCAAGTAAAATGAAATCTTTAACAGCTTCTATATTTTCTCAGTTTATAATGATGTTGCTTACTGATCCAGTTGTGAGACTTTTTGCTTTCTTTATGTCAAGCTATAGTCCATACTAAAGGCTGTTGCTTTTGATCTTCACCACTAAAGGCTGTAGTTTTTGATCTTCACCAGTAGTCATTCAAGTTTCTTTGCTTTCAGCAATCAAGTTGGTATCACCTGTATGTCACAGGCTGTCAAAACTCCAGTCCTAATGTCACATTCTTCTTCATACAGCCCAGCTCCTTGGATTATTTGCTTGGCGTATAGATTGAATAAATATGGTGAAATGATATGTCCGTTGTGCACACTTTTGCAATTTTAAATCATAATAATATCTCCTTGTCCCTATCTTTTGTTCTATGTATAGGTTCCTCACAAACACAACTAAATGTTCTGGAATTCTTATTCTTTGTAATGTTACCCATAATTTGTTAAACTAAACAATTTAAACACTCTTACTATGTATTGCCTGTCTGCAGTAATTACATGATTTGAAATCTTTGTGTCTCTCATGTTTTTTGTTGCTTATGCAGATTCTTGCTTGTGTTAGACCTCCCTTTTTCATGTGTTTTTGCGCATTGTTCATTTTTATTATAATGTCAGAACTTTATCAATGTGAATTATTTGAGGATTCTGGATGGTTACCTTGACAAGGGATTTCTATAGCAGCAGTATGAACCCAGGAAAACTTTTAAAAGAATTTCTTGATGTTAGCTTTCTGAGATTACACAACTAATGTAAATTCGAATCAAAACTAGCATGAATGTGGGCTTGTCGTTTCAAGTTTTCAGATGAGGTTTATCACCCTCACCCCACCAATAAAAACCAATTGCTATCAAGTTGGAAAGAAAGAATTATAATGGCTGGTGTCTGTGACAATCGTGACCGTGAGGTGTACTGACAAGAGGTAATGTAATGTTTGCAGTGCTCTGGGTATTTTAGATGAAAAATACTGGCCTTATCCAACTAAGATTATAAATTAAAGTTTTACAGAAGTGGCTGGAGCTTCATATACTTTATATTTTGCTGGCTTCTCTTTAGCTAGAGAGACCTTTCTGCCTGACAGTAGCAGTGCTGTATATAGCTGTCATGCGAGGAGTTCAGAGAACTTAGCAATTATTATTCATTGCTCACTAAAACAGCTCCTCAAAACTGGAGATGGTGTTTAAGTCAGCTAGTGCTGCTCTAACAGAAATACCACAAGTGGGTGGCTTTAAAAAGAGAAATTTTCATTGTCATAGTCCAGCAAGCTAAAAGTCCAAATCGCATGATGTGTCACCTCCAGGAGAAGGCTCCTCTACTAGCCTTGGAAGAAGGTCTTTGTCATCAATCTTCCCTTGGAGTGGTAGCTTCTGAGCTGCAGGGACCCCAGTCCTTTGCAAAGAATGCAAAGGACACTTGATGCTCAGGGCACTGCTTTCTTGCTTGATGATATGCGGCCCCCAAATGTCCGTGTTAGCCTTGCTCCTAGGGTTTTCAAGAGACCACCTCAAGACACAAAACAATCTTACACAACCGTGGCTCATCGGCACTGATTTAACATCACAGAGGCAAGAATTCCAATGTGGAGGCATGCCCGGCAATACCAGAAACCATAGTCCAGCCAAATGGCTACACAGATTTGGGGGGAACACCATTCAATCCATGACAGTAGGCTTCACAGAAAACTGGTTCATTATTTAGATGATCTTGTTCATTATTTAGGCTATATATGATTGATCCTGAACACATAAGTAGTGAGGCTTTAAAGAAGTTATCGGTGTAGATATGGAGGAATGCCAAGTATGGTTGGTTCATGCGGATGGTTCCTGTTATTAGCTCTAGTTGACTGGAGGTTGAGAGGACTACAATTTTTTTTTGACGTAAAGAAATTAGACTCTGCAAGTATTCAAGTGTTGTCATTGTTGTTAGGTGCTATCGAGCTGGTTCCAGCTGGCTGCAAATCTATGTGCAACAAGACAAAGCACTTTCTGGTCCTGAGCCATCTGCACAGTGATTGCAGCCACTGCACCAGTTCATCTCATTGAGGGCCTTCCACTTCTTTTCTAACCTTCTTCTTGACCAAGCATGACGTCCTACTCCAGGGCTGGTCCCTCCTGATAACATGCCCAGAGTGGGTGAGGCAAAGTCATGCCATCCTTGCTTCTAATGAGCGTTCTGGGTGTACTTCATCAACACTAATTTGTTCGTTCCTTTGGCAGTCCAATTCTTCTTCAGTCTTTCTTGTTCGTTGTCTAGCTTTCACATTCATATGACACAATTGAAAACACCCTGACTTTGGTCAGGCTTAGTTTAGTCCTTACAGTGTCATATTTGCTTTTGAACATTTTAAAGACTTCTTTTGCTACAGATAAGAAATACTGGTGATGTAATGGTTAAGTACTACGTCTGCTAACAAAAAGATTAGCGGTTTAAATCTATGAGGTGCTTCTTGGAAACTCTGGGGAGCATTTCTACTCTGTCCTATAGGGTCACTACTCTGTCCTATAGGGTTGCTATGAGTTGTAATCAACTCAGTGGCAGTGGGTTTTGTTTGGGTTCTGGTTTGCAGCAGATTCACCTAATACAATGTGTCATTTGATTTCTTATCTGCTTAATCAGGTATTTCAGGAATTAGAGATGGAATTCAGAATTTGTACCCCTCTTCTTGATTACAAGTCCCTAGGTGGTATGAAAAGTTAACTGGAATGCATTCAGTTAATGTGCTCAGCTGCCAACCAAAAGGCTGGGCATTTGATTAGCCATGGTTAGCATTTGGTTAGCAACGTAGAAGAAAGGTCTGATGATCCACTTCCTAACTAGCAGCCACTGAAATTCTACTCTGACATACCCGGGCTCACTAGGAATCTGTATCAACTCCATGGCAACTAGTTTCTTTGAATAGACAGTAACCAAGCACACGCCTTCCCTCTCTGCAAAGACAGTGTCTTCAAAAACTTGGGTTGTGTGTGTAGTAAGGATAAGACTTCTTAACTCTGAAGCATTTAGCCCTTACCTACCTCTCCAGATTCATCTCATATGTCCACACCCCAGCCACATCAGGGAATTTGCAGATACTATTCCCTCTGCTGGAAACTCTGCAGGTGTAGTGGTGAAGTGCTACATCTGCTAACCAAGATGTTGGCAGTTTGTATCCTCCAGGTGCTCCTTGGAAACTTTATGGAGCAGTTCTACTCTGCCTGTAGGGTCATTCTGTTTCGAAATTGACTCGAGGGCAGCGGGTTTGGTTAGTTTTATTGCCTCTGCTGGGAACTCTGGTGGTGTAGTGGTTACGTGCTATGTATGCTAAACATAAAGGTCATCAGTTCAAATCCAGCAGGCTCTCCTTGGAAACTTTGTAGCAGTTCTACCCTGTCCTGTAGGGTTGCTATGAGTTGGAATTGACTCAACAGTACTGGGGTTGGTTGTTTTGGGTACGGAGGGCTCTACCCTCTGCTTGGAGTATTATTTCTTTACCTTCTCAGGTGGGTAGGCTTAGTCATCTTTCACATTCAAGATTATGTGTCACTTCCTAAGAAATCCCCTGATTAAATCAAATTCTGGCATTGTTGTTTGTCAGTGGTTTCTGTCACCTTCAGAAACTTTTCACAGTTGCAATCTCATGCTTGACTATGCAATTACTTGATTATTTGATTAATACTTAGCCCACTCCCCAAATTACTGACTCTTTGTGGGGGCCACTGAAGCCCCAGCATTCTGATTAGTGTGAAATACATGCTCAGAAACTATGGGTTGACTGAATTCATTTAGATTCCAAATTAATCTAAATTTGTGAAAAGAAAAGGTGTTCTTTTGGACGGTGAACTCAAATCCTGAAACTTCAAAATGGAATGATAGTCAAAGAGAAAATGGTTGGCATTCTAAAACATTATTCTAGCACATTAGAATAGAAAGATGAATGGATTGCCTTAACGAGTGAAACTATAACTGCTTAAACTCTGGGACAATGACAAGGGACACATTAGGAAAGAGGTCAAAGAGGGAGAGTTCAGCAAAACAGATTAAGGGGACCAGCTGGCATCAGTGGTTTAGGTGCTTGGCTGCTAACTGAAAGACTGGAGGTTCAAGATCGCTTGGAGGCACTTTGAAGGAAAGCCCTGACAATCTCCTACAGAAAAATCTAAATCTGAAAACTGTGCTATGGAGCACAGTTGTGCCTCACTCACATGGGGTCACCATCAGTCAGAACTGACACTATACAGCTGGTTTGGTACTGTGATTAAATGCAAGGTACAGCTCTGGTCTTTGGAAATCTGAAATTATGCAAGGAAAACCAGTGAATTATTTCTGTAGCAGGAGTCCCCAGTTGAACCGCAGAGGCTGATGCTTCTCAGTTTGTATTTCCTTTTGACTGCTGGCTGGCCTTCAGGCCTCTTCATGTGTCCTTTTGAATAGTGGGGAGAGACTTGCTATTGGTTTTTCTAGGGCAGGTGAGGACAGAAGACAAAATGCATTAGAACTCCTCTTCTCTGGCCTCGTTGAAGGGTCTGTGTCTGACACTCAGGGAGAGTTGCTGTCGGCAGAAGTGACAGCCGTAGGCCAGGCACTCAGCTGTGGCACGGGCAGGCAAGGATCCTGTTCTTCAGCGGTTAGGCTTTTTGATGTAGCAGAAAGAGTTAACCAAGGTGCCTTTCTTTTTCCTGTTTTAAATAGAGGGTTCGAATAATCCTACCTGGGTTTGGGAATGAAACCTTTAGTGCCGGTGTCAAGGATGACCCGAAGAGAGTTGGGGAGAAACAGAAGGAAGAAGAAGCTATTATTGTCATAAAACTGATGGGGTCGGAACTCAAGGTGTGGGGACAAGAGGAGCCGAAGAGACATTTTAGAGGGGAGAGAAATACGATTTGAGCCCAGCAGGTAGAAAGGAACAGGAAAGAATCCAGGCTGTCTCAGGTTTCTCGGTTCAGGTGAGTCCGTGGATAAGGGTGTTGTTAACAAGGGAATCAAGGACAAGCCAGTTTAGTGGGGTGTAAATGTCAGGTTGGGGCGCCTGGGGTGCATTCAAGTGGAGATTTCAGAAAAGAGCCAGGCTGGCTGGCAATCCAGATTGAGGAACCCAGATTACACTCCTTTGAGGAATGCGTTTAGTTGACGTCGGTCATAGATGTTAACACTTCTTTCATAGTAATTATGCTGCTGTTGCTAGTTATCACTCAGTTAGTTTGGTCCTGCCTCACCGCAACCCCATGTGTGGACATTAGAAATTCTTCGTAGGACTTAGAAGGCTGTGACCTTTCAGAAGCAGATTATCAAACTTGTCTTCCGAGGTCCCTCCAGGTGGGTGCAACCCACCAATCTTTCAGCTAGTAAACAAGCCCTTAACCATTTGTGTCACTCAGGGACTCTCAACTACCTTATAAGCATTTCCCAAGGAAACTCACAAACACCTGTTTATTCTACATTGTATCAAGTCAATTATGGCTCATGGCAACCCACAGGACAGAGTGAAACTGCCTCAAAGGGTTTCCTGTTACATTGATGGGGTCAGATCTTTTCTTCTGTAGCGCCTCTCTGGTGGGTTCAAATCACCAGCTTTTCAGTTAGCAGCTGAGTGCTTAGCCGCTGCACCACCAGGGCTCCTTATTTAGTCTGTTCTTGTCAGTTGCTGTCAAGTTAGTTCTGACTCATAGCAACCCTATAGGACGGAGTAGAACTGCCCAATAGGGTTTCCAAGAAGAATCTGGTGGACTTGAACTGCTGACATTTTGGTTCGCAGTGGAGCTGGTAACCCCTAAGCCACCAAGGCCCCCTTTAGCTGACAGTGTTCCTGAGTTATATACAGCAGGGTGAAATGTCATTTGTAAGACTGTGTCTATGGAAGTCTACTTTCACAGGGTCAACTGTGCACTAAAAACCCAAACCCACTGCTGTCGAGTCAATTCCAGCTGAAAGCAACTCTATGGACAGAGTAGAAGTGCCCCATAGAGTTTCCAAGGGTCGTCCGGCGGATTCGACCTGCCAACCCTTTGGTTAGCAGACGTGGCACTTAACCACTACGTCACCAGGTTTCTTTTGGTTAGCAGCTGTAGCGCATAACCACAGGGTTTCTTGGCTCCCAGTTCCACATCTGAGCAATAGATTTCTAGGAACCTTTGATTGCTCCAACAGAGAACTGGGAGCCAAGACTTCTCTGTTACACTTTGTTAACAAAACATAGATTGTTTCAAGGCAAGGTGCAGATTCTGTGGTGTGAAACTGGAAGCAACACCGGTTGTGGTTTTAAGAACAAAGGGAGTATATTTGCATTTAAAGAAGTAAGATGAAGAAATGGGCAGGTGCTTCAGTGATGTAGCATGGATAGACACAGGGTAGGAAAGTAGTAGAAAGTTGGATTAAAGACCCTGAATGAGGGCTGAGAGAGTAAACAGCAGAAATGGCAAGTCTGTCAGCCATGGCAAGCCTAGGAACCACAGATCCTAGATAGCTTGGATGACTTTGTTAGGGGATTTGGGCAGGTATCAGCTGTATACTCTGCTAAGCAATAGTGAAAATCAAAACAAACCAGAGGTGAAATGGATGGAGTACTCCGGGACACTGGAGGGAACAGGGAAAGGCTATTCTTTCGACTACTAGGTGACTCCCTCACTAGGACAGCCACTAATAGGTATGTTGGTTATTTATAGATTAGCATTGCTGGTATTAAGAAGGCAATCTTGGTCATGCAGTGATTAAAAGCTTGGCTGCTAACCAAAGGGTCAGCAGTTCAAGTCCACCAGCCGCTCCTTGGAAACCCTGTGTGGCAGTTTTACTTGGTCCTATAGGGTCACTGTAAGTCAAAATTGACTCAGCAGCAGTGGGTATGTTTTGTTTTTGTTTTTCTGTAGTAGGAACATATTTTCCCAACTCACAACTCAGGCTCTAAAGGAAGAGGAAAGATCTGAATGTTTGATAAGGAGGAGCACTACTGTTTTACAGATGGACATGCCATCACAGTGATCATACCTGTATCTGTTCCTACTTTGAGGCTGAAAGTCGCTTAAGCATCCTGGGTGGCACAAATAGTTTGCATTGACTACTAACCTAAATAGCTCATAGGGTCACTATAAATCTGAATCAACTTAATGGCCATGGATTTGATTTTGGTTTTTGGTACTAACTTGATGATTCGCAGTTTGAATGCACCCAAAGGCTCTGGGGAAAGAACAGCTTAGCAAATGCTTCCCTAAAGACTACAGTCAAGGAGACCCTGTCAAGCAGTTCTACTTTGTAACACATAGTGCCACCATCAGTTGGAATTGACCCAGTGGCTTTGGGTTTGGTTTGGTTTAAAATTTTCTTATTCAAAAGCACTTAAAGGTTGGAGAAGTCTCCCTTATCACTAAGAATCATTCTTTTCACTTTTGGACACCTTGGTTTCACTTTTATGTACACTTTATCACATAGAAGAATAAACTAGAGTTCTCCAGAAGACCCTTGACTACTATCCTGAACTCTTTGTTCCTCTCAAAGCAGTCCCCTCATTCTGATGTGTGTTTGTTTGTTCACGTTATTTCCTATGTCAGGAATATACCCTCTCTTCTTCACATATTCATGGGGCCCTGGTGGCACAGTGGTTAAGCACTCAGATGCCAACCAAAAGGTTGGTAGTTCGAGTTCAGCTGCACCTTGGAAACCCTATGACGAAGTTTTACTTTGCCCTATATTATTATTATAAGTCAGAATTGAGTTGATGACAATAGATTGAGTTTTGTTTGGTGTTTCTCCACATTTTACCTATTTCTGTGAAAAATGACACTCCAAGTAGTGGAGGAGATGATGTTTGGGTGATAATCCAGTAATACAATCTAGCCGAGCCGTATAAAAAGCATTATAAAGGAGGACTGTGTGGTGTTCTGTGCTGTTGTCAGTTGACGTAGAATTTGCTCCAGCTCTTGGTAAGGTTAAATACAACAGAGGAAACATTGCCTGATCTTGTGCCATCTTAGTGATTATTGGAATATTTGAATCCTTACTGTCGCTCCGTGTCAGTCCGTCTCTTTGAGGATTTTCCTTGTTTTCACTATCCCAGTCATCTAGCCCAGGTGCTCCTTGGACACTCTATGGGGTTTAGTCATCTAGCGCTGCTATAACAGAAATACCACAAGTGGATGGCTTTAACAAAGAGAAACTTAGTTCTTCCCAGTAAAGTAGGCTGAAAGCTCAAATTCAGGGCTTCAGCTCCAGGGGAACCCATTCTCTCTGTTGACTTTCTCATCAATTTTGCCCTGGACTAGGTGCTTCTATGCAGGGACTCCAGCACTGCTTTCTTGGTGGCACGAGGACCCTGCTCTCTGCTCACTTCCCTTTCCTTTTTTTTTTTAATTTTTATTTAACATAACTGAGTGAAAATGTACATTCACATATAAATTTACATGCCCCCCTATATGCAGCTTCCACTGCTCTCCCTGTCCGGTGACAGCACACGATTCCTCTCTGCTCCATACATGTCTCATCCTCCCAACAGTCTCCTTTCCCCTCCTCTCCGTCCACTCCCCTTCCTCCAGCCAGAGGTCAGCAAGATGATATCCTATAGATGTATAGAACCATAAAGTGCTTCCAATATATGGTTACTCTGCCTTGCCAAGTCCAATCCATTCCTGTCGAAAGAGTGGAGCTTTGTTATAATTTATGGGAAAGGGCAGCATCAGGGCAGGGGGCCGTGCTCTCAGAGAAACCCCAAAACCGCTGGACCATCAATTGAGGTCTTTTAGTGGAGATCTGATGATGCACCTCTTTTTATTCTTGTGTTGCCAGTGAGACTCCTCTCTGTGAGCTCCATCGTGGCTATCACTGGTGGTGGCCAGGCACCATCTGGTTCTTCCAGTCCCAAGTCGACGTAGGCACCCACTCTTGTGGGTCTCTCCGTCTTCTTGGTTGTCTTTACCGCATGTCATTTTGGTCCTCGGTGAGCATCTGTTCCTGTTGAGTTGGGACCATTTGCTGTGTCCTTGGATGGCAGCTTGGCAGCTTTTAAGACCCCAGATGCCACTCACCAATGTGGGGTGCAGAGAGCTCTCTTAGCAAAACGCTAGTTGTGCCAATTGGCCTGGAATTCGCCTAAGAGCATGGTCCCTCACCCCCTGCCCCAGCTACTCTATCCTTGCAGTATTAAGATGGAAGGAGTACTCAAGTTATGCTGAAGTCCACTTAATGTTGTTCTTGTTCCTAATGTGTGCTGTCACCGCTTTCTCCCAACTAGATTTCTAGTAACTATCTAAACTAAACCCCCCCCTCACTCTCCCTCCCTCCCCTCCCTTGCAGCTGTCAAAGAGTCTTTTCTTCTATACACAAGTCTGTTTTTGAGATCTTATCGTAGAGGTCTCATACAGTATTTGTCCTTTTGTACTTCCCTTTCCTTTTTATCTTTTGAAAGGTAAAAGGTGGTA
Organism: Heterohyrax brucei; assembly: GCA_028571685.1. Taxonomy (NCBI): domain Eukaryota; kingdom Metazoa; phylum Chordata; class Mammalia; order Hyracoidea; family Procaviidae; genus Heterohyrax; species Heterohyrax brucei. Next base: position 94,228,134 of record CM053148.1, read on the forward strand.
CATACCACACCCCAGGAAAACTCCCTATACATTGGATCAGGGATGTGTCCTGGGTGAGGGTGTTACTAAGCCTCTTTAAAATAAAATGACAATCATGAAATGAGAGACAACCATACAATACTGGGAATCATGGCCCAACCAACCTGACATACATTTTTGGGGAACACAGTTCAATCCATGACCGTTACCCTCTGCTTTACCAAATGTGATGCCTTTTTCTGACAATTGGTCTTTTCTGATGGTGTGACCAGTGGAAGCGAGTTAAAGTCTTGGCATTCTTGCTTCCAAGAAACATTCTGAGAAATGTGTGACAGAAGGAATGTCTTTGAAAAGAGGCTAATTTCTACTGACTCAGTGAATCAGACAAACTTAAGAGTTGGCAGAAAATGCTGAGGGGGTAAGGGTGGTAGCTGATCCTTTGTAAAGTCTCAAAAAATGAGGAAAGCACTTTAAAAACGTATTTAACATGTATTGATTCAAAAGATAGTTAGGCGGTGCAAATGGTTTGTGCTTGACTGCTAATCTAAAGGTTGGCAATTTGAGCCCACCTGTCTCAGTCACCTGGTACTGCTCTATCAAAAATGACATGAATGGATAGCATTAAAAAGAAAAATTTTAGTGTCACAGCCTGGTAAGCTACAAATCTACTTGAGAGCTGCAAGTTCATTCAACATGAGAAACTATCACATTCCAAGGCTAAGAGTCCAGAATCAATATGGGAGCATCCTTGTGCAGGAAGCCCAGGTCCAAAGGATATGCTGTACTCTCAGTGCTGCTGTCTTAACTGTAAGAGGTTCCCAACACTCTGCTCATTTCACTTTCCTCTTGTCTCTCAAGAGATGAACTCAACACAATCTAAGCTTTAGATTGAGTCCTGCCTTACCAATACAGCTACTGCCCATTGTCTCATTACCATCATAGAGACAGCATTCATAATGTGTGGGAGAAATCACAGCATACTGGGACCCATGGCCAAGCCAAAGTAATACACACATTTTGGGTGGGGGGACACAATGCAATCCATGTCAGCACCCAATGGTGCCATGGAAGAAAGTCTTGGTTATCTGCTTCCCTAAAGATCACGGTCAGGACAGCCATAGGAGCAGTTCTACTCTGTAACACATGAGGTCCCCAAGAGTAGGAATTGAAAGGGTGGCAAAAGGTTTGGTTTTGTTTCTTTGATTATTGATTCACAAAGTATTTAATGGATTCTAATTTAATAGCACTTCAGATTTTGCTTTATTCCGATGGAAATTAAGTCATCTTTGGCTTGGCCAAGTCGAAATGCACTCAGTGCTCATGCTAGAATATATTAACATGGTAGACATTTTCCAGACTCCATCTCCCAGATGTGTTCAGCTGTATCTTTTTTGAGGTCATGATTCTAATAATATAGATTTCCGACTTGCTTGCTTAAGGAGAGAAGAGGAGTTCTGATGAACAGTGCTAGCATGTCCCATATGGCTCTCACCAAATGACTGCCGGCTTCCTGAAATTTTTTGTGTATAGCTGCTCTATCATGCACTAAAATTGCTTAATGGACAGGAGAAGAATCAAACGGACAAACGCTGGTGACTGAAATAGAACTCAGATGACAACTCCAAATGAATCATTAGGTTGGGTCTGTGAAACTGTGAAAATCTGTCTGCAGAACAATGTACCAGCAGTTTCCAGAGGTCAACCTCTTGTAACAGCTTCTAAGAGTCCAAATAATCTCTTAAGAAAGATGAAAGTCAAGTGAAAACAGCAAACAAGAAACGCTTCCAACCAAGACAAAAAAGTCAATAAGCCAAGTAGACCATAATCTTCAGCAAAATAAGGATGTGAACTAACCATTTAACCTTCTCATATCCCAGGCCACTCCTTTTTTACTCTAAGAGAGAATTTTTAAGTAAGTGTGCTAGCACAAAAATGTAAAATATTAAAGAGGATAACGTATTTGTATGTGTGTGCATGTGATGTCTCTAGAGTGGTGTGGTATGTTGAGGTTGAATACAAAGAAGATAAGAAAGGATTAGTGAAACACAAATAGGTTTCCCAGATAGATCTAGAACTGGACTCACTTAGCAGGCCTTCTGATTATAGTATGGGTTGGCCTTGGGGTAGGTGATCCAGTTGATAGCCATAACGACTGTCAATGAAAGAAACCAATAGCATATAATTTGACTTTGGGTATTTCTTAGTTTTCTAGTTTGCTGCTATATCAGAAATACCACAAGTGGATGGCTTGAACAGGCAGAAATTTGTTCTCTCATGGTCTAGGAGTCTGGAAGTCTGAATTCAGGCCACCAGCTCTGGGGAGTGCTCTCTCTCTGTGTTGATTCTGGGGGGATGTCCTTGTTATCTGTCTGGTCTGTACTGGTCTAGGAGATACTCAGTACAGGGATTCTGGATCCAAAGAGCATGCCCTGTTCCTGCTGCTTCTTTTTTGGGGAGTATTAGGTCACCTCTCATCTCTGCTTGATTCTGTCTTTCATCTCAGAAGAGATTGACTCAAGATACAACCTAATCCTATAGCTTGTGTTCTGCCCCACTAACATAACTGCCTCTAATCCTACCTTATCAGCATCACAGAGTTTAGGATTTACACACAGATCACAGATCACAAAATAGAGAACAACCACATAGTACTGGAAATCCTGGCCTAGACAAATTGACACACATTTTGAGGAATACAATTCAAACCTTACTAGGATAGCTGTGTGCTCTCAACAGTAAATAAGTAGAATTTATTATTGACCCTTCCCCTAGCAATAGTTATAGATTGTCTTGTCAACATCATTAATATCTGTAACCAAACCAAAAAAAAAAAACTCAAACTCACTGCCACTGAGTTGATTCTGAGTCATAGCTACCCTATAGGACAGAATAGAACTGCCCCATAGAGTTTCCAAGGAGTGCCTGGTGGATTTGAATGGCTAACTTTATGGTTAGCAGACATACTGTCAGGGTTTCCATTAAGGTCTGCAGAAGCTTTCAATAAACACTGGTATCTAAAATTCCTGGAGTATCTGGGTGTTGGTATCAAAGGAGAAGTTTATCCATTATAGGAAACCCATTTTCTAGGGACCACAAAGTTAACAGAGTGCCTGTGCTAATAGCAAATAAATCCCACCTTCATAGCCACATGGTAAGAATCAGCATGAACCCAATCTTGTAGAGGTGAAAATTGATCCAGTCTTTGTCTCCCACTTATCTATTCTTATCACCAGCTGCCCACGCAGTGCTGTCTCTCTGACTCTGACCACTTTGAGCTGGGTTAGAGCTCAGAAGTTATAAGAATACAGTCCTTCAGGCTACAAAATAGGTAGACACCACTGCAAGCTGTCACCTTGAAGACAAGAGTGCGCCTGACCAAACCATAGTATTTTCAGTTGCATTATATGCATGCAAAGCTAGGCAATGAATAATGAACACAGAAGAGTTGATGCCTTTGAACTGTGGTGTTGGAGAAGAATATTGAAGGTACCATGGGCTGCCAAAAGAACAAAGAGATCTGTTCTGGAAGAAGTGCAACCAGAGTGCTCCTTGGAAGCAAAGGTGGTGAGACTGCATCTTACATACATTGGACGTGTTGTCAAGAGGATCAGTTCCTGGAGAAGGACTTCATACTTGGTAGAGTGGAGGGTCAGCGAAAAGGAGGAAGACCTTCAGTGAGATGGACTGACACAGTGGCTGCAATGATGTGCGTAAGTATAAAAATAATTGTGGACAGGCACAGGACTGGGCAGTATTTCATTCTGCTCTGCATAGGGTCATTATGAGTCAAAACTGACTTGATGGCACTTATTGACAGCAACAACTACAAACTTGTGGGTCCACAGGACACCGGACTTTCTGCCCTGCTGGCCACAGTTTGGGGGCTGGTTTCCCACTATCCCTTTAGAATGCTAACCACAAACTTTACAGTCCCCATGGCAGTTTTACTTCCTCACCTACTGGATCTTGCAGCTGCTTTGGGTTCAACAATTTGCTAGAATGAGCTAGAATTTCATGGAAAGTATATCATACTTAAAACTACAGATTTATAACCCAAAAGAATATACATTATGCACAGGGCATGGTCTGGGAAGAATCCCAGTATGGAGCTTCTGTGATCCAAGCAGGTAGGATAACCTCCTCAAAACACATGTTCTTGCCAACCAGGAAACCTTCAACCAGGAAGCTCACCTGAACTCTAGGTTTCAGGTCTTATTAACCTCCCTGTGTGGCTGTGATAGATTGATTACATCTTACCTTGGAGGCTAGCCTAAGAGGTTCCCAGGTAGTTTCTCTTTAGTCTGGGTGTGGTCTAGCACTCAGGAACCCAGAATAAAAACCAAATTGCTTTCAGTACCTCACAGTGTGTTAGGTTATGTGGTTGAAGGTGGTTCTTGTACTTATAGGGAAGCAAAACTGACTCTATAAGAAGCAGGAGGTGGTCATGATGGTGAATCCGTGAGCAAAAGGTCATAGAACGATTGTGTTACTCTAGGGGATAGCAGTGTTTGCTCCTTCAGCTAGAAGCCCTTGAGAAGCCTTGGGAAGGACAGTGATTCCATGATAATGAGTAAAATTACCTACATCATGCTGCTATGCTAAGCTCCATTGGGTTCAGTTTCTAATTAAAAACTTCAATACCAATACTTACTCAATAAATGTATCCATTACAGAGATAGCTCAAGGGCAACTAATAATTGACTCACTGGCCATGATCATGTTAATACAATTACCAGAGCCCGCTGCCTCTAACTAGGTCAAAGCCTGCAGTGCTTCCAAGATCAATATCAGGAGCTGATGAAGGGGAAGTGTAGATGAACAGGAACTATGAGGCCAAACGGATATTCTGTTACCAAAGGCAGGAGCAGATGTTATCATGCTGCCATCTTATCCACAAAATAAAGACCCCTGCCACTGATGCGGCTACATTTGATCCTTTGAAATTTTTTTCCCAGACTATTTATCTTAGAAGTCCAGAAGAAACATCTTCTCTACTTTCATTTTTACCTTTTTTGTTGTTGTTGTTGTTTAATATCATGGACTTCATTAGTATGAAAACAATTACCATTAATAGCTTAGTTATTCATTTATCTCTGGACTTGTTAGATGTATGGTTGATGTATTTTGTTTCAGGGTCGCCTCCCCTTTGTGGTTTTAAATCAGCATAGGTTATTTTCCAACATCTATGTTTCCTGTTGTTATTGCCAGGTGCTGTCATGTCAGATGTGATTCATAGTGACCCTAATTACAAGAACATGAAACACTGGCTAGTCCTGTGCCATGCTCACAGTTGTCATGCTGAAGCCCATTGTTGCAGCCACTGTGTCAATCCGTCTTATTGGGGGCTTCCTCTTTCTTGGGGGGACCCTCTACTTTACCAAGCATGAAGCCCTTATCCTGTGAGTGGTCCCGTCTGACAACATGCTCAAAGTAAGTGAGATAAAGTCTTGCCATCCTTATCTAACTAGCATTCTGGCTGTCCTTCTTCCAAGACAGATTTGTTCATTTTTCTTGCAGCTGGTGGTATTTTCAATATTCTTTGCCCATATCATACTTCAAATGCATCAATTCTTCTTTAATCTTTCTTACTTATTGTTCAACTTTCACATACCTAAGTTGGAAACCCTGGTGACATAGACGTTAATTGCTATGGCTGCTACCTAAAAAGTCAGAAGCTCAAATTTACCAGGTGCTCTTTGGAAACTCTGCGGGGCAGTTCTAGCCTGTCTTGTAGAGTCACTATAAGTGGGAATTGACTCGACAGTTTGGTTTCTTTGGTTTTAGGTCAGGCATTTCTTAGTCATCAAAGCAACATCTTTGCTTTCTAACACTTCAAAGAGGTCTTCTAGAACAGATTAGCCTGATGCAATAAATAACTCGATTTCTTGGGTGCTGCTTTCATGGACATTGGTTGTAGATCCAAGTAAAATGAAACCCTTGACAACTTCAGCCATATCATGATATTGCTTATTGGTCCAATTGTAAGGATTTTTGTTTTCTTGATGTTGAGATGTAATCCATAGTGAAGGCTATGGTCATTGATCTTCATCAGTAATTCAAGTCCTCTTCACTTTCTACAAGAAAGGTTATGTCACGTGCATATTGCAGACTTTTTTTATTATTATGGTTGAATGAAAATGTACATTCCCACACAAATTCACATGCTCACCTGTATGCAGCTCCCACTGCTCCTCCTGCCCTGTGACAGCACACCTCTCCTCTCTACAAATTGTTAATGAGTCTTCCTTCAGTCTTCATGCTATGTTCTTCAAATAGTCCAGCTTCTCAGATTGTTTACTTGGCATCCAGACTAAGTACTGTAAAAGGGTATAACCCTTATGCACAGGTAATATCTATGCCACTGAATTATCAAAATTATAGACACTGAGAAATGCCAAGAGATCAACCCATTTTTTCTTTCGTTTTGCAAATGAGAATGCTGAGGTAAGAAAACAAAACAATAAATAAATAAAACCAGCTTTTAACCTATCTATATTAAAAGACAGATTGCTTTGCTAAAATTACTTGACAATTTGGAAAACTACATTTAGTTGCTTCACTTTGCAATTGTGTGTCTCTCATGGGTCGAATTGTGTCCCCCCAAAAATGTGTGGAGCAATCTACTTAGGCCATGAAAACCCTTGTGACACAGTGGGTTAAGTGCTACACCTGCTAACCAAGCAGTCAGTAGTTCAAGTCCACCAGGTTCTCCTTGGAAACTCCATGGGGCAGTTCTACCCTGACCTCTGCCTTCCCTATGAGTGAGACCTGACTCAACAGGCAGTGGGTTTGGTCTTTTTTTGGTTATGATCCCCTTGTTCCTTTATGTTGTAAATCCTGCCTCTTTGATGTTAATAAGGGAAGATGGTTGGCAGTTGTGTCAGTGGGCAGGGCTCAAAGTGTAGGATTGTTTTGTTCCTTGCTCTTGTGATACAAAGAAAAGGTTAGCAAGGAGAGGGTGGGGAAATTCATACCACCGTGAAGCAGTGCTGGAAGCAGAGAGCATCCTTTGTAAAGAACCTGCAGTTCCTGAGTCTCAGAAGCTCCCTGTCCAGGGGAAGATAGACAGCAAGGACCTTCCTCCAGATCCAGCAGAGAAGGCCTTCCCTTGGAGCTGAATTTGGGCTTGTAGTCTCCTGGACTGTGACAGAATAAAATTTCTCTTTTTAAAGCCATCCATTTGTGGTATTTCTGTTATAGCAGCACTAGATAACTAAGACAGTGTCCAGATTACAGAGTAAGAAAAGGAAGAAGTAAAATAGCCAGAAGGATATATGTTTGTATGTAGATGTGTGTAGACTAGAAAAGAGCTTTACTATTGGTGGTAAACTTTATTGAACTATAACCTCCATATGGAAAAACACATGCATCCTAAGTGTGCTGGGTGAATTTCCAACAAATGAGCTCTTCTGTGTAATTACATAAAGTCAGAAGAAGAAAACATAAAGGAAGTGAATGGTAAGTATGACACAAGACACATCTGTACATCAAAAAAGTCAAAAAAAATTACAGAAGAAAATGACAAACTGAGAAAATATATGCGAACACAGGAGAAGGATAAGTACCTTCGTATTTACTTTTTCAAAGTTAAAAATTTTTTTTTTGGAAACGAGTATCTCAGTTAAAAAATGGAAGAAGTATACACAGGAGCAATTAAACATAAAGAAAAAGAAAGCAAAAACCTTCTGTAGTACTTAAAGAAATGGGCCATAGTGAAGAATAGGTAGGCTCCCGTTGTCGAGATCATGTAATTGATTAGACCTCGAGTGATCAGATTCAGTTCCAGAGATCAGCTAGCAAGTTTAGTCTCCCGATGGGTGGCAAACTGTGCTCCTCCTCCCCCAAAGTGTGATGAAGATGCATCCTTTTTGGTAGCAAATGACGGAAAAATTTATTAAGGGAAAGTACGTTACAAACAGGGAAAGGGTCAGTCTCCTTGAGTGGAAAAAGACTCAGTATAGATTTTGGGAGTGCTGGCTTTTTAGTAGCAAATGGTAACCCTGGTGGTATTGTGGGTGAAGTGCTACATCTACTTATTAAAAGGTTGGCAGCTCAAATACACCAGGTGCTCCTTGGAAACTCTATGAGGCAGTTCTACTCTGAACTCTAGGGTCACTGTGAGTTGGACCCCATTTGAAGGCAGTGGGTTTTATTAGCAAAAGCAGGGGGCAATGTCATAGATGGGAGGAGGAGGTGGTAGCTTGGTTTTTGATTGGGTTTGCAGGCTACTGTAGCCACTTCACAACTGCCAGGAGAAATTGTTATACTGGCATCACAACTGCCAGGAAGAACTTATATTTGCATCACAAGGTGCCAGGGAGATCAGATTCCCTTGGTAACTTACTGAGACCATGTGTGTTCTGTAATATAAACCACAGCCTTTTTATCCCTAGAAAATGCTAGATTCTAGAGTAAAATACATGGCAGCAGCAGTAAGTTTCTCTAGCTAACTTTGTCATTGTGGTGAGAGACCCTGCGAGACAGTCACTTGTAGGTACTTCTGGTGGGCCTGTAAAGTATGAGGAAAGCAGGACCACAGTATGGAAGTGTGGTGGGGTAGCAGAATGGTTGTGTGCAGTGTGCAGTGGGGGAGGTACTCAGGAAGAAAGAACTGGTGATCTGCTTCTGGAGAATAAGCATTGAAAACATTGTGGAGCAGTGTTCTACTTGGACTCACAAGTCAGAATTAACCCAGTGGTAATTGATACTGTCTTAAAACTACAATAAGTACAGACACTTCGACCCAGAAAGTCTACTTCTAAGAAGTAACTTGAAGGAAATAATAGCAAAACACAAAAAAAGTAACTCCAAATGTATAAAAAAGGGGATTTGGTTATATAGCTGTGTGATATGCTTTCTTCAGACCTTAAAAAAAAAAAATCATAGAAAAGTATTAAACAATATGTTAAGTGAACAAACCCAGATGAATGCTAAGAACACAATTTTTTTAAATAGTTAACATATGTATATATGTACTGAAAAATATTGGTAGGCCTTACCTTACAATGTATACTAGGTTTGAATTTTGATAAAGAAATATGAGTGATTTTTATTTCATCTTTATGTTTCCTAAGTTTAAAGAAGTATGAATTAATTTTGTTGTCAGAAAAACTAAATATTATACATGATATAAATAATTTTGAAGTTCTCTTCCGCATGCTTGCATTAGGTCCACATCCTAAGACGGAAGTGCCCTGTTATACGCGCTCTCTGTGCATAATGTAAAATACAGATTTAGTTTGTCTTTTCTGTGATGAGAGCATTTACACTCATCTTCATAGGTGTGCATGCTATGGTTTCTCCTCTGTGGTGAAATCTAGAATCTTGACACACATTTCCACATACACTAACAGGATTAATTAGGAATAACCATGGATAAATTACCTTGACAAACAATAGAGAAACATACTATCCTGCAGCACCAACAAGGTAAAAGGTCTTAAATTACTTGAGTATCATGTTATGGTGACAACAGTTCAGTCCTGTTTGTAGAGTTCTGCTGAATTACCAGTGTACACAGTAGCTCCTTCCCACATCCCTGATTTTGATTTCTGTGGTTTAACTTGCCTGGAGTCAACCAAACCCACTGCCATTGAATTGATTTGGACTCATAGCAACCCTACAGGACAGAGCAGGACAACACCATAGAGTTCCAAGGAGCAACTGGTGGATTCAAACTGGCGAACTTTTCGTTAGCAGATGTAGCACTTAACCACTAGCCACCAGGGTTTCCCTTGGGGTCAACAAAGATTTGCAAATGTTGAGTAGTTAGTATGATGAAATCTCAGCTGTCCTGTGGTATCATTCACATAACTGTCATTAAAGTATGTTGTTATAATTGCTCTATTTTATTATTAGCTGTTGTTATTAATCACTGTGTCTAATTTATGAATTTAACCTTATTATAGGTATGTATGTAGGAGATGAATCATAGTATATGATTTGGTACTATCCAGTTTCAGGCATATACAGAGGTCTTGGAATGGATACCTCATGCAGAAGGGGTAAATATTAAGTTGTTTGTTTTATCGATGTCTTTAAACCCAACTCAACTCAACTCAACCCAATGCAACCCAACTCAACCCAACCCAACCCAACTCATAGCCATCAAGTTTAATCATACGGGACAGGGTAGAAGTGCACCATAGGGTTTCTGAGGAGCATCTGGTGATTTTAAACTGCTGACATTTTGGTTAGCAGCCAAGCACTTAACCAGTGACACCAGGTCTCCTTCATGTGTCTACTGGGGGTTATCTTCTAAATGTACGGTATATAAAAGATTGTATGACTTTTTGTCCCTTCTTATGCAGAGATGTTACCACCCACTCCTTGAACAGACAGAGATAGAATATCACCTCTCAGGAGATCGTCATGCCCATGGTGTACCAGGGGGGCCACGTCAATGCCCAGAGAAAGGTAAGAAGAGTCTTTTACCTCAAAGCCAGTTCCAAAGCTGAGAGGTTAGAAGAAAACATTTGCTTTGGGAATACAGGAGTCTTCTGGAAAGGGAGGGACAAATATTTCTCTCCTTTGCTCTCAAGCTTTTCCCCTAATTTCAGGTAGATTTATAGATTAGGACTAGGACAGCCAAGGAAACTCTGCTGGTATAGTGGTTAAATGCTGTGTTTGCTAACCAAGACGTTCACACTTTGAATCCACGAGATGCTCTTTGGAAACTCTATGGAGCAGTCATGCTCTGTCCTATAAGGTTGCTATGGGTCAGAATTGACTCAGTGGTAGTGGGTTTTTTGGAGTTGGCCCTATCCAAATCCCAGATGCAAGGAAAAGCAGCACGGCTCCCAAAATCAGACATGGGTCCAGGAACCTGGCCCTGATCCTAATTAAAACAGAAGTAGGAATGTGTAGTCCGAGAATTTGTCATTGTACCTTCTCTTGAATGAACCATCTTGGGTCCTCTGCTCCTAAACCAAACCAAACCCGCTGCTATTAAATTGATTCTTACTTATGGCAGCCCTGCAGAACAGAGGATAGCTGCCCATAGAGTTTCCAAGGCTGTATGTATTTACAGAAGCAAACTATGATTTTTTTCCCTCTAAGTACGTGGTAGATTTGAACTGCCAAACTTTCAGTTAACAAACAAGTGCATTAACCACTGAAAGACCTGGCCCCTTAGAGCCCTAATTTGGGATTCCGCTGCTCAGGGAATGCCTGCCCTTTGGTATCTACTGTGAGTTTTAAAGGGCTGTGTAGCAGTCACCCTAATGGTAGCAACTCCAACTCGATGCTCTGTAGAGACTCTGAAGACAGGAGCAACATTCACCTCCCTGCAATAGCTCTGCTGTTACATGCAGGAAATAGAGACCGCTGTTCTGGGCCCATATCTTAGAGGGCATCTTAGTCACCTAGTGCTACTATAGGAGAAATACCACACGTGGATGGCTTTAACAAAGAGAATTTTATTTTCTCACAGTCCAGTAGGCTAGAAATCCAAATTCAGGGCACTTGCTCCAGGAGAAGGCTAGCTCTCCCTGTTGGCTCCAGAGGGAGATCTTTGTGATGTATAAATCTTCCCTTGGTCTGGGAGCTTCTCTGCACAGGAACCCTAGCTCCAAAAGACACACTCAGCTCCTGGTGCTGCTTTGGGGAAGGTATGAGGTCCTCCTCTCTGCTTGCTTACCTTTCCTTTTTTATCTCTTAAGAGATAAAAGATGGTACAGGCCATACCCTAGGGAAATTCCCTTTACACTGGATCAGGGATATGACTTTGGTGATGCTGTTACAATCTCACCCTAATCCTCTTTAACACAATCAAATCTTGCCTTGTTAACCATAGGCAGAGATTGGGATTTACAACCTATAAGAAAATTATAGTCACATAATACAGGACAACCACACAATCCTGGAATCATGGCACAGCCAAATTGCTGCATATATTTTTGGGGAGACACAACTGAATCCATGACAGAGGGCCACATAAATCACAGAAAAAGTTCCCAAATAAATGTGTTCAAAAACATATGGTCATCTTTGTCATTTGGGGTGCAAGGCAGTAGCACAGAATAGCCTGAATGAATAAATTCCTTCTGAAACAAAACCAAAGTCACTGCCGTCGAGAGCTAACATTATTCAGGCCAGAGAAATGCTTCTTCATATCCCCTGCCTAATATCCTGAAGCTAATGGCCACTGTGACTAAATGTGAAGGTTTGAAGGGATTTTACTGTCAATGTCAGAAAGATACACAGCCTCAGGTTGCCGGGAGCAAGGCAGGGATGCTGATGTAAAAGAAAGAAGGAATTGTCAAATCCTTCCCCCCAAAAAGCCTGAACGCAGTGACGTTTCCAGTTAGTGGCGAGCTTCCGGTTTTCTTACTTCTCTTCCTGTTCCTTAATTTCTGAGTACCTTCTGAAGGCAATCAAGAATTACGTAATATTTGCAGTCTGGATTCATGAGCTCATGGCACCTTTTCCAACATTAAACAATTTGTGTTACCTTTAATTATGCACACATGCATCTCAACACTCCAGAGTGGAATGTTGATTCTTTGTTGACATACTAGATGGATAGCGAATGTTGGTATTATACTCTTTAATTTTAAAAATTAATAAAACATAAGTTTTCAAAGGGCTAAATAAAAAGTCAGCATTTAAAAATAATTTTGAGATAAGTTTGTAAAAGTCTTTAATTCTAATTTATATTTTACCCTTAATTTGAAAACCTCTAAGGAAAATTTTTTTTAATACAAAAATACTTATTTTTGGATAGTTTACCTTTATTTTAGTTGATGTATTTTGATGAAAGCACATTCAGATTTCATACACTTTGAACACTATTGAATTCTAGTTTTTAATCGTTGAGATCAATACTGTTAGCAGATGGTGTTGTAATCATTTGATACTGCTCTGACAGAAATACTGCAAAATGGATGGCTTTAGTAAAGAAAAGCTTATTGTTACACAGTCCAGTAAGCTAGAAGTCTGAATTCAGAGTGCTCACTCTTGGCTCTGGAGGAAGGTCCTTGTGTTGCATCCATCTTTTTTTGATCTGAGAGCATCTCGGCACAAGTCCAAGGACATTCTCTGCTTCCAATGCTGCTTTCTTGATTTCCAACTCTCTGCTTGCTTCTTTGTCCTTTTATCTCTTGTAGTATGAAAATGTAAAAGACAGTTTAAGCCACACTCCAGGGAAACTCTTTTTACATTGGGGCAGGAAAGTGACCTTGGATTGGTGTCACAGTCTCCCCCTAGTCATCTGTAACACAGTCTAGTCTATTAATGACAGGCAGAGGTTAGGATTTAGAGCATAGGAAAATCACAAAATGGGAAATACTGGGAATCATGGTCCAATCATGGGAAGTACTAGGAATACTGAGAATCATGGCCCGGCCAAATTGTTACACACATGTTTTAGGGGAAAGATACAATTCAATCCATAACAGATTGCAAATTATGATGGCAAATTATGAGAAATTTTCACAATAACAATAAAGCTCTTGATTTTGCTGAAAGGAGTTATAGCAGTTTTATAAATTAAATTTATCTCTTTTTTAATGAATGATTCAAACATGAAGCAGAAGTGACTATCCATTTATTTTTCCTTTTTCCTTCTATCTTCTTTTGGGCATATAAAAAAATCATAGAATCATAATGGATTTATCTTTATAATGTCAAACAATCTCCATTTTGCTCTCATCAACCAAAAGTTTCACATTGGATTTATTTTAAAAGCTTGATTTTCCAAAAAATATTCTGTCCATTTCCAATCTAACTGATTTTCATTCCTCTTTCCATAGCAAAGAATAGAAAGGAAGCTTAGTGGGGGAAGTCAAAATGACAATTTTAGGAGGGATATAGGATGTGTAAATGAAAGGAAGTGGGTTATGTTGTATGTAGATCATCTCCTTGCTGCATTATTTTTCTTGGCACTCTTGGAATATCAGCTGCATCTCTGTAAATGTGTCACCAACACCCCTGATGGAACCGTAGTTGTGACGAGTTTTGTGGAAAATATGCAAGGTATATTCAGAGCTTTATAAATAATATGGATAGCCATTGTGGTAGCCAACTTATATCCAGCTCTTCTTATGTGTCAGTACAAGATTTTTACTTAGATATTATCTCTTTTAATTCTCACTATAGGAGGACCCCCCAAAATTCACTCCTATTGAGTTGGTTTATATTGATAGTGACCCGATAGGAACGAGTAGAATTGCCCTATAGGGCTTCCAAGGGGCAGCTGGTGGATTTGAACTGCCAAACTTTTGATTAGCAGCTGTAGCTCTTAATCACTACTCCACCAGGGTTTCCATAGGGGAAGATATTATTTCACCTATTTTATAGAAAAACAAGGCCAAAGAGATTAACAAACTTTGCTAGCATCCCAAAGCTTATAACCGGTGGCAGTGATACAAACCCAGGCAATCTTATTCCCAAGCTTTCACTTGTCAGGGTAAAGTTAGGCCCTGTGGTCATTGTGCCTTGTTTCCAATCTTGGCTCCACCATTTATTAAATATGTGACTTCAAGAAAGTTACTCTTTCAGTGTAGGTTTTCTTATCTTGAAAGGGAATAAATAATAGTGGTAACTAATAATCTAGGGTCACTGTGTTACCAGACAAAACTCTGAGTTCATACCATCTGCTGTGAAGCCAACCTCTGAGACAGGGGGTTTAGGTGAAGCAATTAAAGGCTTATCTGCATGCCAATATGCAAAGAGACAGGGTGCCTTCTTGTCCTCAAAGGCTTTCTGTCTTTGTTAGGCAAGGTTAGGGTTTCTAAAGGGAGAGGCCACTTGCTGGTATGATGGGGAGATGGCCACAACTAGGCCTTCTTTTTGTCTTTTCCTCTCTGTCACCAAAATCTGTTACTAAACAGCTTAAAGGTCTCCTCTACCAACTGGGAGAGTGGAGTCTGAGGTTCTGCATGGGAGTTTTGTATATCTTGAGTTACAGTCCTTTTTACCAGTCTAAAATCTTTGTTGAGATGCTCTAGTTAATTGTTTTCATAAAATTAACAAAAACTGTAGATGATGAAAAACTTAATATGACCATTATTGATAAAACCAATATTCTTAATAGTAACAGAAGTCAATTACAAGAAGGATGTTATGGCTAAATAAAACCCAGGCTGCTGAAAAACCTTAGAAAATAATATTTCCAAACACAATCATTACACATATTTTTAAGGGACACCAGACACCACAGATAATAACCTTCAGGTATAATACCACCTAGTCTTGGCTGTACCGAGATTACAAAGTCTCTAAATACTTAAATAGTATTAGAAATAAATTTATAGGCAAATAGTTTGAATATCCCAGTCAAAGCATTGGCTTTGATGATGTCAGACTAAATAAAATATCTGTGGTATCCTATCTTTTTTTCTCTAAAAATCATAAACTTGCAACATGTATAACATATTTGTCTCATCATAGAGAAGGTCTTAAAGTCCAAGTCCAAAATCCAGAAGTCCTCTGAAATCTAAAGCACAAGTTATCTGCTTCTAAAGTACAATGGCAGGCACCAGTTAAAGACATTTGCTTTACAAATGGGAGAAATCACAGGAAAGGAAGGCATTTAACAAGCGACAAGCAAATTAACAGAACACATTAGCTCTCAAGGTTTTGAAAAGAATTTTTCATGTTTTGAGAGATTTTAAATAATGGTCCTGTCCTCCAGACTCTAGTTATTAGCCACCATCTCCAGATTCTAAGTGGAAGCCCCATGGCCCTTTACTACAGCTCTGCCTTCCAGGCCAGCTGCAACAGCAGTTTTCTAAGCCCACGGAGTGGCAACTCAGCAATTTGAAACATCAGGGGCTGTGGCTCCACCCTTCCAGTCCCCTGAGGTCATGGCCACATCTTTGAGACTGGGATGACTCAGCTTTCATACTCAGCTTCTGCTTTTTACAGCCTTATTCCTCGGGCCTTGAGCCTCAGGCCTCTACCTACCCTGCTGGAGCAAGTGTTCCAAAGGTCTGTAGCTCCACAGATTCGAGTTCCCAAAAGCATCTTGCTCCACCAGGTAGCTTCCTGCACACAGGCACTCAGCTCTCTTGCTGTGTGGTTCGGCAAGCCTAGCTCCACTGATTTAAGTGGCCAGAGGTACCCTATGCTGCGAGGAAACTTCTGTGCACAGGCACTCAGCTCTCTGGCTCTGTGGGTCGGCTCCAGCACTATCTCATCTCATGCTGGTCTGGTTCTGTCTTTGCCACCGTTGGTGGTGCTCTGCCATGTCTCACCAAGTCAAGTTAGCAAATAAAACCAAATCGAACCCACTGTTGTGGAATTGCTTTTAATTTAAACTGACTTCATAGACAGAGTATAACTGTCTTATATAGTCTCCAAGGAGTACCTGTAAACAGTTAGGGAAAGCTTAACTGAAAATCTTGGCATGAGAAAGATGTGTACAGAAATGGTCCCAAAGAAGCTCACCAATGAATGAAAACAAAGGAGAGTTGAAGTTTGCCAAGACATTTTGGAGAAGCAAGACAATGTTTGGGGCCATTTTATCACTGATGATGAACTATGAGTGTACCAGTACAACCCTGAAACAAAGTGTCAAAGTGTGCAGTGGAAGTCAGCAAATTCTCCATGACCAAAAAATTCTGTTAGTCCAAATGAAGAGTCAAAATGATGTTGCTAAGCTTTTTTGGTATCAGAAGGATTGTTCACTGTGAATTTGTGCCAGCTGGACAGTTCACTTTGTTTAATATCTGAAAGTGCTGAAAACACTATGTGAAAAAGTTAGATGAAAATGACCTAAACTTTTTACCAGCAACTTATGGCTCTTGCATCCCAACAACGCACCAGCTCAGATAGCACTGCCTGTGAGGGAGTTTTTAGCCAGTAAACAAACAACTGTATTGGAACACCCTTCCTACTCACCTGATCTGGCCCCCAGTGACTTTTTTCTTTACCGCAAAGTAAAGCAAGTATTGAAAAGGAAGACACTTTCATGATGTTCAGGACATCAAGGGTAATACGATGACAGCTCTTATGGCCACTGCAGAAAGAGTTCCAAAATTGCTTTGAAGGGTAGACTAGGTGCTGGCATTCAGTTTTCCAAAAGGAGTGCTTTGAAGGTGATCATAGGGATATTCAGCAATAAAGCATGGAGCACATTTTCTGGGATGAGTTTGTGAACTTAATTGTCAGTCTTCATACAGTTTTCCTGTCCCTTCCTGCCTCCTCGGCCTTGTTCTTTGCCCTGACATGCCCTTTAGTGTTGTATACATGATTGGATTATGAAGCATGTCCTTTATGTGCTATTGTTCGCCCTGTAAGCTGGTCTGATCTTTAGCTGGAAGGTGGAAATCGGGAGTGACTTCATATTTAATAAAAGGGTGTCTGGGGCCAGTCTCCAGTCTCTGTTAGATCAGCAAACCTAATCTTTTTATTTGTTTTTTTTAATTTGAATTTTGTTCTAAGTTTTTCTCCAGTTCTGTCTAGGATCCTCTGTTGTAATCTCCATCAGAGCAGTCAGTAGTGCTAGCCAGACACTATCTAGTTGTTCTGGGCTCAGTCTGGTGGGGGTTGTGGTAGTTGTGGTCCGTTAGCCTTTTGGACTAATCTTTCCCTGTGTCTTTGATCTTCTTCATTTTCCTTTGCTCTGACTACCAATGTTCAGTCCGCTGCCTAATGCTTAACCATGACACCAGCAGGGCTTCTTAAGACTACCTACACGGTGCCTGAAAACCGTGACATTCAGACCATCTGACAGTGATATTTACCCTAAATACTGTCTCAGTTGGGTATTGGTAACACCTGTCACTGAAAGTAAAATAAATAACTCTGAGCTTGTTCTTTATTATTCTGCCTCAGATTCACCCCAGGTTGTTTCTAAAATCTCATACCAATCTTGATCCAAGCCTGTGCCACACAGCTGCATTTAGGCTGGGAATTTCCTGGCTTGAAGCTGCATCTAGAAACTGATAGAGTTCTCAGTCTCCATCTACAACCTCCATCAAGGTTCAGACCGAAACAGCTACAGTTTCATCTATATGACATGAATTTGATGTTAGAGATGCCACTTCATCTACATGTACAGACTTTTATCTCCATCATGTTAATTGTTCTAGATATTTTTGTTTGTATTTGCTTGTCAAGGATTGAATTATGTCACCCCAAAATATGTAAAACAATTTGCTTGCTCCATGATTCCCAATATTGTGGGGTTGCCCTTCATTTTGTGATTTTCCAATGTTGTACGTCCTAATCTCTGCCTGTGGTTAACAGGGCAAGATTAGACTATGTTAAAGAGGATTAGGGTGGGACTATAGCACCCTTACTAAGGTCCCCTGCCTGATGCAATGTAAATGGAGTTTCCCAGGGATGTGACTTTTACCACCTTTTATCCTACAGGAGATACAGAGAAGGCGAAACAAGCAGAGATTTCAGGACCTCATATCATTAAGAAAGCAGTGCCAGGAGCACTGCATGTCTTTGCCATCTCTGGTTCCTGCACTGAGATGTTCCTAGACCCAAGGAAGACTGGTGCAACACAAGGACCTTCCTCCAGAACCAACAGAGACAGTAAACATTCCCCTGGTGCCACCACCCTGAATTTAGACATGTACTCTACTGAACTGTCACAGAATAAACTTCTCTTTGTTAAAGTCATCCACTTGTGGTATCTCTGTTATAGCAGCAACAGGTAACTATGACGTTGCTACAGTCTGCTCTTCATGAGTGGCGTGGTCCTCCTTTGTTGGTACTCTGCCAAATGTCTTTCTTTTGCTCTTCACTTCTACTGACCACACCTAAGCCTGGGATGAGTTGATTCTGACTCACAACAACAGAGTGTGAGCTCTATTGAACTGCCCTACAGGGTTACTAAGAAGTAGCCAGTAGAGTCAACCTATTAGCCACCGAATTTTTAACTGTGAACCAGGGCACCTCTACAGTATGGACAAGAGTTTAATTGATGGCCAGCTTTTGAAAGGATGAAAACAAGTTCTAGGCAAAGCATTTTACGAGGACTCTTCTCATTATTTAGAAATAATTTAATTCACTGGTTATGTGAGCCATTACTGAGCGCAATTGCCTGACCTGTATCCCAAGCCAATTATTTAGAATGATTGCATAAGCTTGAAGCAACAAAACATTTGCATACAAATAGCAAATAGTAAGGATTTTGGATGCTGATGCTTTCCATTCTAATTTAGACCTTACTCTTCCAAACTGTGGCATCTTTGGCAAGATAGTTAACCTCTCTGAACCTCAGTTTCCTTGACTACAAAATAATAATTGGGAATCCTTGGGTAGCACAAATGAGAAAATTTTGAAATAGGTTAAATTGAGCTGACAAAACTTGATTGGTGAGCTTACGCTTCCATGTCCTGGAGAGTCCATTGACTTGGATTTCAGCTGCTGTGTAACCTTCCTGTCTTAGTCATCTAGAGCTGCTATAACAGAAATACCTCAAATTGATTTTCTCACAGAAAAGCAGGCTAAAAGTCCAAATTCAAGGCATCAACTCCAGGAAAAGTCTTTCTGTGATGGCTCTGGAGAAAGGTCTTTGTCATCAATCTTCCCCTGGACTGGGAGCTTCCAAGATGCAGGGATCCCAGGTCCTTTTGCAAAGGATGCACTCTGCTCCCATCACTACTTCTTGGTGGTATGAGGTCCCCAGGTCTCTTTGCTTACCTTTCCTTTACATTCCAAGAGATTGCTTTAAGGGACATTACAATCCTATACTTTGAGTTCTGCCCCACCAACACAACTGCCATCCATCCTTCCTCATCAACATCCTAGAGGCAGAATTTATAGCATTTTGAAACATCACACAATACTAGAAATCATATTCTAACCAAATGGAAAAGGTGGATAATGAATAAGAAAAACCAAAGAAGAACTGATGCCTTTGAATTATGTTGTTGGAGAAGAATAATGAATATACAATGGATTGTCAGAAGAATGAACAAATTTATCTTGGAAGTAGAGCCAGAATACTCCTTAGAAATGAGGATGGCAAGACTTCATCTTGGACATGTTATCAGGAGGAACCAGTCCTTGGAGAAGCATATCATGCTTGGTGTAGTAGAAGGCATCAAAAAAAAAAAAAAGAAGACTTTCAACAAGATGAATTGACACAGTGGCTGCAACGGTGGGCTCAAACACAGCAATGCCGGCTTGCAGATCAAACCTTTGACCTCACCTTAAAAGCTCCTGTCTGTGAGCTGGCTTTTTGTGGCAGGTAGCCAAACTCCCGGGCTTTTCCAGTAACAGTGGCACTGGCTGGGGCAGGGTTTTGTTCTGTTGCATGTAGGGTCTATGTGAGCCAGAATTAACTTAATAGCTCTTAACAGCAGATTAGAGACCCTGGTGATATAGTGGTTAAGTGCTACAGCTGTTAACCAAAGAGTCCACAGTTCAAATCCCCCAAGCGCTACTTGGAAACTCTGGGAGGCAGTTCTGCTCTGTCTACAGGGTCTCTATGAGCTGGATTCAACTTGACGGCAGTGAGTTTGGTTGCTAGGTTAACCCAAACCCACTGCCATCGAGTCATGTCTGATTCATAGTGACCCTAGAGGTCAGACAGATTTGGTAAATTATCTTAGGCTCTGCTCAGCCTCTGACAACTTCCTTTCAAACCTTGAATTTCAGGCCAAAGACTGCAGCTGCTATGACATCCTGACGTTTGCCAATGCCAGCTCAGTTTCCACCCCACTAGGAACTTACTATTCAGCAACCCAACCCTCCTTCCTCCAGCCCAAATACTGACCTACTAAAGGCAAGTTAGACCATGTGTGCTTATCTGTAAACTAGAGAGGGTGAATTAGGTAATCCCACAGGTATTCTGCAGCTCTTAAATTGTTACTCTTTGTCTTCATTTAAGAAAACAAATAGTGGGGCTAATGCCATGAGCTAAATAAGATTCTCGTATAAAAATTTCCTAGTGTACTAGTATTTGTCACATTGTAACATAAGCCAAGTGCTTGGGGCAGTATGTTTGGCTTGAAAGGTCAGGTACTAGTAAGTATGGGGTTAATTACAAGTGAGAGAACGATGGAGAGTTTGGAAAAATAAGTATTTAGAAGAAAAATAATCAGTCCGTACAAGGAATTTCATATCTTGAATATAATCTTCAAAGAAGTGGAGATTCCCTAAGGGGCTGTGGACTATTTGTCTTTTCATATAATGGTTTTGCCTTTCCATCTAATTCAACCCTAGCCCAGGTGAAGTCCAGTAGCTTGTCATTTGATAGGGCTATTTGCATTTCAGAGCTAATCACTATTAAATAGTGGGCTGGTACAAGAAGAGTGAGAGGGTCATTGTGTGTATTTTATTATTGTGTAAACGTGAAAACAAGCTGGGAGGCTGAGAGAACTAGCTCAAATTCTGAAGATAAGAAACGGGCTTATGTGAAAGATCTCTTAATCAGTGAGGTTCTCAAAACTTCCCAGTGAGAGAACTGGAAAAACCCTGTGACTGCGAGGCGTATTATGTAATACCCAAACCGAATCCACTACCCTCTAGTTGAGTCCAACTCATAGCAACTCTATAGGACAGAGTGGAACTGCTCCATAAATTTTCCAAGGAGTGCTCGGCAGATTTGAACTGCCAACCTTTGGTTAGTAGATGTAGCACTTAACCCACTATACCACCAGGGTACCCTTACTATTATAATAAGCAAATGAAAAAAAGAATGGGGGAAAAAATCTATATTTGTTTTCAATACTGACGCTATAAACTCTCAAACTAAAACAAACCTGTTGCCGTCATGTCAAACTTATAGGACCCTGTAAGACAGTGTAGGAAACCCTGGTAGAGTAGTGGTTAAGTGCTACAGCTGCTAAACAAAAGGTCGGTAGTTCGAATCCTCCAGGTACTCCTTGGAAACTTTACAGGGCAGTTCTACACCCTCTGTAGGGTCGCTGTGAGTCAGAATCTACTCAATGGCAGTGGGTTTGATTTGGGTTAAGACAGACTAGAACATCCTCATAGATGTGGCAAGGAGGTGTCCTTTGTCATATGGTTACTTCTGAGGACTTCATACTTTGAATTAATTGATGATTTTAACATTTCATCGCCTGGAAGTATTCAGTCCAAACTTGGCTGTAATTCTGATCTAGTGGTTCTTAACCCCACTCACCGAAGTCACCAAACAACAAAAGCAAAGCAGACCCCTTGCCACAAAGTTGATTCCAACTCGTAGGGACCCTATGGGGTAGAGTAAACTGCCCTACACGTTTTCCAAGGAGCAGCTAGTAGACTTGGACTGCCAACATTCTGGTTAGCAGCTAAGCTCTTAACTACTGTACCACCAAGCCTCCAAAATCACCAAAAAAAAGGAAAAGGAAAAAAAAATATTTTTTCACCATAAAGATTTATTATTATTATTGATTTTTTCCTTGTGTTTTATGTGAAAGTTTATATTTACAGTTAGTTTCTACTAGGAAAACTTACACACGCTTTGCCATGTGATCCTGACTGCTCTTCCCAAACTGTGACAGTATATTCTTCCCCTCCAATCCATACTTCCCATGCCCATTTAACCAGCTCCTATACCCCTCTGTTGTCTCCTTTTGCCTCCGAACAGGAACTATCCACTTAGTCTCCTGTATCGTCCCAAACCAAGAAGTGTCATTTTATCACCATAAAGATTTGATATAGAAACTCGCGTACCAACCCGGGAGGAAGGGCAAGAAGGCAGGTGGGGCCAGAAGAGCTGGTAGTGGGGAACCCAGTTGGAGAAAGAGAGAAAGGGAGAAAGGGAGAATGTTGACATGTCTAGGGTTTGCCAATCAGTTTCACAAAGCTGTAGGTGTTATTAATTGTTTAATGAGAAACTAATTAGCTCTGTAAACCTTCATCTAAAGCATATGCACATGGAAGACATAATTAGTTTGGAATATGTGGCCTAGTTATCAGTGTTTTCTAAGTTGTTTCTCAGGTGGTTCTCCTTGGTTGAATGCTGGGAACAAATACTGTAATTTATATCCTGAGCAAAACCTGGTGGTATAATGGCTAACTCTTGTAGCTACTAACCAAATAGTCAGCAAGCAGTTCCGGTCTATCAGGTGCTCCTTTGAAAGTCTATAAGGACAATTCTACATTGTCCTATAGGGTTACTGTGAAATGGAACTGACTCTATGCCAGTGGAGTTTTTTGTCTACGAAAAAGGCTCCATTGGCTTGCACATTGTCTATAGCTGTGGTATCAAATTTCGATTGTGCATATCTATCGGTTGGAACAAAACCACAAAAAATGGGCATATACCAAAGTATGTGTATCTTTGTGAGTATATAGTTGTATGGAAACCCTGGTGGTCTAGTGGTTAAGAACTACAGCTGCTAACCACAAGGTCAGCAGTTCAAATGCACTATGCATTCCTTGGAAACTCTATGGGGCAGTTTTACTCTGTAGTGTGAGGTCTCTGAATCGGAATTGACTTGATGGCATTGGATGGATGGAGATGATATATAGACATATACCCACTGCTGTCAAGTCAATTCTGACTTATAGTGACCCTATAGGACAGAGTAGAACTGCCCCATAGGCTTTCCAAGGAGCACCCGATGGATTTGAACTGCAGATCTTTTGGTTAGCAGTCATAGCTCTTAACCACTACACCACCAGAGTTTCCACAGACAAATACATTAACTTATATAGATGTACTATTTTACTAATATATTATCTATTATGGATTGAATTGTGCCCCCCATAATCTGTGTTAACATGGGTAGGCCCAGTATTATGTGGTTGCCCTTCATTTTGTGATCTGATATACTTTTTACATATGTTGTATATCTTAATGCCTATGATATTAATGAGGCAGGATTAGAGTTATGTTAATAACGAAGGATTAGGTTGTATCTTTAATCAATCTCTTTGGAGATAGAAAAGATAGAATGAAGCAGAGCAGAGAGGGACCTCATGCTATCAAGAAAGAAGAAGCAGACACAGGGCACATCCTTTGGACTCAGAGTTCCTGTGCTGAGAAGCTCCTAGAAGAGGGAAAGATAGATGACAAGGACCTTCCCCTAGAGGTGACAAGACACACTTCCTTTGGAGGTGTCACCTTGAATTTAGACTTCTAACCTCCTAAACTGTGAGAGAATAAATTTCTGTTTCTTTAAGCCATCCACTTGTGGCATTTCTGTTATAGCAGCACTAGGTAACTGAGATATTAGCCATATTATAAAACACACAAAAATAGATATTTATGAAAGTATGAGATAATAATAAATATTTTTGTCACTCTAGAAACCACAGAATCAAGTCCAAGTTGCTTAGCATGGAATTCTAGGCTTTTTCCGGAAAGAATGTTACTTCTCTCTTAGCATCAGGATATACCCTACCTCTTGCCCTAAGTTCCTTATCATTATTATATCCTGCTGCCTAAGGCCCGGCTTCTGAAATAAGAACTTGTAGGCAGGAAGTTTCCCAGAGCGTGATGGAAATAGGACTGGGCAGAAGATGGGTGGGATGCAGTTGCAGCGAAGTCCAGCTAGTCTTGAAGAGAGTTTGGTAGCTGGAATGACTCCCAAGAGTTGTCTCACCTTGAGCTAAGGGCCCTACATCTTTTATATTCCACCTACCATTCAATTTTGTGGCGTCATAAGATTTGGACTGCCCTGGGGGAGGGGATTCTTTGCGGAGCCATCAGTTCCCAATGCTTCCAATGGTTGGAGGTATGAGTGCCTCAGTCTGGAAGGAGCATCTAAGCTGCACATCATAGTATCCACTATGCCTATCATTCATTCATTTAGTTTTAGCACAGGTTGCTCCTCCCACATGAACTAGATCTTAGCCTTAATGTATGCACACTGAAATCTATCACTAGGGCCCAACTCAAAATTCTACCACACTCTTGTAGCTTTCATGCCAGGAATATACCTAAGATACAGTAGAGATAGCAGTGACTTTGGTGTCACAGAGATCAAGGTTTGATTTCTGGGTTAAAGGAAACGTGGGGAAGTGTGACTTTAGCTACTAAGACAAAGGCTATTATAAGGATTAATTGAAATAATCATTAATCAATGGTCTTATGACATTTTATTTCTAGCTTTTGTTTTGTCTGAATTTCCATAGTTAGGTTCAATGGCAAAATAAAAATGACTAGGATGGCATAGTAATTTTATTTTTATTTATTTATTTATTTAACATAACTGAGTAAAAATGTACATTCACATGTAAATTTACATGCCCCCCTATATGCAGCTTCCACTGCTCTCCCTGTCCAGTGACTGCACACTATTCCTCTCTGCTCCATACATGTCTCATCCTCCCAACAGTCTCCTTTCCCCTCCTGTCCGTCCACTCCCCTTCCTCCAGCCAGAGGTCAGCAAGATGATATCCTATAGATGTATAGAACCATAAAGTGCTTCCAACATATGGTTACTCTGCATTGCCAAGTCCATTCCGTTACTGTCCAAAGAGTGGACCTTTGTTATAATTTATGGGAACGGGCAGCATCAGGGCTGGGGGCCATGCTCTCAGAGGAACCCCAAAACCACTGGACCATCAATTGAGGTCTTTTAGTGGAGATCTCATGTTGCACCTCTTTTTATTCTTGTGTTGCCAGTGAGGCTCCTCTCTGTGAGCTCCGTCATGGCTATCACTGGTGGTGGCCGGGAACCATCCGGTTCTTCCGGTCCCAGGTCGATGTAGGCACCAACTCTTGTGGGTCTCTCTGTCTTCTTGGTTGTCTTTACCACATGCCATTTTGGCCCTTGATGAGCATCTGTTCCTGCTGAGTTGGGACCATTTGCTGTGTCCTCGGATGGCAGCTTGGCAGCTTTTAAGACCCCAGACGCCACTCACCAATGTGGGGTGCAGAGAGCTCTCTTAGCAAAACGCTAGTTGTGCCAATTGGCCTGGAATTCGCCTAAGAGCATGGTCCCCCACCCCCTGCCCCAGCTACTCTATCCTTGCAGTATTGAGTTAAGATGGAAGGAGTACTCAAGTTATGCTGAAGTCCACTTAATGTTGTTCTTGTTCCTAATGTGTGCTGTCACTGCTTTCTCCCAACTAGATTTCTAGTAAGTAATTTTATTTTTATGTAAGTTAACTCAAATTAAAATGCTGTTCTTTATTTTGAGATATCATTTCTCCTTCTATGAAATAAAATAATTTTATGAAAAATTATTATGAAAAGCTGATAACAACTGACAGTGGATTTTCCTCATAGCTTTATAGTAGCATAATTTATGTAACTATACTAAAATAGCACTAATAAAGGAAGATACAGTTTTAGCATATATATATATATATATATAAAACTAAGAATGCATTGTTGGTCCTTGAAATTAAAAAATACGCAAATACTTCTGCTGTGCTTTAGCACCATAGCTCACACACACACACACACCATAGATATATTAACTTTGTTTCATGACGACCTCATGTGTGTCAGAATACAACTGTGCTTCGAAGAGTTCTCATGTGTGTCAGAATACAACTGTGCTTCAAAGAGTTCTCAGTGGCTGATACTTTAGAGTAGACCATCAGGCTTTCCTTCTGAGGTGCCTGGGTAGATTCAAACCTTTAACCTTTCAGCTGGCAGCTGAGCATGTTAACCTTTGAGCCACCCAGGGTCCTGGCACAAACAAACAAAAAAGTTGTTCCAAGTCACAGTGACCCTATAGGACAGAATAGAAACACCCTATAGGATTTCCAAGGAGTGGCTAGTAAATTGAAATTGCTGATCTTGTGGTTAGCAGCCAAGCTCTTAACCACTGTACCATTAAGACTGTTAAACACATACAAAAACCGAAAACCAAACCCGCTGCTGTAGAGTCGATTCTGACTCCTAGTGATCGCATAGGGCAGGATAGAACTGCCTCATAGAGTTTCCAAGGTGCACTTGGTGACGAAAACTGGCCATCTCTTGGCCAGCAGCCATACTGTTAACTACTATATCACCAGGGTTCCCCTAACACCTACAGACCCCATAACATAGCAAGTATTTCAGTTAATAGTGTTAGGAAAGCCAACAGAGATGAAATACGAGCTCTACTCTGAAGGAATTTAAAATGATTCAACCAATGAAATGCTAAACAATACACAGTTAAATAACATTTCCCTTTCAAAAAGATCCATAGGAAAGAGTTTAGATCAACTATGTAATTGAAACTAAACCATCTGAATGTACCACAGAAATTCACAGTTGATCACCTCAGGTCAGGCTGGTCTGGAGATGTTTTCTCCAAGGATGGACAGGGTTTAGGTGGACAGTTAATTGCCCAATTAATAGGGAGCTAATT
Source organism: Heterohyrax brucei (assembly GCA_028571685.1). Taxonomy (NCBI): domain Eukaryota; kingdom Metazoa; phylum Chordata; class Mammalia; order Hyracoidea; family Procaviidae; genus Heterohyrax; species Heterohyrax brucei. The sequence goes on from CM053148.1 coordinate 94,255,280, forward strand.
TGGTTTAATTTGCTATCCCACATACTCCTGAAAACTCAGCTATGGCCGCTAACCAAAAGGTAGGCAGTCTGAATCTGCCGTTTGCTCCTTGGAAACTGTGGGGCAGTTCTGCTCGGTCCTTCAGGGTTACTCTGAATCAGAATCAACTTTACAGCAGTGGGTTTGGGTTTTGGGTTACATATCCCTGAAAACACACTAGAGCGTCAGTTACAAAAAATTTTATACATATATACATGCATTACTTCTATTATATTACGTTTTTCTATTATTGTGTCATGTATGTGTAATGAGTCACGTGCTATGTCTGCTAACCAAAAGGTCGGCAGTTAAATCCATCAAGAGCTCTTTGGAAATTCCATTGGGCAGTTCTACTCCGACCTTTAGGGTCAGTGTGAGTTTGACCAGACTAGACGGCAGTGGGTTTATATGCTTATTCACTTAAATAAATGCTAAGTGGATAAGTTGGATAGATGGAGAAGAATGGGTAACGTATTCACAGGGCATGGCAGAATATGGGGAAAAGCACAGGAGTCACAGAGTTGGGGATGTGCTGGGAGGTTGGAGAGAAAGCCCATCTGGTGGAAGTGGAACTCTTTTACAGGAAGTACAAGAGCAGAAGCAGTGAAGGGACCAGTGACAGAAGGTAGGGTGGGGGAGACGGCAAAAGCAAACCCAACCCACTCCCATCGAGTCAATTCTGACTCATCGTGACCCTAATAGAGCAGAGTGGAAGTGCTCCACAGAGATTCCCAGGAGAATCGGGCGGATTCAAACTGCCGACGTTCTGGTTAGCACCGTAGGACTTAGTCACTAGGCACCGGGGTTTCCGAGGGAGACGGCGGCAGGCCTTAAACATACATTTTAGGCTCTACCTGTCTGAAGTGAGGAGAGCAAAGAAGATCTTGATGAGGAAGCGCCACTCTGAAAGCGTATTCATTCCAAGACCCAGGATTTACGAGGATTAAGTTTACGTTCCTCAACCAGATTCCACTGTTAAAATGTGCAAGTCTTTTTTCATTCCTTAGTCTTGTTTTCCCATGCCCTGAATGTCCCTACCTGGTTGCTATACACACTTGTGACCCCCTCAAGTGAAATTAATCTTCCCATATTCTCAAAGCCCTGAGTTTAATCCAGTGATACAGTTTTTAGTCTTCTTTGGTTTTCCTTTTGTTGTGATATTTGAGGAGATGTCCACCTAGCAAGCATGGACAGTGCCTTATTCATCTTTATACATACCCTCCTCGTTGGTGCAGTGGTTAAGTGCTATGGCTGCTAACCAAAAGGTCAGTAGTTCAAATCCCCCTGGAAACTCTATGGGGAAATTCCCCTTTGTCCTATAGGATTGCTATGAGCTGGAATCGACTTGACAGCAATGGGTTTGGTGTTTTGGCTTTCACAACAAAAGAGTATCTACTAAGTTATTCAAAATAGTTTTTCCTTACTATAAACTAGTGGAAATGCTGAACATTGTTTCCTTATAAGAAAATTACTACACATTAAAAGTAGATGCAAGACAAAAAGTTGCTTAATGGATGGTAAAAGTCACAATCACATAAATTCTTCTTCTTGAAGAACTATTTCTACCTGGATCACAGGGGTTTTGGGTCTAGCTAACATACATTGTTATGTCAAATCTTGGAATTGTCTGACAGACGTGAAATACGAAAAATATTAAAGATCAGTTACTCTGAGGAAAAACATATTTTCTTATGGAAAGAGAACATTTTTTAGAAATGGTAGTAAAAAAATCCCTCACAGTTGGATTTTATGAATTTACTGACTGGATGCTATTAAGGAGAAGTAATTTTTCTGTGTCACAGTTTTATTTTAGAAAAAGGAAGAAGAATTGTGATGATCAAACTTGACTGTAGATTATGACAGTCATCTTGTCAGCTATGCTGGTACAGGGCTGAACTTCCTTTGGCTGATAAGAGCTATCAGTATTTTATAATCCTGAAAACTTATGTGAAACAAGCATTTTTATTGCCTGGTTTAGGATTGGTTTCGAATCTCTGCCTGCTTTGTGCTTACCTGGATAACTAACTGTACTTGAATATCAGGGATAGAGTCAGTCTCTGGAAGTTGAAAAGCTGCCAGACAGATGCCAAAGTTAATGTGAACCTGGCCTATTCATTAATGAATAACCCGTAGGTATGAATGAATAACAAATGCACAATAACTTCCTTGTAGTAAGAACGATTATTAGTTCCTCCCGGAGGGCCAGCTCTAGGTGACTGTCTCACATAGTTTCAGTTTCCTGCCCTAAATACCCAACTGCAGAGAACACTCTCGGTAGCTTAGCTACAGGGAACACAATGAGAATGGTGCCCCTTGGATCTAGGAAACCCTGATGGTGGAGTGGTTAAATGCCACAGCTATTAACAAAAAGGTTGGTAGTTCGAATCTGCCAGGCACTCCTTGGAAACTCTATGGGGCAGTTTTACTCTGACTTATAGGGTCCCTATGAGTCTGCATTGACTAGATGGCACTAGGATTGGTTTTCTTTTTGTTTGTTTGTTTTTTTGGATTTGGGAACATGGCAGCACTATCTACTGTAGATGTCATTCAATGATGATTTCTTGAATGAAGGAAAGAACAGATTAAAAAGTTCATCTCAGGATGTGAAGACAGTGTGACAGAGGTCAGTTGTAAAACCAGAGCCAGGCTTACCGTTATCATTAAAACACAACGAAAACAAAAAACCAACCCGTCCCGTTGCGGTCCAGTCCATTCTAACTCATAGCAGCCCCATGTGTTACAAAGTAGAACTGCCCCATGGTGTTTTCAAAACTGGGACTTTCCAGAAGGAGGTCACCAGGCTTGACTTCTGAGGTGGTTCTGTGAAAGTCTGAGCTGCCTGCCTTTTGGCTAGCTGGCCAGCACCACCCCGGGGGGCTCTAGGGACCTTAAAACAAAAACAGAAACAACTACTGCCATCAAGTTGATTCCGACTCGTAGCAACTCTATAGGATATGGTTTCCAAGGAGCCGCCCCGTGGACTTTCCAAGGAGCTGCCCCTTGGAGTTTCCAAGGAGCACTGGTGGATTTGAAGCACTGACTGTTTCGTGTTTCGGGCCAGCAGCTGGTGACACTTAACCACTTCACTATGAGAGTGTCCCAGGGACCTTATTATTACTATGATTGTTGAAACAATGGGATCCATTAATAAGAAGGACAGTGGCTGATATCAGTTGAATTGTACCTCTCCAAAATGTGTTGTAAATCTTAACTCTTGTATTTTGGTTATAATCCCATTTGAGAATAGGGTGTTTATTTTATTATGTTAATGAGACAATATTAGTGTAGGGTGTATCTTCAGTCTGTCTCTTTTGCGATATAAAGAAATTAAACATGCAAGAGATGAGAGAAGATAGACGCCAGGCCACACAGAGGTCACCAAGGAGCCAAGATATTAAAGTTGAAGAGACAAAGACCTTCCCCCAGGGCTGACAGAGAGAAGCAGCCTTCCCTTAGAGCCAGCGCCCTGAATTTGAACTTCCAGCATCCTAATCTGTGACAAAATAAATTTCAGTTTGTAAAAGCCACCCACTGGTGGTATTTCTGTTATAGCTGTGCTAGGTGACTAAGATACCACAGTAACCCTGCAAAACATTTAAGGAAGTGAGTATCTGCAGACAAAGCAGTTAAGAAAAAAGATGTCTACATACAATCACTTGCAGGTGTGTTTCCTACTGGAAACATCTGGGACAGATCCAACACCAATAAGATAATTAAAAATTAATTTTTAATAATTAAAATAACTTTTTAATATCAGCACTCTCCGTTTTCCCACACTTCCTTCCTCCACTCTGCCATTGCTGGGGCACAAGTGCCATCCTATTAGTTTGAGTAAGAATCATGAGTGAGTCACACCAGCTATTTTTAAAATACAGCCATGTGAGAGTCTGTTACTAGAGCAATTTGCTTGCCAGCAATTAACGAGAGGAAGCCCAGGACTTCATGCCAGGTTCTGGAGGGAGGCGGAAAGGGGGACTAGATAGCAAAGCTTGTGGGTTTTTCAGACTAGAGCAGAGAGGGTGCTGATGCTAAATTAGGATTTCATCTGAGTAGTTATTTAGGGTAAGTGTGGACTTACAAGTTCTCCAAGACAGTTAATAATGGAAAGTTCAATGATAAGCCTCTTGCAGAGAGAGAATGATGACTTTCTGAAATAGATTTAGCTACTAATCACAATGTATTTTAACACCTGCCAAGCCAGACACCTGGGTGCTCAAAAGTGGCAGGTAAAAATAAATAGTGGGATATTTTTAAATAGTAGAAGTCTTCCCTTCTCTGAGTCCCTAATGCCATTTTATGAATGCAAACAATTTTACAAGTAGAGGAACCTTATGCTAAACAGCAGAACAGAGGTAATCTAGTATGTTTGCAGTTTATGAATAGAGAAGTATTAATTGAGCCTGGATAATTGTCTGTTTGAAATTTATAGTGTTTATTTGTATACTACGTGCCTCGTTTGACAGACTGTTCAGGCAGAAATGATAAGTAACTTCATATAACACCACCCTACACACAATCACCCCACCCGGGAATCTCGAGTTTCTAGAACCTAGATGGGAAATGAGAATAATCACGCCAAATATCTCAGAGTATAAATAGTTGTTACGAGTGTTAAAAGATTAATGCATTAGGTCAGTCAATAGTTTTCACCCGTTAAAAAACAAACAACAAAAACAGACACACTCAGGCTCTACCTCATGATTTGTTTACTTTAATTTTAGATAAAATTATAGTAAGCATGGTTTATCTGGGTTCTTCCAGCCCGTGGGAGACCCACACAGCCCGCTGTTGTCCATTCCCCTGGCATGAATGATTACGCAGAGGACTTTCACATCCATTAGCTGCTGGTGAGGTAGATGCAGCAAAGGCATTGAGAGGTGGCAGTTGACTGCCTGACAATCCCAACAAGACGGAAGAATTCTGTATAGTAGCCACAGAAACTACAAGAAGGCACTAGACTACAGCCAAGGTCAGGGGAAAGAGACGGGCGTGTGCATATCAGTACTCCCAGAACACATCCACTCATTCCACACTTAAGATTGTAAGTGAATGTCAAAGTTGTGCAGCCTAACCTCCCATCAGCTAACAGTTCATTCTGTAGTCTTCCTCTGAGGTGGTTCAACAGTCTCTGCTTATGTGTCTCAGCAGTTGACAAGAAATCTCTTTGTAAGTTACAACATAATAAATTTCATAGGTCTGATTGTGGAGACCCTGGTAGTATAGTAGTAAACAGTCGTGTCCACTAACCTACAGGTCAGCAGTTTGAGTCCACTCTATGGGGCAGTTCTTCTCTGTCCTAAAGGGTCAGTATGAGTCAGAATCAAGTTGATGGCAATGGGTTTGTTTCGCTGACTGTGTGTTTGTTTTGTTAAAGAGTGCTTGGTGGAAAATGTTTATTGCAGCATTATTTGCAATACCAAGGTCTTAGGAATTAATCTCCTTATTCATCAATAGTGAAATGAATAAGCAAATTATGACAGCACATCTCATACAGTGGAATACTGTGACTGTGGAAATGATAGAGATAAAGCTATATTTATGTTTGCTGATTTGAAAAGATGTCCAAAATATATTGTTAGTGAAAAATTGAAAATTGCAGTCAAGTACACATATGACGAAAACCTTGATAGTGTACTGGTTAAGAGTTATGATTGCTAACCAAAAGTTCGGCAGTTCAAGTCTACCAGATGCTCCTTGGAAACCCTATGAGGTACCTTTACTCTGTCCTGTATTGTGGCTGGAAACCCTGGTGGCACAGTGGCTAAGTGCTATGTTTGCTAACAATAAGGTGAGCGGTTTGTGTTCACCAGGCATTCTTTGGAAACTCCATAGAGCAATTCTACTTTGTCTTATAGGGTCATTATGAGTAGGTATCAACTCAATGAGAGTGGGTTTGATTTTTTTTTTTTGTTTATAGAGTTGCTATGACGACATCACTCATGTAAAAATAGTTCTGTAAGGTATATAGGCTAGAAGGAGTACAATGAAAATACCATCAGTGTCAGTACTTACTGAGGTCTTCCTGTGTGCATAGTCTTTAAAGAGCATTGTTGTTGCTGAGTGTTGTCAAGTCAGTTCAGACCTCTAGCGACGCTGTGTAGAGCAGAACAAAGCTGTGTGGTGCGATACCTCCCTCACTGACTGTTGCTCTGTTTGAGCCCGTTGTTGCAGCCACTGTGGCGGTCTGTCTCGATGAGGGTCTTCCGCTTTTTCGACGACCTCTGTCTTACCAAGCACGATGGCCTTCTCTAGGCACCGGTCCCTCCTGATGACGTAGCCAAAGTACTTGAGAAGTCTGCCATTCTTACGTCCAAGGAGCACAGTGCCTATACTTCTTCTAAGACAGATTTGTTTCATTTTTTTGAACAGCTCAGGGCATATTCTCTATTCTTTACCAACACTGTAATTGAAATGCATCAACCATTCTTCTGTTTTCCTTATTCACTGTCCAGATTTCGATTGCACGGGAGGCAATTAAAAAATATCATGGGTCAGGAACAGCTTAGTCCTCAAAGTGACGTCTTTGCTTTTGAACACGTCAAAGAGGTCTTTTGTAGCCAACCTACCCAGTGCAATAGGCTGTTAGACCTCTTCTTGACTGCTGCTTCCATGGGTGTTGATTATGGACTCAAGTACAGTGAAATCATCAAGAACCTCAATATTCTCTCCATTTATCATGATATTGCTTATTGCTTGTTGGTCCAAGTGTGAAGATCACACTTCATTTGTTCAAATTAACTTATTGTGAGCTTGCTAGGCAGTAGCCATTCAGCAATAAAATAGACAATGGTTCTCAACCAGGAGTGATTTTTTTACCTCTATGAGAATGTTTGGCCAAGACTGGAAACATTTTTGGTTGTTAAAACTGTGAAGAGGGGATTTGCTATTAGATAGAGACCAGGGATGCTGCTAAACATCCTATGCTCAAAACAACCACCCCTCCAAAAATAATTATCCAGTTAAAGTAGCAGTAGTGCAAAAGTTGAGAAATCCTGAGTTAGACAAACTCTCTGCCTTCATGGAGTTGGCCGCAATTCACTTAATCCTCATAACACCACCATGAGGTAGGTACCATTATTATCCCCATTTTACAGATGAATAGCCTAAAACATGAAATATTAAGCAGAAGTATAAGCTCAACTATTTGTAAAAGTTGGTAGCCCCTCACTGAGTCATAGCTCACTATTATCATGAGATGTTTGGCATGATACTGACTTATTCACAAAACATTAAATCATAATCAGCACACTGTGCTTAATACAATTTTGGTATTCATGTAAAGTAGATAAAAATTCATCTTAAATAATGATTGTTATTTAAAAAAATACTCTCACAATCATTTGGAGCAACTAATTCTCCAAAAAACCAAATTCCCCCAAAGATCTAGACAGACATTTAACTGCACCATGAATCAAAAATGAACACAAGGAAACCTTTTTAGAGCACAGCAAGAGGACTAAAGATGAAAGATAGACTGTGTGTGATGTTCACAAACTTATTTTTTAAGTATTCCAAGATGTTTCAAATTTTAATATGCTGCTTTACATTGGTATAATGCCCTGTATTTTTCAATATATGTTTATGCACATGATCACGGGCTTTTTTTCTCAGCAGTACTCTAAATTAGTCAGGGAAAGACATTATTTTATTGACTTTACACAGTGGAAGGTGAAGGACTGAAAAAAGTAATGTGGCTTCCCAGAGGTCACTCAACAAGCCGGTGACAGAACCTCAAGCTCACGTCAGGGCCTGACATGCTAAAAATAAAGTTAACTTCTACGAGGTCTGAAAATTAAGTCCGTGAACTTAATTATTCTAAGTGCCACATACTCTGTAGCTGAATATCTCTATAGTCACGTAAGCACTCCCTTGGGAAGCTATGCACCCATGCTAGCACCTAGTCTACCCTCCAAAGCAATTTGGGAACTCTTCTTGGAATGGCCATTGTGCATGGTGGGAAAGTGGTGAGTTTGTCAACTCAGTTGTATAGTTGTCTGTAAGAGAGTTTTCAGCCAGTAAACAAATAACTGTATCAGAACACTCTCCCTACTCACCTGACCTGTCCTCCGATGCCTTTTTTCTTTACCTGAAGATAGAGGAAATACTGAAAGGAAGACATTCAGATGACATTCAGGACATCAAAGGTATATGATGAGAGCTCTGATGGCCAGTCCGGAAAAAGAGTTCTAAAATTGCTTTGAAGGGTGGACCAGGTGCTGGCATCAGTGGACAGCTTCTCAAGGGGAGTACACTGAAAGTGACTGTAGTGATATTCAACAATGAGGTATGTAAAACTTTTTTGTAGAATGAGTTCGTGAACTTAATTTTCAGACCTCGTATGTATTTCACCTCTAAAAAATCATACGTTTAGGAGATGACGGGGAATCCCGGCAATGCAGTGGTTAAGAACTTGGCTGCTAACGGAACATTCAACAGTTTGAGTCCACCAGCTGCTCCGGGAAAATGCTGTGAGGCAGTCCTGTAGGGTCTCTGTGAGTGGGAATCAAACTGATGGCAATGGGCTTGATTTTCTGGTCAGATATTTGTGTAAACAAATGATATGCCTAAAGTGAGTGTTCCAGCTCAACAGACTCTTATTTCTTGAGTTGACTTATCTCTGGAACACTTGGCTTTCCATCTCCTATTAGAAGTTATTGGTGCCAAAATACATAATGGTCACCAGTGAACATCTTTATCTTCAAATGACCAAAAGTTGATCATTCTGCCTTCTCCATCCATAATTATTCTCTTGCATGCCACAAAAGTTATCTTTTAGTAGCATTCTGATTGTACTATCGCTCTTGTAAAAAGCCTGCTGAACCCATTGTTGTCAGGTTGATTCTGCCTCATAGCGACCGTACAGACAGAGTGGAACTGCCTGATAGGGTTTCCAAGGAGCACCTTGTGGATTTGAATTGCCGACCTTTTGGTTAGCGGACATAGCTCTTAACCATTATGCCACCAGGGTTTCCTCAAAACGTACAGTGGCTTCCAGATATTTTTGAAATCAAATGAAGTTTTACGGTAATATTACCGTAAAACATGGATCTGAGCCACCTGCCACAAAGCTAGCATTAAGACAGGAACGAGGTAAGTAGCAAGAGGGCTTTACTGTATCCTGGCATAAAAGAGACAGACGGGAATGGGATCTCATGAAATCTGTGTGATTCTCTCTGTCTGAGACTGACCAGAGGGTTTTATAGGGGCAGGGCTTAAGCTTGACAGCTTTGAAGAATGTCAGCTTCGCCTTCAAGTGGGCAGGTAGAATTCCTGTGAGTATTCTTTCTCAGTCTGTTGGCACCATCCTGGTTTCCGTTACAAGATGGGCCTCCACTGTCTGGATGTCTCGTCCCAGGTTTTATCTGTTGCTGCTTGACTTCTCTAAGAGAAAGCCAAGCCAAGTGCTCTAAGAGAAACATAAGTTAATTTTAAATTTCACAAAATGTGGAGAATAGGAATTGGGGGAGGGGGAGGGAAACATCATAAATCACAAAATTACCAGAGTACATAAAAGTGAACTGTATAAGCCATACAGAAGCAATGCTATAGTTACCCAGGAAACCAGGCCTTTATAATTCCTTTCCCATAATGCCCCTACAATTCTTCCTCATGGTACCTCTTTCAGTTATGGATTTCAAGACCTTTTTAGTAACTGATCTTCTTTTATCGTTAGAAAAGTTTTGAATTTCCCACCCCATTCCCAGAGTACCTCTTACTTACCCGGAAGAAACTGCCTTCTTTCCCTCACATGTGACTCACTGCCTCCGGAGTCTGAGCGTGTTTGAGGTGCTGTTAGTTCACCCTTCCTAAGAGCTCTCTCTGCTGTTGTGAGCCTGCAAATGACGTAAGCTTGGTGGCTGAAACAGACCCACTTAACCATCTCTTCTCACAGTGAATCAACAGCAGAATCAGGACTCAGAGACGGTGGCCTGAGGCCCCTTCTTTTTCAGGCAACAAGCTCCGGAACAAACATATATTCATTTATTGAGTTGAACACCCCATTTTTGACACTATTTCTCAACTTTTTGTTTAATAGTTAATCCTGCATGATGTCTCTCATTTAAACTTCTTGCAGGAGACTGAATTCAGAGAAGAACGTAGAGGCAGATGGTAAAAATAATAGCTTATACTTGACAAGGGCTTCTGCTATGCCAGGGCTTCCCAGCTAGATTATTCCTAATCTTCATAATAATTTTAGTAGACAGGGATGGTTATTCTCATTTTGTTCTTGCTGTGTGCCATCAAGTCAATTCCGAGTCGTAGTGACCCTACAGGACAGAGTAGAACTGCTCCATAGGATTTCCTGCACTGTAAATCTTTACAGGAACAGCTTAGCAAGTCTTTGTTTTCCCTCAGAACAGCTGGTGGGTTTGAACAACTGACCTTATCATTATTGGCCAAGTGTTTAACTGTTGAGCAACCAGGTTTTACACTCATTTTAGAGACACAAAATTGGCTAAGAGAAGTTCAGTAATTGCCCAGGACCACACAGTTACTAAGTTCGTGAATGGAGAAACAAATTGTTAGATAATGCTTATATTAATTTCTAGAGCTGCAGCAACAAATTACTGCAAACTAGGTGGCTTCAAAAAACAGAAATTTATTGTCTCACAGTTTTGGAAGCTAGAAGTCCAAAATCAAGGTGTCAGCCGACACATGCTCTCACTGAAGACACTAAGGGAAGATTCTCCTTTGCCTCTTCCTAGTTTCTGGTGTTTGCCAGGATCCTTGGTACCCCTTGGCTTGTAGACACATGACCCCAATCTCTGTCTACTCATCTGTGTGTCTCCTCTTGTTTTATAAAGACACCACCTATTTTGGATTTGTTGTTTTGTTGTCATCGAGTTGATTCCAACGTGTGGTGTTGCTGTGAACTCTGGGTTCTGCTCATAACTCCATCAGGGCCCCAAAGACAGAGACCTAGTTATGGAAAATGAAAGACAACTTTATTGATTGCCTAAACAAGGGAACATACAGAACTGTATGCTATCCAGGACTGCTTTGGCAGGCAGCTTGTCGAGGCTAGTTCAAGTAAGGAAGATCAGTTACGAAGTTTAAGATGGCACTCTTTGTCAGCACAGAGTGTTCCAGAAAGATTAAGTATGACCTAAGGCTTGGGTTCAGTTTCCCACCCCAGGTCCTGTGCTACCCTCCTAATTGTTGTTCTACTTGAGCACATTGTTGTAGCCACTGTGTCAATCCATCTTGTTGGGAGTCTTTGTCATAGATTGAATTGTATCCCTAAAATACATCTGTCAGTTCGGCTCAATCTTGATTCAAATAATATTGTATGATTGTCTGCCATGTAGTCTGTCACTAGCACTGTGATGTTAATAGATGGATTAGTGTCACTTATATCGATGAGATCTACAAGATTAGATAGTGTCTTAAGACAATCTCTTTTGAGATACAAAAGAGAAAAGTGAGCATAGAGAAAGGGGACCTCAAACCGCCAAGAAAGCAGTGCTACTTGCAGAGTGCAGCCTTTGGACCTGAGGTTCTGGTGCTCAGAGCCTCCCAGGCCAAGGGACAGCTGATAACAAGGACCTTCTTGCAAAGCTGACAGAGAAAAAAAGCCCTACCCTGGAGCCAGCATGCTGAATTTTGACTTCTAGTGAACTGACTGTCAGCGAATAAGCTTCTTTTTGTTAAAGCCGTCCACTTGTGGTATTTCTGTTACAGCAGCAGTAGATGGCCAAGACAGTCTTCCTCTTGTCTGCTGAGTCTCCACTTTACAAAGCATGATGTCCTTCTCCAGGGACTGATTCTTCTTGACATAATGTCCAAAGTGTGTGAGACATACTTTTGCCATCTTGGCTTCTGAGGAGAATTCTGGTTGTACTTCTTCTGAGACAGGTGTGTTTGTTGAATCATTTCTGCATTTGGTTGGATCATCTTTTTTGGGAATAGTCACAAACATGGATCTCTTCTGGTCAGTTACCCAGGTAGATGTCTTCTAAATTCCTTGGCACTTTCAGTATTGCATCTGTTTATTAAAACATCTCAGTTGCTATCTCGTTAACTCCTGGAAACTTACTTTTCATCAAGCCCTTTAGGGTAGAGCTTAGATGTCTTCCTTTGGAACCATCACTTCCTATCCACATACTATCTCCTGAGATGGTTGAACGTTGCCCAGTTCTTTTTGGTCCAGTGACTCTGCATTCCTTGCATCTTTTGATACTTCTTTTGGCATTTAGTAGATTCCCTGTAGAATGCCTCAGCATTCCAGTTTGAGGTTTGAATTTTTCTCTTCAATTCTTTTAGCTTGAGAATTGCTAAGCATGTTCTTCCCCTTTGGTTTTCTATCTCCAGCTCTTTGCACGTGTCATTATGACCCTTTATTTTGTCTCCTTAAGCTGCTCTTTGAAATCTTCTATTTGGCTTTTTTGCTTCATTGTTTCCTCATTTGTTTCTTAGCTGCTCGACATCCAACAGTAAGTTCTAGGGTCTCATCTGACATCCACTTTGGCCTCTTCTTTCTTTCCTATCTTTTTAATCATGTTTTGCTTTCTCCATGTGTAATGTCCTTGTTCTCATTCCAAAACTCATCTGGTTGTTGGATGTTTGTGTTCAGTGCATTAAATCTATTCTTGAGATGGACTCTAAATTTAGGTGGGTTATACTCAAGGTTGTACTTTTGCTGTTGTGGACTTGTTTTAATTTTCTTCAGTTTCAACTTGAGCTTACATATGAGCAACTGATGAAGTGTTCCACAGTTGGCCCTAGCTTTGTTCTGGCTCTATGTCTGTTTATCTCTTTCCACAGTTGCAGTCGACTTAATTCCCGTGTATTGTACATAGTGAAGCCCACACATATACAAGGGCTGCCAATTAAGTTCGCAAACTCACTCTAGAAAAAGTACTATGTACCTAACTTCTGAATATCACTATGGTCACCTTCAAAGTACTCACATATGCACCAATGCTAGTGCCAGCCCACCCATAAAAGTAATTTTGAAACTCTTTTTCTGGAATGGCCATCAGAGCTCTTGTCTTATTACTCTTTATGTCCTGAATATTATCAAAATGTCTTCCTTTCAATATTTCCTTTATTTTGGGTAAAGAAAAAGTCACTGGGGGGACAGGTCAGGTGAGTAGGGAGGGTGTTCAATACAGTTACTTGCCTGCTGATTAAAAACCCCTTCACAGAAGCTATACAGTGAAATTTGTGAACTTGCCACCATGCCACTGTGCGCAATGACTATTCCAGAAAGAGTTCTAAAATTGCTCTGAAGGGCAGACTAGGCCCTGGTGTTGGTGGATAGCTTCCCAAGGGGAGTGCTTTGAAAGTGGTGGCCATAGTGATATTCAACCATGAAATATGTAGCACTTAGAACAATTAAGGTCACAAACTTAATGGTCAGGTGTTATAGTTACTGTTTAGGTTATTGGAAAAAGGAATTTGAATGAAGAAGTCATTGGTCTTACAAAATTCTGTTATGTGTTCTCCAGCATTGTTTCTATCACCAAGACCATATTTTCAAACTACTGATTCTTCTTCATTCCCAACTGTTGCATTCCAATCACTGATAATTATCAATGCATCCTGATTGCATGTGTGATCAATTTCAGACTGCAAAAGTTGGTAAAAATCTTTGATTGATTTATCTTTGGCCTTAGTGGTTGGTGTGTAACTTTGCATAATAGTTGTATTAAGTGATTTTCCTTGTAGGTGTGTGGATATCATTCTATTGCTGACAGCATCATACTCCAGGGTAGATCTAGAGATATTTTTTGATAATGAGGAAAACAAAGGTCAAGGGAGGATATAGGGTGTGAATTTCACTGAATAAGACTGAGTCAGATTTATTTTGAAGCTGGAACCAGTTTGAATTTTTGAAAAAAAATTGATAAGTAGGACAGGAAGGACAGTATATATGGAGCTGAGCTAGAAAATCTTGTATAATTTTATTTTCTCATGAGTTTACCAGTAAGATTATGAGACGTCACATTTCAGCAGCAGTATTTCTATGTGGGTGATATTTAAATTGCATCTAAAATGGAATTGTAACTTTGACACATGAGTTTGTATATACATGGTTCAATGATATAGAATATGATGATTTCAATCTTTTAGCCAAATTGCAATTTTCCATTATGAGAACCAAGATGAGTAAAATCTTATAGGAACTTTCTGACTATCATGTCATTGGTTGTCCTTCATCCACAATCACTGCACTGTCTATCAAAGCTGCTGATACGAAAGAATTGAGATAGGCTGAAGATTTACTTCTTTGATGTTTCCAGTCACCACATCTGTCTCACGAAGGTGTAGCTGGAAGGTGATAGATATGAAAAGGATCTTCACAACCCACAAATGGACTGTCAGCCTTTGCAATAACTAGAAGTTACTTTACTGTGGTGAGAAGCAGGATCACAGCTTATCTATGATATTTGTATCCTGTTTGTTTACAGCAGTTCTTGTTTGGTAGTATTTTACTTTTCTGTCTTTGATACTTAAATGGAAACCATGGTTGTGTAGAGGTTAAGTGCTGTGGCTGCTGATCAAAAGGATGACGGTTTGGATCCAGCAGTCACTCCTTGGAAACTCTTTGGGTGGTTCTACTCTCTCCTATAGGGTTGTTACCAGTCAGAGTTGACACAGTGGCAGTGGGGATTTGGAGTAACATCTAAATATCAATGTTAATATCTGGCCATATAATGGGAACCAGTGTTATTTCTGCCCTTGTTATCTTTTCTAGTTCATTGCCACGTTTTTCAGGAGTTTCCCAATGTGGACACTGGTTTTGATTTTCTGCCACTACCTTCAGACACAAGATTCAACTTCAAATGAAAAATAAAATGTGTGAATGCTTAAAATAGCAAGCTAGGACCAGTACTCTGAAACTTAGTAGTAGTCTCAAGATTATACTAGTTGTTATGTGATCAAGATCACAGACTGGGAAAGAATAATTATATACTGAATGATTAATCTCTATGCTACAAAACGTTGGGAAACAGGATCACTATCTGAAATTAAGAAACCCTGGTGATGTAGTGGTTAAGAGTTCTGTTGCTAATGAAAACGTCAGGAGTTCCAATTCACTAGGCACTCCTTGGAAACTCTATGGGACAGTTCTACTCTGTCCTATAGGGTAGCTATGAGATAGAATCAACTCAACAGCAATGAGTTTGGTTTTGATTTTTGACACAAAATTAAAAGTGGCGTTGGTGGTTTAGTGGTAGAATTCCCACCTTCTATGAGGAGTTACTGGATTTGATACTTGGCCAATGAACCTCATGGGTAGCCACCTCCCCATCTGTCAGTGGAGCCTGCATGCTGTTTTATAAAACTCTGAACATGTTTCAGTGGACCTTCCAGACTAAGCAGAGTAGGAAGAAAGGCCTGACAATCCACTTCTGAAAATCAGTTAATGAGAACTCTGAGTTACAGTGTTCTGATCTGAAACCTATCATGGTGACGGTGCAGGACTGGGCAGCTTCTCATTCTGTTGTGGGTGAGGTCATCATGCATTTGGACCTACTGGATGGTAGCCAACAATAAAAACAATAATAAGAAATTAAAGATCAAATAATAAGGCAGGTACCTTTGATCTGAGATAAGACTATTTCTCTAAGCCTTGGAACTTGAATACTGTTTCAGACTAGATTTACCTACGGAGGAAGATTGAAGAGATTGGGGCTGTTGGGAAAAACAAGCAACAACGAAATTTGTCTTGGTTCCTCTGCCAAAAAATATTAATTGGTCCGCTTCATTGTTGTCATCTATTTGTTTAAGTGTTTTAAATTTTCAAGATGAATCTGAGAAAAATTTGACCTTCTGTCTCCACTGTCAGTTCCTGAGAACCCAGGGGTCCTCTTTTATATTCCTTTTGTCGGGGTTAAGACTTAAAGAGAACTATAAATACATGCTTCCTACCAGCATAAGATTTATACAGATAGAAAATCACAAGTAAGTAGTTTCTATGTAATCCAATTTACATTTAGAAATGAATCTCATGCTTTGATACTCAAGTCTTAGCTATTTATTCTGCCAAGTTATTTCCTGGGCAGATCACTTCTTTGTGTGACCACTGGAATTTTGATGTTGCTTTTATTCTACGTTACTGCTTCTGTTTTGAAATGCCATCACACAGAACTTGTGGTTGTTTTTACTTTCAATTCAGCTTATCTTGCCCACAGTGGTCATCCAAAGAAGCAGGGTGCTTTCAAATCTCTTCACTTCTTGATTTTTCTTCTTCAGTAACAAATCGTAATTTCATTAGAATTTATAGGATTTTTCATATCTCTCCATCTTTATAGAGAATCAAGTTATTCTTAATTTATGGTCTAAGGGTGTCATGGAGTGAATTGTGTCCCCCCCAAAATATGTGTAGCTGTGTGGCTGGACCATGGTTCCCTGTATTCTGCAATTGTCCTTATTTTGTGATTTTGCTTTGCTGTATGTTAAAGGATTAGGGTGAGACTGTAAATCCCTTTATAAGATCATCTCCCTGCTCCACTGTAAAGGGAGTTTCCCTGGAGTGTGGCTTGCCCGACCCTTAATCCTTGCATCCTACAAGAAATAAAAGGGAAGAGAAGTGGACAGAGAATTGGGAGCCTCACACGATCCAGAGGGCAGCACCGGGACAAGAGCACGTCCTTCAGACCCGAAGTTTCTGCCCCAAGATGCTCCCTGGACAAAGACTGATACAACACCAGACTTTCCTCCAGAGCCAATGATGGGGAAAGCCTTCCCCTGGAATGGACATTATGAATTGGACTCGTAACCTACCAGACTGTGATAGATTCTCTTGCTGAGTGGACTTGCAATTTATAGATGGACTTGCAGCTTACTGGACTGTCTCAGTTAAAGCTTTTCTTCATAGTCTCTTCCACTCGTGGTATTTTCTGTTGGAGCAGTACCAAGAGACTAAGACAGAGGGGAAGAGAACTAACTTGTATGTTGTGGAAACTTGGCTCTTCTCAGTTTGATCCTACTTGTCCATCTAAGCGATTTTACCTTGCATGTTTGCTTCGTGTGCAGAATGGAGGAGTAAGACCAGGTTAGCTCTTCCAGTTCAGGGTTCATGTATTAGTGATGTCATAGTCCTGTTGGCACAGTGGTTAAGAGCTACAGTATGCTATGACTGCTAACCAAATGGCTGGCAGGTTAAATTCACTAGCTGCTCTTTGGAAGCCTAGGAGACAGTTCTGCTCTGCCCTACATATAGGGTCACTATAAGTTGGAATTGACTTGATGGCAGCAGCCTTGAGATTGGGCTATGAGAAGCATCTGAGGAATCTGAAGGAAACAAACAAACTAAATACCACTGCTTGGTTGCCCAGACCACCCCCAAAACCCCCAAAAAACAATTGTCATCAGATTCATTCTGCCTCATGGTGACCCCATGTGCTTCAGAGGCTGTGACCTTTCAGAAACAGATCATCAGGTCTTTCTTCAGAGGTACTACTGGGTGGATTCAAACAGCCAACCATTCAGTTAGTAGGAAAGTGTGTAACTGTTTGTACCACTGGGAACTGTCCCAGATAAGCTTACGCAGATTCCCTTGGAGTAAGACCTGGACATTGGCGTTTTATGAAGAGCTAAGCCAAGGTTAGAAATCACTGGATGACTGAGGTTCATAGGTCTTTCTAAGTGTATGATTCCATTATTCATATACTTACTCCTCTTCCTTTTCTCTTGTCTCTGTAGACAGTAAGGAGAGAGTGTTTGCTCTATTTGATTTTTTAATAATGATCTTGATGAGCTATGCAGTCATGATGTGACAGTTGACCACAAGTGTATTGTTTCAGTCAGCTAGGGCTGCTCTGACAGAAATACCACAGAGCGGATGGCTTTAACAAAGGAAAGTTTGTTCTTACGCAGTGTGGTAGGCTACAAGTCCAAATTGAGGATGTGCACCCCGGGGGAATGTGTTCCCCCTTGTCGGCTCTGCAGGAAATTCTGGTATTGCATCAGTCTTTGTCCAGGGAGCATCTTGGTGCAGTAACCTCAGGTCTAAAGGATGCTCTTTTCTCCTGTTGCTGCTCTCTTGGTGGTGTGAGGTTCCCAATTCTCTGCCTGCTTCTCTTTCCTTTTATCTCTTGTAGGATGCAAGGATTAAGGATGGGGCAAGCCATACTCCAGGGAAACTCCCTTTGCAGTGGAGCAGGAAGGTAATGCTATGAAGGAATTTACAGTCCCACCCTAATCCTTTAACATGCAGCACAGCAAAATCACAGAATGGAGGACAATCACAAAATATTGGGAATCACAGCCAAGCCACACGGCTACACATATTTTGGGGGGGGGGGGGGACACAATTCAATCCATGACAGGTATTGAGAAAATCAGTAGAGAGAAGAACTTGTGCCCCAAACCTTTTAAGATTTTCTAAATAATCTTTATTTCCACAATTCTTTTATTGTATTGTATATAGTAAATACCTCTAGTACAGCAAAGACACCTGCCGTGACGTCTCTGCTGAGGGAGACAATGAAGGATGGATGAAGTGCAGCCAAGGGAAGGAGGATGACTCCTCCTGTTCCTGTATCAGAAACTGTGAGCACAAACGTCTACAGGAAAAGAGGGTGGGGTGTCAGGGATGATGTGATTTTCTCCAAGAAGTTTGATGCAATGTGGACAGTTTTTGAATGATAAGAATAGAAAAAGGTCATGAGGGGTTGAATTAGTCTAGCTTCTCTGGAGAAGCAGAATCAATGATCACCAGAAGTCACATGAATACTCTGGACCAGAGTTTAGAACCTGCTGAGAACTTGCATTTCTAACAGGTTCCCAGATAATGCTAAGGCAGCTAGTTAGGGACCAGTTCTGAAAATGACCAGCAGAGCAGTGGTTCTCGAAATTATACACGTAACAATCAGCTGGGACTCTTGTTAAAATATGTATTCTGATTCAGTGTATCTGAAGTGGAAATGCAAGTTGTCAATAGGAGTTCAAATCAAAGTGAACAGGTTTGAAGCCCTGCTTTGGACGCATCATTAGGAGGGACCAGTTGCTAGAGATGAACATCATGTTTGGTAAAGTAGAGGGTCATCTGAAGGAAAAGAGATCCTCAATGAGATAAGCTGACTCAGTGACAAAACAATGGGCTCAAACATGGTAAAGATGATGGGGATGCCACAGAACTGGGCGATGTTTTGCTCTGTTATGTGTAAGATTGCTATGAGTCACAACTGACTCCATGGAACCTAATGACAGTACTACACACGTACACACACAGTCATGCACACTGATTTTATTTTAACAAATTGGCTCATGAGATTTTGGATGGGGGCTGTGCTGAGAAATCCAAAGTCTATAGTAGAGATTTCTGTAGTCTTGTGGCCCAAGTCTGTAGATTGGGTCACAAAAAGAGAGAAGAATGAGGGAGTTCTGACAAAATGTCTATTTTTAGTCTGGAGGCAGAATACACGCTGGAGAAAATCTGTCTTTTGTTCTTAAGATTTTCGACTATTGGATGATACCCATCTGCATCATGGATTATAATCTGCCTTTCTTAAGGCAGCAGGTTGAATCACATGTAACTACTTCATATAACAGTTCAAACTAGTGTTTGACCCAGAAACAGGTCATCGTAATCTCATAAAATTAATCATCATAAGAGCTAGGTATTAAGGACCTTACTTGACCTTTATATAATGATTTCTCCTCACCTCTCTGTATTGTGACTTGTTAGCTGCTGTTGAGTCAGATCTTGACTCATAGTGACTGCAGGGACGACAGGATAAGACCACTGACTGATTTTCAAAGTAGATCAGTCAGCCTTTCTGTATAGTCTTTCTGGAAGCTATGTCAAAATCTGTTCAGTGTCATAACAACACACAAATCACCAGTGACAGACAGGTGGTGACTGGGTGTGAAGAGTATTGGCTGGGAATCAAACCTGGATCTCTTGCATGGAAGGTGAGAATTCTACAACTAAACTATCACTGCCTGCCTGTAGTTTAATAGAATTAGCCAGCCTCTCTGTTTTTTCTCCTTCTCACTTTTTTTTGAGAAGAGAATTGTTTTAGTCAGCTAGGGCTGCTCTAACAGAAATACCACAGAGTGGATGGCTTTAACAAAGGAAGGTTTATTCTTAGACAGTCCGGTAGGTTGCAAGTCCATATTCAGGGTGTCCGCTCCAGGGAAAGGCTTTCCCCTTGTCGGCTCTGGAGGAAAGTCCGGTATTGCATTAGTCTTTGTCCAGGGAGCGTCTTGGCACAGGAACCTCAGGTCTGAAGGATGTGCTCTTCTCCCAGCACTGCTTGATTGATGGTGCAAGGTTCCCCATTCTCCTTGTTTCTCTTTCCTTTTATCTCTTGCAGGCTGAAAAGCTTAAGGGTGGGGCAAGCCATACTCCAGGGAAACTACCCCTACAGTGGAGCAAGGAAGTAATCCTATGCAGGAATTTACAGCCCCTTTAGCATACAGTTTAGTGAAACCACAGAATGGAGGACAGTCACAAGACACCGGGAATCATGTCCCAGCCATACGGTTGCACATATTTTTGGGGGGACACAATTCAACCCATGACAATAATAGTGTTGGAAAAAAGTACCATTATAACACGAATTAGATGTTCTCAGAAATGTTTTCTATTATATTTAAATAAAAGAACACAATAATAAACCTTTGGTAAAGGAAATTCAAACCATACAATTTAATCTTGTCAATCGAGGTCTGTCTCAGTAACATGAATGCCTCTAATCCTTCCTTACTGGCATCGTAATGGTAGTATTTACAATATGCAGGAAAATCCCATCAGATGACAGCATGGTGGACAATCACACAATATTGGGAATTAGAGCCTGGCCAAGGTGACACATATTTTGGGAGGGGACACAATTCAATCCATGACAATGCTCAACCTTGTTTTGCATTTTTTTTTAACTATTTTATCAATTTTGTCTGTCTGTTTGATAGTAACCATTGCCATCAGGTTGATTCTGAGTCATAGTGACCTTGTAGGATACGGCAGAACTGCTCCTAGGGTTTTCAGCTGTGGTCTTTAGGGAAAACCCCTGGTGGCATAGTGGTTAAGTGCTGTATTTACCAACCAAAAGACCAGCATTCAAATTTGCCAGGTGCTCCTTGGAGCCTCTCTGGGTCAGTTCTATTCTGACCTCTAGGGTCGCTATGAGTCAGCCCTGACTCAATGGCAGTGGGTTTTTTTTTTTTTTTTTTTTGGTTTGGTCTTTATGGAAGCAAACTGCCACGTCTTTCTCCTGTAGGGCAACTGGTGACTTTGAACTGTTGACTGTTTGGTTAGCAGCCTAGGACTTTACCCACTGTGCTATACCCCAAGTCACACGCACAAAGAGATTTTTGAGGGATGTATATATGATGAATTCAGAATTTTTTACTAATTGAAAAAAAGTAAACAAATGTCCAAACAAGAAATCCAGATCATCAGTGAAATAAAAATAAATGTAAACTTCTGTGATGTCACTATTTTACATAGGGCACACATACAGCATATACCAAAGTCAGTGTTTTAGTCAGCTGTTAACTGCCATAACAGAAATACCATGAGTGGATGGCTTTAAAAAGAGAAATTTTATTTTGTCACAGTGAGTAGGCTAAAAGTCCAAATTCAGGGTGTCAGCTCCAGGGGAAGGCTTTCTTTGCTGGATCTGGAGAAGGGTCCTTGTCAGTCTTTACCTGGACTAGAAGTTTCTGAGGCTCAGGGACCCTGGTCCTTTCCCAAGGACGTGTTCAGCTTCTAACACAGCTTCTTGATGATGAGAGGTCCCCAACTCTCCCTGCTAGCTCCTTTCCTTTATAGGTCAGGAGATTGCCTCAAGGCCCCAAGCAATCTCACACGCTGGGTCCTGCCCGCCAAACACACCTGCTGCTTATCCACTCTCGTTAGCATTGTAGAGGGAGGACTTACAACAGGGAGGACCTCACACAACGACCGGAAATCATGGCCTAGCTAGACTGCTACATAGATTTTTGGTGGAACACAAGTCGGTTCATGACAACCAGTGTGGGTTTTTCTTTCCTTAAAATTTTATTGTGCTTTAAGTGAAAGTTTACAATCCAAGTCAGTATGTCATACAAAAGCTTGCACACACACCACTATGTAACTCTAGCTGCTCTCCCCACACGATGACAACACACTCCTTCTTTCTGTCCTGTGTTTCCCATGCCCATCCAATCAGTTCTTGTCCCCCTCTGCCCTCTCTGCCTGCCTCTAGACAGGAGCTGCCCAGTAAGCTTCATGTATGTATCTGCTGACGCCAAGAAGCACAGTCTTAGCCAGTATCCTTTTATGTCTTATAGTCCAGTCCAGGCTTTGTCTGAAGAGTTGGCTTTAGGAATGGTTTCAGCTCTGCGCTATCAGGGAGTCTGGAGTTCATGTGTTCTGGGGACTCTCCAGCCTGTCAGACCATCAGGTCTGGTTTTTTTAGTAGAATTTGAGTTCCGCACACTCAGCCAGTATCACTTTAATGAAACCTTTAGATGTTGTAATGAAATCAACCCACTATCACTACTAGCCCACCTAGTTTAGAAGTACTGGCCAATTTAGTTGGAAATGAGAAAGAAGTGCAAATTAGGGATGTCTGAGAATGGGAGGTGTAATTGCCATTATTTGCAGATGATAATATTGTATTAAGAAAAACAGAAGTAAAAAAATTATAAGACACAGTAAGGTGATGAAGTGTGATGCTTTGTTTCATACATGCACCCGCGCACACACACAGAGAAAGAGAGAGAGCGAGAGAGAAATTGCACCCGTATCCTATGTATATAATTAAGAGTTGATTAGATAAAGTAATGGAGTGGAGTTATGGATTGAATTGTGCCCCTCCCCCAAATGTGTGTCGCAGTTTGGCTGGGCCATCATTCCCAGTATTTTGTGATTGTCTTCCACTTTGTGATTTTTTTTCTTCCTATGCTGTAAATCGTAATCTCTTCCCGTGGGTAATAGACTGTATTTATGAAGGAGAATTAGGATGGGACTCTAAAACCCTTCCTAAGGTCCCTTCCCTACTACAATGTAGATTTTCCCTGGAGTGTGGCTTGCATCACCTTTTATCTCTTCATCCTACAAGAGATAAAAGGAAAGGGAAGCAAGCAGACCACTGGGAACCTCACACCATCAAGAAAGCAGCGCCAGGAATAGAGCACGTCCTTCAGACCTGAGGTTCCTGCCCCAAGATGCTCCCTGATCAGAGACTGATACAACACAAGGACTTTCCTCCAGAGCCAACAGAGGGAAAGCCTTCCCCTGGAGTGGATGTGCTGAATTTGGACTCAGCCTACCAGACTGTGATAATTTATCATATTGAATGGACTTGTAGTTTATGAATGGATTTGTGGCTTACTGGACGGTGACAATAAAATTTCTTTTCTTGAAGCCTTCCACTTGTGGTATAACTGAGACAAATAGTAAGCAAAAAAGTAAGATACTTCAAAATTAAACCGACAAGAAATGTGCAGAACCTAGATTAAGAAAATTTAACACTCTTATGGGATTAATAGAAAAGAATCAGAACAGATATTCTGATAAACTGCTGCAGTTGGCTGTAATATCCCAAAGGGCATGTTCCAAATAATTGCCAGGCTTGCCTTCCCAGATGAGTGAGTCCTGGCCATTGGAGGGCCCCTTGTCTGGTGGAAGAGAAGTTTGAGGAAGTAATTTGAGGAGAACTGACTTGTTTGCAAACCACTCCCACCCCACTGAAGATCTAGGTAATAATGAATAAGAACAGACTTGTCTACAAGGAATTTTTCCTTGGAGTGTGGTTTGCAAAACCTGTTCTTTATCTTCCTTATAAAAACCCCAGTATGTTTATGTGTTTTTGTGCAAGAGGTTTCTTTCAGAGCTGTAGTGCCATGCTGAGGTTTTGTGTATCCTGGTCATCATAAAACATGGGACAAACACAAAGTCAGCTTCTCTGGACACTGTGTCTCCTCTCCTTCTTCAAACTGGGGGACAACTGAAATTTGAGCGACCTTGGGAAAATCTTTACAATATTTTCACAAAGTTCTAATAACCTATATAACACAGTGGTATTACAGTTCATTCAGTAACATCACTAAAAAAATAAAAAGGCCAAGGCCAATTAAAAAATAAAAAGTATAAATATTCAATGGGCATGCAGAAATCAATTTAAAAAATTACTTTGAGTTGGTTCTGACTCACGGTAACTCTACAGGGCAGAGCAGAACTTGCCCCATAGTGTTTCCAAGGCTGCTCTTGTAAGGAGAAGACATAAACAAGTTTAGCAAAACTAAAAGAAAGTCCTTTTCAGCATATGATCAAAAAGGTGAAAGTGGGAAACAGAAAACAGACAACCATGTCTACTCGAGTCCCAGGAACATTACAGAATCATCAGCATATATACTAACATTACAAATGAGCAAAATCACTGAAAGCTTCACCTTTTCAAAGGCTGGCTGGCAACTGTGGTGTTACATTTTGATTTGTCTTAGCAATCACTGGTACAGGTTTCAGTACTGTTAGCCAAGAGTATCCTCATTCATCCAATAAGTTTGCTATTCACTAAATGCTAATAGAAAAAGATGAGAGTGGAGAGCATGTGGGCCACTTGGTCTGTTTATGGTTTGTTTATATGAAAACCAAGACTCATTGCCATCCAGTCAATTCCAACTCACAGATACTGTATATGAAAACTTCCCTTAAAGATCTTTTCTGAGACTGTTCCAGCTATTTTCTTTATACCTTAGGGCCCAGTTGATGTGTCCTTGTGAGTCTTGCTCCAGCTGGGTCACATTTTAGGACAAGGAATAAAAGCTTACCTGCTAATTGAAAGATCAGCAGGTCATTCTTCCGGGGAAAGATGTGCCAGTCAGCTTTCATAAACATTACAGTCTTGGAAACCCTACGGGATGGTTTTATTCTGTCCCGTAGGGTTGCTATGAGTTGGAATCAACTCAGTGGCAGCGGGTTTCACTTTTGTTTGGGGAATCTTTATGAGAGTAGGCTGCCACATTCTTCTCTCATGAAGTGGCTGGAGAGTTCAAACCACAGACCTTTCAGTTAGCATGAGCAGCTAACCGCTACACCACTACGGTTCCTTAGAGAAAACATACAACTTTACAATAGTCAAAGTGAAGTGTATCAAGAGATTATGAAATGTTAATGATCACCCAAAAGATTGAAAATACGTATCTATGATCTATCCATGCATCCATGCATCCACCCATCCATCTATCTACCCATTGACCCACCGACCCACCCATCCATCCACCCACCTCCCCATCCATCCATCCATCCATCCATCCTACATGTGTATCTATTTGAGAATGATGCTCGAATGACGAAAAAATCATGATAGAAAGAGATGGAATACAAATTGTGGATGGAATTCAAATGGGTAGTATTTTTCTGCAGAGCTATTTAGAATTTTGTTTTTAAAAAACAAACAACATGCATTACTCCTTACACAGAATATTAGTCTGAGAATTTACCCTGCAAAAGAACCAAATACATGCACATAAATATACATGTAAAGATGTTTATTGAAGAGTGGCTTATAATTGTGACATTTGGAAGGAGTGCAAATATACAATCAAAAAAAAAACAAAATAAATGAAAAACTCACTGCCATAAAGTTGATTCCAACTCACAGCAACCCTACAGGACAGAATAGAACTACCCACAGAATTTCCAGGGAGCACCTGGTGGATTCAAACTGCCAACCTTTTCATTAGCAGACATAGCACTTAACCACTACATCACCAGGGTTTCCATCTAATCAGAAAACGGAAAAACCCACTGCCATTACGTCGGGTCTGACTCACAGCAACTCTAGAGGACAGAGTAGAACTGCCCCAAAGAGTTTCCAAAGACAGCCTGGTGGATTTGAGCTTCCGACTTTTTGATTAGCAGACATAGCCCTTAACCCGCCATGGCACCAGGGTTTCCATAATGTACCTGAATAAATAACTTCAGGGGAAAGATGTGCCAGTCAGCTTCCATAAACATTACAGTCTTGGAAACCCTACGGGATGGTTTTATTCTGTCCCGTAGGGTTGCTGTGAGTTGGAATCAACTCAGTGGCAGCGGGTTTCACTTTTGTAACACATAAAAGAAGTGTTGTTCTCAGTATTTCCCCGTCCGGTGGGTCCCAACACATTGCAGTCCCATGTGTTACAGAGTAGAATTGCTTCATCGCATTATCTTGTCTATAACTTTATAGAAGCAGTTCATCAAATCTTTCTTCTCCTGAACTGTTGGGTGAGCTCAAACCATTCACCTTTAGGTTGGCTCTTGCATGCAAGCCACTTGTGTTACCAGGGACTTTTGACCTTATGTACAACAAAACAAAACTACCTGCTCCTGCACTGTCCTCATAATTATTGGTATAAAAGAGTAGTATGAGTCTGTAACAACACAGCAGGTATTTATTTACTGACATGGAGAGATTTTCATGAGTTATTGTTAAGTGAAAATGTAATTTCTACAACAAAATATACTTTCTGATATCACTTTGGTAAGAAAGATTTACTTATAATGTCTATATCTGAATTCATGTTATATTTGAGTATGCAAACACATACAGATATAGTCTGTAAATGCCCATTTCAGTGTTAGAATTGTGAGCCATCTGAATGATTTTTATGCTTTTCTCTGTTCTCTAAATTTTAATGAAATAAACATGGCTGACTTGTGTGATGATGGTGGTGATGCTCTCATCCAATCTTTTATGGCTCTAATATTTTACTATTCCCTAAAAAATATTAATTTTTTGATCTCACTTCACTTTAGTCTATGACTCTATTCATTTAAAATGAAGCAACAGCTTCTGACTCTTTTTCCTCAGGGAGCAACATCTTTGAATTTTTTTTTGGCATGGAAGATCCGTAATGAGGGTGGTTCAGTGTCCTCTTGCCAGCACCCGTGATGTTCACAGGTAAGAATATTACTGTTTGGGCGCTCATCCCAACACAATCACCGTAGGCAATTCTACTAAACTGCAAATTTTCTCAAAGTGTGTGTGTTTAGCATTGTGAGAAGTGATCTGGTGAAACAATAAAGAAGATGAGAGTTCCTGGGAATGTGTGCATGTACTCTTTCAAACAGAAAACCTGAAACCAAGCCAATAAAGACACTAAATGGACAACTGGATCATTCTTCTGGCTGTTCTTTGTATTTGACAAGCCACGTTGATGTCTGGAGAAAGTCTGGGCATGTAAACCTAAGCAAGATACCTTTTTAAGACATCTTGTCATGTGCACTGGGAAGATAAAATTAAAGCTGCTGAAATTATAGGGCATAGGAAACTTGGAGTTCTTGGGTCAGATAGACCACTTCTCCAGCCATGGTATTTGAAATTTAATTGTTAACACATCTTTTCACCCATAAAAAAATTACAAGATGGCCTGGCATTGTAGATTGAATTATGTTCCCCCAAGTGTCTGTCTGTGTGGGCTAGGCTGTGATTCAGACTGTCTTAATCATCTAAAGTTGCTACAACAGAAGTACTTCAAGTGGATAACTTTAACAAAGAGACATTTATTCTCTCACAGTCTTGCTGTTGTTAGGTGCTGTCAGCTAGGTTCCAGCTCACAGCAACCCTGTAGACAACAGTACGAACCGCTGTCTGGTCCCGCACCATGCCCACAGTCATTGTTACGCTTGAGCCCGTGGTTATAGCTGCTGTGTCAGTGCATCTTGTTGAGGGTCTTCCTGTCTTTGCTGACACTCTACCATACTTGATGTTTTTCTCCAGGGACTGATCCCTCCTGACGACATGCCCAAAGGATGTTAAGATGTAGTCTCTCCATCTTTGCTTCTAAGGAGCACTCTGGCTATACTTCTTCCAAGATAGATCTCTTCATTATTTTGGCAGTCAATGGTGTATTCAATATTCATCTCCGATACTACAACTCAAAGCCACCAATTCTCCTGTCTTCCTTATTCAGTGTTCAGCTTTCACATGAATGTGATTATGATTGAAAATATCATGGCTTCGGTCAGGCGCACCTTAGTTTTCAAGGTTAGATCTTTTCTTTTGAACACTTTAAAGAGGTGTTTTACACAGATTTTCCCAACGCAATGTCTTTTAATTTCTTGACTGCTGCTCCCGTGGCATTAATTGTGGATCCAAGTTGCTTATTGGTCCAATTCTGAGGATTTTTTTCCTTTATGTTGAAATATAATCCATACTGAAGGTTGTGGTCTTTGATCTTCATCGATAGGTGTTTCAAGTCTTGTTCACTTTCAGCAAGCAAAGTTGTGTCATCTGCATAACACAGGTTGTTAGTGAGTCTTCCTACAGTCTTGATGCCCCATTCTTGATATAGTCCCACTTCTTGGATTATTCTGTTTGCTCACCATACAGATTTAATAGTTACAGTGTGAAGATACAGCCCTGGTGCACACCTTTCCTGACTCAAAACCATGAAATGTCTTCTTGTTCTATTTGAACAACAGCCCCTTGATCCATATACAGATTCCTCATAAGCGTGATTAAATGTTCTGAAATTCTCCTTCTCCTCAATGTTGTCCATAATATATCATGATCCACAAAGTTAAATGCTTTTGCACAGTCAATAAAACATGGGTAATCACCTTTCTGGTGTTGTCTGCTTTCAGCCACGATCCATCTAACATAAGCAATGATGTCCCTGGTTCCATGTCCTCTTCTGAACCTGATCTGAACTTCTGGCAGTTCCCTGTCTATGTGCTGCTGCAGCTGCTTTTGAATGATTTTCAGCAAAATTTTGCTTGCATGTGATATTATGGTATTGTTCAATAACAATTTCCACATTAGGACTTCTAGCTTCCTAAACTGTGAGAGGATAAATTTCTGTTTGTTAAAGCTATCCACTTGTGGTATTTCCGTTACAGCAACACTAGATAATTAAGAAAACTCAAAAGAGAAATTTCTTGAATCTTTTGTGTAGTATACAGAGAGGTGGATGGAATTTGACCAGTGAAATGTCTTAGCAGCATCTAAACCTTTGAGGTATTTTGAAAATACTGTGGTATTTACACTATAAAAACATGTGACCACTTGTGTATGTCTGTTACTACATAGTGGGTATACCTTTTCGAATAATGATGGAATAAATTTTATTTGCTCTAATATATGCTTCTCCAGATCAGACTATTCAGAGTAACATGAATCTTCAGCAACTAAAAAACTTAGCTTACTTTTTAGATTTACTATTCAATTATTAGGCTAAAAAAGGCTAAGGAACAGTAGCTTATAAACCCCTTGGGTCAGCTCAGTGAGTCAAGCAGTCAGCTGTAATGTCTGGTTATTAGGTTCTAGGACTAGGATTTCTACAAACGAAGTTATTGAAAGGGTGGTAATAAAACACTGATGCATTTTATAAATTATGCCCTTTACTTGCACTGAGAAAGATGCTGGTCACTACAAAAAAAAGGCTGCATACTTGAATGCTTTTCTGCAAGTGTGACACTGCTTATTGTTTATGTACTCCCCCTTTCCTGTAAAGGAAGGAAAGGATGGAACTGCGTGGCAAAGTAGACAATGAGAGTGGCTTAGTGGGCCATAGTGTCTTCCTTTTGTGTTTCCTTTTGTGGTTTGCTTACTTCAGGGAAATCACAATACATGGTGTGTCACTGGGGCAGAGAATTTACTACTCAGCACTTCAATCAAGGAATCACCATTACTTGTATCACTGTGGCAGCTGTCAAGGAACCTGAGCACGTTTACTGTGAAAGAGATGAACAGGACTCCCTGACTCCCAGCTGGCTTTTATTATTTGGCCCACTCTCTGGGGGCTATTCAAATGATTTTTAAAATACTTTCAGACTATCCCAATTACCATGGTGACTCTTGCTCTCTGTAACTAAACAGATTCCTTATGATTTGTCAAATGTTAACTGAGAAAAGGAAGAGCCAAGAACTAAGACTGTGTGTAAAAATGAAAGACAAAAATCATGTATTTTGAGTAGCTATGAATTGGTGGCCTAACAAGGAAGTAAGGTGGCTCCATAGTAGTAAGAAAGAGATAAAAATAGGAACCCTGTTGGGCAGAGTGGAAACCCTGGTGGCGTAGTTGATTAACTGCTACATCTGCTGACCAAAATGTCAGCAGTTCAAATTCACCTGGTGCTCCTTGGAAACCTGATGGGGCAGTTCTACTCAGACCTATGCGTCTGACCTATTGGACAGCAGTATGTGGGTGGGACTGGGTAGAGCAGAGCAGGGCAAAAGAAGTTAAAAGAGATCAGTGTTCACTCAGCTCCTGAGCCTATTACATTTCCACAACCGAGAATGATAAACATACCAAATGTCCTTTATTCTAGAAACCTGTCGAAAGAATTTCAGTTCTTGGAGGAGGGAGCTCTCTGAGTCTTTAAAGTCTGTCCCAGTCTTTTTCACATCATGTCAGAAGAAAGATGCTTCAAAAGTTGATCGAATTACTGTAATTCTCTTACCTGGCAGTAGTAAAGTTGGATCTTGCTGACTAGAACAGGAAAACAAAAAACCAACTTCCAGAGAATTGTGATTGTCTTGTAAAGAGTTGGCATTGCCTGAAAGGGGGGTATTGTTGGTAGGTAGACCAACTTCCCTGGTGGCTGGGACTCAGCCAGCATCTCATGTAGTGACAATGTGGCCCATCCACTTGTGTTTGTTTTCTCAGACAGAAGCAATTGCAACACATTTCAGGGCATTGCAGCACCACTCGGATCCTACTTGACGGCACTTGGCTTAGCTGGCAGCAACACTGTTTTCTAGTGCATTAACTTACTTTCAATAATAAGCTGTTCTAAATTATTAAACTAGACAGCAATATTCAATTAAAAAATATATGTATGAAGACTGCCAATTACGTTCACAAACTCATCCTAGAAAAAGTGCCACGTGTCTCACTGCTGAATATCACTACGGTCGTCTTCAAAGTACTCCCATTGGGAAGCTACACACCAATGCTAGTGCCTAGTCCACCCTTCAAAGCAATTTTGAAACTCTTTCTGGAATGGTCATCAGAGCTGTCATTCTATTACCCTTGATGTCCTAAATGTCATCAAAATGTCCTCCTTTTGGGTAAAGAAGAAAGTCATTGGGGACCAGATCAGGTGAGTAGAGAGGGTGTTCAATACAGCTATTGGTTTACTGGCTAAAAACTGCCTCACAGACAACTATACCATTAAGTTTGTAAACTTGCTACCTCGCTACCGTGTGCAATGGCCATTTCAGAAAGAGTTCCAAAATTGCTTTGAAGGGTAGGCTAGGCACTGGCGTGGGTGCATGGCTTTCCCAGGGGAGTACTTAGAAGGTGACTAGTGATGTGGAGGCATGGGGTATGTAGCACTTAGAAAAATTAAGTCGGCGGACTTGTCAGACCTCACATACGTACAAAAGGTCCAGTTAAAAGCTCAATACAACTGGCAGAGAGGTTCCATTACTTTTGTAAAACTATCATTGAACATTTTCTTTGGTCAGGGATGTTTTCATGCTTCCTTAATGTTTTGTTTGTTTGCTTTTTTACTTCCTTTCACCTGGCAGCTCTGGTTTAGTGGGACACATACTGGTTTCAAAACCCTTGAGTGGTAACTCTGTTCCTTTGGGTAACTTATTGAATCTCGCTGAGCCCAGTTAATTCATTTGTAAAATGGGGGTAATAATCCCTCTACTGTGTTGCATACTCACAGTAGGATTAAAATAATGAAAAAGAGATGTTGAATGTAGCATGTCTTAGTCAGCTAGTGCTGCTCTAACAGATATACAAATGGATGACTTTAAAAAGGGAAATTTTATTTTGTCACAGTCCAGTAGGTCAAAAGTTCAAATACAGGTTTTCAGCTCCAGCGGGAAGGCTTTCTTTGCTGGATCTGGAAGAAGGTCCTCGTCATCAATCTTTCCCCGGACTGGAAGCTTCAGAGGTGAGAGGACCCTTGTCCTTTCCAAAGGACATACGTGATCAGCTTCTGGTGCACATTCTTGGAGGTATGAGGTCTCCAAATTTCTCTGCTAGCTTCTTTCCTTTGTGCCTCGAGACTGCCTCTAGGCGCAAAACAATCTTACCCATCAACACAACTTCTGCCCGTCCACCCTCATTGACATCATAGAGACAGGATTTACAAAATGGAAGAACATCACACAATACTAGAAATCATAGCCTAGCTAAATTGTTACACAGATTTTTGGGGGGAACACAATGGAATCCATAACATGATGGCATTGTTCAGCACCCAAACAGGACACTAACGTTTGTTCCTCTTGAAGCAGTTGCTGATATGAGTGCACTGAAGAAGTAGAAATTCTATCCTTGTTCCATCTCATTCTAGTCCTAAGAGGTTAGAAGAGAAGGGAGTGGATCTTGAGTGGGTAACTTCTACTTTTTTATAAATATGAAAAGAAAAATAGCTTTAATTTTTTTTCTACATGCTCAAGAGTCCCTTCCTCTAAGATGAATGATGTAGGCAATCTCCAGTCTGCCTCTCAATAGACCTATGTTGCCCAGTACAGAAGCCACTAGCAACTTGTGTTGTTGAACTTGTAAAATGTGATTATTCAAAACTAGGATATGCTGCAAGTGGTGGTGAACGTAAGAATCTAACAAAGGTCGCTTAGTTTGTCAAGCTGCCTTCCATCCTCTGCTCAGTTATCACCTTACAGACCGGATTGGCAGGTCTGCTTTCCTCTCCTTATTTCTGAGGAAGTAAAATTGATTAAGACCTCAGAGAGAGAATGCAATTTTGGGTAACTCACACTGTTTGATAAGATGCAATTAAACCTTATGATGTAATGAAATCTTGTTGAGTCCTGACAATTGTTCTGTGACAAATGCCGATCACTTTGAATTCTGGCTATAAAAATCCTTCTTTGCAGAAATGGGCTTCTTTGAAGCTCAAAGGGGGGACAGTTCTGGGGGAAGTTACTCTCACTGTCTCCTGGCTGCCATGCTTGTCTGCTAATAAAGCCTTGACCCTTTCTCCCTGTCTCTGAATTTTGGCTGTCAATGATAGGCAGAATGAACTTCCTTTAGTTTGGTAGTATAAGTGTGAGTACTGGGCTGCTAACCAAGAGATCAACAGTTCAAATTCACCAGATGTTCCTGGAACCAACATGGGTCACTTCTATTCTGTCCTGTCCTATAGGGTCGATATAAGTCAGAAATGACTCTATGGTAATGGTTTTTTGTTTTTGTTTGTTTTTTTTTTTTGTAGTAAGGGTAAAATACACAATGGGTTTAGGAGACTTAGTACAAAAAATGTAGAATATCATATTAATATTATTTACATTGAGTACTTACTGTAACAATAATATTTTGGATACATTGTTGTTGTTGTTAGGTGCCACTGAGTCAGTTCTGATTCAAAGAGACCCTATTCACAACAGAAGAAAACACTGCCTAGTCTTGTGCCATCCCCACAACGGTTTTTATGTTTAAGCCCATTGTTGCAGCCATATTAGGTTCAATAAAATGTTATTACAGTACATTTTATCTTCTTTTTTTAACTTTCTAAAATGAGGCTGCCATAAAACTTGTATGTGGCTCACATTGTACTTCTGGTGGATAGTATAACTGTATGAAGTAAAAGAGGAAGGAAAGAAATGAGTCCTAATGACCTTATTTATATGTGTCTTTCTTTTCGTTTCTGGATTCTCAATTCTGGCGCAGAGCTCTTTTACCTCATCAGTCTGGTTTGTAGGAAGCTAGTTTATTGTAGAACATCAAGAAACAAGATTATAAAAGAATGACATAGTCATCTTAATGCAGAAAAGATAGCTGACAAAATACAGTATCCTTTCATGACAAAAACATTCAACAAAGTAGGAATAGGAGGGGAATTCCTCAGTCTGATAAAGAGCATTTATATGTATATGTATATGTATATGTATATATATATACATATATATATAAACCCACATGTAACATCATACTCAGTGAAGAAAGTTTGAAAGCTTCCTGCTTAAGGTCAGAAATAAGAAAACCATGCCTGCTTCCACTACTGCTATTCAGTATTGCTAGCGAGAGCAATAAGACAAGAAAAGATACTAAGTTGTTTAAATGGAGAAGGAAGAAGTAAAACTACCCTGAGTCAGAGATGACATGATCCTATAGAAAATCTCAAAGAACCCACAAGAAAGCTGCTAGAGCTAATAAGTGAATCCAGCAAAGCAGTAAGGTGTAAGGTCAGTACGTAAAACCAGTTAGGCTTCTATTCACCAGCAGTGAACAATCTGAGAAGGAAATTAAGAATAAAATACCCAAGAATAAAAGTTACCAAACAGGTAGAAATGGTAAACTGAAAACTATAAGACATTGCTGAAAGAAATTAAAGAAAATGTAAATAAATAGACATTCTGTGCTCATGGACTGGAAAATTTATCATTGTTAAGATATCCATACTACTCAAGGTGACCTACGTATTCAACACAACCCCTATTGAAATTACAACAGCCTTCTTTGCAGAAATGAAAAGTCAATCCTCAAATTTATATGAAATTGCAAGTTGGCAAGTTGGAATAACAGAAGTGGTCTTGTAAAAGAAGAACAAAGTAGGAGGACTCATACTTGCTGATTTTAAAACATACTCTAAAGTTACAATAATAAAAACAGCCTGATACTGGTATAATGATAGATACATAGACCAATGAAACAGAGTCCGGAAGTGAACTCATATATCTATACCTTATACCTTACTGCTTTGCTGGATTCACTTATTAGCTCTAGCAGCTTTCTAGATTTGCTTTTTAGTTTTTTATCATTTTATTTTTATTGTAAATATATTATCATGGAGATAAATACGGAATCTTCACCATTACTGTTCATGATTGTGTTTTGTTCTATTG